>JAUIMM010001121.1:1332500-1932500 GCA_031769625.1 Taudactylus pleione | reverse complement strand
ACGAACGAGCGGGCGCTTACGAGCGGCTCTGAATGAGGTCCACAGTGCGGCAAATTTACTAAATTGAGAGTTTTTAGAAATGGAGATGTTGTCCATAGCAACCAATCAGATTCTACTTAACAGTTAACTAGCACATTCTAGCAGATGATAGCCTGAATGTGCTTGGTTGCTATGGACAACATCTCCATTTCTAAAATCTCTCAGTTTAGTACTGTGGTTCTCAAACTCAGTCCTCAGGACCCCACACAGGTCACATTTTCCAGGTCACCCAGAAGGTGCACAGGTGTATTCATTACTCACTGACACATTTTAAAAGATCTACAGGTGGAGCTAATTATTTCACAGATTCTGTGAGGAGACCCGCAAAACATGCACTGTTTGGGGTCCTGAGGACCGAGTTTGAGAACCTGTGATTTAGTACATTTACCCCAGTGACTGTGGGCCTGATTCAGACCCGGACGCTAAGCCGCGATCGCTCACTATGGGCGATCCCAGCCGTCTGCGCATGCGTATGCGTCAATATGCGTATGCACGAGTCACTTACTGCGCTCTGAAATTGGGCGCTCGTAGTACACAGACTGGACGCTACTTTGAGTGACAGATAGTGCCGTTTGTGGGTGGTAACAGGGGAAGGTGCTTGTGAACTGAGAATTGGTGCTGCGAACGCAGGCATGTCTGGGCGCCAAAACGGCGTTTAATGGGCGTCCATAATTAGCATACAAGCGTCATTGTACACGTCACCTGGTTAGATTTCATCCTGCAGTGATCGCAGTGCTTGCGGTGGGGTAGGGTCTACCTCAAGGGCTGCGATCAGCTCCGATGGATCTCGATGGTACTGATTAATCACACACTTCCTGGAGCTGACGTGTGCTAAGAAAGAAAAGTGGGCGTCTTTACACCGGCGTGCGTTCACTCTGCCGTCACTCTCTAAGAAATAGGGGGAGTCCTTATTCCTGGCCGTGCGATCGCGGAATTTGCATACCCGGCTCCTGACGGCGGCGAAAATGCGCTGTTTAGCGTCTGGGTCTGAATCACCCCCTGTGTAGTGTGCAGTACAGCTTTCCCATAGGTAACATCTACAACCTTCTGGGCTACTCAGGGAAAGTTATATTACACTATGTTCCTGACCACCCACAGCTATAGCGAGCGGCCATGATGATGGTCGCGATGGTCAAGACCATCGCGAGCATCAGGCTTGCTACGAGACCCTTGTGGTAGGGTCTCATTCATCGCAAGCCCCAGAGAGCTTTCGGCTCTAATAGAGCCGGAAGCTCTCCACTGACATCACGAGTGATGTCAGTGGAGCCGCCCCCAAACGGCAAGCGTACCCTCGGGAACGCCTCCGTTTGGGCTGCCACCCCCGCAGCCCGCCCTCCAAAGGTGGCGAGCTGTCACTCAACATCGACAGCTCACCCCCTTTGGTGCGAGACCCGGAGCGACGGATTGCCCGTCGCTAGTCAGGTCTCGTGCATGCGCACGACGGAGCCGGCTCCGTCGTGCGCATGCGCTGTGGGCCACCATCCACTCGGTTGCGAGTGCTCAGCGCTTGCGACTGAGTCTGAATCAGGCCCTGTGTACAAACACTGCCACACTACATACAGCAATAAAACAAGTACAGTATCGCCCTATAATTCCCCTTTCCCTTTATTAAAAGAAGAGACGAGCATTTCCACACATTGGGCCTGATTCAGGGATGGACGCAAATAGCACAGCTGCTGTGTCTTTGTACCGCAGGAGGCGTCTAGTTTAAAAAGACGCTTCCTGCCAACATCTCAGAATGCGAAGGCTGCGTCCAAAGACCTCTCGGCGCCATTGCCATTTGTACACATGTATGCAACTGCACTGCCCCTATCCATACACATGTGCAGATCTGGTCCTGCAATGTCATTTGAGGTGCCCCAAAAGTCGCAGCATGATTGACATGCTGTTGGCATGTGGAAGCGGTGACGGGGAGCGTGCCAAAGCAAGTGGATGCATCCTCAGATGCAGCTTCACTGGCCCCAGCAGCGAGGTTTACTCAGTGGGGTTCTTTTTACACAAGACACCGCCTGCGGCTTTTGCATTTGTTGCACAGTGTTGCCTTTACCGTCAAATCAGTACCATAGCCCATATGTGTGTGTGCCTGGCACTGGAGCACAACACCAAGGGTCTATCGGCAAAACTGACTGGCGTTCAACTCTGCAGCTGACCAAAAATATTTAACTTATATTTTTTGTAATTGTGAGTGAGTGCAGGCTTCTAACATCATTGTACCTTATTGGATTCCCAAAAGAAACCAATAATTATAGAAAATGAATGACAAATTTCTCGATTGTCGCATACAAATCAGGACTGTTGGTATGGTATCATATGCTGTATTGTATGCAATGTACTGGACCATCAGCAGATTGCATCATGTTATATGGTTTTTAAGGTGAGTAATCCATGTAATTAAATTTAGTAACTGATTATATTACAGTTTCTAAATGTAAGATGTATCATACTTGCCGACTTTTGTTTTTTCCTCCCCGGGAGAAGCCCTGAGACGAGAAGCACGTGGATGTGGATGGGGGGCGGGGTCTGACGGTCCACGTCATTAAGCCCTGCCTCTCACATTAAATTGCCACGATTGGTGCAAATTTAAATAGGGACTGGGCCAAATTACGCGATCCTTGCAGAATCGCGTCAATAAGCCCCGCCCCCTACACAGGATTCCCCGCGATTGCCCTGGAAATTCTCCCCCATTCTGCCCACTTCACTAGCAGTGCCTACTCTGCCGAGGGTGCAGGGGGTTACCCGAAAAATTGGGAGCCTCCCACGATTTCCGGGAGAGTAGCCATGTATGAGATGTATGCATTGGAGCTACAGTGCCGGATTACCAACAGGGCAGGTGGGGCGGTCGCCCAGGGTCCCACATATACAGATTCATCCTTATACACTGGGGCTTCAGTCTTGCCAAACAGACCGTCTCGGCATGCCAGGTCCCGGGGGGGTCTATGGTGTATTGAGGCTAGGTGTATGAGGATATACAGTATCTGTAGCTACATCACCAATGTGGGGGACACTATGAAATATGGGAACTGGGGTTTCTCTAAGGCATAATGTGAAATGAGAGCACTACAGTGTGTTTGTGGTGCGGGGAAAATGTAGACTATACTTTTTATTAGGGGTGAGCGGGTTCGGATTTCTGAAATCCGAACCCCCCCGAGCCCCCCCGATCCGAGTCCGATCCGAGTCAGGCTCGACTTTTCCCGCCTGACTCGGATCTGAAATCGAGGCAAAACGTCATTTTCCCGCCTTCCGAGTCTCGCGGGTTTTGGATCCTATATAAGGTACAAACGTCGGCGCCATTTTCTCACTCGGCTGTGGACAGTGAAGAGGGAGGGTGGGAGTTAGGGCTGTGTAGTGTAGTGTAGTGTAGTGCTGCTGTTGTCCACTACTTCAAAGTCCATAGGGGCTGGCTGTGTTGTGCTGTGCTGCTGTTGTTAATAGGGGCTGTGTCCACTACTTCAAAGTCCATAGGGGCTGGCTGGACTGTGTTGTGCAGTCAGTTCTCCATAGGGGCTGTGTCCACTCCAAAGTCCTGTGCAGTGTCCCAGTCCTAAAGGGGTGCTGAAGTGTTGTCCAGGGGGTGCTCTGTCCATCAGGGGTGCTCCCCCCAAGTGCTAAAAAAATAATATATTTTCTGTGTTTGTGAATTGTGTGCGCAGTAGCCGCACGTGCATCAACAAAGTAGTGCCAAGCGTGCGCCTGTGTCATAAGTAAAGGGCCGGCTGGCTTGACCGTTAAGGGTGCTGTAACCCCCGAAAGTACACTCCAGTCCAAACCAAAAAAAAAATTATTTTCTGTGTTTGTGAATTGTGTGCGCAGTAGCCGCACGTGCATCAACAAAGTAGTGCCAAGCGTGCGCCTGTGTCATAAGTAAAGGGCCGGCTGGCTTGACCGTTAAGGGTGCTGTAACCCCCGAAAGTACACTCCAGTCCAAACCAAAAAAAAAAATATTTTCTGTGTTTGTGAATTGTGTGCGCAGTAGCCGCATGTGCATCAACAAAGTAGTGCCAAGCGTGCGCCTGTGTCATAAGTAAAGGGCTGGCTGGCTTGACCGTTAAGGGTGCTGTAACCCCCGAAAGTACACTCCAGTCCAAACCAAAAAAAAAATTATTTTCTGTGTTTGTGAATTGTGTGCGCAGTAGCCGCACGTGCATCAACAAAGTAGTGCCAAGCGTGCGCCTGTGTCATAAGTAAAGGGCCGGCTGGCTTGACCGTTAAGGGTGCTGTAACCCCCGAAAGTACACTCCAGTCCAAACCAAAAAAAAAATTATTTTCTGTGTTTGTGAATTGTGTGCGCAGTAGCCGCACGTGCATCAACAAAGTAGTGCCAAGCGTGCGCCTGTGTCATAAGTAAAGGGCCGGCTGGCTAGACCGTTAAAGGGTGCTGTATCCCCCGAAAGTACACTCCAGTCCAAACCAAAAAAAAAATTATTTTCTGTGTTTGTGAATTGTGTGCGCAGTAGCCGCACGTGCATCAACAAAGTAGTGCCAAGCGTGCGCCTGTGTCATAAGTAAAGGGCCGGATGGCTTGACTGTTAAGGGTGCTGTAACCCCCGAAAGTACACTCCAGTCCAAACCAAAAAAAAAATTATTTTCTGTGTTTGTGAATTGTGTGCGCAGTAGCCGCACGTGCATCAACAAAGTAGTGCCAAGCGTGCGCCTGTGTCATAAGTAAAGGGCCGGCTGGCTAGACCGTTAAAGGGTGCTGTATCCCCCGAAAGTACACTCCAGTCCAAACCAAAAAAAAAATTATTTTCTGTGTTTGTGAATTGTGTGCGCAGTAGCCGCACGTGCATCAACAAAGTAGTGCCAAGCGTGCGCCTGTGTCATAAGTAAAGGGCCGGCTGGCTTGACCGTTAAAGGGTTCTGTAACCCCCAAAGTACACTCCAAACCAAAAAAATATATATTTTCTGTGTTTGTGACTTGTGTGCACTGTGGCTGCATGTGCATCAACAAAGGAGCAGCGCCAAGCGTGCGCCTGTGTCCCATAAGTAAAGAGCAGGCTGGCTCATTTCTTAAAGGGTGGTGTAACCCACAAAGTGCACTACTCTCCAGCAAAAATAAAAAAATATTTTCTGTGTTTGTGTGCGCTTTAGCCGCACGTATATATATCAATATAACATAAATGGAGGACCAAACTTTCTCCGATAAAAATAAAATAGGGAAAGATCAAGAACCACTTCCTCCTAGTGCTGTTGCTGCTGCTGGGAGTTGTTCATCATCCCAGAGAGGAAGTAGGAACATCACTACTTTTACTAAACAATTGACCCTCCAACAGTCCCTAGCGATGAGGATGAAGTACGACAGCAGTCATCCTGAAGCAAAACGTATAACTGAGGCCTTGACTGCTATGTTGGTGTTAGACGTGCGTCCGGTATCCGACATTAGTGCAGTGGGATTTAGACAATTGATGGAGGTAGTGTGTCCTCGGTTCCAAATCCCGTCTAGATTCCACCTGCATCCTCAAAGCAGCAGCGACAAGCGTGCGTCTGTCTGTTAAAGGGTGGTGACACCCTCAAAGTGTGCTACACAAACAATTAAAATATTGTTCTTTTTTTTTCTGTCTTTGTGAATTGTGTGGGCTGTAGCCGCACCTGCATCCTTAAAGCAGCAGCGACAAGCGTGCGTCTGTCTGTTAAAGGGTGGTGACACCCTCACAGTGTGCTACACAAACAATTAAAATATTGTTCTTTTTTTTTCGGTCTTTGTGAAATGTGTGGGCTGTAGCCGCACCTGCATCCTTAAAGCAGCAGCGACAAGCGTGCGTCTGTCTGTTAAAGGGTGGTGTAACTCTCAAAGTGCTCCAAAAAATAAAAAACTATTTTTTTAATGTGTTTGTGACTTGTGTGCGATGTAGCCGCACTTGCATCTTTAAAGCAGCAGCGACAAGCGTGCGTCTGTCTGTTAAAGGGTGGTGACACCCTCGAAGTGTGCTACACAAACAATAAAAATATTCTTCTTCTTTTTTCTGTCTTTGTGAATTGTGTGGGCTGTAGCCGCACCTGCATCCTTAAAGCAGCAGCGACAAGCGTGCGTCTGTCTGTTAAAGGGTGGTGACACCTCAAAGTGTTCTACAGAAACAATTAAAATATTGTTCTTTTTTTTTCGGTCTTTGTGAAATGTGTGGGCTGTAGCCGCACCTGCATCCTTAAAGCAGCAGCGACAAGCGTGCGTCTGTCTGTTAAAGGGTGGTGTAACTCTCAAAGTGCTCCAAAAAATAAAAAACTATTTTTTTAATGTGTTTGTGACTTGTGTGCGATGTAGCCGCACTTGCATCCTCAAAGCAGCAGCGACAAGCGTGCGTCTGTCTGTTAAAGGGTGGTGACACCCTCAAAGTGTGCTACACAAACAATAAAAATATTCTTCTTTTTTCTGTCTTTGTGAATTGTGTGGGCTGTAGCCGCACCTGCATCCTTAAAGCAGCAGCGACAAGCGTGTGTCTGTCTGTTAAAGGGTGGTGACACCTCAAAGTGTTCTACAGAAACAATTAAAATATTGTTCTTTTTTTTTCGGTCTTTGTGAATTGTGTGGGCTGTAGCCGCACCTGCATCCTTAAAGCAGCAGCGACAAGCGTGCGTCTGTCTGTTAAAGGGTGGTGACACCTCAAAGTGTTCTACAGAAACAATTAAAATATTGTTCTTTTTTTTTCGGTCTTTGTGAAATGTGTGGGCTGTAGCCGCACCTGCATCCTTAAAGCAGCAGCGACAAGCGTGCGTCTGTCTGTTAAAGGGTGGTGTAACTCTCAAAGTGCTCCAAAAAATAAAAAACTATTTTTTTAATGTGTTTGTGACTTGTGTGCGATGTAGCCGCACTTGCATCCTCAAAGCAGCAGCGACAAGCGTGCGTCTGTCTGTTAAAGGGTGGTGACACCCTCAAAGTGTGCTACACAAACAATAAAAATATTCTTCTTTTTTCTGTCTTTGTGAATTGTGTGGGCTGTAGCCGCACCTGCATCCTTAAAGCAGCAGCGACAAGCGTGTGTCTGTCTGTTAAAGGGTGGTGACACCTCAAAGTGTTCTACAGAAACAATTAAAATATTGTTCTTTTTTTTTCGGTCTTTGTGAAATGTGTGGGCTGTAGCCGCACCTGCATCCTTAAAGCAGCAGCGACAAGCGTGCGTCTGTCTGTTAAAGGGTGGTGTAACTCTCAAAGTGCTCCAAAAAATAAAAAACTATTTTTTTAATGTGTTTGTGACTTGTGTGCGATGTAGCCGCACTTGCATCCTCAAAGCAGCAGCGACAAGCGTGCGTCTGTCTGTTAAAGGGTGGTGACACCCTCAAAGTGTGCTACACAAACAATAAAAATATTCTTCTTTTTTCTGTCTTTGTGAATTGTGTGGGCTGTAGCCGCACCTGCATCCTTAAAGCAGCAGCGACAAGCGTGCGTCTGTCTGTTAAAGGGTGGTGACACCCTCAAAGTGTGCTACACAAACAATTAAAATATTCTTCTTCTTTTTTCTGTCTTTGTGAATTGTGTGGGCTGTAGCCGCACTTGCATCCTCAAAGCAGCAGCGACAAGCGTGCGTCTGACTGTTAAAGGGTGGTGTAACCCTCAAAGTGTGCTCCACAAACAATAAAAATATTCTTTTTTTTTTTCTGTCTTTGTGAATTGTGTGGGCTGTAGCCGCACTTGAATCCTCAAAGCAGCAGCGACAAGCGTGCGTCTGTCTGTTAAAGGATTACATCAGTGACAGAATCCAAGTAGGCATGTCAGACAGTCCGTACCTGTACTGGCAGGAAAAAGAAGCAATTTGGAGGTCCCTGTACAAACTGGCTCTATTTTACCTGAGTTGCCCCCCCTCCAGTGTGTACTCCGAAAGAGTGTTTAGTGCAGCCGGGAACCTTGTCAGCGAAAGGCGTAGGAGGTTGCTTCCACAAAATGTGGAGAAGATGATGTTCATAAAATGAATTATCAACTCTTCCAGGGAGACCAGCCTCCAGAACGTACAGAGGGACCTGTGGTTCCTGCAGGGACGAATTAATACTCTGTGAGGATGAGGATGTACACACTGAAGAGGGTGAGGAATCGGTGGATGTGGAGGATGAGGATGACATCTTGCCTCCGTAGAGCCAGTTTGTGCAGGGACAGATAAATTGCCAGCTTGTTTTGTGGGGGCCCAAACGAACCAATCATTTCAGCCACAGTTGTGTGGCAGACCCTGGCGCTGAAATGATTGGTTTGTTAAAGTGTGCATGTCCTGTTTATACAACATAAGGGTGGGTGGGAGGGCCCAAGGACAATTCCATCTTGCACCTCTTTTTTTTCTTTGCATTATGTACAGTTTGGGGCCTAGTTTTTCAATGCCATCCTGTCTGCCACTGCAGTTTCATGCCTAGATGGGTCACGTGTTTGTGCCGCCCACTCGTGTCGCTTAGCATAGTCATCCAGCTACCTCGGTGCAACCTTTTGGACATAAAAACACTATTGTGAGGTGTGAGGTATTCAGAATAGACTGGAAATGAGTGGAAATTAAGGTTATTGAGGTTAATAATAGCATAGGAGCAGAAAAACCTACAAATTCTGTGATTTTAGCTGTTTTTATGCTTTTTTTAAAAAAATACAGATCCAAAACACAAAACCCAGAACCCAAAACACGGAAGGGTGGTTTTGGCAAAACCAATCCAGATCCAAAACACGAAGAAAGATCCAGATCCAAAACCAAAACACAAAACACGAAAAGTGGCCGGTGCACACCCCTACTTTTTATTAACATCGCCTCTACAATTTAGTTGCCCCAGGGTTCCCAATTACCTTAATCCGGCCCAGTGGAGATAATTCTCTTTTAGATTATAAATCATTTTCTGCTATATAGCAGCCCAATGTAAACATTAATTTTTCACAAAATACTGTACAGCTTGGAACAAACAAGCAGGTGCATTTTATAGTCTGAACAATCCCGGTATATGTCCCTATTCCATTTTTATTGTTCCATTGAGACTTATGATCCACTTGTAGTTATATTAGGACAGATGGTAACATTTTTATTACCTGTATAAAGTGGAGACCTTTTTTTTTATATCTCCATTACTTCCCTCCCGCTTTCGTTATTTACTCCCAATTATACAGCCTATATTATCAATAACAATAAATACATCTCTATCTGCAACACTGCAATCATCAATTGTTGTTCTTTTTTATCTAATTTCTGTTTTCAGTGAACATTTCAGCAACAGTTTTGTATGTGAAGCCAGCATTTATGACAAATTTGCCCTTCACTAGGAACTAGTGATATTACTGAGACATAAGGGACTGTGGGCCTGATTCAGACCCGCTCGCGAGCGCTGGCAAGCGGGTCGATGGTGCCCCAGTGCGCATGCCAAAAGCACTCCTGGGCTTGCGGCAGCGAGACCCTACCGCAGGGTCTCGTCGCAAGCCCAATGGTCGCGATGGTCAAGACCATCGCGACCATCTTTTTGGCCGCTCGCATAAGCTGTGGGTGGTCACCCACAGCTATGCGAGGGGCCAGGAGGCCGCTCCAAATTTAGGTAGGAGGGCCCTGATTCAGAGCCACTCGCTAGATGTGATCACTCGCACGATGTATTTGAAAATTTCGTAGCCAATGCTTTCGCACAGCAATGCATTAGCACACCCAGTACTTCTTAGAGAACGATCACATAGTGTATGCAGACACCCACCAGCCTGTCTTAAGACGCCCACTTGTGCATGTCATGTCCAAGAAGTGTATGCAACCATCGGATGCTATCGCAGCGCTTGAGGTTGACCATACCCTGCCGCAAGCACTGCAAGCCCTTCAGTGTATAAAACAAGCCAGGTGACGTGTACTATGATGCTGTCTTATAATTATACACACCTCTATAATGCCGTTGAGATGCTCAGGCATGCCTGCGTTTGCACCTCCACTCCCCCGTTTTTAATGGCCAGCCCCTGTCACCACCTACAAACGGCTTCTCCTGTCACTCACTCTGCTGAGCTGTCTATGCGCTGTGAGTGAATGTATTGTGAACCTGTGCGCATGCGCACAATGCATACACACTGCATACCATCGCAGCAGCGAGAGTATGCATCTTAGCGAGCGGCTCTGAATCAGGCCCTGTGGGCCTTTCAGAGTTGTACGCAAACCTAATTGTTTTATGTACAACTCCGATGGTGGCCGATCAGCGCATGAGCAGGATCTGTGCAGTGCAAGTGCCGATCAGTGTCTGTGAGAACACTCGTGCTCAGGACCGGATTAAGGCTTGTGGGGACCACGGGCAACTAAGTTGTGGGGGGTCCATCAATAAAATTGACACAGCCTCACGCAGTGACTACTATGCCCCTTACCTTACCTCTGGACTCTCCACTAACCGGCAAAGGTGGTAATAAACTTCATCATGACTGTGACGCTGCTGGGAACCCACCCCCCACAGCATAGCGGACATGATTTCTCTGTCTTGCTGCAGTTGTTATCTTGTGCTGACGAGCAACGTTCCCGCTGCTTGACCCGGCATCTAGGCCTACCCAGAATGCAGCGCATCAGCAGATCCCCTTCCCCCAGTACACAGCACTTCTCCATCCATTCCCATCCACCCCATCCCTTCCACAGTGCGCATCCCCCAGCGTACTCCCTTCCCCCATTTAGATATGAGCACCATTCCAGAGCATGGGAGCAAGTCTGTGAGCCTGGAGGAGCAGCAGAAGAACCTAGCACTTCACTGGACATATATGTACATATTGGGCTCTATAGCAGTGCATCCCTAACAGTACATGTTTTCCAGATCTCCTAGTTGATGCACATGTTATTTATTACTGGCTGATACATAAAAGATCCACAGGTGGTGCTAATTATTTCATTTGTGATACTGAGATGAACATGTAGCACTAGTAAAATTCTATTATATTACTATTTCAACTGTGGTCATGGTATGTGCTGGGGAGGGGGGTTTCCAGGCAGACGGAACCCCCCCTGTGTTTGCCTATGCCCCTTCCCCCAGTACATTGCACCTCTCCATCCATTCCCACCCACCCCCATCCCCTCCACACCCCCAGCGTACCCCCTTCCCCAGTACACAGCACCTCTCCATACAGCACCCAGTGGACCCCCCTCCCCAGCAGTGACCCTCAATCTCTCCCTCCCCCAGTACACACCATCCAATGCCCCCACCCAAGAGAGGTTGCCGCCGCGGCCTGGCTTGTTTCTGCGGACTGATGCTGATAACTGGCTGCCATTACAGCTCAGTTACCCTAGAGAGGAGGCAGCCAGGGACACATAAGGGAATCAGCATCAGTCTGCACAAACAATATGGCTCCCCTCCCAGATCTCCTCAGCGTCTGGTCTGCTGGACTACTCATGCGCGCAGTTCACTCATGAAAAAAGTCAACTTAAATCAACAGCGCTCATTAAAGAGAGCTGGCGGGTTTTCTTAACACTAACACTCGCCAGCGAGCATCTCAATGATGAATTCTGGAATAAAAAAAATAAATAACGGCAAGCGCTAGTGCTAAATATCTTTAGTGCAAAAAAATGTGTTAGTAATGGTGGGTACACACTACACGATATGCTCCCTGAGCGATATCGTGTAGTGTTGTCCCCGGCAGGCTGTGCTCAATGTTGTTCATGACATTGAGCACAGCCGCTGAACGATATCATTAACGATATCGTTCAGCGCCGGGCTCTCTCCCCCATTCCCTGACATGCAGCAACCTGACGAGATCGTCAGGTTGGCCTGCATGTCAGCCCGATGAACGATAATGACGAACGACCCGCGGGAACGCACGTCGTCGTTATCGTTATGGGGTTAAAAATGGACGATAAAGTGGATGACTGAACGATAACGATATCGTTATCGTTCAGTCGTCCACTTTATCGCCCAGTGTGTACGCACCTTAAATCGAGCTAATAGATAGAGATATAAAGAGAAAGGGGGAATGGAGAGAGAGTGGGAGAAAGAGAGTGACAAAGAGAGGGAGGGGAAATAGAGAGAGGAAGGAAGGAGGGGACAGAGGAAGGGACAGATAGCGCACCCACAGTACCTATTGCAGCAGGGTAGCCTAGTTCCCCTTCATCATAAGGACTAGGTCTTATGGTGAAGGGGAATTATGCTCAACTGGTGCACCAGCAGCTTTAGCAGCATCAGCTTTCTGATGGGGCGGGCACTTTCTGCATTAGGCCCCGCCCCATACCCGTACACCCGCAAATAGAGGTATTATGACAGCAAGGGGGCAGGGCTTCCATAGTCCAATGGGTCCACCAGTCTACTCTATCAGTGAGTGTGGCAGCGTGTTCTGTGAGTAATGAATGATGTCTCGAGTCGGGAGCCGCCCGGAAGAGGACAGAGTGGCCAGGCCCCTGCCACTGCGGGGCGCCTATAATCCGGCTTGGTCCCTAAATCAATCATGCTTCGGCCATTCAAGGACGGGGAAGGAGCAATAACGGCCATTGTCCCAGAAAATAGAGGTGTCTGCCGCGTTTTCTGGATACGCCAAGGCCTGCGGCATTAGCAAAGATGCATCAGCAACGCTAAAAAATTTAAAACTGAATCAGGCCCTTTGTGCCTTATGCCTCAGTAATGTCTCATGATCTTAGTAAAATGATAGACTGAATATTGAAGCACAAAATTCCTGCCTGCAGTATGTACAGGCGTCAGGTCAGGGACACTTCTGCTCGCCTGGTAGAGGCTCTAAGCCCTGGCATATACTAATTGGACTGTTAAGTATAATAACTACCAACTAGACATCCCAACCAACTAATCATGATCACATGCCTCCAAAATCGGCACAAAGTCAGAATGCTCCAAATTCCGCTGTTGTGGCTGAAACGTCACCCACTGACATGTAATCCTCCCCTTTCTAGCCCACAATTTGGGATGGTCCTACCAAAATCGAGATATTTGGGAAGAGTGCGATCATTGCCATTCATGCTCCCACACTACACTAGTGACATGGATCATGGATGGGCAATGGGCAGAGCCCTGTTTGGTACTATATGCAATTAGCGCACTTGAGGGGCTGATTCTGATTCGCACACCTGTAATGGGCAGCGGCGGAAGCCTGATTCACTGCCTTATGCTAATGTGATTATCCATTCAACTAATGTGGAGGTTCATGAATGTACAATTGGAAACCCCTGTCACCCACTGACTTTATGCCAGCTGCCGCCACCATCGTCATCATTAGTATCAGCGCGTGCACCAGCCCCATGCTGGGTGCAGGAGATCGTCAGCAACAGGCTCCCCTACCCCGTATGCATGGCTCAGAATCACGCTGTGTTTCTGATACACGCCCACGACCCACCCACATGTCAGGGTAGTTATGTGCTAATGCATTGTTACCGCCCAGTTCACGTCCCGAAACGCCCTATTTCAGGAAAGACAGAACCCGCCAAGTTCTGCCCCCATGAACAGAGATCCATGCAACACAGTCAATCCTTGAGCACGATTACTACAGTACTTGCCCCTCTCTTGGGCAGACGGGGTATAGAGAGAAAAATTTTATTTATTTGGTAGGCCGATTTTATTTAACAATACAGTATTTCAGTATTTAAATATCATTTACTAAAAAAAATAGGACCTATCCCGTCTATATGAAGCAGTTTATATTCTCTAATATATGACAACACGTAATAGCATTTATCTTGCTTCTACAGTATTCTGTTTTCATTTACTTGTTTTATGATACACCAGTTTTCTTAATTAAATTAATTGTCCCGAGTATGTTTACATCGCTGTCTTAAGTATATAAAAAAATGGGATTATTTAGTGCTGGGGAGAAGTCGCACTTTACTCTTCATAAAATAATTCTTCACAGATGGGGTTAAATGATACATAATTCAAGGATTTATGGATAGAAGCTAGTGCCGGGGATGGGAAAACACAGATAATGAAATTGTACAAGACTGCAGAATAAGTGATATTTATCTGACTGATGTACAAGGCAGCGTCTGCTGGTGTATACGCTACGATACCCATGAGGGCTTGCGTACCCTGGGATAGCTACTGTGCAAATACGGCATTTTCATACAGCGCTCTCTGGGTAAATGGTAATGTTTAATGAAGAATCACAAAGAAGCCGGAAATAATAACTCAGAGCAGCTTCCACCTAAATTTACATGTGAGGAGGCGACGACAATGTATATCAGTGGAGCAGCTGTGCTATAATTTATACACGAAGCAATGTAAATGCCATATTAAGGTCTTGCGGCATTCTCATGTAATATTCATGGGTGACACTTGCTCAGAGAGCGTATGACAGGTCATAATATAAATATCCAGCCAACGCATACAGTGATTGGGTGGTAGAATAAATTAGATAATGAATGGCTGTTAAATGAGTGAATGGTAGTGAGCGTGATGGAATGGTTTTGCGACCAATTGATTGAATAAAGGCATTTATGATTCCGTGATTGTGCTGATAAATGATTGATGAAGTAAGCACATCATTGTGTGAGCAAATAAATTAGTTTATTATACCTGTCATTAACTCTGTCAAGTATTTACAAAGATATTGTGTGATTGACTGGGCGATTGTGTGTTTATAAAACTGGTCAAATGCATATTGGAAAAACCAGCTCTAAAGCGGTGATAGGCAACAGTCAGCAATGTCGGGCCATACAGTTGTAGTCCACACCTCCATCTTGTTCTATTCCCTGATGGCCATTTTCTTGGCTTTATGCCACGTCAACCCCAGCTGCAATGGGGATTCAAAATGGCGACGGATGGGAAGCCGTCTGACTAAATCCCGGTATCTAAATACCGATGCAGGACTAAAGACAGGCGTTGAAATCCCGATGACCGTCTATATCCCAATGCCGGAATCTAGACAGACAGCTTCCCGAACGAAGGTAAGCCGGGCAGTGTTAGCGCTTAGCTGCAGGGGAGAAGGGTTAGGTTTAGGGACCACCCGGGAGACTTAGGGTCAGGCATCACCCCAGGAGGGTTAGGTTTAGGATGCGGTGAGTGGGGGTTAGGTTTAGGCACACCTAGGGGGAGGTTAGGGTTAGGCACCACTCCGGGAGGGTTAGGTTTACGGTGCGGGGAGGGGGGTTAGGTTTAGGCACCTCGGAGGGGAGGTTAGGGTTAGGCACCACTAAGGGAGGGTTAGGTTACTTACCGGCCCCAGTCAGGATCTTCAGCATTCGGGCTGGCGGCGTCAGGATTTAGTCAGACGGCTTCCCGGCCATCTGCATTTCATACCCAACCCCTCCAATGGTCTACTGTGCGTAATACCAAGCTTCACCCATAGCCTAGATCTTATAGGTCATACAGTACAGTATACTACTGAATTTTAATTTATAATTTGTCTTAGGCAGCTGACTTCCACACTATGTGACCGTTCCACACCGCATTGAAGGGAAGTAAGATAACGCCTGCAGCACGTCTGAGAACAGTATAAGGGAGGTCATGTGGTCCTCCCTGCCCTCAGGAAAAGCTGCTGGATTCCTGCATACTTCATTGACAGAAGGTAAGGAATTTTAAGGGAGGCTTTTTCCAGGCAGCTTAGTAGTAGATCACTGGTACTTATAGTGAGGGATAAAAAGGTGATTTCAGACTTTGAGGCTGATGCAGAGCTGACTCGTTGGCAGAGCATATCATGCATGTTTTTGTACCGCACATGCTCCAGAACTAAGATTATGCATATGCAGGAGCTGCAGAGACATATAGACATTTGAGTGGCACTAAATTTATACATATGGACGGTCCAATAGCAAAGCTCTACCTATAGGCCAGTATAATTACGTCTGGCTTGCATGCAACCCTGCATCAGCCTCTATAGTTGAAATATAAGGGGCATGGGGTATTTCAGGGATAAGTGTGAGAACATATTACATGGACATATAACATCAGAATGCTGTGGATAATCATTTAAACAAATTTAACACTCAATAACACAAACTCATATAAAAACAAATTATTACTTGTGAAGATAATGGTAACCAGTAAGAGGTCCATGCAGACCTATATCAGAGGTGGGTAAGACTTGGCAATTGGAGAGAGCTGTAAACAGCTTTGTTACTATGGGCCAGAGGTTCCCAAACGCGGTCCTCAAGGCTCCCCAACAGTTCAGGTTTTAGAGATATTCTTGGTTGAGCGCAGGTGACTTAATTAGTACCTCAGTCAATTTGATTTAACCACCTGTGTTCAGCCATGGATGTCTCTACTACCTGAACAGCAGGGAGCCTTGAGGACCGCGTTTGGGAACCTCTGCTATTGGTTATGTCTAGTAAAGGTTAAGACCTACAGCTTGTGCAGTGATGAAACTGCAGCATGCTTTCCCCTTTGCTGTTCTTTCCTTGCTGTAATAGGCAACAGGTCTATCTGCAGGCTATTCGGAGAGCTTACATAAGGGACAGTACAGAAGTGCCCTTTCCTGTGCCCTGTGGAACGCAATATCTATTTTAATGAAATTACATTCATCCACATCCACTTTATCTTGAACTCTCTCAAATACCTCATCATCACGGAAACAGTTCTTCACCGGTGATGCCATTTTCCTGTTTTTTCTTTTAATTGGGACCTCTCTCTCCCACCCAAACTCCGCAAGACTGGCAAGGTGGAGGTAAGGGAGTCCTTATCTTTTCCTTATGCACTTTCTTTTTCCTACCCCCTCTCTTACCTTCTACTCCTTTGAGGTCCACTCTCTCTGCCTCTTCCACCACATTCACCTTTGTGTTGCAGTCATCTACCATAACAATTTTACAATCCATTGATAACATCACAGCCTAGCTTCCCCACTTCCTCTTCTCTAACCATTCCTCTCTTATCCTGCATGACTTAAATATCCCACTGGATAATCCCATGGATGTCGGCGCTTCCAAGATACTCTCTCTCTCTTTTCCCATTTTAACCTTGCACAATGGACTTCCCCATGCGCATTCCTGTGGTCTCTCACTGGCCCTAGCCTTTTCCCATCTCTGTCACATCTCTGATTTCCCTAACTTCAACTCCCTCTTTTTTTACAAACTTCTCTTCTTTAGCCTCTCCTTTCCACAACCAACTCTCCGACCCCTCCTAAGTTTATTCTTTCTAAGCACAACCTTGATGCTCTTGACACCCCTGTTCTCTTCTTTCACTGGATTATTGCCTCTCTCGCATCTAAATCCTTTTCTTCCTTAGTCAAGCTGGCTCATTCTAAAACTTCACCCTCACCTTGACTCTGCAGTTCCAGCTTTGCACCCTAACCCTGGAATTCCAAATTAACTTGCTACTGTCAGAAATGTTCCTACACTACTGAAAAATACTGGAGGCAATCACTTTCTCATATAGACTTCACTCAATTCAAAGTCTAATGCCAAGCAGTTGTATTTTAAAACTCTTAAGACTTTTAAGTCTCTCATCTTGGCTCGCTCCTCAGAATCTGCCCCCTCCTGCTTCAGACATACCCTTGTCTCACTCATCTTCAGAAAAACCCCACTTGAGCCCAATGTTCTCTGTAACTACTATTCTATCTTTCTCCTCCAAGTTTCTTGAGAAGGATTGTTTATCTCTGCATTACCTCATTCCTATCACCCTACACTTTTCTTGACCCTCTTCAATCTGGTTTCTACCCTTTCTATACCTCTGAAATTACCCTTAGCAAGGATACTAATGACACCCTCACTGCCAAATCCAAGGGTCATTGTTCTCTACTCATCCTGCTTTGCCTATCTGCTGTCTGTGATACTGTGAACAACCCTCTCCTCCTTCAAAGCCTCCACTCTCAGTCTCCATGACTCTGTTCTCTAATGGCTGACCTCCTACCTCTCAAACCACACCTTTACTGCCTCTTCCTCTGCCTGCACCTTCCCTTCTTCTGCTTCTACCTGTCGGCATTTCTAAAGGGTCTGTTCTTAGTCCCCTTCTTTTCTTTCTATACACCATGATCTCTTGGAAATATCATTAGCCCCTTCTGCCTCCAATACCACCTCTATTGAGGTGACACTCAAATCTATCTCTCCTCCCCAGACATTGCTCCTTTGATTCTCTCTAATGTCTCTAACTGCATTTCCATCAACTCCTACTGGATGTCCCAGCATAATCTGAATTTAACAAGGCCAAGTCCAAACGTATAATTTTGTCCAGGGTCCCTCCACTAGTTCCCCCCTCCCGCCCCCCTCTATTTTTGTTGACAACATCACCAATGCTACTATCTGTCATGAACACTGCCTGGGTGTTGTCCTTGACTCTGCTCTCCCTTTACTTCCCACAATAATTCTATCTCTTGATTCTGCCGCTTTCACCTCCACAACATACATCACCCTTGAGGCCACCAAAACCCTCACACTTGCTTCTCCCGACTTCAGCCTATCCTAAATGTTGCTGCTCATCTCATTTTCGTATCTTGCCATATGCAACCAGCTCCATTGGCACCATTTCCAGAATCCAGTTTAAACTCCTCTCTATCACATGTAAACTTCTACACCTCTCCTCCAGCTTCTACCTCTCCAACCTTATCTCTGTCCACACTCCATCCACCCTCTCTGCCCCTACTCTGACCACCACCTCATCTCCACCCTGGTCACTTCCTCTCAAGCTCACTTCTAAGATTTGCCTGGTATTTCCCCCTCCCCTGAAAATCAGGCTTTCGACCAGTCGCTGCAGCTTTAAACACACCATTAAGACACATCTTTTTTATTACAGATTACCAGCCCTTCTCATAGCTCACCATTCTTCAATCTCAATCCTTCCACCCTGTTTGCTTATCGGTAAGCTCTCAAGGACAGGGCCCTCTTCCCTCTTGTTATCCCATAGTAGTATCCAGTCACCAGTGCTCCACACCTTTGTCTCCTTTAATCCCTTCAGAGACTATGAGCTAAATGTGCGAGTTTGTCCCACAACTAGCAAATGTAATAGGGTGTGAGTAATTGGGTCCCATTTTGACTCGTGTGAGTGCATGCGAGTTAAAACTGCGGGTAAATTTGCACCTTGTAATGCAACTTTCATTAAATGGTGCAAGGTACACAGAGGCATGCACAGATCAGTGAGATCTTTGCATGCTTCTGTGTTAAAAAACCTATTAAAAGTTTAAAATACATATATACAGGTATATGCGTGGTCCTTCCCTAAAAGCACAAATCAGCTCCGGGCTTATTTGAGCCAGTCCTGGTTGTGAAAACATGGGGGGGGAGGCTTAGGGTTCCGTCGTATTTTCATCAACCAGCACCGAACTCTTTCTAGCGGGGTGGAATATGTGACAAAATAATAAAACCATCAGTGTGTGTGTACTGTCGTTTGTTTAATATTTCTTTTACAGGTGAACTAGAAGTACCAGCGGGTCCTTAATGCCCCGCATACTAGCACTTGTGGTTCTCCAAATACCAGCATGCAGGGGAGGCTTGAGGGACCTATAGTTCTGTAAAAGACAATATTATTTATTCTATTTTGTTACACAATCAGCCCAGCACCCACTGCCCTGGGGTGCCCCGGAGAGGAGGAGCCTCTTTATGGGGGGTCCCCACCTCCCTAGGGATCTCCGGCCTGGTATGACTAGCGTGGGGTTATAATGGTTTGGACAGGGGACCCCGTAAAGCGTGTCCAACGGCTGTGGCCCTAACCTAAATTGCTAACTTTCCTGCACGCAGCGAGAGCTCAAGTTGCGTATGCCTTAGCAGGGGCTAATCTATGCACGCCCCTGCAACGGCATTCAAAGGGACTGGCACGCCTGTGTTTCTCCGACCACCCCCCGTCTCCACCCCCAAACGGTGCTTCCTGTCAATCAGTCTGCAATTGATTTGAGTACTCACTGCAATCACAGTCCCTATCTCAGTAAGGCATTCGCGCACGCGCACTGCGATGCAATACGCATGCGCAGTTAGCAACAATCGCCCGTCTGCGTACACTTTAGCAGCTGCGATCCTTGCTGAATCAGGCCCATAGCTCTATACTCGCACATTTTCAAAACTCGGGCCCTATTACATTTAGCCTTATTACCCTGTTTGCTCACCCATAAGTTCAAAATAGATTCATCGCGTGCAGAACTTACTCTCCTATGGTAGCACAAGTAACCGGGACAAGAGTATGGCCAACTTGCTGATGCTAGAAGGTGTATGCGGAGGTGCGTCGCATGGGAGCAGAGTAAGTTCTGCACTCGATGAATCTATATTGAGCTTGTTTTAGTAATGTTTTTTACTCATTGCATGGACTTATGTCATGGTTTTATTGTGTGTATTGTACTTACGCTCAGTCATTTTGCAATGTTTTATTTATACCCCCTTGTATGACGCTTTGGACACTTTATGGAACCTTATAAGTAAATTTTAATAATAAAATACCCACAGCAGCAGACGGTGGGGCAGGAGCCATCCTAGGCCTACAGTACTTCATGACAGTGCTTCATTTTATATAGTAACCAAGCTCAATCCAGTATAATACTGCCAGGCAAACAATGCCTGCTGATAACAGCTTAGGAGATCTGTGCACTCTGCCATGTTTCCTGTTTTACGTCAGCGCGTGTTGTCACTTTGGTGCTAGGATTTGTGAGCACTGAAGAAATTGCGAGTCTCATTAACGATATCATTAGTGGTGGAAAGATGGGAACTAGATGTGGCACGATGCATCCCTGCAAACCCTGGGGACAGAAAACTGCCCTTTACCTTTGTCTCTATGCCGCAATGTTACTAACTTCTTTGAGTGTTCAAATGTCATTGGTAGAATTACTGTATATAGATGTCGTTTGGCTGATGGTCAAAAATATGTACAATCAGCAGTGAGATCAGTTGACACTGTTAGGCAATTAAAAGAAAAAAGGAAAAATAGAATGAAAGGACTGCGCTAATATTATCCAACAATTGTGAAATGGCAGATGATTAGATATAGCAATGAAAACTCTGTTGTAGAAGAAAATAATTTATTTACTCACAATTGATAATATAACGTGATATGCAAATATATGTTCAATGCACAATAAAAGATAAAAAATTTAACTATAGCTTATCCATATGGATCTTGGAAACTACGTAGAAAATGCAATAGTGACATAGTAGAAATAATCCCTAATCTGTGCACACATCACTTAAATTGCAATAATGCATGTTAGTTGTTGTCTTGATAATATTTGGTCCAGTTTAATAGTTCCACATTCATTCTAATTTTCCTTTCTCAGTCCAAATAATGGGTATTCACAAATCCCACAATTGAGGACCTGCAGCTTTAAATTCAATACACATTGTATATCAATTTAATTTGTATTGAGATTATAGAAATATAACTGTTATAGCAGATGAGCGCCTAGAACAATAGTTTCTTTTTTCAATTAAATAAAAAAGCAGATTACACATTGCCTTTAATATATGAATGATTCATCACACATCAATAGTATTGCCCTTATCCTTATCACTATAGAATACTCTGAAGCATAAGCATTTTTCAGAGCAGTAATACCGTGGAGGCAGCCATTTTCCTGGCTGAACCAGCTGTTACACTTATGCATGCTATGACCCCACTAGGCACCAGTGATCCTCCGTTTTGTCAGTTTGTGGCTCAGTGAAGTCACTGGTCCCTTGAGAATTGATCAACTACACTTTTGTGAATATTGATTCAGTACCCAAAATAATTAGTTCCATAAAAGTAAACTGTAAGCGAATTAGTGATTGAGAGAGAATTTTGTTTTATTACAGATAATAAATAAGAAATAAGTAAATGAATGATGAAGTTAGACAACATTTTAGCATTTGACTAAACGTGATAATTTCAGTGAAAACATGATTGACAGAATTGGCTGAAAAGACTGAGCATAGAGTGGCTGGGCTATGAATAAGTAGCTTGCCTATGATTAAGTGCATTCTGCTGGTATGTCTATGTGTAAGTGTATTCTACAGGCTGGTCTATGATCTTGAACATTCTACTGGCTGCTCTATAAGTAAGCACATTCTATTGGCTGTACTATGAGCTAGCACATTCTACTGGTTTATCTATGAGTAAGTGCATTGTATTGGCTGCCCTATGAGTGAGCACATTCTATTGGCTGGTCTATGAGCTAGCATACAGGTTCTCAAACTCGGTCCTCAGGACCCCAAATAGTGCATGTTTTCCAGGTCTCCTCACAGAATCACAAGTGAGATAATTAGCTCCACCTGTGGATCTTTTAAAATGTGTCAGCAAGTAATGATTGCACCTGTGCAGCTGCTGGGTGACCTGAACGTGAACCGTGTGGGGTCCCGAGGACCAAGTTTGAGAACCACTGAGCTAGCACATTCTATAGGTTTGTCTATGAGTAAGTGCAATGTATTGGCTGGTCTGTGAGTAAGTGCGTTCTTCTGGCTGGTCTATGAGTAAGTATGTTCTACTGGCTGGTCTATGAGAGTGCGTTCTACTGGCTGGTCTATGAGTCAGCGCATACTACTGGCTGGTCTATGAGTAAGTGTGTTCTACTGGCTGGTTTATGAGAGTGCGTTCTACTGGCTGGTCTATGAGTCAGCACATTCTACTGGCTGGTCTATGAGTCAGCACATTCTACTGGCTGGTCTATGAGTCAGCACATTCTACTGGCTGGTCTATGAGTAAGCATGTTCTACTGTATGGTTTATGAGTAGGCTCGTTCTACTCAATTGTTTATGAGTAAGTGCATTCTACTGGCTGGCTATGAGAAAACACAATCTGCTTGATGGTCTATGAGTAAACACATTCTACTGGCTGGGCTACTAATGTATGCAAGACAGCTATACATACATTGACAGAGAAACACTCATCTTATATCCTGTTCCTGTAATGTATATATTTATTACTATACCTGTGACGCCAGCTACAGTGGAAGCCTTCCCTTCCCTAGCTCCTCTCACGGACCGTACACTGATGTCATATGCTGTGCTGGGCCGAAGACCTGAAGATGAAAACCAGACACATACATTACATAGAGTTTATCAATTGTTTCTGCTACTACAGTCCCATTAGATTGTATTCATAGAGTTGTTGTATGCATATAAGCCTCTTCTGTAAGTCTGAATTGATAAATCACAGCTACATGATACAAAATAATGCAAGTGGTGCACACAGAATTAGTATTTAAAATATCACACATCGTATGAAGAAATGTTTCCTATGCTTAAACTGCAGTCAAGGTAAAGAGTCTTTTGATACTGTTTTAAGTAGGTAATGGCTCTGGTCTCTGGCGGTGATTCATAGGTGGACGCAAGAGGGATCGCTGTTGCGATCTGAGAAGTTATGCCAGATCAACATCAGGAACATTGCGCGGACCATCGGACATCTGATGTTGCTCAGAATGTCCACAGCAACTAAGCTTATGAGCCCAGTGAATCTGCGTTGGAAGACGCAGTTGTTGGCTTTGGTATGCCCCCAAAATGGCGGTGGCACGCCTCCATTTTCTATAACACTCCCCGTCACGGCCCCCAACGGGATCCGTATGATATCCCGACACTCGGGATACCGGCTGTCAATAGACTGACAGCAGCATCCCGATGCCTACAATCCCAACAGAGGAATAGTAAGTACTGTTTCCCTGCCCTATTCACCCCCTAACCCTGCTTTAACACTAAGCCTCCCTACCCTGCACCCTAACCCTCCCAGTTAGTGCCTAAACCTAACTTTCCCCCTTTAGTGCCTAACCCTACCCCTCCCCCTTAGTGCCTAACCCTAACCTCACCCCGGTGGTGCCTAACCCTAACCCCCCCCTGCCCGGAGCCTAACCCTAACCTTCCCCCTCCCACAGCCGAACCCTAACTCCCCCAGGGGTGCCTAAAGCTGACACCACCCCCCCACACGGCTAACAGCTAAGGACGCCCACTGTACTTATGATAGGGATGCCGGCTGTTGGGATGCTGGCATCTCCAGCAATGTCAGGATTCCGACGCCGGTCTTCTAGCGCTGGTCGGGATTCCGGCGCTGGGAATTCGGTCATCCCGGCCGTAGGTATATTAACTGTACCCCCCAATGCCTGCAAAATGTCAATCGCACTGCAAGTAACACCAGAGTGCGACCAGAGCCACAACACCATCACTCTGTGCCGAATTAAACCCTGTGGAGTCCCCTAGGCAGTGGAAATCTAAGAGCCCCCTCGCAAATTATCTCCTATCACGCTTTTCATTTTACCAACCAACAATTTTAATAAACCGTACGTAGGTTGCACCAACAGAAGATGAGCTTTTCAGAGACAAATTGTAATGTGAATCTGATGTCTATGGTGTATGTACTTTAAGCTGTTAATGGGTACATTACATTAATACAGTATTTTCTATAGAGTCTTTAAAGTAACATTTTCATTTCTTTGAGTTGATTCATTTTTTCTATCTTTTGGAAACAATGTAAGAAAGCTTGATTATAATTTTCTTTCAAGATCAAATCAATATTATTTTGATCCGTTGTTGTGGGGACCCTAAAAGCTGAGGGGCCCATAGGCCGGAGCCTACTCTGCCTATTTGGTAATCTGGCACTGCCATCGCTGTACATGCACACTGCTGCACCGAGCATGCGCAGAGCAGAAAACATTTGCGACCGAATCGGAGCAGCGTCCACCTTTGAATCACCCCCTTTGTCCATATGAACTCAATAAATGGGCCTTAATTATCTACCTCATTCAATGGCTCCATTTGAAAGTGCTCAACATTGAGATGAACAACTCAAAGAGTTAAGAAAAAATCATCTAAAATACAAAGATCTCCTCTTATAAATAAAATGTTTATTATACTCCGTATTTCTCCCCAGTTACACAGAACTTTGTATTAGATTACAGCTGAAAAATCGAGGTCAAATTGGAGCATAAAACTGCCTGAGATCTGTATAGTGTTGAACAGATTTATTTTACAAATCTCATGATGTGTTACAAGAACATTTCCTTGATGAATAACCTAATTTATACTTATCTAACCAGAATTGTATTTTCCAAAGAAGTTCAGATATATCTGTCTGTGATTGTGTTTATCTAGAACTAGTACATACAGTTTTTCTAGTCGCGTCAGCTTTGGATAAATGCAAGTACATTGTATAATCTACTGTACCTCACTGCTGCACAGACAGAGTCACAGCTGTGGCAGAGTGAACCTGATACTGCTCCAGCAAATTGGAGCGCAGGGTCACATACTTTGTACCTTCTGCTGCAATTAAGATGTAGGGCCTGATACATTACAGATCGCAACTGTAACAACGTACGCAAAACAGCCGATAGCGGGAGTTGGCATTGCGATTGCACTGCAATCACCTACGCAGATACAAAGCCATCGCAGATCAAAGGATGGGACGTCAGCGTTTGGAGGTGGTGACGGGGGAGTGGTAGGAGAAACGCAGGCGTGCCTGTCTTTTTGAACGCTGTTGCATGGGCGTGCATAAATTGTCCACACGGCATACTGTACGTAGCTTGTGTACTCACTGCGTGCAACAAGGTTAGCAAATTCTGAGTAAGGTCAGACCTGTTGTAATTCTGGGCCTGATTCAGAGCCGGATGCTCTGACAGAGCGCTCGCTCTGAATCAGGGCCAGGCTTCTGTTTTTTTAGAGCGGCCTCCTGGCTGCTCGCATAGCTGTGGGTGACCACCCACAGCTATAGCGAGTGGCCAGGAAGATGGTCACGATGGTCAAGACCATCGGGCTTGCAATGAGACCCTTGTGGTAGGGTCTCGTTGCCGCAAGCCCAAGAGTGCTTTCGGCTCTAACAGAGCCGAAAGCACTCCCACTGACATCACTTGTGATGTCAGTGGGGCCGGCCCCAGACGGTAGGCGTTCCCATGGGAACGCCTCCGTCTGGGCAGCCACGACCCCGGCCCGCCCACCAAAGGGGGCGTGCTGTCACTCAACATTGACAGCACGCCCCCTTTGGTACGGGACCCGGAGCGACGGTTTGCTCATCGCTATCCGGGTCTCGCGCATGCGCACGACGGAGCCTGCTCCGTCGTGCGCATGCGCACTGGGCCCCCATCGACCTGCTTGCAAGCGCACAGCGCTCGCGAGCGGGTCTGAATCAGGCCGTCTGTGTGAGGGGCCGATGTTACTCTATGTTCCAGATGTTTACGAAAGATTGCCAGGTATTACCGGAAAACGATAGTGGGCGTGTCTAGGCTGGCTCTGCAATTGCAGACATTAGCATATTTTCATGCGTAATCACAGGTGCGATCGCACTAGCGATCCGTAGTGAATCAGGCCCAAAGTCCAAAAACACTTCTACTGTAGCGCAATCATATAAAGAGTCATGAATCTGAAACTCTTTGTGGCATTTTACACCAGAATGTCTATTCACACTCAGATTTTCAGACAAGATCAATTAAGTAATAATCATTATGTCATTATATGCAAACATCAAACTCTTTATGTAAAGAACGAATGCACTTAAGCCTGTAGGTTATTATAACTATATTACATGCTTCTTATCTCCTTAGTTACCTTGGGGGCCAACAGTGCATTACCACAACCTCTACAAGATGTTCACTGCAGCTTGTGAACACACGGAACCAGTTAACCTAAACTGCTACTGGCAGACGTTACCAGGCCCCTCGTATCTGTCTGTGTCAGAAGTCATGAAAAATACAGTAACTCTGTAACTCGATAAGTCGGCTGTAAGTTCTTCACATTTGATTTTTAATTACAGGAGACAATGTACAATTTAAACCATAGAGCTGTTAAATGATTTATGGTTATTGCAACAAGTAACACTTAAAAGGGAAATAATTGAGAATTTTATAGTTGAAAAGACTTCTCCATACTAGCAAAGCACTCCCTAGACGGTGACAGAGAAAATGTTAAATACCGACTACACAGTATGAACATTTTATGAATGTATATGTAAAGGATTTTAAACCATGAGAGAAATTGTACATTATCTGTCTTCATTAAGTGTAAAGGGGCACATACACTAGCAGACTGTGAAACGACTAGCCGATTACGGCATTTCACAGTCTGTGCTGTGCCTATACTGAACGATCAGTCTTTCAGTGTAGGCACCCTCCGTCATCCCTGAACATGGGCAATCTGTCGTTATCAGCAGTTTGATCAGCATGTTCAGACGATGATAGATGTCAAAAACGATCAGCGGGAGCGTGCATCGGTGGTCGTTTTCGACATTTTCATGGCCGATTAGTGAACGATAACAATATCGTTATATCGCTCATTTTAATCGGATAGTAGACAGCCGCCTTGAGGCAGTGTCCTCTGGTATCAAAAATGGTCCATACCAAGACTTATGGGGCCCATACATCTGCGATAGATTGACCCAATTCCCCATTCTGCCAACATCAGGGTCAGGAGATCAGGGTTATTCAACATGTTGTAAAATCTCAATTCTCTGATTGATTTTTAACATGTTGAAATTCCCCGATCTGCCAATGGATTGCCAATCATCAATGATCAATGTTCTCGAATTAGGCGTGGGGGAGAGCCCCGAGCAGACTCCAAGCGCCCGGCCCTTCACTCACCCCGGGTACAGTGGCAGGTGGGGAGCTTGACTGGGGCAGTACATCTGTCAAACCATAACGCATGGTGTTAAGGCAGCTCAGAGAGGACAGAAACCTCCCATGGAGCAGAGGGTTTTGGTCGGCGAATTGGGTCGGCATTGGCAGAACGGGGAAACGCGGCTCAGGTGTATGGGGCCCTTTAGCCACCAACTTTCCTCCACTTTTAAACCACATATTATTATTAATATTATTATTATGTATTGCCAATCATATTATGCAGTACTGTACAGAGAACGTAATCATTCACGGCAGCACCTGCCTCAATGGAGCTTACATTTAGAATTCCCAACCATCTACCAGTATATGTTTTTACTGAGGAACTGGAGGAAACCCACACAAAATGAGAAGAATAAACTGTATTCCAACCCCACACTACTTATGATGCCAACAACAGCTACATATTCTAATGTCACTTCTCTCTCTCTCTCACTCATTGATACTCTCTTATAATTTTAAATTTGTACATTTACCTGTCCTAGGATTTTTACCATCTTGACCAGAACTTGGGGAAAAAGATCCAACACTCTGCTCTGGAGACACCTCACCAGACAAAGAACAAAGGAACATATATACACTAGTCCCTTCTGTACAGAGTGGTCACAAGGGGCCCATCCGCAACCTGAATAAGACACCATGGGCCCTAGTCAAAGCATTGGTCCCCTACCCCCCTTTGATTGAAAAAAACATTATAAGGAGTAAGAGTAATCCAGGCAACCTGGAGCCTAATGGGGTCTAGACGGGAGCCTAAGTTGTCTAATGGATGATCCAGCTCTGAGCCCAACCAGAGTATAATAACCTGCACCATTTCCATCCAGAGCTCCACAATGATCACAGCTTCTATGTATTATCACAAAATATAATAGACACTTAAAAGCATGAAAGTATTTGAATTTAATTTGAATTCTATCTAGATAACTCACCTGTAATAATATACCTGCTCTTGGGGTCACTTCCCTGAGACACCTGAACCTCCGTCTCAGCTCCACCTGACTGGGCACCATATTTCAGTTTAAAATAGTCCACTTTATCGGCAGGATTCTCCCATTCCACCTCCAAAGTATCCTCTGTCTCTTCTGTCACCCACAGAGTTCCTAGCGCTGAATCACCTGGAGATAAAAAGAATACGGACATATATTGTGCTAGATGCACTTTACATTGAGACACGATAAGTTTCAGTTTCCTTATCACATAGTGATTGCTCAACCGGATTTGTAACTAGGCACATTAAATCGATATACAGTATGTAAGAGCCAGTCAAGTTAGGTAACTTCACCTACTCTTTTATTAGCACCACCAATATTATTCTGCAGCACCACCCATTTTATGTGTGCATACAGCCCCATGAATAACTTTATCCTACAGTATGGTCACATCTTACATAGGGTCCCATGAGCAAGTATGGAATTTCAGGGATGGAGATTGCAAATATAAACGACCAACTTTAATAAGGCTAAACAGAGGGTCTATATATATATATATATATATATATATATATATGTAGATGACTATCATTCAGATAATCATATGTAAATGAGTATGGGGGTGCAATGTATTGCCACTTTAATGCATAGATCATTGAGACCTCCTGCATTATGTAAAGACCCACAGAACCACACTGCAACCATGATGTAGTCCAATTTACCAGGTTCTGAAAAGCTTAGATTTTTGGAGCTTGGACCCAATAGCCAATGTCTTTAGCTATTGTAGCCCATGGGCTATCTTGTCACTGGAGAGGGAACTGCGGATCCCTCCCTGCCAGTCTAAAGTTGTACATGCGATAAGAAATTATAGACGACACGACCCAACTGCCAACAAAGATAAATATTCATCATATATACTGTATATGTATATAGACTGTCTGTATGAAAATGCTCTGCATCCTGGTGGCCATATCTGGTAGTTTTTCTACATTTTCCCTCTTTGGACATGGCTTGAGGGACTGACCGCGTGTGTCCTGGTTTTCCTCAAAAATCTTTTATCTTATTTTACCATAACTTAGGTTCCTGGTACACCAAACTGTTTTACCTTATTTGGGGCCTGAAAGGAAGTATCTGGCTCAATTTTAGGTCCGAGCAAACTTGAAGTGATATGGGTGCCCTGGCGTTTCCTTCCAATATTTTGAGAGCAATACTCATAGGGAACCTCGGCACCTGTAAAATCCACTTCACCCTAAGCACCATGGATTGGGGCAAATGTACTCTTCCGTTCCATATTTTGATAGGTAACTGTTGCATGATTGCTAAATTGTACGTAACAATGATGTATATATTTATACCTGAGTTTCAGTGTTCTCAGTTTGGACATGGATACAGAGAAACACACTGCCAGTAGTATGCATTACTCTACAAATCACTATCAGGATGTATTATAGCGTTACTCTCTCTGACCCTCCTCACCAGTTCTTCCTTGGAGTTCGGCAGGCTCGCTGGTCACTCCACTCTTCACTTGGTACATAAGAATTTGGTACAGTGTGCTTGGGCTCAGACCCCCAATCTGGTAAAAGTCTTGGTTTGCAGAGACTTTAATTTGCTTTTTCTGGCTTTCATCGCCAAAAGGATAGTAACTGATATAGTAATAATCCACTTCCACCAGCAAGTCCCAGCCAATGTTTAATGAGTCTTCTGTTGCACTGACGAGACGCAAGTTCTCCACAGCCATCACTATTACAGAGCAGAGAGAGGGGAGTTACTTATAATACCAATTGGAATAAAACTAGAGATGACTAATTTTACATCCTCAGTAGAAATCACATCTGTCCCCTTTCATGGAGTATTGCAGACAAGATAACGTTTACACTGAGTAAGATGAAAAGTATTATATTCCACTAGGATGCAAGACTTATACATGTCATAGACATATTTGTGTCCTTTAAAATATGAGAGGAATGGTTGTAATTACAGTTGTAAAACTGTTCTTCGGTGGAGTCCAAATTTTGTGTAGAATGTTAGAAACGGGATGCGGTTAAAATCCCGACAGTCAGGATGCCGGCGCTTAGAATGTCAGTGCCGGAATTCCGACACCTGTCAGAATCCCGGTGCCGGCATCCCGAAAGTAAGTAGCGGGGTTAGGGTTAGGTACTAGGGGGAGCCACTAAGGGGGGAAAGTTAAGGTCAGGCACCGGGGAGGGAGGGTTAGGGGAGGGAGAGGGGGAGTGTTAGAATACTGACGACAAGTGTCGGTATTCTAACCCTGTAGGTATGCTGGTGTCAGGATTCTGACTGCCGGGATCCCGAGCTCCAGCATCCCGCACCCAACCCGTCCCGAAACATACTGTTACTTTCCAGAGCCGTAAATAGACATTTTGGTGCCCTGTGCCAGAAAGAGCTTTGGTGCCCCCACCCCCATATTGTAAACAGGGACAGCGTGCGTGTATGACCACACATTAGTAATGGCCCTTACACATTATTACCACACATTAGTAATGCCCCTTACAGATTACGCCACACAGTAATAATGCCCCTTACACAGTATGATCACACAGTAGTAATGCCCCTTACAGATTATTCCACACAGTAATAATGCCCCTTACACAGTATGATCACACAGTAGTAATGCCCCTTACAGATTACGCCACACAATTGTAATGCTTATAATGCTCCATACACATTATGCCACACAGTAAACCCCAGACAGCACAAATCCCCCCACCCGCGGGGCTTTTTCCTAATTACAGCACACTTACCTGTATAACAAGGCTCCTCAGCGTGTAACTGTGGGAGCTGGGGGGGGGGGTAGCTGCGGTACCTGTATCTGGCAGTTGCAGGCTTGCAGCCCAATGCCGGAGGAATAGTTATAAGTAATAAATAAATAAAATAGTTTCCACTTCCCAATATCACCGTCGTGAGATGATAGTAGTGATTGTAGGGCAGCGGCTATCCTTCTTAAATAGGCAATAGCTAGTTTAGGTTCCCCATGTAAAGTGTGAGTACGTTATTGCCAGACATGGCTACTGATGGTGATACGTGGTGGCAGCCACCGTTGGACCTAGCCTTTGATATTTATCAAAAAATCTATCTCAGATGAAAATCAGAGATTAAACTTTTTGTGGCTTTATAAATAGGCCCATAACTGTGGTCAGAAAGTCATCCTGAAACTTTTTCTCTCAGAAAACAGCATTATGTAGTATCTCGCATTATAGAAATATCATATTTTAATCTCCAGATTGTTTATGTATCATATAAAATAAAGCAATCATATCCACACTTATGTAACATTTTTATTATTATATCTTTGGAGTGCACGTGTGCAAGGCCATGCCCCCTGTTGTATGATGTTTTGGGGACGTGTCCTGCCTCTCACTGCACAGTGTGGATGACATGTGCATGACCCCCAACCTCCTCCCTGGCCGCGGGACACTGCGGTCCCTGGGTGGGACACCAGCACAGTGCCTGAAAAGTAGGACTGTCCAACTGAAATTGGGATGGTTGGGAGGCATGTTATTATGATTATTACTATTATTACTAACACTTGTTTATAAAGTAGCAGAATACTCTGCAGTGCTTTACAATTACAAAAATAATACAACTAGACTGGGAATTAAAAGACAGTCTTCAGCTGGGTACACACCTGCCCGCCGACCTACCCAACAACTGGTGCACTGCATACACACTTACCAATCATTCTGCCAATGTGTCTGTTTCTGTCATCACAACAAGGCGGGCATTTAAATTGCCCGTCCTGTTGAGATGTCAGTCACCGGTGGGTCTCTGCAGCAAGTGTACGTGCGGTCGCCGGGTCATCCATGCACACAGCCAGACATGCCGATATATCTGTATTGGCTGTGCTGCAGGGCAGATGCGATATGTCTGTGAACTAATTCGTACACAGACATATCATCTCTACACACCCGCTGATACAGTATATTGTCCGTTCCATTCATTGTTCTGTAGTGTATCTGTCAGTGTGTACCCAGCATAAGAGGTAAGAGAGCACAGCTTGCAACCATTCAACCAATGGAATCAGGGCAGCATTAGAATATCAGAAAAAATGGCCGCTTTTAGCACTTTGCACTCGGCCCCTACTAATGTACTGGGCCAGCAGTGGGGCCAATAGTGAAACACAAGTGTGTGAGTGAATGATAAAATCATGTCTGGCATCATTAGGCCACACAAAACCTCCCCTGGTACACGTGTGCATATTCCCCGACCCGAGATTGGTCCGGCGAAGTTGTAACTGCTCCGAGGCACTATAGCAGGAATGGGCAACCTGTGGCTCTCCAGCTGTTGTAAAACTACAAGTCCCAGTATGCATTGCTTCAGTTTTGCTCTTAGGGAATGCTAAAACTGTGACAGGGCATGCTGGGATGTGTAGTTTCACAACAGCTGGAGAGCCACAGGTTGGCCAGGCCTGCACTATAGCATGAGGCAGCTGAGTATTGGTGAGATTTTAGTGCTAAAATATAGCGATAGGTGGTTTTTATCACTGAAATAAACACAGATAGAAAACCATCCCTATCACCATGTTTTAGTAAGTAGTTGTGCAAAGTGTTCTTTAACCGCTCAGTAGGTTTGTTACTACCTGTAACATTGCTTGGAGGCTCTTGCTAAATTGAAGAACATTTTATTATTAAACTATTCTGTCACCTATTTTAGGTTTGTCAACAAATAAATGAGTTACCACTTTTTTCATTGTTTCATTGGCATGGACTGTTTCCTGGAGATCTTGTACAGTACATTGTGTGAGAAGGATAACATGACATACCTGCAATATAGGTGCATGGGCTGCAATAAGGTGCACCTGGGGAGCAATCCTACACAGATTGATAGTTCCGCTTTTCCGGACAGTGGGATATATAATCTTTCATCTACTTTTTTTTTTTTTTTTAATATATCCTTTAAAATGAATAGTTGGCTCCTATTCACTACTGCCGTCAGCAGAGGTAACCCTGCACTGTGCACTGTGCTCCTCACACATCAGATGATGGATGCCAAATGTCCTTTTTTTCTATTTTTTTTTAAAGATATACCCAAGTTTTATGGATTTGCCCTTGGAACTTCTTGTCCTCAGAAATGTTCCTACTTTTAATTCAATAGTGGGCAACGGTACATTGTACAGTCTCTTATTTTCACAAATGGTGATTTTTGAGCCACTCCTCTGCTCCACGGCAGCACTTCCCGGCTTCTATTGGCTGCGGCCGATTAACTCTCTAGAAGTCATCCAGGTACGGATGTGAACGACTGAATAATCTCTGTAAAGCCCTGTGTAATATGTGTAGCATAAATAAATATTTGAATATTTAAATACCTGGGCCTGTGGAGTATATTTATCCATCTTTGGGGCAGATTCAATTACCCGCTGTATTTACCGAAAGGGAAAGTTTCGGGTTTAATGCCTGGACCTATTCAATCATTCTGCAGTTTCCCCATGTGGCAAAACTACGGACAACGCGCGGTAACTCATAGATTCTGCGTTAAGTGCTGAAATGTATGAGTTTTCCTGTGCGCTAAACCCCAGAGGGTGCATATACTGCTGAATTTTTCTTGCAGCTCCTGAGGCTATGAGTATATATCCTTGTTACACACCGGGGATGTATGACCTAATTGAACAGGTCCGGCTGACAATTAACTGCGGGGTTCACTCCTCACCTAGTTGGATATGCCTCTTAGCTCCCCTCCTGTGAAAACCTGGCTACGACATTGAGCAGACAAGATATGAGACATGGGAACAGGCGAACATAGTTGCAGGCTAGTTAAAGGTGATGAAACAGCTTAATTCCTATTTTTTTCTTTAAAACTTTTAAAGGGGCAAAGCAAGGAGTAAGTAGGTGTAAGGCATATAGAGCCGACAAAGAGCATGGAAATGAAGTAAGGAGGCTGTAACTGCTGTACTTCCAAAAAAATACCTATGGCTTAGCCACATCCTACCTGGTGACTGGTCTCGCCCCATAAGGTGGCCACTATAAATGTATTTCCCTGGTGGGCCCTTCCTAGTTCGATACTGTCCATCCGGCAGAGCATTTACTTTTTTTGTCCTTGGAATCAGACTTATCAAAGCTCTACTCACTGTTTTATACAGCTGTATCCACAGAGCAATTCCATGTCACATCTAAGGACAACATAAAGCTCTGCATATAGTGTATAAAAAGTTTCTAAGAAAACACAGGAGACCAGAACAATAGGAACAACATTTTTGGTAAAGGTTGTGGGGCCCATTTATCAATAAATATTTGTGGCTTAGTCCCAAAAAACACCCATGTTTTGGGGGGTAACTGCAAATATTTAGTATCACCCCAATATATGACAGAGGGATCGCAGCAGATATCTCCGATACCTGCTGTGATCCCTCCATTCCTGCCGCCAGCCGCAACCTCCATAGGTTTCTATGGGGGTGCGATGCTGCCATATTTACCAACCTCCGGAATGCAATGCTTTCTGGAGATTGGCCCCCGCAGCTACCATCATCTGACGATGGCGGTAGTCTGCTGTAACCTATGGACTATACATCGCAAAAACTATCAGGAGAGGGTTCCATGGGAATCCTCCCCTGGCAATGGGCGCGGCGCATGTGTGGTCTGTATACCGCGCATGCACTGGAGTCCCGGCACAGGAGTGAAGAGACCGAGGATGCAAGGGCGTTTCTAGAGAGAAGGAGGCCCGTGTGCATTCTCCGTCACGGGCCACCTCCTCTCAGTCCGGCGGCCGGCAGCGCATTGAGCCCAGCACAGCCAGCGCCTAACTGATAGACTCTGGGCACTAGAGTGTGCCCAGAGTCTATAGCGCATGCGCAGGTCACAGGAAAAATGGCCACAGTGGCCATTTTCCCTTTAGTGCACATGCACAAAACGACGGGAAAATGGCCGCAGCACCCATTTTCCGGGCGTTTTTACAGCGCTGACACCAGCGCCGATGTGGGACTCCGGAAGTATAATTATGTGTGCAGGGTGTGCAGTGCGGGGCCTGTTTGCACCACACACCCTCTACCCATTATAAATACGCCCCTGCGAGGACGCAGTCACTTTGCAGGGACGGCCTCCTTTTGGAGCCCCTGTCCCTGTGGGTGCTTTCTGTTACATTCGGCCGATATGATCACATCCTGCAAAGGGGATGTAGTCTGCACCCCGGCGTGTGGGATGCCAATGGTCTAAATACCGGCACCAAAATCCTGACAGCGTCGGGATCCCGGCACCAATATCCCGACCGCCGGCATCCTGAAGGTAAGTATCGCCAGGTAGGGTAGGGTTAGGTTTAGGGTGCGGAGTTAGGTTTAGGCACTAAGGAGGGAGGGTTAGGTTTAGAGTGCGGGGAGGGGGAGGTTAGGCTTAGGGACTATGGGGGGATATTAGGGTTAGGCACCGGGGAGGGAGTGTTAGGTTTAGGGTACGGGGAGGGGTGGTTAGGCTTAGGCACTAGGGGGGGAGGTTAGGTTTAGCACCGGGAGGGAAGGTTAGGGTAGGGGTTAGACTTACTTTGTTTCCTTATGGGTGTCGGTATTCTGACCCGCGGCATCCCGACCTCCGGCAATCCATACCCAACCCCCTGCAAAGCGATCATGGGCGCTTGTATCATGCCCAGATTGCATTGCAAATGCTATCATTAATAACTGGGCCCCTGTATGATTATATGTGGTAAACAATGAATGAAAGTTGAGCATGAGATTCACTGAAACTATTTCTCACCATCAGAACAGGTATCACCAATGAATCCCTCTTCGCAGAAGCACTGGCCTCCATCGCAGCGCCCGTTCTCACCACAATTGACGATGCAATCCACCAGATTGCATGTTGGACCTGTGAACCCCAGGTTACATTTGCAGACTCCATTGACACATTTTCCATTAACTCCACAGTCTGGGCTGCATTCCTTGTCACTGCAGTCGGGGCCGGTGAAACCACTAGCGCACTGGCAGACGCCATTGACACAGACGCCATTGTCTGCGCAGTTGTTGGGGCAGCTCCTTTGAGAACAGTCTGGTCCTTCCCAGCCTTCATCACACACACAGGTACCAGTTTCCAACTGGAATCTGCCATTAGAGGCACAGAGACTAGCAATCTCTGGAATAAAAGGGACATGGAAAATAAAAGTAGTTTTGCAGACACATTTTTCCCCATGTAATAATAAGATATAGATGTAAATATTTCTGTATAAGCCATCTGTGTGATGAGGAGCATTTCATAATTACACTGGCGTAATGCCTATTGTACTCGTTGTTAGGTCACTTTCCTGGGAGGGATGGGGATAATTGGGTGCTGGAGGGTTGGTTCAACCACACGCACTGATAACAATTGGTGAATTCATCCAAATGTACATAAGACCCTCAGTGCACACTATTAAGGTACAGAATGTGGTTCATTATATCATGTCCATCCCCAGCAACTGTTCAGGCAGGTAAGTGCCTTTCCTGTGAATTGCCTGTTCTCCTGAGAGTCTGTATGTGATATCATTAAAAGGAACATCATTCCGAAAGATTAGATAACATTAATTTGGCCAGTATAATTAATTAGAAACATGAAACTTACCAAATTTGATTTTTATTTTGTTATGGGCGATTTCGCAGCGATATCGGCACTTTTGGTACATTGGAAGCTGTCACATTCGACCCTTTATTGCTAAATAATCATAGCTCAATAAAATAAAAAAAGATTGTGTTGTATACTATCAAACCAGCTTCTGTACATTGGCTGCTTGTGTTTCCCTACATGTCATTACATATACATGTGAGCACTTTTCTCCAATCATCAACATGAAAAAAAGTCGTCCTGTCCACAAAGAGCTAATGCAGAGCTGCACATACAGTAAGTGGTCTGTGATTACCCCTTCAACGTGTCGCCTGCATGCTGGCCTGTACACCTCTCTGTGATCAGAACAACCCCATGCATAAGCTTTGTCTCACAGCTGTCATTATCATTGCAGACTTGCACCAGCCCTACACTAGGTGTAAACAAATTAACCTGCAATTACCTAGTTACACACCTTCAACTGCGAGTGGAAATGCGATTAAGTTGAGTACAGCTCATCTTCGCCAGTATTTGCGTGCGCTCAGCTCCAGAGAATGAATAGTGTGAAAACATGGAAGATACACTCACAAAACCGACTTACGTTCAACTCTGCTTAGATGACAAACTACGCAGCCTTACTAACATTTCCCTGATCATGGATAAATGTTGTTTAACCTCATAAAATTAAGTTTCTTGTTCTTATAACATATTATAACAGCTACAAGTTAACATAAATACTTATAGAGAGCTACTGATGGGTAAAGCCCATCACCAATGGGTTTATTTTGATTAAAACCACTGGTTGCAAGGCCGTATCCCACTGTAAAAGCTCCGAACTCTCCATTTATTTTGTCCAAACCATCATAATTTCTAGAGCACTTTCCAGCTGCTGAGTTACAGTACATGCAGTTCATAAACAAAAAAGTACCGTTGTATACAGAGTAACAGGTTTAACAAAGGCTCTTACCTACGGAACAGTCGCTTCCCATAAAGCCTTCATTGCAGACACATTGCCCATTAACACAACGGCCATTGGGGCGACAATCAACGGCACATTTTTTTTCTTTGCAGTCCAGGCCGGTGTAGCCTTCATTACACTGGCAGGCTCCATCCACACATTTGCCATATGGACTGCAGTCCACCGAGCACTTCTTCTTTCTGCACGCTGGGCCTGAGTACCCCTCCGCGCACTTACAGCCACCGTCAACACAGGTCCCGTATTTGCCACAGTCGAAGGCGCACTTTTTCGCGCTGCAGTCCTCGCCAGTGAAGCCCTCTGCACACTGGCAGACGCCATCGATACATACCCCATTTCCACCACAATTGCCTGGGCAACTTTTTGTAGAGCAATCGGGTCCCTCGAATCCATCATCGCACTGACAGGTGCCTAGTGCTGGCACATACTTTCCATTCCCATTGCAGTTGTTTCCTAAAAGGAGAGGAATTAGAGAGTGAATAGATCATCACAGCGTGATACTAGTATTAAAACAGGTCTGTAATTGTAAACTTTAAATATATACACACATTTGGTAAACAGGTATAAAATCAGGCGGTCAAGGACTTAATACACGGTCATAGTTGACGACTGCAAGACCAGAGCATGATTCTCAGTCGGACTTACTAGTTATGACAATGAGAGTATCAGCCTGACTATATGGTACCTGTGCATCTACATGTGTGTGAGTCGCTCAGCTCACTATTTTTCCATCCGCAGCAGTCATCGTTAGTACCGGCACTTGCACCTACCCTAATGCTGGGTGCAAAAGACGTTTCTGAAACGGGCGTCCCATCGGCGTCCAGGCGCCTCAACCAAGCATGGAAGTTGGGCTACAAGCCCGAGACACTACCATGACACTCAGTGATCAGTGGAATTGACCCCCGTAATCTTAACTGTCCACTGCTGCTGGAGGGAGACTGCTGACACTGAGCAGCAGCAGTCTCCTCTCTCTCCATGCATGATGTAGCGCTGCAGTGCTATACAGTAGCCAGTGGTAGTGGACAGGTAAGAAATGTTACAGGGGGAGGGATAGCTCACTGATTGCCCCCCTGGCTATCCTACATGGTTGCTACCCAGTTGCCGCTCAGACATGAACATTTCACAAAAGGCTGCATCCGCTCAAGATGCGACTCACATCACTTGGAGCTACTTGCTACTGCAGACACATGGTGCGAGGCATGCGCAGACCCCATTTGCAGTTTTCAACGCAAGCACGGGGGTCTATTTACTAAGCAGTGTTAGGAGACAGAGTGAAAAGTGATAAGGTGCCAGCCAATCAGCTCCCAACTGTCATCTCACCTTATCACTTTTCACTCTGTCTCCTAACACAGCTTAGTAAATAGACCCCTGACAGTCTGCTGAAAATTGCAAAATGTGTCCGTTACTGTGAAAGGCCCATACTGTATAAACCTGTATGTACATATACATAGCGTTAATTATAAACGTGTGATATCATTGACCACCAGTACATAAATGATTTTTCTGATAGATACCCTTGCATTAACTTTTATTAAGAAAATTGATCCTGGTATTGTATTATACTTTCAGGCACAGAAAACATGGACTAGAAAAAAGAGTTAAATCTAAAAATAAGGGAATATTACTGTTATGTTCATTGTGAATTTCATTTCTATAAAGGTTTAGTCATCAGGTTAGCGATGGTAATTTTGAGGTAATCATGAGCAGGAAGAGGAACAAGTACAGATAATTAGAAAGTATCGTTAACACCTGGAATTCAAGTGGTTCCCAGAGTGCTTTGCATAGGTAGACTACCGCTGCAGGAGCCAAATAAATTGATATTAAAGTGCTTCCATTTAGAACTCGGGAACTGGAAGGCGCATTGAAAAGAACACATATCTTTAATCAAATATATTACAATGCCAAGTTAGGACATTTGCTGAAAGCCCATGTTTGTCTTTCGCATCAATAATGGTATTTTTGTCTTTTGCATCAATAATGGTGCTTGGCATGAGGTTGCTACATTGGTTTATTTGAGAAATGTTTATTGTTGCAGAAAAATTAAAAAGTTTTAGGGGAAATTATGCTGAATCTATGAGATCTGGGAGGGATTTAAATGCGAGTACCTGAGAGATTTATAATATTTACACAGTAATATAGTACTTTGTATTGCTGTAGTGTACCCTGCATAGATTTTTTTTTATCTGGTGCAAGATGCCATCTTGTGGTGCTTTTAATTATTGCAGGAAAATAGCTTGCACCTTCCATATAATAATTGCATGCTATATTTGATAATTCACAGGCAGATATATCAACTGTAATGCCATTGAAAGACATTCTGGAAGAATCACATTGCTAATATATATATATATATATATATATATATATATATATATATATATATATTTCCTTGTTAGTTTTGCTGACAGATGTTGGGAGACTGGTATTACATTTACTAAATACATAGGAAATAGAGAAAGAGAGATCATGTCATAACAGTTTCTGTAGCAGCATCATGTTGATATTTTTTTCAGACACAAGAGCTCATTCCGAGCCGCTCGCTAAGATGCATACTCTCACTGCTGCCGATGGTGTGCAGTGTATATGCATCACAGTGCGCATGTGCATACCTTAGCGAAAGTTCACAATGCATTCGCTCACTGCGCATAGACAGCCCAGCAGAGTTAGTGACAGGGGAAGCCGTTTCTAGGTGGTAACAGGGGAAGGCCATTAAAAACGGGGGAGTGGAGGTGCAAACGCAGGCATGCCTGAGCATCTCAACGGCGTGTTAGAGGTGTGCATAATTATAAGATAGCATCATAGTACACTTAACCTGGCTTGTTTATACACGGAAGTGCTCGCAGTGCTTGCAGCAGGGTATAGTCAACCTCAAGTGCTGCGATAGCATCCGATGTACCGATGGTTGCATACATTTCCTGGACATGACGTGCACAAGTGGGCATCTTAAAACAGGCTGGTGGGTGTCTGCATACACTATGTGATCGCTTTCTCAGAAATACTGGGCGTGCTAATGCATTGGTGTGCGTTAGCGCTGCCTATGCAATTTGCATATACATCTTGCGAGCGATCACATCTACTGAGCCGCTCTGAATCAGGCCCACAGTTCAGTGGATGGCAGGGCGACAGTCTACACTGTTGTGCTTAAGGTGAGTGGGAGATCTGGGTTGGGAGACAGATCAGACACTAACAACTATTGTTCAAATTAAAAACCCTTACAGTAAAACTGCCCATGCAGTGGCACGTTGTAGTCTGTGACTATGGGGTCTAACTTAAAATTAGATGGAGGTAATTAGGTTTAGAACTCGCATGGAGTTCTACCTAATAACCGGAGGAATTCATCATTCCTCCTCCCCATAACTATTTCGAAAAGCTGTCATTTTTGCGATGACAGCTTTTTGGGAAATAGATAGTTATCTCTATCGACACTAACTTAATGCAGCTGGAATCTGTGCTGCACATGCACTGTTACATTCGTAAAACCAGCGTACGCGCAGCACTGCCTACAGCTGTGGTAATTTTGTGTCCCCCCCCAACCCCCGGGAGGAATCTCTGTATGCCTCTTGTTATACTATGGTCATCGCTGCATAATCACCTCCCCAATTTTAGGCACCACGGAGGGAATCTCTGTATGCCTCTTGTTATACTATGGTCACCGCTGCATAATCACCTCCCCAATGTTAGGCACCACGGGAGGAATCTCTGTATGCCTCTTGTTATACTATGGTCATCGATGCATAATCACCTCCCCAATGTTAGACACCACGGGAGGAATCTCTGTATGCCCCTTGTTATACTATGGTCATCGCTGCATAATCACCTCCCCAATGTTAGGCACCACGGGAGGAATCTCTGTATGCCTCTTGTTATACTATGGTCATCGCTGCATAATCACCTCCCCAATGTTAGGCACCACGGGAGGAATCTCTGTATGCCTCTTGTTATACTATGGTCATCGCTGCATAATCACCTTCCCAATGTTAGGCACCACGGGAGGAATCTCTATGCCCCTTGTTATACTATGGTCACCGCTGCATAATCACCTCCCCAATGTTAGGCACCACGGGAGGAATCTCTGTATGCCCCTTGTTATACTATGGTCAACGCTGCATAATCACCTCCCCAATGTTAGGCACCACGGGAGGAATCTCTGTATGCCTCTTGTTATACTATGGTCATCGCTGCATTATCACCTCCCCAATGTTAGGCACCATGGGAGGAATCTCTGTATGCCCCTTGTTATACTATGGTCACCGCTGCATAATCACCTTCCCAATGTTAGGCACCACGGGAGGAATCTCTGTATGCCTCTTGTTATACTATGGTCACCGCTGCATAATCACCTTCCCACTGTTAGGCACCACGGGAGGAATCTCTGTATGCCTCTTGTTATACTAGGGTCACCGCTGCATAATCACCTTCCCAATGTTAGGCACCACGGGAGGAATCTCTGTATGCCCCTTGTTATACTAGGGTCACCGCTGCATAATCACCTTCCCAATGTTAGGCACCACGGGAGGAATCTCTGTATGCCCCTTGTTATACTAGGGTCACCGCTGCATAATCACCTCCCCAATGTTAGGCACCACGGGAGGAATCTCTGTATGCCTCCTGTTATATTAGGGTCACCGCTGCATAATCACCTTCCCAATGTTAGACACCACGGGAGGAATCTCTGTATGCCCCTTGTTATACTATGGTCACCGCTGCATAATCACCTCCCCAATATTAGGCACCACGGGAGGAATCTCTGTATGTCTCTTGTTATACTATGGTCACCGCTGCATAATCACCTTCCCAATGTTAGACACCACGGGAGAAATCTCTGTATGCCTCCAGTTATACTAGGGTCACCGCTGCATAATCACCTCCCCAATGTTAGGCACCACGGGAGGAATCTCTGTATGCCTCCTGTTATACTAGGGTCACCGCTGCATAATCACCTCCCCAATGTTAGGCACCACGGGAGGAATCTCTGTATGCCTCCTGTTATACTAGGGTCACCGCTGCATAATCACCTCCCCAATGTTAGGCACCACGGGAGGAATCTCTGTATGCCCCTTGTTATACTATGGTCATCGCTGCATAATCACCTCCCCAATGTTAGGCACCACGGGAGGAATCTCTGTATGCCTCCTGTTATACTAGGGTCACCGCTGCATAATCACCTCCCCAATGTTAGGCACCACGGGAGGAATCTCTGTATGCCTCCTGTTATACTAGGGTCACCGCTGCATAATCACCTCACCAATTTTAGGCACCACGGGAGGAATCTCTGTATGCCTCCTGTTATACTATGGTCACCGCTGCATAATCACCTCCCCAATGTTAGGCACCACGGGAGTAATCTCTGTATGCCCCTTGTTATACTATGGTCACCGCTGCATAATCACCTTCCCAATGTTAGGCACCACGGGAGGAATCTCTGTATGCCTCTTGTTATACTAGGGTCACCGCTGCATAATCACCTTCCCAATGTTAGGCACCACGGGAGGAATCTCTGTATGCCCCTTGTTATACTAGGGTCACCGCTGCATAATCACCTTCCCAATGTTAGGCACCACGGGAGGAATCTCTGTATGCCCCTTGTTATACTAGGGTCACCGCTGCATAATCACCTCCCCAATGTTAGGCACCACGGGAGGAATCTCTGTATGCCTCCTGTTATATTAGGGTCACCGCTGCATAATCACCTTCCCAATGTTAGACACCACGGGAGGAATCTCTGTATGCCCCTTGTTATACTATGGTCACCGCTGCATAATCACCTCCCCAATATTAGGCACCACGGGAGGAATCTCTGTATGTCTCTTGTTATACTATGGTCACCGCTGCATAATCACCTTCCCAATGTTAGACACCACGGGAGGAATCTCTGTATGCCTCCGGTTATACTAGGGTCACCGCTGCATAATCACCTCCCCAATGTTAGGCACCACGGGAGGAATCTCTGTATGCCTCCTGTTATACTAGGGTCACCGCTGCATAATCACCTCCCCAATGTTAGGCACCACGGGAGGAATCTCTGTATGCCTCCTGTTATACTAGGGTCACCGCTGCATAATCACCTCCCCAATGTTAGGCACCACGGGAGGAATCTCTGTATGCCCCTTGTTATACTATGGTCATCGCTGCATAATCACCTCCCCAATGTTAGGCACCACGGGAGGAATCTCTGTATGCCTCCTGTTATACTAGGGTCACCGCTGCATAATCACCTCACCAATGTTAGGCACCACGGGAGGAATCTCTGTATGCCTCCTGTTATACTATGGTCACCGCTGCATAATCACCTCCCCAATGTTAGGCACCACGGGAGGAATCTCTGTATGCCTCTTGTTATACTGTTAATGTTAAAAACTCCTTATTTGTTGTAAAAGCAGAAAAGGGGTTATGTCCTCATGATACACCTGCCCCATAGTCCATTGTGAGGCAAGTCACACATTGTCCTTCATCTGCTCATTATTGATTTGATCCCTTTCATTAAGTCATCTTCATTATTTCAATCTGCCAATAGTTTACATTGAACTAGTAGGACTGGGTGTTTTTCTGTGCGGCGCTTCCTTGTGGTGTGTGGGTCATGCTGCCACCGGAATGAGCTAATCTCGATAATTCACTCAGAGCTCTATCCTATTTTATCCTATTTTACATTGAACTCCTAGTTAGTCAGGGCAGCTTGTCATCTACTGTCAGATCTGTGTGTAACCAGCGAAGGCAGGTTACATTGCTCGTCTGTACACACTGCAGTGGAGGACGGCGCAATGTGTAGTTCCATGCTGCATTTAGCAGCATGGTGCCGTTCATCGCATCGTCCTATCCGCTGTGCTACACAGCAGATGGGACGATGCGATGAACGACCCGTTGGCATGCACGATCGGTTATACACACTATCCAATCGCAACAATATCTCATTCCGATTCTTCTACCTTGTAAAGACAGCCATAATGCTTGCCCAATACTGCCTGTTTCAGGAACTGAAAATATGTATGAGCTGGATAACTCTCCTTGGAGAGACACAAACGTCAGTTGAATAAGTTAGATTCAACATTCCACATAAATTAACACCAGTGGTATGGATGTGGGGGACATGTACAGTAACTTGGTGACATCTCTAGGCTTAAGCCCAGAGGTTAATGTTTTTATCCCACTGGAATCATTGACTATTCATTGGTGGACACCACAAACTGCTGGTCATAGTGGAAAAGAAATGTAAACCCTTTTGAAGGGAAACAAGAACCTTTAGCAATCTCAGTTGATGTTCCTCCGTGATCTGAGCAAGCACAGTAAATCTGGCCACATACTGTATGCTAGGCCTTACAGGGGTCATGCTTAATACAGTTTTTCATATGCCTCTAGAAAGTGGCAAGAGCACTGGAAAAAGACTTGCGGCATAGAATGTGCCACAAGCTGTGATGGTCATCAATGGTGCAAACCAACCATCAATGGTTTCTGCCATCAATATAAATCACAAATGGCACCATTGATGTTGACCATCCATGGTGGACCCTTCAATGGGCATCCCCAGACTGAGCTGGACACAAAGAAAGGAGCTGTCCAACAGCAGAATAGCTCCGTCAGAACAACTGCAGCATCCAGAGGCAGGAGCCATGAGATCAATTCCTGACATCTATATTATTGAGTGATCAAAAACCTCTGCACCAGGTCTATTGTAAGCCCAAACACGGATACTTATTTAGATAGACAATATTGTACTTTGGGTTGTATACCTAATTCCCTGGATAAATAGTTTCTTCAGTGATGAAACCTATTAGGAATAAATCACATGCATATTATCCAAGTACCTCTAGCAATGTGAGACCAGAAAAAAAAAGATCCTTTTTCTCATTAAAAACAACGATCTCATTAGTTTCCAATCTAAACTGATTACCACTGAAGCAGCAGTTTCTCCTTTTCTAACCATTGGTTATTGAATAAGTAGAAATAAATTGAGAACTGGGATTATGTTTGTGGACCTCATTACAGTGTTATTAAGGTTAATGTGTAGCACAATATTATGGATATGTTTCCAATACTATCTATAAGGTTCTGTCATTGCACTTAGAGTGTTATTGACATATAGAAAAAGACATGAGCACGCAATATAAAGAGTCCTAAAATTAATACATTTATTATCTGTAATCTGAAAAAGTAATTACCATATGTTAATTAATTTCAAAATGACCAATGACCACATTTAAAGTTACCATTAGGTCTATTTCTTTGAAGACATCTTTGCAGGATGTTGTCATACCTCACTACATGTTATGTCATCTCCTATTGTGCATGCCTATCTGCAGGTAATGATGGAATTATTATTGCTGCTGTGCAATCAAAGATAATTGCCCACTATACGCAGATACAGTTTAATTGACCTTGTAATCACCATCATATGGAGCACAAAACGTACCTGGGGGTGAAGATGAGCATTATCAGGCTAAGCTCAGTTTTAATATATCAGGCAATGAGGATATTCGCAGAAATTGTCGTTGTTCTTTCCCAACAGTATAAAAAAATATTACAATAAGTTGGTCGTTAGCATTTATCTTTCCTGAAAGAACCAGGTATTATAAGATATATTTGTAGATGATATATGAAACTGTATTATAAATGTTTGATATCTCATTATTTTTAACCACAAGGCTATGGCTGAATTGTGTGAGGTCACATGGGTTAAATTTAGCTAGTTACGTTTTAAAGGGTTGGGTTGAAGTTTGGGTACTTAAGGTAGGGATGGCCTTTGGTGGGTTAACCATCGATGGTACCATAGGTGCTTAACCTCGATGGTATGAAACCATTGAATGGGACCCATAGATGCTTTCGCCCCACCAATGGTCATCCTTGCTCTCTTACTCACCAAGCAAAAGGGCAATTAGAGGTGGGGGCGGGTCTTCACAGGTCTCATCAGGGGCGGAGCTAGGCTCCTTGTCCGATGCCAGGCTGAAATAAAGACCAAAACATTGTGGGGCTCTGTGCCAATGATGGTAAAGAACCATTGAAACTCCGCCACCGATGGTAAAACCATTGACCATTTCTGGTTAATCATCGATGGTTTCTAACCATGGAAGGTCGATTGACATCCCAAACGTAAGGTTTGGGGTCACACGGAAGCCTCTTTGTGAAGAATGTGGCCATCCTTTCCTGCCACCATGCAGTCTTTAATATGTTGATCTTTTCGATAACTAGCTAACCTTTCTTAATGCCATTCCTGTCTGTGCCGTTATTTTATTTAAGGTTTAATATTATGGGGTCTATTTACTAAGCAGTGTTAGGAGAAGTGAAGAGTGAAAAGTGATAAGGTGCCAGCCAATCAGCTCCTAACTTCTGTGTTTGAAAAATGGCAGTTGGGAGCTGATTGGCTGGCACCTTATCACTTTTCACTCTTCACTTTTCACTTCTCCTAACACTGCTTAGTAAATAGACCCCTAATAGGGGTATTCAATTTGGAGTGAAAACTCTGTTTTTGCGTTGTTTTCGCACCGATGACGTCATTTTCGCAGGTTTTGGTTTTACACCGTATTCAATTTCAAAGACTTTTCGCAGGTTCGAAAAATTATTGGAAAAAAAACGGGGATAACTTTTCACCACTGAATAGGTGGCGAAAAAAAGTGCAGAATTGGGGTTTAGGGGTGCGGGCTTAAAAAAAATAGCCTGCACCCCTGGGAATGACATTTTAAAAATAACTGTGTCAAAAAAAGTTTTTAAAAAAAATAGGGACACCTCAAGAAATTAATTAAAAAATTGGGGTGAACAAAAAAAAAATGGAAAAAAGTGTTTAAACATAGGGAAATAGGTTCAGGGCTCTTCTGCAAGTATGCGGCAGGTGTATTCTAGAATAGCTTATTAGCGGCAGGTGCATAGTTGCAGAATTTAAAAAAACTGACTTTAGGGACATAAAAATATGCTAGTACCCATTTTCATGTACCCCAAATTTGATGGGACCACTTAAAAAAACGAAAAAAATAACCTAAGTGCTCTTCTGCAACACTTCTTCAATGTTGGGAAAAAAACACCTGCTGCGGCTATTTAAATCCCCGACTTTCATTTGCAGGCTAAAACGGGGGTACCCATAGTGACCCCCATGTTTTTACAGTTTTAGGGGGGTCCTACAATTTATTCCAGGTAAATTTTTTTTTTTTCGCAGATCCCACTTCGCAGGTTCCCGTTTTCGTAGCTTTTGTATTGAATACAGGGATAAAGCAGGCGCGTGCCCGATACTTTATCCCTGGATAAGTCCAGCACGGACTTTTCGCTCCCATATTGAATACCCCTCTAAGTGACTTATACGCAAGACACACATTAGCCGTTTGGAGATTTATAACCTCTGAATATGTGTAGATAATGAAATGATGACTTTGTAGAGTGTCATTGAGAGTCAGTGCTCTCTGTTTGGACTTGATTCACAGAGTTGGGCGATTTTTCACTACTGTGCATGCGTGAAAATCCCTATAGTCCTGCATGGTGCATGCGTTACACAGTGTGCATGCTCAGAGCTGAAGTAGAGACACATGGCCTCAGAAATGTATTGGAAATGTATTGGGCGTCCCTGGACGGTGACTGGGAGGTGGCGATTTAGATACACGGAAAAGAGCCATCTTATGGGCAAGTTATGGGAGTGTCGTGAGCACGTCGCATAATTGGTTGCTAACTCTGACGCCTAATCGCATACATTGGAGGCCATGCCCTGATGGAGAATAGGGCTGGTGTGAGTTTTTACGGTGAGACCGATGGCTGCGTCTAAAGACACACACAGTGGGATGGTTGTCACTGCAGACGCTCAGAGTGGGCATCCCAGCCACTGCACAGTCAGAAGCACGATTGCACACGGGGGGAGGGCTTTTAACAGCATTAGCATATAATTGCAGATTCGACTATGCAAAAGACGCTAAAGCGGTCGCTGCTGAATCGGCCCCTATACCAATGAAGGTTTGTAATTTTTTTTATTCTTCTACGAAGGAAACAGATAAATATATTTCTTGGAATATAGATTAGCATGCACAGAGCAGTGACCTCGATGATGAGATTCAAGAATTAAACATTTCTGACATCCAGCTTCCAGTGGAAATGTTGGGAACCTCCTGGGAATCTAACTTGTGTTGCTCATATTGTGCTGTGTTGGCACTTCCCCCCCTAAGTCACAGCAGATACGTACATGGGGATTTTGAGGAATTTGTTTAAACCACTTATACAGGCACTACACTCAGCCAGAGTGATGATGCACAGACACGGTCGCCTCACCAGCTGCAAGCAATCACTGGAATTCTCTACTGTAGCTTTTTAAACATGACTTCTGCTAGAAACCACATTCCAGGTCATTGTTAAGCAATGCTAAGCTGTGTTAGTTCCTCCAATACCGATCTTGCTAGCCCTGACTCCAAACCTCTGCCCATGATCCCGAACTTGACGTTTTGAACCCATGTTCATGGCCTTTGACGTTTTTGGATGACTCACTATTATTTCCCATTGCTAAAAACTAGACGTTTCTTCTGTTGTTTATCTCACCGAGGGACTGCCCATCCCACAGCTTAACTCTTAATATAATTATCAAGATCTTAGGGGGAGATTTATTTATCAAACATTTAGGACAAGTGGCAACTAATTCAGATTCTATCTGTAATTTATCTAGTACATTCTATAATATAGGAGCTTATAGCACATATTTAAGGAAAATTTATTAATTTAAACGAAAAGTGAATACTGGTCAAAAACAGACTTAGGGGCCTATCCATCATCAGTGGCCGCATGGCCTCCGATGATAAAGTATTGAACTTGCTGCAAAGGATACTTAAGTATCCAACTCGCAGCGGGGGATAGATTACCACGGAGCAATTCATCATTGCTCCAGTGCAGGGACAGCTGCTCCGAGAAGGCTGTGGGCGGTAGGGTAGGGGTAGGCTGCAGAGAGGGTGGGGTAGGGTTAGGCTGCGGCGGTAGGGTAGGGGTAGGCTGCAGGGAGGGTGGGGTAAGGTTAGGCTGTGGGCAGTAGGGTAGGGGTTGGCTGCAGGGAGGGTGGGGTAGGGTTAGGCTGTGGGCAGTAGGGTAGGGGTTGGCTGCAGGGAGGGTGGGGTAGGGTTAGGCTGTGGGCAGGAGGGTAGGTGTAGGCTGCAGGGAGGGTGGGGTAGGGCTAGGCTGTGGGCAGGAGGGTAGGGGTAGGCTGCAGGGAGGGTGGGGTAGGGTTAGGCTGTGGGCAGGAGGATAGGGGTAGACTGCTGGGAGGGTGGAGTAGTTTTAGGCTGTGGGCCGGCGGTAGGGGTAGGCTGCAGGGAGGGTGGGCTAGGGTTAGGCTGTTGGCGGTAGGATAGGGGTAGACTGCAGGGAGGGTGGAGTAGGGCTAGGCTGTGGGTGGTAGGGTAGGGGTAGGCTGCAGGGAGGGTGGGGTAGGGTTAGGCTGTGGCGGTAGGGTAGGGGTAGGCTGCAGGGAGGGTGGGGTAGGGTTAGGCTGTGGCAGTAGGGTAGGGGTAGGCTGCAGGGAGGGTGGGGTAGGGTTAGGCTGTGGGCAGGAGGGTAGGGGTAGGCTGCAGGGAGGGTGGAGTAGGGCTAGGCTGTGGGTGGTAGGGTAGGGGTAGGCTGCAGGGAGGGTGGGGTAGGGTTAGGCTGTGGCGGTAGGGTAGGGGTAGGCTGCAGGGAGGGTGGGGTAAGGTTAGGCTGTGGGCAGTAGGGTAGGGGTAGGCTGCAGGGAGGGTGGGGTAGGGTTCGGCTGTGGGCAGGAGGGTAGGTGTAGGCTGCAGGAAGGGTGGGGTAGGGTTAGGCTGTGGGCAGGAGGATAGGGGTAGACTGCTGGGAGGGTGGAGTAGTTTTAGGCTGTGGGCCGGCGGTAGGGGCAGGCTGCAGGGAGGGTGGGGTAGGGTTAGGCTGTTGGCGGTAGGGTAGGGGTAGACTGCAGGGAGGGTGGAGTAGTGCTAGGCTGTGGGTGGTAGGGTAGGGATAGGCGGCAGGGAGGGTGGGGTAGGGTTAGGCTGTGGCGGTAGGGTAGGGGTAGGCTGCAGGGAGGGTGGGGTAGGGTTAGGCTGTGGGCAGTAGGGTAGGGGTAGGCTGCAGGGAGGGTGGGGTAGGGTTAGGCACTAGAGGGAGGATTAAGGGGAGGGGAGAAATACTCACCCGAAGAAGGGCTTGGTAATTCATTAAATATACAGTAATGAATTAATGCCTTACAGCAGATAGAGGTCAAGTAAAACAATTAACAGATAATATCCCATCCACTCAATTTGTAAGCCTTTGCCAATAAAATACAAGTATATGTTTCAAGTAAGCCTATATGATGGTAGAAAATGTAATCAAAGGGGGCTATAAATAAAAAATATTGTTGATTCTTGAAAAAGACAAGAGAAGAAGTTATTCAGCCCAATGATAGTTGATGAGGAAACATAAAGATACATAAATACAGTAGACTAGACATAAAATTATTTATTTCATTTCCAATTTGATAGCCAAAGATCAATATAACACTTTGCCATTTAACAGGAAAACAATCTTAAATTGGAGAGACAGAGAATAATAATCTTATTATCGTTATTAACACAGGGTGAGGTTAAACAAGTTACCTATAAACTCTTATAGAAGTAATAGATAAATTAGATTTTAATTCACTTTTCAACTTATGTATGATAATAAATATATAGTATATGGTGTATTGCGCCCATGGTGTTTTCTAAACGTGAGCATGACAATTAATACAATAAAAGTTCATCACATACTGTACATTGTAATAATATTCAATGCACTATGGGGCCTATTTATCAATTCAAATTTGCAGGATATATATCGAAAACACCAGTTTTTTGGGGGGTACCCGTAAATATTAAGTATCCCCCGAATGTATATACAGGGGACTGCAGCAGATATTGAAGATAATTAATAAATATGCCCCTGTGTTAAAACTGTAGCCCTCAGACGTGATCTTGGTACCCTTAGAAGTTTTGAGACATCGCAGCTGTCACCAGGGGCAGAACTATGAAAGACAATGGAGGCGCCTGCTAATGGGCTCCAGCTCTGAAGGGGTACCTCTTCCATTGCCCACAATATATTCACCCCACTAGGGCTATAACTATGTACTCAGAGTGCACCGTCACGGCTGCCCAATACATGGCACCTCTTCCTGGTACCTGAGAAGCCACCATACACTAGTGCAGAGTTCAGTGTTAGACCATTAGCTGCCGCTTACATCTATCTATAGCCCTGTCCCTACTCATTGCTGTCACTGCTCCTCAGCCGCTTCTTATGTCAGTGTGTCATGTCCGGCGCGTCCCTCACCCACAACTCTGTCTCACTCCTCCCTGGTGGCAGCCCTAGCCACTGGGATCCATGCAGCAGTCCCGGTGCGTCCCCTCACCAACAACTCCCTGGGGACAGCCATAGTCGTGGACCCATGCAGCAGTCCCGGCACCCCCTACAGCCACAACTCTCCATCTCACTCCTCCCTGGCAACAGCCCTAGCCGAAGCAGAGTCCTGAGTGGCTGGCCCGAGGATAATCGCGGCTGCAGATCTTCTTTCAGGAGCTGGATGTCAACAAGGATGCATTGAACGGAGCTGCAGGTAAGAGGACATGGGAGGCGGGAGCCTGAGGCACCAGCAACTGAGTCTGGGGGGCAGATCTTTGGTGGAGCAACTTCCTGGAATGTAATGCAGTTGGCCGAAGACTGGGCATTTTGTGATTTGTAGTCCCACCACAGTGGCAGTCTTACAGTATCTTGGCTTAAACTCAGTCCTCAAAGCCACTGCATCAGGTGGTTTTTCCCTCCATTAGGGGTATCAGGAGGGCTCCCCACCCCACATTAGGTGGCTTTCTCCTCTATCAGGAGGACGTTGAGCCTCATGCTAATTACACCATACAGGTCACTATCTTATCTGTAACCAATGCATACAGATGTGTCCCCATACATCTATAATGCATAAACGCAGAGTGACTCGGTACCGCAGAGCATCTTTTTGTGTGCATTTTTCCCTTCAAATGTGTCTCATTCACACAGTGATGTGAATAGGATGCACATGTAGCTTCTGCTGAGTAAAATGATATGCGGCCTATATTCTGTGGGTGTATCTGCATGTGAAATGCTACGTTAAAGTGTCAGCAGCAGTGACGGGGTGCACCCAATTATTACTTGCCTCCGGACGTCTGGGATGAACTTACGCACCTGGCTGTCACCATCACAGTGGGGAAAGATACTGTATATAAAGAAACTGATGCTAAAAGATAATCATGTTGGATGCTTGTTTTAAAAAAGTTTAGCTTTAATGGTAGAATGTTTCTTTCTGTAAATATGTCATAATCTATTTAATTATTGAGGTTGTTAACGAACTTTTGAAGAATTGCCTTTTATTAACCTTTTTTTTAAATAATTCTTTCCGTGTTCATATCAATGAGAGAACATTTTATCCTTCCAGTGAATATGGTAAATAGTACGCATGCCTACATCTTGGACAGGGTTGATATAATACGTGCAGATTTCCGTGGGGCCTTGAAAATATGGCGCTGGCACATGCCAGGCAGATAACAGTGTCAGGGTCTTTATAGTCTCCGGCCTATGGGCCATATTTTTGTCAACATCTTCCGAAATATGGCACATGGTGCTGTTTTTCCAATGCAGATGCCATATTTCTGAAGACATCACTGGAAACATGGTATGGTGGCCATTGGGTTATACATTGTAATAGGTGCATTACCCTCTTGACTCAGGGGTCATGTGTGTCGCACATATGGCAGCCATTATAGATACGCTTCTGGCTTCTGACCTCTTCATAGCTGATGTGTTTATTGGAGTAAATTGACTTGTTGGTCTCAGCCCATTGAACCCAGCCACTTGATACCTCCACTTCCTGTAGTTTGATATTTAACATGAACACATTTTATTAAATGTTATATTAAATATAACATTTAATAAAATGCTAAATAAAAATAACATTAATACAGTATACAGTACATAGTAAAAGAAACATTATGGTTCACATCTGGGGGATAAATCAGAATAGTTTGGCTGGACTGTGGCGAAAGGAAGAACTTTTAAAGCACCACAAACTGGCAACAGAAAACTATTGCAGTGTAAAGAGCAGGGCATTTCGGCACTGTCTTCTACTTCTACCATAGATGCTGGGCACTAGGACCCAGAGTTAGCAGGAGGCGCGACTTCTGCCCTGATGACATCACTGCTGGGCTACTGCTCATGTGCAGCTGGCATCATTTTTATAATGTAGGGTGCACAGTACTGTACGGATACACAGCACTTAGCTCCTGAGTAGAGACACCTAAATACCGCTATTAACCCCTGCAATACCACTATTCTGCTTACCGCTGATACCGCTGTGTTACCACTGTTACCAATAAATTGGCATCCTGGTTAAGGACTCTCCATGTGGCTTAACAGTCACTTTCACTTTCCGCCTGACACCTATTGTGACCACCACCCCAATTAGCTATATTAATATGCAGTACACACCGTGAGCAGTGACAAAAAGGCAGAGCCACTGTTTCCTCAGTGATGCATTCAGCACAGCTGTATAGACGTAGCTAGTAATTCCCAAGTACCACTACTCTGCTCAGAATAGTGCTTAGATTTACTATAGGAGTTTAGAAATAGGTATGTAATTTATGCTTCGACATGGAACCATAGAACAGAAAAGGTTGACCAACAATTATGTTGGAAAACAAAACCTACAGCAAAGAGGCTCTTGTGGGGTAGAGAAATGGAAGAGAGAGGAGCATAAACCACAGAGAGAATATTTATCATTTTAGAAAAGGTGTTTTTGCATGCGGCTGCATTCTCTTTCGCAACACCGCAGCCAAAGTAAAAAGGGAGGCTGTGTGCAAGGCAGGGGCTGCTCGAGGAGTCGATGATGCGACCGATGGTGTGTCAATGGCGGAGGAACCACCAGCACAGTTGAGCATTGCTCGGATATGTAAAGCGGGCGTCACAGGATTAGCTCAGTCCGTCGCATGGAAGTACACATAAGGTATGCTCAAGCTGACATTTGCATATTTTCCGCTAGAAATCTCATCCACGCATTAACTGCGTGCACCTCTGAATCATGCCCTATGACTACACTAACCCCTCCCTTTCATGTACCTGAGTGGTATTACTAAGGTGATTGAGCAGCTACCAATATGCATTTGATGCCCTATGTGTGTAACAAATCACAGATACTCTACATTAAAATCGGGGTATCTTACGCTGTTATTCTTTTTATTATTACACTTTTAAATGGACCCGACCCATGCTGGATCAACTGAGCCCGCTCCCGTTTCTCCCTGTCCCTTCCCGCTACACTTACTCTCTGTTCCTGGCTCATTGCTCTTCCCCTGCGGCTGGTCTGTCCCATCCCTGCAGTGGAAGATGCTGGGGGGGACCTTGCGCCTACGCCGTGAGCAAGTCAGAGATGGGACAGACCACTGCCGATTATTATATAGATTATTAATGCTGGTCATGCAAGAACAAGTCCATACACCCACACACCATGTGACCTACTGACTTACTCTTCTTATTCAAGCTCTCTCTAGAATGCAATGGAGCCGAACACATAGACACATCCCACTGATAGTCCCTTTTTGTCACAAGACAATCTTTTTTTGGTGTTTTTTTGTGGCCTTGGAATTTTAGAAGTGATGCAAATACTTGTGCACACAAACTGTTACTTTTAGCTGCAATTCTTTATGTTTTTGTAATACCGTGGTTCTCAATACTAATGCGGGCCATAATCCCTCTACGGGCCAATTCCCTGTTCTGTCAATGCTGATCCGCTCCACTCATCGTCGATCGGTTACCCCGATTGGTGGACTTTGATGATCAGCATTTTGTTGGGAGATCGTCAAAATACTACTTACTAAAACCCCAGACTCGACAATTCTGATAGTTTTGGGTTGGAATCGGCGAATCGAGTTTGTCTATAATGTTGGCTTCGGCATTGGCAGAATGTGGAATTGTCCCAACAGCAGCCTGATGAATGGGCCCTATTACATTTCTTCTTCACTCAGGAGCACAGGTAAATGTATCAAATTGATTGAATATGTGATCAATGCACCTGTGCCCCTGGAAAGAAAAAGTTGCAGAAGATCAGAATTCTAGAGACCATGCACTGTTTGAGAACCACAGTATAAGTGTTTAGTAACAGTTGGTCTGGGACAAAATGGCCCACAGAGAGTGTTACCTGTTTGGCAGCATCCCTGAGTTTGCTCCTTCACCTCTTTCATCTCTGTCTCTAGAGCTTGCAGCCTGGCGAGGAGGTCGTTTAGCAGCCCGTCCCTCTCGCAGTTTGCAGCCGGGGTCTGTAGCCGTAGCTGATGCCTGAACACAAGCGACTTGTCATCTGATTCCACTGTGTGCAGCTGTGCATTGTCCTCCCCGGGCACACTGTAGACATGAGTGATGGTGAGCTCCTTCTCACCACTGCAGCTTTTGGCTTCTACGGGTGTGATGGCAGCTGCGGAGCTCAGAAGATAATAGGGGCAGCATAGGAGTAGGCAAACCAAAGCTCTGGAGACAGATAAGTGGTCCATACTGGGTCAGCGTCAGGAGCCCTGTGAATTTGTTAGGAAACAAATAAACACAATTTTATTTATGTTTGACATGTGCCAATTTATTAAGGTTTTTGAGATATTTTGAAAAATTTAATTTACTGTTGTGTTCTGTGTATATGGGACAGCTTAGACACTAAAAATCACTATGGGCTCTATTTATTAACATTATTTTGACTAAAATAAAGTGAAAAAGGGTGTTTTCACACCCTTTTCACATTATTTTAGTATCACCTATAGTTATTACAGGGCAATTGGAGTAGAATTCGTAAAATTCTACTCCAACCCTTATCACTTATTTTTAGTAAGCAGATCGCATTTCCCATAATTGTAATGGGAAATGTGATCCGACCAGAGTTACTAAAAATAAAATGTGAAAAAAATATCTAGGGAGGCCCTGTGATAATAACACCACCTGGAGGTGGCGTTATCCAGGGTCTCCCCCAGTTACCGGAACTCCTACTCTGCTCTGAAAGGCAGAGCAGAGCCTGGAGCCGGTCCCAGTGATCAGCTGTGTGGTTTAAACAGACAGCAAGCTGATTACTGTAAAAAAAAAAAAAATAGTAAAAAAAAAAAATTAACTTACCTGACTCCAGGGACCGGTGATCGAGGCTCCGGGTGATGTCCTCCCTCCGGTCAGCTGGTCTCCCATGTTGCACTACGGCCCGGTCATCAGGTGATCGGGTCGCAGTGCAGTATGGGATATCACCTGACCGGAGGCATGGAGGACATCACCGGAGGCCCGGATCATGCAGGTAAGTGTAATTAAGGGAAGGGGGGGTCGCGGGGGGTCCGCTATCGTGGGGGCGGGGCTTAGCGCCGGTGGGGGTAGCAGCGGTGGCCGGTCGGCGCATGTGCGGGCACTTTGTCACTGTATTTTTTGCGAAAATACCATGACTAGTGTGCAGATGGGATTCGCAGGGACAGAGCTTTATCACAAGTTCTGTCCCTGCAAGGGATTTGTAGTAAATACCTGTGATATTGCCTGAATTCGTCGTTAATATCACACTACAATCTGCATTCAATATGCGGATTGTAGTAAATAGAGCCCTATATAACAAAGAAGTGGCCAGAGAGAGAAACCTGTATTACTGGACAGAAAAACATCATGTACACTCCATTGGTTGAGCTGCATAAAATCATTTTACAGCTGCTTCACATTAAGTTGGGCCTAATGAAACATTTTGTGAAAGCTCTGGATAGAGAAGGCCAGGCTTTCAGTTATCTGAAGGAAACGTTTCCAACTTTTAAGTGAAACAAAGCTAAAAGAAGGCAGATTTGTTGGCTCCCATATAAGGAAACTGTTTAAGATTAAATATTTAATACTAATTGAATGAAAATTTTGTCTGCTGCTTGGTCTTCCTTCAAGGCTGCTGTGCCTGGATTCTCAGGGGACCGAAAAGAGGCCAACTACGTGTCCATCACAGACTTGCCGACAATCTGGCTGCTCCCTGCAGGAGGAGACAGCCAGGTTGGCACAGGGGGGGGGAGCGTGGCAGGGAGCTTGATGCGTGATTGGGGATGAAGTGAGCGTGTGACTGCACAATTGCGTCATCGTGGTCCCGTCTCATTTACACAATGCCAATATTACCAGCATTATGCAGCAGGGGCAGGGCCACAATGATGGGATCCATCTTGAATGAACTATTGGACAACTTCAAGAATATGCAGAATGTCACTTAAAATTCACTTTTTACATTTCCATCTAGACTTTTTCCCTGACAACCTGGGTAGTGATGAACTGATTCCGTTTTAGAGAGACCAATGAGACACTGTTCAAATGGAAAGCTTCAACATCCTATTTTCTTAAAGCAAAGTGATTTTACATTTTATCTTTTATTAACATTTACATTACGGCTAATTTGGATTGTTAAGAGTCTCTGAAGTTTAGTTCCTGTAGTTCTTAAGCGTTCCTGTAGTTTTATTAGTATTTTATAAATGAATACGATGACAATATGTCAATTCTATAAATATTAATTGAAATTTTCACTTATTTAACTTTTTCAGATAAAGCTATTACCACTTTTGTTATTTATGTGTATCTAATAAATGTGACGTGATAGAGAAAATCAGATTTTTCCACTGAACTCAGTATCCCCACATTAGTCGAGAACACATATTTACATGTCAGATGCAGAGAATTTTTACATTTTGTTGAGTTGTGTTATCTTCCAGCAGCCACCAATAGCACAGGACCTCCCAGCCCCTGCACCCTGCCCCAGGGTCTGCCGAACTGCCGATCACTGCTAATTGGTCAACAAGGCAGGACCCCCCATCTGGCAGCTGCAGAGAGGAGCAGCCGCTGGGAAAATGTAAGTTATCAATCTACTCCTTATCCCCCCCAGTGTGTACCTGGGGAAATCAAAGTCGCGATGGTGGTGATGTTCTGAACATCGATGATCTGATATATCGATGAGCAAGTTTTTAATATAATAAATATTAATAAAATAAAATCATGTTGGATAAGTTTTAAATAGATGTTCTTGACTCAAATTATCATTTAAAAAAAATTACACTTTCTGACTGGTTTTTTGTCAGTTAAGTGGTTAAGAACCTCCAGTATTTCCTTATGGCCACTAATAATCTTCTCTATGGTCCTGCTATCACAGTTGTGACGTTTTTGGGGTCCAGGATAGCTTACCCAATTTTTCATGCCCTTCTCCCAGGTTGCATTTTGTAGAGTTGTCGCACAATCTCGCCGCCAGTCCCACAAATGAGTTTTTCTAATTGTATCTCACATTTCTTGGGTGCGCGTATTCACGCAATGTCTGCCAGTTTCATGATGCAAACTCGCACCTAATAGGAGTGACCCCTTATAGAGGATATGGCTGTATGATTTCTAATGTCTCATTCATACTTGACTACTCCCCCAGAATGTCACAAATTTAGAGGTCCCCACAGACTTGTCACCCACCTACATCCCGCCAACACATCCTAGTGAAAAGGGAGGGACGAGGGGCGCAATGAAGCAATTCTCATAAAAGCACAGAACCTTGGTTCTGCCCACTCTCTGTGCTCCCGCAAGACACGCTTCCTCCGCAAAGCTTGGCAGATGCTGCAACGCGTCAGTTTAGCCATGAGCATTACCATTATGGTTACCAACTTCTACTAATGGAAGTCTGAATGATTTATGTGTGAATTCTGTCTATGATCCTTGTGGAGAACAGACTATAACTTCATACACAAGTGTGGGCTGATCACATTTCTCACTATAGGATGCTAAGGAGAGCAGAGGTTAACAAGCATCACTGACCTCTGTGATTGACTGGATGAAAAGTTTCCCAGCAGCACAGAGATAATATCAATGCATCAGGGCTACAACAGGAAAATAGATTACACAAAGGACCATTGGAGAAGGAGATTATTAATGTAAATGGACAGTCAAAATGATGGCTGGACATGCACCCAAAAAATGCATATGATGGAAAAGTACAGTATAATAAACTGGGAAAGTAATATACATGTACAGTATGTAATATATATGTACAGTATGTATCACAGGAAGATTTGGTAAAAAATAGAATAGATGTGAAAAAACTTAACTCAAGTTATTAGAAGTGGAGTGTGCTACTGCGCAGTGTCCAACACTTCCATTACCAAGATGGCTGCCAATACCTTAACTATAAATGCACTGCGCCATCTTGCTTCACTGTGTAAGGGCAATACAATTTAAGATGGCTGTCCTTCTCTCAGCTCCTGAGACTAGTTACCGCTTATTACCGCTGTTCCAGTGCCTACACCGTTGCCGCAGTACAGGAGACAGTCACAGGCTGATGAGCTGCCTAACCCCGCTCAGCTACAGGCTCTGCTTTATGTTTTGGACAAACCAGTGTAACAGTCAGAACGACCGTACTTGTACACAATAAACCACACATCCTTGTTAAGTTCCACTGGACTAGTTGCCAGGGTTCTTTATATGAACACTGGTGTATACACAACTCTGCTGGAACACCAAGTTGTACAGTACACACATTTCCAACAAAATTTGCTGATGGAAAGAAATGATTTGGACAGTATCTGGCTTTGCAGAGTGACTGTTACAGATCCCAGCGAGCAATGCATGCTGGAAGTTGTAGGTTGGCAATGATTGAAGGGGTCTATTCATCATCAAATTTAAATCTTCACTTACTTTTGTATAAATTAAGTAACAGGGTCATTTATTAGAAAGGTAACGCAGGAGATATCACAGATAGCCCCAATGTGGCCTGCTGTCCCCATACATTAGTATGGGGACCTAAATTCATCAATCTCCGAAAATACTATATTTTTGGAGCTTGATTACAGAAACTTACACCATCTTCAGATGGCGTTTGTTCCCAGACCGCAGCTCCTTCTTATGGGAAGGAGTCCCGGGTTGCGAACAGGGTTCCTCCGTCCCTAATCAGCTCCTTCCGCTGGAGGTCGTGCATGCAGGAACTGACGTTCACACAGGCGCTCTAGCACTGCCGAGTCAGGCTCGGCAGAGCTAATTTTCACAGCTACTAAAGTAGCGGTGATAGGGATCTTCGGATCAGCTGTCTCCGCACCGGAGCAATGGTGAAGTGTTCTGGAAATCTTGTATCCACCACTGCTGGTCGCTGCAATTTAGATACTTACTTATCGGGGGCCACCCAGCTTCGATAATTAACATAATGAATAGACCCCTGAGACCCATGTTACCTAAGGTTGGTTGGTAGCATAAAAAAATAAAGTGTCATCATTTAAAGCCAGATGTATTTTTATTCTAGGCAAGATGTGGTAGATTGGAACTTACTAATACTCAGTCAGACCCATGATTTGAAAATGTGATACCTGAAATTAGTCATTGACATTGTCTCTGATTTTTAATATTGGACATTTGTATTAGCCACTACTACCCTTTTTTGATTGTTGAATCCATTTCTAATCCCTATCAGTTCTCATAAATACCATGATAGGTAGCTGCAGCATCTTATGCCTGATTCTGAGTTAGCCGCAGCCGCGCTGCACCTTTGTCTGCATCTTTTGTAGGTTGTATGTCTGCGACTTTATGCAAAGCCTCTCCTGGTGTACACCCGTTCAGGAATGCCCGATACACTTACAATGTACAGTACTTCTCTACACGAGTGTCTGAAATCACAACTGCAACTCTGTGGGAACACAATCGGGATGCATGCGCGGTGCGCCTTAGATGCATGCGCAGTAAAAAAAATGACACAACTACATCCAACATCAACATAGCATGCAACTCAGAATCAGGCCGCTAATGTCTGCAAAGAGTTAAGTATCCCCTAGATGTAACAAGGGCGGACTGCATCAGATATCTCTGATATCTGCCACGGGCCCACCATGTCCGACCGCAAAAGTAGACCCCAAAGAGTTTACTAAATGGTCAGATTTACCAAGGAGCTTGGCCCTAGTAGCTTCAGATGGTGCTTGCCCATAGTAGCCTATGGTCTACTCTTGCACAATTCTTTTCGGCGAGGCATCCTCCCGATCCCTCTGGGTAAGCCCCCACTCACACATGCACAGACTGACAGCTGCACGTACATAGTACACACATCGGCTCTGAACCTGCAACGTAGCGGTAGCTATCATTTTGCTTCTAGCCATTCGTCAGGTCAGGACTTTTGTTATCACGATCATGTCCAGTGGTCAGGTCATGTTGGGGAGGTGTCCTATGTGTGTATAGAGCAGGGGTTCACAATCACGGTTCTCAAGGCACACTAACAGTCCAGGTCTTAAGGATAGCCATTCTTGAGCACAGGTCTTACTTAGTACCACAGATATTTTGATTTAACCATCTGTGATCAAGCATGGATATCACTATAACTTTGACTGTTAGTGTGCCTTGAGGACCGAGGTTGGGAAACACTGGTATAGAGTGTATCATAATTGCATTCTACTCATGTCCAATTGTATTATTATAATCATGTCCAGTAGTCATGTCATGTTGGGGAGTAGTGTCCTGTGACTGTACTGTATGGAGTGTAACAGAATTGCATTATAATCATATCCAGTGGTATAAAGGACCTGCATATATGTATGTATGTGAGACTGAGAATCTCTGTACGCAGTTAGAAGCTAAGTGTGTCACACTAGAGACTGTGGACTTCATTCAGAGCCGGATGCTATTTGCGCTCGCTCGTTCAGAAAAAAGGGGTGGCTATTCAAGTGAACCATTTGCTCTTTGCGGTCTGTTCACGCCTCTAGGTCTGAACGAGCGAACAAAACATGCAGTCGTTTTTTGGAAAACTACGCCCCCTGGCCGCTCGCATCCTACGTCATGTCCGCTATTTATTAGATTAATAGAGTAAATCGACCAGCGTATGAACTGCTCGCTATTCTTGTGGTTGGTTTTTCCTACCGCAATCTCGCGTGCAGTTCTGACTATAAAATAACCCAGTGACGTGGTCAATGACGCTGCTGTATTAATTATGCACACCCTTAAAACGCCCGTTTTGACCTTTAAGCACGCCTGCGTTCGGATCTCCACTCCCCGTTTTCAAGCACCTTCCCCTGTTACCACCCACATACGCCTCCTACTGTCACTCAAAATAGCAGGCATTCGCTATTTAGCGAACAAACGATTTTCGGCCGCACTGACTGGTTCGCGCATGCGTATTACGATCCGTACGCATGCGCAGTTGTGCAAACATCGCTCGGAACGAACGAGCGGCCGCTTATGAGCGGCTCTGAATCAGGCCCTGTGGCCTTCATTCAGAGGCGGCCATACGGTCTACGACCGCACGGCCGCCTCGATGTTTGTCAAGTGCACATGCGCACGAGGGAGCCGGCTCCTTCGTGCGCATGCGTGAGACCCGCTACGACCGACAGCGCCGGTCGTAGCGGGTCTCTTTCCAAAGGGGGCGAGCTGTCGATGTTGATTGACAGCTCGCCCCGTTTGGAAGGCGGGCCGGGGGGCTGGCAGCCCAAACGGAGGCGTTCCCATGGGAACGCCTACCGTTTGGGGGAGGCCCCACAGACATCACTAGTGATGTCAGTGGAGAGCTTCCGGCTCTGACAGAGCCAGAAGCTCTCCGGGGCTTACGACAAGTGAGACCCTACCCTAGGGTCTCATCGTAAGCCCCGATGGTGGCGATGGTCTCTGACTATCGCGACCATCACCCTAGCAGTCGTTAGAGCGGTGGCTGTAAACCCACAGCCTAACGACCGAAACAGAGGGGGGCGGTCAGGATGCAAGCGGCCGCCCAGTTTCTGAGCGACCGCTTGCATCCTCCGACCACCTCTGAATGAGGCCCTGTGTGCTGTTGTTGACACAATCTAATGCACAAATCATCCGTTTACACCACACAAGTGAAAACTATGCCCATCAATTATAGAACATGTTTGACTGTATTATTGAGTACTGTACACACAGTTGTAATGTGTTTATTTAAAATAGCTACTACTAACAGGCTCAACTATAACTCATCCCAAATATAAACGTCCGTGGGTAATGACAGTCACTATTGCTAGTGGAAGTTGTATTTCAGCAACAGCTTGGTATCCAGATGTTTGCCTTAATAAATAAAGTAAACATATACCTTAGTTATGTATATCTGATCTACAGAGCACACAAAGTAAGCTCTCTAATGGACACATTAAATACGGCTGGGCAAAGATCAGTCCATCTGCTTTATGTCTTTAGTATGTGTTGACAGACAGTCCTAAAATGTGTTAACTTGCCAAAAAATGAATTTGTTCAATGTAGAGTCAGACATTTATAAAAAAAAATTTGCGTAAAATACACATTTCCGTACTGGCATGTGTCCCAAAACTGCGCGCACACATGTGCATGAGCGTAGCTATAGTGAGTCCAAGGGGTGACATTGCCATGGAGCCCAGAGGCTTGGAGGGCCCCCGGATCCAGCTCATATAGTTGTTTACCCAGTTTCTATATTGCCTGCTAAAAAATTGGGTCAGGCCCATCTTGGTCTCTCCCTCTCAGTAAAGCTCCTCACTGATATGATCCATCTCCCACACTCCTGTCTCACGCTCACAGACACTAGTCAGTAATCCCAGCGCTATCTCCTTGTTTACAGCCTTTGTGAAGCTGCGGGGCGTGTATTGAGCTCCAAGATTGGGACTGTCCCAGAAAGGGACAGTGGGCCTGATTCAGAGCCGGACGCTATTTGCGCTCGCTCGTTCAGAAAAAGGGGCCGGATATTTAAATAGAGCGCTCGCTCTTTGCGGTCTGTTGACGCCTCTATGTCTGAACGAGTGCACAAAACATGCGCTCGCTATTTTTAAAAAAAAAAAACCTGGCCGCTCGCATCCTACGTCATCTCCGCTATTTATTAGATTAATCGAGTACATCGACAGGCATATGAACTGCTCGCAGTGCTTGTGGTAGCATTTTCCTACCGCAATCATGCGAGCAGTTCAGGCTAAGAGACAACCAAGTGACGTGGTTGATGACGCTGCTTTGTTAATTATGCACACCCTTAAAACGCCCGTTTTGACCGTTTGGCACGCCTGCGTTCGGATCTCCACTCCCCGTTTTCAAGCACCTTCCCCTGTTACCACCCACAAACGCCTCATTCTGTCACTCAAATTAGCAGGCATTCGCTATTTTGCGAGCACACAATTTCCGACCGCAATGACTGGTTCGCGCATGCGTATTACAACCCATATGCATGCACAGTTGTGCGAACATCGCTCGGAGCGAACGAGTGGCCGCTTACGAGTGGCTCTGAATCAGGCCCAGTGCGCCTAACTTAAGAAGATCTCCACTCAAAATGAAATGTCCTGCATTACGAAGTACCCCCTCAGGTAGGATCTGGTTGATCCCCATCTTAGTGTGGTATAATGTGAACTGGAGGCACTGTGTGTCATAATATGTACTGGCAGCACTACAATGGGGCATATTGTGAACTGGGGGGAACATATTGTGGTATAATACTTTATGAACTGGTGGACTGTGTGGTATAATGTGAACTAGATCACTTCTATGGGGCATAAAATGAACTAGGGCACTACTAAGAGGTATACAATCAACAACCACTGTGCAGAGAGGTATCTATCTAGAAGCAATGGCGAAGGGCCCCTCCAATTTGTTGCTATGGGGCCCACAAAGTTCTGGCTACTCCCCTGTGACTGTGTATACATATTCTTGTATTAATGACTTAATGAGAGATGGGATGTGTAAGCAGTGTACAGTAAGGGTTTAGTTATGTAACTAGGATTAGATGTGGACATGTGCAGATACACGTGTGGGAGTATCGGTTCTGGAGGTCTGGTTCAACGATACACAATGATGATTATGACTTTCACTAGCACTATATAGTTGAGAATCTGTGCGCGGACCCCCGTGTTTTGGTTTTGTTTTTGGAAAAACCACCCTAAAATGTTTTGGTTCTTTTCTTTTTGATTTAATTTTGGATTTCTTTGAAATTCTTAAAAACAGCTAAAATAGTGTAATTTGGACCGGTTTATACGCAATCCAAAACCGGAGGGTTGGTTTTAAATCTGAGTTCCGGACTTACAGCAGACCCGAGCTGGGACTCGGTTCTACTCAGAACCCCAAAAGTCATCTGAGCCGGGACTGAATTAGACTCGGTACCCCAAAGTTTGGGTGTGTTTAGTTTTCAGTAAAACTGAACCGAACATCTCTACTATAAAGAAGCTTCTGATTTCCTAATTATATATTGACCCCTTCCACTGACAGTACTTAAATGATTAGTGTCACAGCTATGTTATATGAAGTCACAGTCACCTATTCATTATTATACTCATTGTTTATTTTTAAAGGTCCACATTACAACTACAAAATACAGTTAACATAAAACAAAACAGATACATATGAGGTGGATAAACAAGATGTATTACAAGTCAAGTAAAAAACATTCAACTAACAAAAATAGTAAGAACCACCTGTGTACATGACAGGTTACAATCTAGGGAGAGGTCATAATGGAGATAATAGTAGGTATTGGGACAAGACTGACCAGAGAGGTACGGTAGCCTCAGGTGAGGGTAGTATAGGCTTTAGTGTAGAGATGGGTTTTGATGGGGGGATTTGGGGTTGGGAGAGAGTCATCAAGTTTGCACATTAGGCAAGGAGAAAGCAGAAACTGTTGCTGATCAGTGGCAGAAGCCGCACAGCAGTGCTTGCTGGGATGGGGGGGAGGCTGCTAAGCAGTGTCTGCTCTCTCCCTGCCCGATGTGTCCCAGTTCCAGTGGTAGTGGGCAGGGGAGAAGTGTTATAGGAATAGGGGCATCTATCACCCTAATGCCTCTCACCTCCCCCTGGATCCGGCCTTGGAAGCGGGTAGAGAATTCCATAAGTGGGGAGCAGCGCGGGAGAAGTCTTGGAGGCTGGAGTAAGAAGTGCCCATTAGAGGACAGGAGCAGCATAGATTACAGGCAGAACAGAGAGACAAGCTAGCATGCAGCTTCAGCTTGGGACTAGGGATGGCTATCGACTATTGATCGTTTACAGCCATCAATAGTAAACCACCAATGGCCAACGGTATGTAGCTTCAGCTTGTGATTAGGAATGGCTATTGACCATTGATTGTTAACAGCCATCAATAGTAAACCACCGATGGCCAATGGTATGGCCATCGATGGCAGAGATCCAATGGTTTTCCGCCATCAATGTCAAGCTGGGAACCTGATGTTTTTTTGTCTCTTCTGATGTCTATATGATTAGCCCCGCCCCCTGTGGCCTGCTAAGCCCCACCCCTTATTCTGATTGGCCTGTGGCCAGCCATGCCCCCCAGCAGTGGTGGCCATCGAGGGTTGCAAATCATGAATGGTTCATGGTTATCACCGATGTAACCATCCATGGTGACTATCGATGGACAGCCCACCGAGCATAGATGTATGTAGGGGAGGTGCAGGCGAGGGCTTTGTAGATGAGGGCGAGCAGCTTTCATGAATCAATATGCAATATTAAGTTAACATTACCATTTGGACTACTGCAGAAAAGAAAATTTCCTTTTGACTTTTACAGTGGAAAACAACAGATGTTTGTATTGAATTTAATTTGTAATTCAATTTAATTACATTTAATAAGGAAAATACAACTTTCACAATTATAAACAATTGTGAATACAATATTCTTTCTTGTGTATATGATACTTCTTTATAATGTCAAATAAAGTATACATTCACTATCTGACATCATCAAAACAAATCTCTACCCTATTATGGGGCGTAAGTGTATTACTTGCTGTTTTGTTTACTAAATACATATTTGCATGTATGTTTTTTCTTGCATGTGTGTTTTCCTAAATAAATTGGGGGCACAAATGCAACCAACTCTAAATGAGCCTAATAGTGATCAACATGCAAATAAATAAATATAGTAACTAAAATGTTGCATACAGTGATGAGGGTGTCATTCGCAAACAGGATTCAAATGCTCCTAAACACATTGTATATGTTTGCACTTAGGTTTTTTTATTGCCCTAATAAATAAATATATTTTGGTTATCCTTTTACTGCTACAGTAACCCATTTTAATAAGAAAAGAATTCACTTATTGCCACATAAAAACTACAATTACATAATGTCATGTGCAATTTACTTGACTTAAATGTGATCAGACAGCTTGCATGCGAAGAATGAATACAAAGTATATCTGTATATCAAACCAGCATATAAGGACTAATAGATGTGAAGTATGTGTGAATGGGCTGACATGCATATATAAATATATATGTTATAAATCCTGAATGGTAACTGCCCAAAATCTACATTAACAGGGCGCAACATAAAAAAATCTGTGCTATTCATTACTTTACAATTACAGATGCGAATAAACAATTACATGGGAATGTTTACCCATCATAACATATACAAATTTTTTACAACGTGCATATTTAGAAAATAAAATTTTTTGCATGCGTAAAAGGTCTCCTTACACTAAACAGTTTTAACGCTACACCTACTGCTAAAAAGTAAAGTCAAATGTATTAATCACAGGGAGGTCTGGGATGCAGAACTTAAATGCTGGTTATGGTAAACAGTGTTAAAAGTAACCCAGCTGTTTCCCACTGTAAAGTATAAGAGCAGTAATAGCCCTTTGTATAGCATTTGTTGTAGCATACTGTAGGAGCGATAAAATACTAAAGAGGTTCAGGAAAACATGGGGATCCTGTGCAACAGATTTTCAGTGCAGCCAAGGGAAGCACTAAGAAGTGACAACACTGGGGACCTACAATAGCTTAATCTCTGCATTCTGTATTTTGCCAGACCGGAGCTCTCCATTTAGAGAGGACAAAGGAGGAGGTGGAATGATGAAGGGGTGATAGAAATGGGGGGAATGATTAAGGGATGAAAAAATGGAAAGAATGATGAATGGGGTGATAGAAAAGGGGAGAATGATGAATGTTGTGATAGAAATAGGGAGAATTAGTAAAGGAGTGATAGAAATGGGGATAATGATATAAGTGGTGGTAGAAATAGGGATAAAAGGGGTGGTAGAAATGGGGAGAATTAGTAAAGGAGTGATAGAAATGGGGAGAATGATATAAGTGGTGGTAGAAATAGGGATAAAAGGGGTGGTAGAAATAAGAAGAATGATATAAGGAGTGATAGAAAGGGGGAGAATGATGAATGGGGTGATAGAAAGGGGGAGGATTATTAAGGAAATGATAGAAATGGGGAGTATTATATAAGGGAGTGATAGCAATGAGGAGAATGATATATGGAAATTATAGAAATGAGGAGAATGATATATGGAAATTATAGAAATGAGGAGAATGATATAAGGGAGTGATAGCAATGAGGAGAATGATATAAGGAGTGATAGAAATGGGGAGAATGATATAAGGAGTGATAGAAAGGGAGAGAAAGATGAATGGGGTGATAGAAAGGGGGAGGATTATTAAGGAAATGATAGAAATGGGGAGTATTATATAAGGGAGTGATAGCAATGAGGAGAATAATATAAGGAGTGATAGAAATGGGGAGAATGACATAAGTGGTAGAAATGAGATAAGGGGTGATAGGAATGAGGAGAATGATATAAGGAGTAATAGAAATGCGGAGAATGATATAGGGGAGTGGTAGAAATGGGATAAGGGGTGATAGGAATGAGGATAATGATATAAGGAGTGATAGAAATGGGGAGAATGATATAAAGGAGTGATAGAAATAGGGAGAATGATATAAGGGGTGGCAGAAATGGGAGAATAATAAAGGGGTTATATAAATGGGGAGAATGATGGAAGTGTGGTACACATGAAGAGAATAAAGGAGGTGATAGAAATGGAGAGAATAATGAAGGGGTGATATAAATGTGGAGAATGATGGAGGGTGTGATAGAAATAAGGAGAATGATGAAGGGGTGATGATCATGGGAGAACGATGAATTATGTGATCGAAATGAAGAGAATGATGAAGTGTTTGATAGAAATTGGGAGATATGAAGGGGTAATATATTAGAAATTAGGAGAATGATGAAGGGTGTGATAGAAATGGGGAGAATGATGAAGAGTGTGATAGAAATGGGGAAAATGATGACGGGGTGTTATACATGGGGAGAATGATGGAGAGTGTGATAGAAATGGAAAGAATGATGAAGCGTGATGGACATGGGGAGACTGATAAATGGGGTGATAGGAATGAAGAAAATGATGAAGAGGATAATAGAAATAGGGAGAATAATGAAGAGCTGATGGAATAGGGAGAATGATGAAGGGGATGTTAAAAAGGAGGAGAATGATGAAGGGGTGCTGGAATGATAGAAAGGGGGAGAGTGATGAAGGGGTTGATAAAAATGGGGATAATGATGAAGGGGTGATAAAAAGGCGGAGCATGATGGAGGGTGTGATAGGAAATGGAAGAATGATGGAATATGTGATAGAAATGGGGAAAATGATGAAGTGCGTGATAGAAATGGGGAATATTATGAATGTGGATAGAAAGGGGAGAATGATGAAGGGGGTGATAGAATAGGGAGAATGATGAAGGAGTGATAGAAATGGGGAGAATGATGAAGGAGTGATAGAAAAAAGGAGAATAATGAAGGGGATGATGAGAATGGTGAGAACGATGAAGGCTGTAATAGAAATGGGGAGAATGATGGAGAGTGTGAAATAATTGGGGAGAATGATGAAGGAGTGATAGAAAAAGGGAGCATAATGAAGGGGATGATATAAATGATGAAGGGTGTGATAAAAATGGGGAGAATGATGGAGGGTGTGATAGAAATAAGGAGAATGATGAAGGGGTGATAAATATGGGAGAATGATGAACAGGGAGATAGAAAGGTGTAGAATTATGTAGAAATTGGGAGGTATGAAGGGGTAATATATTAGAAATTAGGAGAATGATGAAGGGGTTATTGAAAGGGGGAGCATGCTGGAGGGTGTTATAGAAATAGGGAGAATGATGAAGGGGGTGATAGTAATGGAATGATGAATGGAAGATGAAGGGGATTATAGAAATGGGGGATATTATATAGGGGGTGATAGAAAGGGGATAATGATGCAGGGGTAATTAAAATGGGAAGAATGAAGAAGGGGTGATAGAAATAGAGAGAATGATGAAGAGGGTGATAGAGAGGGGGAAAATTATGAAGGAGTAATAGGGGAGAATGATGAAAGGGTGATAGAATAGGGACAATGATGAAGGGGTGATAGAATACGGACAATGATGTAGTGTGTTATAGAAAGGGGGAGATCGATGAAGGGGGTGAAAGAAAGGGGGAGATCAAAGAAGGAGCTGATAGAAAGGCATGAGAATGATTAAGGGGTTGACAGAAATTGGAGAATCATGAAGGGGTTGACAGAAAAGGGCAGAATGATGAAGAAGGTAACAGAAATGGGGAGAATGATGTAGGTGGTGATAGTAAGGGGGGGAATGATGAAGAGGTGATAGAATAGGTAGAATGATGAAGGGGTGGTAGAAAGGAAGAGAATGATAAAAGGTGCTGGGGTGATATAAGGGGAGAGAATGATGAAGCGGTGATAGAAAGGAAGAATGATGAAGGTGTTGCTAAAAATGGGGAGAATAATGAAGGGGTGATAAAAAAGGGGGAGCATATTGGAGGGTGTGATAGAAAAGGGGAGAATGATGGAGGGTGTAGTAGAAATGGGGAAAATAATGAAGAGGGTAATAGAAATGGGGAGAATGATGAAAGGTGTGATAGAAATGGGGAAAATTATGAATGGGGATAGAAAGGGGAAAATGATGGAGTGATAGAAATGTGGAAAATGATGAAGGAGTGATAGAAAAGGGGAGAATAATGAAGGGGATTATGAAAATGGTGAGAATGATGAAGGGTGCGATTGAAATGGGGGGAATGATGGAGAGTGTGATAGAAATGGGGAGTGTAATAAGGAGAATGATGAAGCGGTGATAGAGAGGGGGAAAATGATGAAGTGCGTGATAGAAATGGGGAAAATTATGAATGGGGATAGAAAGGAGAAAATGATGAAGGGGGTGATAGAATAGGGAGAATGTTGAAGGAGTGATAGAAATGGGGAGAATGATGAAGGATGTGATAGAAATGGGGAGAATGATGGAGAGTGTGATAGAAATGGAGAGAATGATGAGGGAGTGATAGAAAAAGGGAGAATGAAGGGGATGATGAAAATAGTGAGAATGATGAAGGGTGTGATAGAAATGAGGAGAATGATGGAGGGTGTGATAGAAATAAGGAGAATGATGAAGGGGTGATGGACATGGGAGAATGATGAACGGGGTGATCAAAATGAATAGAATGATGAAGGGGTGATAGCAAGGGGTAGAATGATGAAGGGTTTGATAGAAATTGGGAGATATGAAGGGGTAATATATTAGAAATTAGGAGAATGATGAAGGGATTATTGATAGGGGGAGCATGATGGAGGGTGTAATAGAAATAGGGAGAATAATTAATGGGGTGATAGTAATGGAATGATGAATGGAAGATGAAGGGGATTATAGAAATGGGGGAAATTATAAAGGGGGTGATAGAAAGGAGATAATAATGAAGGTAATAAAAATGGGAAGAATGAAGAAGGGGTGATAGAATACGGAAAATGATGAAGGGGTGATAGAAATGGGGAGAATGATGAAGGAGTGATAGGGAAAGAATGATGAAAGGGTGATAGAATAGGGACAATGATGAAGGGGTTGATAGAATAGGGAGAATGATGAAGGAGTGATAGAAAGGAGAAGAACGATAAAGGGGTTGATAGAAGTGGGGAGAATTATGAAGGGGTGATAGAATAGGGAGAATGATGAAGGGGGTGATAGAAATGGGGGGAGATCGATGAAGGGGGTGAAAGAAAGAGGAGACTGATGAAGGGGGTTTTAGAAATGGGAAAATGATGAAGGGGGTGATAGAAAGGCAGGAGAATGATGAAGGGGTTGACAGAAATGGGAGAATCATGAAGGGGTGATAGAAAAGGGGAGAATGATGAAGAGGTGATAGAATAGGGAGAATGATGAAGGGGTCAAAGAAAGGGAGAGAATGATAAAGGATGCTGGGGTGATAGAAGGGGGGAGAATGATGAAGGGGTGATAGAAAGAGGGAGAATAATGAAGGAATGATAGGGAAATAAGGATGAAAGGGTGATAGAATAGGGAGAATGATGAAGGGGTGATAGAAAGGAGATGAACGATGAAGGGGGTGATAGAATAGGGAGAATGATGAAGAGGGTGATAGAATAGGAAGAATGATGAAGGGTGTGATAGAAATGGGGGAAGATCAATGAAGGGGGTGAAAGAAAGGGGTAAACTGATGAAGGGGTTTATAGAAATGGGGAAAATGATGAAGGGGTGATAGAAAGGCAGGAGAATGATGAAGGGGTTGACAGAAATGGGAGAATAATGAAGGGGTGATAGAAAAGGGGAGAATGATGAAGAGGTGATAGAAGTGGGGAGAATGATGAAGGGGTCATAGAAAGGGAGAGAATGATGAAGGTGTTGCTAAAAATGGGGAGAATGATGAAGGGGTGATAAAAAGGGGAAGCATGATGGAGGGTATGATGGAAAAGGGGAGAATGATGGAGAGTGTGATAGAAATGGGGAAAATAATGAAGAGGGTAATAGAAATGGGGAGAATGATGAAGGGTGTGAAAGAAATGGGGAGAATGATGAAGGGGTTGATAGAATAGGGAGAATGATGAAGGGGTTGATAGAATAGGAGGGGTTGATAGAAGTGGATAGAATGATGAGGGGGTGATAGAATAGGGAGAATAATGAAGGGGGTGATAGAAATGGGGAGAATGATGAAGGAGTGATAGAAAAGGGAGAATGATGAAGGTGGTAATGGAAGTGGGGAGAATGATGAAGGGGTGTTAGAATAGGGAGAATGATGAACGGGTGACAGATATGAGGATGATGATGAAGAGGTGATAGAATACGGAGAATGATGAAGGGGGTGATAGAAAGGGGAAGAATGATGAAGGGGGTGTTAGAAAAAGGGAGAATGATGAATGGGTGATGAAAATGGTGTGAATGTTGAAGGGTTTAATAGAAATAGGGAAGATTATGAAAGATGTGATGAAGGGGATTATGAAAATGGTGAGAATGATGAAGGGTGCGATTGAAATAGGGAGAATGATGGAGAGTGTGATAGAAATGGGGAGTGTAATAAGGAGAATGATGAAGCGGTGATAGAGAGGGGGAAAATGATGAAGTGCGTAATAGAAATGGGGAAAATTATGAATGGGGATAGAAAGAAGAAAATGATGAAGGGGGTGATAGAATAGGGAGAATATTGAAGGAGTGATAGAAATGGGGAGAATGATGAAGGATGTGATAGAAATGGGGAGAATAATGGAGAGTGTGATAGAAATGGGGAGAATGATGAGGAGAATGATGGGGAGGTGATGGGGAGAATAATGAAGGAGTCATAAAACTGCAGAGAATATGAAGGTGGTAATAGAAATGGGGAGAATGACGGACAGGTGCTTGTTGATAGAAGGTGTTAATTGAATGGATGAAATATAGAAGGTGAGAAAGGCATATTAATGAGAGAGGCAAGAAAGGGTTCAGGGTGAATAATAACGACGATGTGCTATACTATGACAGCATTGTATACTATTATAATGTGCTGTCAATATATTGCACTATGATGAGCATGTACAGAGGAGCTAAACCATTGCTGCCAAGTGTCTATGGATGTTACTCCCATATGGGCACATTTATTGTCATTTGCCGTGCGCCCCAAAAAATTAAGACTCCTTATCGCAACATTAAAGATTATTTTTTCCATTGGAATGTATTTATTTAAATCACCGGGACAAAGGCTCTGGTAAAAGCCCATCCCAGCGATTAGTAAGAAGTAAAGTGGTTCGGACTGCAGCCGGGCTGCAGCTGCACATGCACAATGAGAAAAGATGCGATTGGTATTGGGATCACCTTCTGCCCCCTGGAAAAGGATCACAAGATCTCTCCCCAGCTGGGATGCCTAATTGAAGATAACGGGCTAACCGCACCTGAAGATGGCTTTAGCCCACACATGCAAAATGCTGCGCTTTGCGGATCTTGTTACATACCATCCCCTCGTTCCTACGAGGGCTGAAGACCAGAAAGCAGGAGATATCTCCACTGTGATATTACTATATTACTATTAAGAGTACTTAAAATTAATTGTAAATAATTTATTACAGTGTTAAGTGATCATGTCATGATGAGTGTAATGTAGCCCACCAGATTCTGTCTAGAATACAGATCACATAACAGGCTTACATGATCCTGTCCAGCAGCACAGAGCCACTGGAAATTACTTCCAGATGTTGCCAACTATGATAAGCATTATCGAATAATTGAGAAGTGCAAAGGAATATGCTGACATTACAGTATATAAATAAATGTTATTAAATAACTCTTTATGAATATAAGCATTAAAGCAGAAATGTACGTATGCTACTAACTACTTGTATGCTCATTTTCTACTTTTTTGCTTGAAATGAAGTGCATTTTTATTGTTAAACCTGAAGCATCTTTGCAGTAGGTGTACTATATTGAAACATAGGCCCTGATTCAGAGCCGGTCACTCTGACAGAGCGCTCGCTCTGAATCAGGGCCGGTCTTTTTTTTTTTAGAACGGCCTCCTGGCCGCTCGCATAGCTGTGGGTGACCACCCACAGCTATAGCGAGCGGCCAGGAAGATGGTTGCGATGGTCAAGACCATCGTGACCATCGGGCTTGCGACAAGACCCTTGTGGTAGGGTCTCGTTGCCGCAAGCCCCAGAGAGCTTTCGGCTCAAAAAGAGCTCCGTCGTGCGCATGCGCTCTGGGCCACCATCGACCCGGTTGCGAGCGCTCAGCGCTTGTGACCGGGTCTGAATCAGGCTCTTAGTTCCTACAAAGACCCCTTGTCATTATGCTATTTGCTAGGTATTTTAAGCAAGATACAAGGTTTTAAGAAATAAGCACAATGTCATGATTATTTCTCTCTCTTTAATGCTACCTATTTCAAAACTCCATGGATCCTAGGTTGGTCTGAAGATACGGAACCTAAAGATAAGCTGATATATATATATTTTTCTGGTTTGCTGTACGCCAACCCCCGTGTTTTGGTTTTGGATCTGTATCTCCTTCAAGGTTTTGGATCTGGATTAGGTTTTGCAAACCACCCTCAAGTGTTTTGGCTTTGTTTTTGGATCTGGAGTTTTTACATAAAAAATAGATAAAAAGTTTTAAAAACAGCTAAAATCATGTAATTTACGCAATCCAAAACCTGAAATTCGGATTTCAAATCCGAATTCCGAACCGCAAAAAGATCAGAACCGCGACCCGGATTTACCCGGATCGCCTCAGGAGATTAGAACCGCGACTCGGATTTACCCGGATTCACGAAATTCGGGTGGATTTGGATTTCTGGAGAACCAAACCGCACATCTCTTTGCACGATTGCACTTTATTTATGTTTAAGCACTAGTAGGCGCTGATAATCATCACTATTTGTATATCACAATTTAGTGTGTCTCACCATTGCACTTTACTGAGGTTCAGCTGCCACCTATCAGAATAGGGAATGTATATTCTGCTAGATATATTTCACATGTTTCCAGTACTGGGTATTTTTATATTCGTATGTTTTTTGGGTTGGCTACCTTTATAGAGCTGCTTAATGCTGGTATATAAAATGACCTCCGTCTAAGCACCAGGGATTACTATCCTTTTTTCACTTCAAATGAATGCTTCTCCCAATGCAGCCCTCAGATCATAAATGGTTTGTACCCCTGTGCCATATGTCATCATAGACCCCATCATTCCTTTTTTTTCTCACCTCCTTATGCTGTCTTCAGCACCGCAGCCTGCTGCCCTGTACCTCCTGCTCAGAGAAGAGCGGAACATCAGAGATTCATTACCCTCTGAGCAGAATATTATTTTGGAACCCTAGAGTTCTGTCTTACTTGGATTGAATTCTGGGGCTTTAAATACCTTGTGGCATACAGTATGTGGTCACATGGCAGGGAGCTCATTAAGCTGGCTACTAACACGGTGCTATGCTCAGTGGTAAGCAGTACCTGCTTAGTCTAGTTTTTATGTCCCCTCCCACATCTTGTCACATATGTCCCCTATCTTCCCTTCCACATATGTCTACCACTATTTGTCACTTATGCCCCCTATTCCTCTTGTCACATATGCCTCCCATACTCTCATTGTCACTTACGACCCCTCCCCCATACTATCCTCTATCCTTGTCACCCTCCCTCCTATTGTCACCTATTAAACACACCCTGCTGAGATCTCCAGTGGAGGGAGGCTCTGGTCTTCTTTATAGAAGCTCATACTACATATGGGAAATACCTCTGTGCAGAGCACTCGTGACTCGAGTCTCACTTATGGCATCACCAGCGCAGTACGCAGACCATCCACATCATGGAGTACCAGCTAGAGTCGTGTAGAGCAGCACTCTAACCCCTACTCTACTGGACATACCAACAAGGTAAGACCTGCTGGAGTGTCTGGTGGAGGAGAGACTCAAACCTGGATGCCTTTCCCCTACACACAATATATAACACATCAGTCCCTGGCAGCAGTGGGCATCAGATGAGATTGCAGCATTTGTTATGTAGGGCTTGGAAGCTCAGGGTCGCTGATGGCTGCCAGGCTCCATCACAGCTGCTAACCCAGTTACGCCAGTAAGCCAAAGATATACAGTGGGAGATTTATCGAAGCTTAGAGAGAGATAAAGTACCAACCAATCAGCTTCTAACTGCCATGTTACAGCCTGTGTTTGAAAAAGGACAAGTGAGGAACTGAGTGGCTGGTACTTTATCTCTTTCCAAGCTCTGATTAATATCCCTCATATTAATGATTACATTACTATGACCTGCTAGTCCTGATATGAGTGTGTTTTTCTGCTTGTGATAGCAAAATTAGATAATAAACTCCACTGGAGCTGGGATTGATATACCTGGATTACATTTTCACCCTTTAAAATGCTACATAATATACTGTCATTATATAAATAAAGCAAAATATTAAGAATCTATATGACAGCATAAATAAAGGTAAGACTGGATCCCTATGCTGTGCTATGCCCCTACTCCACTCCAATCCACATTTTTTATCATCAGAATTTACATACTAGATATCAAGCCTTTACATTTTTTATGCAAATAAAGAAAAAGTTTGAAAAATATAACTAGATTTTCATTAGAAAACATGGCTCCAAGAGCGCGGTATTTACACATACACAAGCAACAAATGAGATCCTTGGTGTCTTAGGGAGTATTATTATTATTATCCTTTATTTATATGGCGCCACAAGTGTTCCACCGCGCCTTTCAGATTACATAAACAGAAACAGTATAAAGAAAACAAGAAATAAAGAGACTTACCAAACAAAACATTGCAGAACATGGACTACAAGGTTTTTAAACATTGCTGCATCAGCAGTCATACTATCCAAATAAGCAGTGCCAGCTTAAGCTAAAGGTTTGGTGCCATTGTTGACAGTGAGGAGGGGATGTAGTCAGCATCCCGGAGTTCTGGTTCCCGACGGTCAGAATACTGGCTCCAGAATCCTGACGAGCATCAGTATATCGGCTCCGGAATCCTGAGTGTAAGTATTAGGGTCAAGGGTTAGGTTTAGGGTTAGGCAATAGGGGCAGGGTTAGACTGCAGAAGGGGAGGGAAAGGGTTAAGCAGCGGGAAGGGAAAGTTTGGGTAAGGCTGCGTGAAAGGACGGTTAGGGTTAGGTTGCGAGATGGGATGGTTAAGTTGTGGGAGAGGTGGGTAAGGGGGAGGGTAAAAGTAAGGGTTACAATACTCACCAATATGCATGGGTATGTTGACTATCAGGATTCTGGAGCTGGCATTGTCGCCATCAGGATTCTAACCCTTGAGACCATGTACCCAACCCGTGAGGAGGAGATGATGGTATAAATGAGGGAAGGAAAAGCACATGAGGCAGGAGGCTTGTGAGAGCTTACAATCTAAAGGGAAGTAGCAGACAGATATAGGTGATACAGAGGGGAGAGACAGTCAGCAAGGAGCATGAAGTGGTGGGTTAGTATGAGAGCTGGAAGGCTTTGTAGAGAGATGGAGAACCTTGATAAGGATAGGAGAGCATTGGGTATAAACTTATTGACTTGGATACTTATCATTTGTTATAGGGGTTGGTCACTATTGAACTATTTATTTTTACCTGTAAAATGTTCATTTTGAAACTGTGGAGCTCAGGGGTTAGGGGCACTGACTGTGCTGCTAGCACAAGAACACAAGCCTATCCCCCAGGACAGATGACCTACTGCATGGTATGTTAGATACATACACTACCGTTCAAAAGTTTGGGGTTACTTACAAATGTCCTTATTTTTGAAAGAAAAGCATTGTTTTTTTCAATGAAGATAACATTAATTTAATCAGAAATACACTCTATACATTGTTAATGTGGTAAATTACTATACTAGCTGCAATCGTCTGGTTTTTAAAGGAATATCTACATAGGTGTATAGAGGGCCATTTCCAGCAACTATCACTCCAGTGTTCTAATTGGTACATTGTGTTTGCTAAGCTCGTTAGAAGACTAATGGATGATTAGAAAACCCTTGAAAACCCTTGTGCAATTATGTTAGCACAGCTGAAAACGGGTTTGCTCGTTAGAGAAGCTATAAAACTTGCTTTTCTTTGAGCTAGTTGAGTATCTGGAGCATCACATTTGTGGGTTTGATTGTACTCTCCAAATGGCCAGAAAAAGAGAACTTTCATGTGAAACTCGACAGTCTATTCTTGTTCTTAGAAATGAAGGCTATTCCATGCGAGAATTTGCCAAGAAACTGAACATTTCCTACAACGGTGTGTACTACTCCCTTCAGAGAACAGCACAAACAGGCTCTGACCAGGGTAGAAAGAGAAGTGGGATGCCCTGGTGCACAACTGTGCAAGAATACAAGTACATTAAAGTCTCTAGTTTGAGAAATAGATGCCTCACAAGTCCTCAACTCGCAGCTTCAGTAAACGGTACCACATAACGCCAGTGTCAACGTCTACAGTGAAGAGGCGACTCCGGGATGCTGGCCTTCTAGGCAGAGTGGCAAAGAAAATGCCATATCTGAGACTGGTCAATAAAAGGAAAAGATTAATATGGGCAAAAGAACACAGACATTGGACAGAGGAAGATTGGAAAAAAGTGTTATGGACAGAAGAATTGAAGTTTGAGGTGTTTGGATCACACAGAAGAACATTTGTGAGACGCAGAACAAGTGAAAAGATGCTGGAAGAGTGCCTGACGCCATCTGTCAAGCATGGTGGAGGTAATGTGATGGTCTGGGGCTGCTTTGGTGTTGTTAAAGTGGGAGATTTGTACAAGCTAAAAGGGATTTTGAATACGGAAGGCTATCACTCCATTTTGCAATGCAATGCCATACCCTGTGGACAGCACTTGATTGGAGCCAATTTCCACCTCCAGCAGGACAATGACCCAAAGCACACCTCCAAATTATGCAAAAACTATTTAGGGAAGAAGCAGGCAGCTGGTATTCTGTCTGTAATGGAGTGGCCAGCGCAGTCACCAGATCTCAACCCCATTGAGTTGATGTGTGAGCAGCTTGACCGTATGGTAAGCAAGATTTGCCCATCAAGCCAATCCAACTTCTGGGAGGTGCTTCAGGAAGTGTGGGGTGAAGTTTCTTCAGATTACCTCAACAAATTAATAGTTAGAATGCCAAACGTCTGCAATACTGTAATTGCTGCCAAAGGAGCATTCTTTGACGAAAGCAAAGTTTGAAGGACAAAATTATTATTTCAAATAAAAATCATTATTTCTAACCTTGCCAATGTCTTGACTATATGTTCTATTCATTTTGCAACTCATTTGATAAATAATAGTCAGTTTTCATGTAAAACACGAAATTGTCTGGGTGACCACAAACTTTTGAACGGTAGTGTAAGGGGAACACAGGTAAGTGGTATATTTGTACTCAACATCAGTGCCGGCTCCAGGCATGCTCCATGCGCGTGGCAGCACAGGGGCGCCAGGGTCCGGCTGCATAAGATCCCCACCCTCCGTCCTCCAGCTGCCATTATTAGTTTATGCTCTGGGGGAGGGTGCAGTGAGGGAAGGGGAGGGGGAAGCACGGGATGGCGCTGGGTGCCGAGACACCTAGCACCAGCCCTGCTCAACATACTGTATGTCACCTAATTTCACCAAAAGAAAAACAAATTGCCATATTCATGAAATTCCTTTAGCCAAGTGATTCTCAAATTCAGCCCTCAAGGCAGGGCCATAAGGAGGGCGGTGCGCCCTGTGCCGTTACACAGGATGGGATGTCCTGGGGAGGTACAGTATCAGCCATACTCACTCTATGCTGTAACCAACGGCCTGCTCCGGCTCCCAGCTCCTGCACTGTGAGGGGAGAGTCATCGGGGTAAATGTAATAGGGTGCGGAGTTCTGACATTGGCGAGTCCCATGCGAGACTGCCCAATGTTTTAAAGTAGTAGTCATTTAACAGAAAAAAAAACAGGTTGATTTTGCTTAAATGACTGCTACTTTATAACATTGGGCAGTCTCACACGGGACTCGCCAATGTCAGAACCCTATTATATTTACCCCCTTATGTCTTCTCCCACGGTGCCGTGGGATTTGTTCTGCTGCTCGGAGCGTCTGTAGGACACTCCGAGCAGCATGCTAGTGAAGGTGCGAACCACCCACTCACCCAGTGGCGTAAATTCATCTCAGACACCCGGAGGCAAGTTATAATTTGGTGCCCCCCATCACAGCCGCTGATACTGTATCACAGCCGCTGATACTGTATTGTAGTAATTTACATGCAGACAGGCTATAGATATACAGCAGCTGATGGTCTGACATGGAGCTCACTACTAGTGTATGGTGGCTTCTCTGGTGCCAGGAAAGGGTGCCATGTATTGGGGGTCCATGACGGTACACTCTGGGTACATAGTTACAGCCCTAAGTGGGGTGAATATATTGTGGCCAATGGAGGAGGAGCCCCTTCAGTGCTGGAGCCCGGCGGCAGGCGCCTCAATTGTCTCCCATAGTTCTGCCCCTGCACTCACCCCTTGGGGCACTCAGTTATGATGGCTTGAGTGCCACTGAGGGGGGATGCAGCACAGAGCACAGCGGCACTCTGTTACGGCGCTGCCTCAAGTCACCCTAATGGTCCAGGTTTCAAGGATATCCAAGCACAGGTGACTTAATTAGTACTTCAGTTTGTTTGATTTAACCATCTGCCCTTAAATCATGGATATCCGTAAATCTAGACTGTTAGGGTGCCTTGAGGACTGAGGGCCTGATTCAGCAAGGATCGCTGATGCGATCGCGGCAGGTCAGACCTCACTCACAAACTGCTAACTAAATTTCTTGTCAGTATCTAAAGCTCAGGCCGTGTATGTCTTCACAGGGGCTTAATTATACACGCCCCTGTAATGGCGTTGAAATGCACTGGCACGCCTGCGCTTTGACGACCAGCCCCCCCCGTCCGTCACCACCCACAAATGTTACTTCCTGTCAATCACTCTGCGATGGGTCTGCGTGGTTACTGTGATCGAAGTCCCGATAGAAATAGCAAGATTGCGCACACACACCTCATTGCGTACGCATGCGCAGAACACAAAAATCGACCGGGTGCGTGCTTTTTTGCACTTGAGATCCTTGCAGAATCAGGCCCTGAGTTTGGGAAATCCTGCTTTAGCCCCTTCTCTGGAGTGTATTGTGAACATTTATTATAACTCAGCTAATCAAACAATGTGGCATATTTATAAATGCAAAATGCAGAGAAATTAAGTACCATGATATCCTAAGATTTAAGATACACAGCAGAAATATTTCTATGACCTTAATACTGTGCTGGACCAGAGCTAGTTATACACTACACTACTTACATCAGTGATGTCACTGCTGTCGAACTAGAAATCTCAGGATGCCAGCTGAAGCTCATTGAAGACAAGCATGCTGGCACTTATAGTCCCACATCAGCTAGGGAGATACATATTGCTCTCTGACATAAATTCTCATGTATTTTGCAGGCAGATGCTGTTTCATAAAGTACCAACAATCTGGTTGTTAACAAATGTACACAGTGATTCTGGCACTAGAAATGTGGAACTTTAACAATGCAGTGGCTCTTGGCTGAAGCTGTTAAACAACAATAGTATGCTACTACAAACACAGATAAATAACTATTGAACTCTATTAATAATTGTTTCTTAACTATTAATAAAAAAATATTTGGGGGCATATCCACTTGCGAGCTAAATTTTGAAAAACCCAGCAGCGCAGGGTTTTTCCAGCAGCCACGAGGTTTCTCCTATTCAATTGCCGGGGAGAAATTCAAGTCGTGGTAAGATCTATCAAAAATTACATCTGCCTATATCTCGCTGTCTCCCAGCAGGTGCAAAGTCAGGAAAAATCCCTGTTTCAACCTAAAAATGTAGGACCTTTCAAAATTGGACACCCCCCCTAATGACTAATTAGGCTATTTGAAATATCCAATTAGCTTAATTAGCCCAATTATTACATGTCATCATTGGTGTGCAAAAAATAATTTCCTCAAAATAAACTTTTCCGTTTATGCACCTCAAATTTAAATAAACTTATTTTTTTATAGTTTTTCTATTTTTTTTTAAATTGGCCTAATGTTACCCCCAAATCACCTAGCTAACTACTCTTTTTGCATTTTTTTTTCATTTTATTTGTTTGTACTTAAACAAAACAAGTTTGATTTTCATAGTTTTTTAACTTTTAAAATATTGAAAAAATAAGCCATTTGCCACATTTTTAAATATCAAAATATGTTTTGGGGGGACAGTAATAAACATTATTACTGTTACTCAATATTTTGTTTTATTATTGTATGGGTGCAGGCTGTTTTGCAATTTTTTTCTTAAATTACCCCAGGTTTTTGCAGTTAAAATGACTAAGACCAATTTTTTTTTCAATTGGATACCACGAGTAATGAATAATGATCGCGATAGCCGTGGTAATTTTTACCACATAATCACACGCTCGGTTGAATATGCCCCTTAGTATTTGTCAAAAGGTACTATGGCAACACTGAACAAAATAAAATTATTCTACATTAATGAATGTGGAAAAACAAATCACCTATTCAGGTAATAAACAATTTTTTTTAATTAATCAAGTAATAAAAAAAATAATAACGTCACGAGTTAGCAGTATGCTCTTTTTCTATCAAAAAAAGTTCCAGTAAACAAAATATAATTGTACCTTGGTACATTTTGTTAAAAAAAATAAAGCACTTACATGCTTCTAGTTTTTTGGTTCCAATGATTTTCAGAAACAAAATATATGCCACTAATAAGAAACATATATAATTACAAACACAATGTTTTGCAGTAGGTAGAGTATCTAAATATCTGAACATCCTTCAATGCATTGCATTTTAAATAACAGTCTATAAATCCGCAACAATTCAAAAATACTCAAAAAGTTTCTTCACAATAAAGTTATATTTGTCCACTTGACTCCCAAGCTGCAAGATACAATTCACAAATTTCTATGCTGCTTTGGTGCTGAAAAAACTTGCAGAAACACACAGTATTACTAACTATTCTGAAATATCCTCACTGCACACATGCACTGGGTACCACAGATTCGCACACACCTACCCCAATCTGATGAACTGGTCTCTGCTAGCCTCTTGCTCTATCAGATGTTTATGTTTCTTTCAGACCCAGCAGAAAGGACCAATCGTCAATGCAGGGGTGTTGCTCTCATGCCAGAGTTACCCCTGTATCCCTTTCCCACCCCTTTCTGCATTTAATTCAATGTCCTAAAGCACATCTGCTTATTTAAGTCCTCCCCCTCCCTGAATTCTAAACACCAGACAAAAATTACCAGTAAAACACACTAAACAAATGTTTTCAGGTATTTCAGATGCTGCAGAAGGATATACATGATATGACAAGCTTGTCAAAGCCTGTGTCCTGTTGGTGGAATGTGCAACACTGAGGTCTGTTTCTTCATATTTCTATATTAATCGTCATCAATTGACCTAAATTTAGGGTTATTCTCTTTGGATTATTCACAGTCCACAAATGAGGGAAAATTCACCAGCTCAGGAATCTGAAGGTTGAAGGTCTTAGTAACCCATGTACTTGCATGCATTTATAATATACAGTATTTGTATTGTTATAAGTTACATACAACTAACTATCTCCATTGCAGAGGGTCTATCTATCTATCTATCTATCTATCTATCTATCTATCTATCTATCTATCTATCTATCTATCGATCTAAAAGAAATGTGTAGTATTCAAATGGTTTTCCATTATATACTGATTTGGTGTAACAATGTTAGACTCACTGTATTAGAGAGTGTTTAGGTAGCTAAAAATCCCAAGTAATAATATTGATGATGCATCTAGAACAGTGTTTCTCGACTCCAATACTCATACACTGCCAACGGATCATGTTTTCAAGATCTCTTTACTCATGCACACGTGACTAATATCCCTTTCACATCGCTGTGTCGGGTCGCACCCAGGATTTTGTTCACGCGTCCATCCCGGGTGCGACCCGGCTGAGACCCCTATCAGACTGGAGGCCCGACCCGCCATCACTTGCTGAGCCGGCACTTGGAAATTAGATTATCTCCAAGCACCGGCTATTCCTGTTCTTGTGAACGCATACCTCCCAACTGTCCCGCATTCAGCGGAACAGTCCTGTTTTTCTGGGACTGTCCCGCTGTCCCACCTGAGGGCCACAGTTTCATGCGGTGGGGGGGGAAGTTGGGGAGAGCACACCCGCTGCTCTGCAGAGCAGCGGGTGTGCAGAAAGTGAACAGATGCCGTGCGCATTGCACGGCATCTGTTCACTAGCGCAGGGAGACCCTGGTGGGCTGTCCAGCATCTCGGAGAGTGCTTGGCACGCCCCCTATAGTGACAAAAACGGGGGTTACCACAAGGCTCCGCCCCCTTTAGGAAAGCCCCACCCCTTTTCAGAAGCCCCACCCCCTTTTCGGGCACGCGCGTCTACGGCGCGCGAAGGGTCCCGCATCCCTCTCTTCAAAAGTTGGGAGGTATGTGAACGGGACCTGGATCGCATCGACCTGGGTCACCCGTTCACACTGCATCGCGAGCCGGGTTGAACCTGTGTTCAACCCTGCTTATGACCAGGGTTGAAATGTGAGCTCTCGACCCATCTTATTTCAACCTGGCCCTTTCACACTGCACAGTTACCCGGGTTTCTGCGCGTTCATGAGCAATAACCCGGGTTATTGCTTGTAGTGGGAAAGGGTCTGCTGGTCTGGGTCAGTAATTATCATACCTGTTCCCAGAGACAGACAGTTTTCAGAATATGAGCCTTTGGGGGGGTGAGAACTGGAGTTGATAAAAACTGATCTGGAATAACATACATTTCTTTCTTAAGCAATGGTATGCAAGAGAGTAAGTTGCCTTAGGTGCAATAACACTCACAGACAGTCATTCAGATTCAAAAAAATATTGTCTGCAGTGTCAGGTCTACACTCCACCTACAGACCAGGGTCCCTGGTTGAATTTGTAGTCACATGAGCTGGGGAAATGTGGTCATAATTGAATGCACGGCAGAGGGGAAGGGGGTGCATTTCCTCCAGCTCATAAATAATACACAGTGTTCTGCAACTGGATCCTATATCTGCATTGCTATCAGCAAGTGTAGAGGAAGTGGACAGAGGATTCCATTCCAATGATGCTGCCAGAGGTGCGCCAGCGGCAGTGATTCCTCCATGCACCATGGACACACAGATAGAAATAGCCCGAGTCTTGCAGAATCATAATAGATTAAGTAGATTATTATACGCGAGTTATGCTGAATCTATATGTGCCATGTGCAGCTCCAAGTTACCCCGGTGCCCTTTTGCTCGCCTCAAATAGAAGCTTTCCTGATGACTTCTCTTTATATGACTGCACACAGAATAACTTTAAACACATTGTACTGTGGTCATGTCCATCCCGTGTGCGACCCGGCTGAGACCCCTATCAGACTGGAGGCCTGACCCTCCATCACTTGCTGAGGCAGCGCTTGGAGATGATCATCTCCAAGCGCCGGCCATTCCTATTCTTGTGAACAGGACCTGGATCGCATCGACCTTGGTCACCCGTTCACACTGCATCGCGAGCTGGGTTGAACCTGTGTTCAACCCTGCTCATGACCAGGGTTGAAATGCAAGGTCGCTCGACCCATCTTATTTCAACCTGGCCCTTTCACACTGCACAGTTACCCGGGTTTCTGCGCATTCACGAGCAATAACCCGGGTTATTGCTTGTAGAGGGAAAGGGGTATTATTAGTCTGCTGGTCTGGGTCAGTAATTATCATACCTGTTCCCAGAGACAGACAGTTTTCAGAATATGAGCCTTTGGGGGGGGTACTGGAGTTGGTAAACACTGATCTGGAATAACATACATTTCTTTCTTAAGCAATGGTATGCAGGAGAGTAAGTTGCCTTAGGTGCAATAACACTCACAGACAGTCATTCAGATTAAGGAAAATATTGTCTGCAGTGTCAGGTCTACACTTCGCCTACAGACCAGGGTCCCTGGTTGAATTTGTAGTCACATGAGCTGGGGAAATGTGGTCATAAATGAATGCACGGCAGAGGGGAAGGTGGTGCATTATCCCCCGTCATTGGCTGGCATCTTATCACTTGTCACTCTGTCTAGTAACACTGCTTAGTAAATAGACCCCTAAGTAGATTATTATATGCGGGTTACACTGAATCTATATGTGCCATATGCAGCTCCAGGTTACTCCTGTGCCCTTTTTGCTCGCCTCAATTAGAAGCTTTCCTGATGACTTCTCTTTATATGACTGCACACAGAATAACTTTAAACACATTGTACTGTGGCCATGTGGCATCAGCCAATAGTGTCTCCTGATCACAATACCAGTCTACTGGGAAGGCAGTGGCAGTAAGCCTCCATGGACTGTGGACCTGATTCAGACCCCCTCGCTAAAGCGCGATCGCTTGCTCGGAGCGATTTTCACCCATATTTATATATACGCATGCGTATAATTTGCAGTGCGTGTGCGCAAGCCATTCGTTGCGATCTGATTTGGTTGCTCGTAAGCCACTATCAGGTCGCTACTTTGAGTGACAGATCGTGCTGTTTGTGGGAGGTAACAGGGGAAGGTGCTTGTGAACGGGGGAGTAGATGTGTGAACGCAGGCGTGTCAGGCCGCCAAAATGCCGTTTAAAGGGCGTGCATAATTAGCAAAGTAGCGTCACTGTACACGTCACCTGCATGGATTTCACGATGGTCCCGATTAATCCTTCATTTCCCGGAGATGACGTGTGTTGCGAGTGGCAAGGGGGCGTCTTCATACACTTGCGAGCGCACTTTGCCGTAGCTCGCTAAAACATAGTGGGTGTCCTTACGCAACGCAGTACGAGCACTTAATTTAAATAACCGGCCCCTTTTTGCCAGTGAGCAACCGCAACTTGCGAGCGGGTCTGAATGAGCTCCTGTATGTGTAAAAGGCGTGACTATAGCCACAACATGTAATGTTACGGGGTCCAGTTTACTATATTATAGTGTATTTATTTTGGGAGGGATACAGCAGATCTTGTTAAAGTCAGTGTAATTTTTTGGGATGATGTGTGAGGGGCCAGCGCGGGAGGCAGCCTGCAAAATGTTGTCATGATTGAACCATTTGTAATGAAACACTGGAGAGTGAGACACATACAGTAGCCAGGAATCGGTATGAAATACCGCCGGACGCCTATAGTTTTAACCATTCGTTTAAGCAGATATATGATTGAAATGTTTTTTTGGTGGGGGACTACAAACCCCACTTATACCCCTTTTACGCCAGAGCTAAAACCTGGGTTATTGCCGGGGCGCAGCTCAGTGTAAAAGGGTCCCTGAAAAATAACCCGGGTCAAGTGACCCGGGAGTCCAACCCAGGTAGCTACCAGGGTTGGACCCAGGATGGACCCAGGTAATGGTGCAGTGTAAACGATGCGACCCAGGTTATCCGACCTGGGTCATGCCGAAAATTAACTAATTGGTGGTTGTGGAGCAGTCACCTCCCACTTTTTATGACCTCACAGGCAGAACTGGCCCTAGGCATAGGCATTATAGGCAAATGCCTAAGGCATCCCAAACCTAGAGGACAGTGGCGTAGTGACGGAGGCGGCTACCAGCTACCACAATTGGGGGTTAGCTGTCCTGTGCAGAAGCTAACTCGGCTACAAGTATAATGGCCATGGGAGAGCTGCTGTTCGTGCTCAGCTGCAGCCAATCCTCCCATGGGCCTTTGTGGAGCTTGTGAGTCACACCTCACTGCTCTGCAAATCAACTGCCCAGTGCCCACCAAGTCCAAGGACAGTCCAGGAGCTTGGAAAAACAAGCAGGGATGGCCATGACTGGCTGGTCATTTAAGAGTCTAAAAAAGTAAGTCAGCTCTTAGCTGGGAGAGGGGTGCTGGATGACTGAAGGGTGTTGTGTGCTGACTGTGCTTGAAAGGCGGTTGATAATGGGGCCAGCCTAGCCAGGGGTGCTGTGCTGGACAAGGGGTGCTGTGCTATGAAAGGGGTGCATAAATGAGGCCAGGGGTGATGTACTTGATGAGAGGTGTTGTGCTGGGAATGGGGTGCATAATGAGGCTAGGGGAGCTGTGCTGGATGAGGGGTGCTGTGCTGGGAGAGGGGTGCAGAGACTAGGGCTGCTGTGCTGGATGAGGGGTGCTGGATAAGGGGTGCTGTGTGTGCGTATAAATGATAAGCTTGGTGGTGGGATTATCTACTAGGGGGCATCAGACAAAATCTTGCCTAGGGCACCAAATTGGTTAGGGCCGGCTCTGCTCACAGGTTTAGCAGGGCAAACCTGGGTTCAGTGTGAACAGGGCTGACCTGGGAGTAACCCAGATCGAAGGTGCAGTGTAAGCGGGGTCTGACCTCGTTTGGAACCATGTCCAAAAACCCAGGTCGGCCCAGGGTTTTTAGTGGAAAAGAGGTATTAGTCAAAATATACTGTTTGGATATTTGGGAATTATAAAGAAAAAAAACAGCTCCTCTAGTGGCTAAAAGTTGGCAGCACAGCACTATTCCATTCTTGCAGGCTAATTTATAGGAAATCGTAAACTGAAGAGTATTTTAGTATAGGATTTCCTAATGCTGTTTTTGGCATGCATGCGTGTATACATGTTATGCATATAATAAGATTGAAAAGACAGTTTTCTTTTGAAAAATTGTGGACTACACCCCAGAAGAGGACATTAACCAAAATACGGCCCCAACTTATAATTTCAGGATGATATAGGCTATACATGAATTCCTAAGGGCCGATCACATTACTGCAAAAGAAACAAACATGACCACAAAGGAACAATAGACCATAATCTGGCATAAAAAAAACACACACATACATCCTCTCGGGAGCACAGAGTACTTCCAAGGACTGGAACTGAGAACCAGTAATACAGGCACCATCCTTTACTTGGGATGTCAGAGTCTGGAGATATTTCTGTTCTAGTCCAGAAAAGGAAAATTAAAAAAAATCAGAATTTCATGTAAAATAAAAAGCTTACCATTCAATTTCAACAATAGAAGTTCTATTTACACATTTGAATATATATTTTTTTACAAATATTCCTCTCATTTGCAGTTTTATTCCATGTTCAAAAACATTAGCGTACCTCCTAGAAAAAATTATTTTAAGATTATTTGTGCGTCACCATGACATTGGCCTGATCCATCCCATCCCACTGACATTTGCCTGATTATTTTCCTAAATTAACCTGGATGCAATTAATTTATATACGTAAATGGTTTGAGATCTGGTTAGCTAAAGGCAAAAAACAGCACTAATTTCAGGAGCAGGATAATATCTTCCAGATGAAAAGGATCAGGTTGACGTCTTAGCATTCAAATAAACTCCTATACACTTCACTCTGAGGAAAACAGAAAAACTGATCACCGTGCTCTAGTAATTCAAATCAGCAGCACCGTGTGAAAATCAATATAGATATAAATGTAATACACATATATATAAACATATAAAAAACACATATTTCCACAATTGATATACTAAATATCACAGTAAAAAATAATATGATTAAATTCCCATCTAATTAGGTAATGTCAGCTGGTTGCTATACATTCTTATGTTGGAATCACAGAAAGAGTTCTCTTGGGATAGATTCTGGTGTTGTTAATATAAATTGTTTTTTATATGTTTATATATATTTGTATTATATTTATATCTATATTAATTTTCACACGGTGCTGCTGATTTGACTTACTACGGTTATCAGTTTTTCTGTTTTCCTTGTATGCTTATTGGTTTGCCACCATTGGTATAACTGCTGCTCATTATTAGTATATTAATCCATATATTTACAATCAACTAGACTGAGAGAAATATTCTTCAGAATTCCATTCTTAGTTTACATCTCTATTAACCAATTGTTACACTTGATTGCTATCCATTCCAGCGCCTCAGATTTTATCTCCTTTTTTCTTTTTTGTTCTTCAGTCTGACTGTAACCAGTCCATACTTAATTAAAACCTTCTCGCTAATGAACTTAACTTGAGGATCACAGCAATTTGCAGAAAGGTTACTTTCTGAGAGTCTGCTTAATACACATAAGGGGAAGTTTCTATCTTTAATGTCATGTAACTGAGAAATTGTTTTGAAAACTTTTATAATTGCTTACTTATCCTTGCAGTATATGTGGCAGAATGACCTGGCGGAAATAAGTGAAATAACTAGTGAGAAATGTTTAAGCCTTTAGGTGACACAAATAAAATAATTTCCAAAACCTGGTAGCAAATGGCAAATGGATTTGGGCGACAGTAAAAATAAATTTTAGGGGCAAATTGACAAAAGGACAGATAGAGACAAAAGGAAAGAGCAGAGTAATGGACAAACGCTTATAGACATGTGAAATCCATAAAGATGACCAGTTCTAAATAACACAAATGCCACTGTTTACGAGAGACAGATTCCCCAGACCTTCACTAACATGTGTCTCATGACTAAGGACTGGACAAATTTGTGCAGGATTTAAGGGATTATTTCATTTTTTCTAGTCTCACAGAGAGGAAAACATCTATATGGTGTGTTGAACACCCAGCTAAACAACTCCAAAAATATACAGGTAGGTTAATTGGCTCCCAACAAAAATTAACCCTAGTGTGTATGTGTGTGCGCATGTGATAGGGAACATAGGGCCTGATTCAGACCCGATCACAAGTGTTGAGCGCTCGCAACCGGGTCGATGTTTGCTCCCTGGGCACGCGCACGACGGAGCCGGCTCCGTCGTGCGCATGCGCGAGACCCAGCTAGCAACGGGTGCTCCATCGCTCCAGGTCTCGCACCAAAGGGGGCGTGCTGTCGATGGTGATTGACAGCTCGCCCCGTTTGGTAGGCGGGCAGGGGGGGTGGCTGGCCAAACAGAGGCGTCCCGAAGGAACGCCTACCGTTTGGGGGTGGCCCCACTGACATCACCAATGATGTCATTGGGAGAGCTTCCGGCTCTATTAGAGCCAGAAGCTCTCTGAGGCTTGCGGCCACGAGACCCTACCACAAGGGTCTCGTCGCAAGCCCGATGGTCGCGATGGTTTTGACCATCGTGACCATCAAACATCACCCACAGCCATGCGAGTGGCCAGGAGGCCACACAAAAAAAAAAAAACGCCCTGATTCAGAGCGAGCGCTCGTTCAGAGCATCCGGCTCTGAATCAGGCCCATAGATTGTAAGCTCCACTGGTGCAGGGACTGATGTGAGTGGCCAAATATTCTCTGTAAAGCGCTGCGGAATATGTGTGCGCTATATAAATAACTGGTAAAAAAATAAATAAAATTGGTACCAGAAATATATTGCAGAGGGTAGGCCATTTGCAGAGCTTAAGTTTTGCGGCAAGTAGCAAAGACACATTGGGGGAAATGTAATAGCCTGCGACTTGCAGGCAACGGCGAGAGTCCAGTGAGTGTGGCCGGTTTTGAAGTAGCAATCATTTAAAAGGCAAAACCGATGCCTGCAACTCGCAGGCTACTTCATTTCCCCCATAGGGTTTGATTCTGAGACACACATAATTTGTGGGTGCAGCCGCATGCAGCGAGATTTAGCAAACTGCGCATGCGCCGCAGCAAGCATCTTTTTGTACCTCCAGGCAGTTCTAACTTGGACGCATCTCCCACTCTGTGATATGGGTATTTCTGAGTAGCAGCTGGGCGACAACTGAACTTACACATGTAATGGTGCGTACACACGTAGCGATCAGCCAGCGATACGATATGGACTATAGTGACTCATTCCTATGGTAAGCTGCTCGATATCGTGCAAGTTGGCCTGCATGCACGGCCGATAAACGATATCGCCATCGTCCATACGAGGCTGCGCATCGCTGGTCATAGGTGAGTTGGTAGGGACCGAAAAATGCACAATATGAACTATAACAATATGATCAATATCGTTATCGTTCAAATCGTTCATTTTTATCGCTACGTGTGTACGCACCTTAAGAGTGTCGTGGGCGTGTAGCCAGAGTTACACCTTGTTGCGTACGCTAAGCGGATGCCTATTTCTGCTATCTCTCTTACATCCAGCATGGGGTAGGAGTAAGTGCCGATGATAGTGATGACAGGTGCTCTTGTATACAGAAAAAGTGTTGCAGTGTAATGTATACGCATGCAAACAGTGGCATTAGCACTCCATTTACAATCCAGGTTTTTATACATTTGTTTTGGCGATTTTCATCCCTAAAATTAGTTTTGTTCTTGGTTCATTTTTTCTAAATAAACCGTCAATTCTCACTACATCATGTGATATTTATGAACAAGTAATATTGAGCATACTGTAGATGTGAATTATAGCAGTGTTCTGTAAAGAGGTCATGTTATTCTCCATCTATTGTGGTGCATTTATATTAATGTCTTTGGACTAGAACACAGGTTCTCAAACTCGGTCCTCAGGACCCCAAACAGTGCATGTTTTGCAGGTCTCCTCACAGAATCACAAGTGAAATAATTAGCTCCACCAGTGGAACTTTTAAAATGGGTTGCTGAGTAATGACTGCACCTGTGCACCTGCTAGGTGACCGGGAAAACGTGAACTGTGTGGGGTCCTGAGGACAGAGTTTGAGAACCTCTGGACTAGAAGTATTCCATTTAATTATTTATTTATTGCACCAACTGTGATTTAAAATTTTCCATTTTCTGATTCAATCCTGGAACAAGTCTTGATTTTCTGACATCATAGATGTAGAGTAGCTCAGAGGTTCCCAAATGCGGTCCTCATGGCTCCTCAACAGTGCAGGTTTAAGAGATATCCATGGTTGAACACAGAAGGCTAAATCAAATTGACTGAGCTACTAATTAAGTCACCTGTGGTCAAGCATGGATATCTCTAAAACCTGAACTGTTGGGGAGCCTTGAGGACCGTGTTTGGGAAAATCTGGAGTACCTGCAGCATTTGCGCTGTGGAGTAGATGTACTAAGCTTTGGAGAGAGATAAAGTGGACAGAGGGCCTGATTCAGAGCCGGACGCTCTGACCAGAGTGCTCGCTCTGAATCAGGGCCCTCCTACCTAAAAATGGAGCGGCCTCTTGGACGCTCGCATAGCTGTGGGTTACCACCCACAGCTTATGCGAGCGTCCATGATGATGGTCGCGATGGTCAAGACCATCGCGACCGTCGGGCTTGCGACGAGACCCTGCGGTAGCGTCTCGTGGCTGCAAGCCCTGGAGTGATTTTGGCTCTATCAGTGGTGATGTCACTAGTGATGTCAGTGGGGTCAGACCCAGACGGTAGGCGTTCCCATGGGATGCCCCCGTCTGGCAGCCACGCCCCCGGCACGCCCACCAAAGGGGGTGTGTTGTCAGTCACCATCGACAGCATGCCCCCTTTGGTGCAAGACCCGGGTCGACAGCATGCCCCCTTTGGTGCTATGCGGGTCTCGCACATGCGCACTACGGAGCTCCCTCCATCGTGCGCATGCGCATTAGGGCACCATCGACCCGCTTGCGAGCGTCCTGCACTCGCGAGTGGGTCTGAATTAGGCCCAGAGACAAAGTACTATCAGCTCCTGTCATTTTGCACACACAGCCTGTAAATCGGCAGACAACTAAAAAAAAAATTTGCTATTTCATATTTGGCAAATAAAAGTCCAGGTGATATCTGATATTTGTGGTGCAGCTCTGCTAGGAGACCTCTTCCTAAAGGTCAGTGTTTCTGTCCCTACATAAAAAGAGGTAGGAGGCGCACAATGGTTAAGTACATTTAAAAAGTCAAATATTTACTCAAAAACGATTAAGAACCACTCACATATAAAATAGTGATGATATATAAAAATATCACAAACAGCGCATGAATTAATTAGATCCCCGGTCATCCCACAGAAGTCGGCACCTCTGTCATTCCTCTGCAATCCACCAGCGCTTCCTGGACCAATGTTGTCACCACGTCTCTGTCATTAGTCACGCCCAAACGCGTTTCATCCAGAAGCACTTCCCCACTGAGTAAATTTATTAAAACATACTTTCTCTCTGTGCTGAAATACAAAAGCAGCGATACAGAATGTGTGAACGTAGCTATTTAAGAAATTTGCAACCGCCGGAGAGGTCCGGCATAAACCTATATCTCCAGCAATGCAGATTAGGCTCCCTAGCATCAGCGTATTACTGATGCAAAGCGAAAGGTTACTTTTTTGCACACTGTGCATGCGCAAGGCGCTACGGCAAGCACAGAAAGCAGTGTGTGTAAGTTTCTCATGTACGGATGTGACCAAGACCAAATAAATCACACATGCACAATACAATCAAAGAAGTGTCCAGACATACATCACCAGCCCTAAAGTTCAGTATAAAGCTATATTAAATAGGGTGGGGCATCAATTGGTGCGTAAACAAATTAAAAAAAAATTTAAGCAAAGTTTGGGCTGTGGGGGTGGGTGTTATTAACATGTCAATCTATCATATATCAAATTAAACAAATACACAAATATAAGAGATAAGTGCTGTAAATTCACGCCCACAGAAAACCAGAATCCATACTAAATATTAGAGATGAGCGGGTTCAGATCTCAGAGATCTGAACCCACCCAAACTTAGAGATCCGAGGCGAGAACCGAACGTGCATTCGGTTCCCCCTTCGGCCCCGGATCTCAAACCGAGGCAAAACCTTAGAGATGAAATCTCTCGGCTCGCAAGCTATCGTATCTGCTATATAAGGAGTCCCCGTGGCGGCGCGTGGAGAGTGAACAGGGAAGGTGGGTAGTGTAGGGCTGGGCTGGTGCTGTAGTGTAGGGAAGGTGGGTAGGGCTGGGCTGGTGCTGTCTGCTGTGTCCATCTGGGCTGGTGCTGTCTGCTGTGTCCATCTGGGCTGGTGCTGTCTGCTGTGTCCATCTGGGCAGCTGTGCTGTGTCCATCTGGGCTGATAGCGTGCTGCCTGTGTCGTCAATCGCTGCTGCCTCGGTCAGGGCTCCAGGCCTAAAGTTCTGGACAAAAAATATATATATTTTTTTTCTGCATGTGCGTTAGCCGCACTTATTATCAGACAGCAGCAACCTATTACTGCCTGTGAAGTCAATCGCTGCTGCCTCTGTCAGGGCTCTGGGCCCAAAGTTCTGGACAAAAAAATAAAAAGTGTAAAGTCAATATTGTGAGCGTGAGGTGGTCACAATTGACTGCAAATGACTGGGAATAAATGTTATTAAGGTTAATAATACTGTAGGAACAAAAATAGGCCCAAATTATGTGGTTTTACCTGTTTTTATAATTTTTTGAAAAAAGATCCAGATCCAAAACCAAAACACGCAAGGGTGGTTTTGCAAAACCAAACCCAGATCCAAAACAAGACGGAGATACAGATCCAAAACCGAAAACAAAACCAAATAAACGTGGGTCGGCGCACATCCCTACTAAATATATACTAAGGGAAAGCCACATCCTACTTATATAAGAAAAGCAGGATCCATATTAATAATGAAAAAGCCAGATTCACATAAAATACTGTCACGGCCAGGTTATTTCAACTTTCTAACTGCAAGAACTAAAATGGCTTATATAGGTTCTCTGTTATAGGGCCAGGCCTTGGAATGGGCTTCCCCACTCTGGGAGCGCTCAGATCCGCTGCTGGATAATCACGCAGGCTTTGTGTCATCCTTCAGGAGGAATTTCGATGAACCTGGGCGTAATGTATCAGCATCATCAAATATCATGACACTGAGACAAGGGGTCCGTCCTGTCAGTCAATATGCCGTGCAATTTCAAATTTTAGCATCAGAGAAAAATGGAATGAGGAAGCCCTCACCTCGGCCTTCTGGCATGGGTTGTCAGACCAACTAAAGGATGATCTAGTCACTCGAGAGCTTCCTACTAATCTGAACGACATGATTTCGTTGTGTATCAAAGTTGACCTACACTTCAGGGAATGTCAGGCTGAAAAACACAGAACTGACTGGCAAAGGTCATTTGCCCCCTCCATTTCTACTCGTCCCATTCCTTCTCCTACTGAAGAGAAGCCTATGCAGGTGAATCATACACACCTCTCCAAAGAAGAACATCAGAGAAGAATGCAAAAGAACCTCTGTCTGTACTGCGGAGAGTCCGGTCACCTGCTGATCTCCTGCCCCCGTAAACTGGGAAATGCCAAATCCTAACTGACCCTGGAGACATCAAGTTAGGAGTTATGAGCCCGTCTCCAAAAATTAAAGATTTCACGATTACCCTAGCTTTGGATCTTAAACCCAAACCTGTCTTTGCTACTGCTCTACTTGACCCGGGAGCAGCCGGAAATTTCATAGCGTCTAATTTCATAGATAAATTTCAGATTCCTTGTTTGTCTCTCAATCATGCCATCTCTCTGACCTCTATAGACGGACGTCCTCTAACTAACGGGATAGTCACCAAGGAGACTCAACCAGTATTGGTTCGAATTGGGGCACTTCATTCTGAGTCCTTAAAATTCCTGGTGATATCAGAGGCCTCTCAAGAAATTATTCTTAGTCTACCCTGGTTGCGTCAACATAATTCCAGGATTGATTGGAGTTCTATGCAGATTCTTTCATGGGGGATGGACTGTCAGAAATCCTGTCTTCCAAAAATTCAACCTGTAAGAAAGACAGTTCCATTAGTTGCTTCTGCCATTCCCAAGGAATATCAGATGTTTGCCGACATGTTCTCTGAGTAGCAAGCAAATATCTTACCTCCTCATAGGGAATGGGACTTTCCAATTGATTTGATACCTGATAAGATACCACCTCGTGGTCGTACCTATTCGCTATCCTTGCCTGAGACTCAAGCCATGACCGAGTACATCCGGGAAAACCTGGCTAAGGGGTTTATTCGCCCCTCTACTTCACCTGCCGGAGCAGGTTTTTTCTTCGTTGGCAAGAAGGACGTTGGTTTAAGACCATGTATCGATTATCGAGGCCTTAACGACATTACTGTAAAGAATCGATACCCTCTTCCCCTGATTACTGAGTTGTTTGATAGGGTCAAGGGCTCTGTCATTTTTTTTAAATTAGATCTGAGAGGGGCTTACAATCTCATTCGTATTCGAGCTGGCGATGAATGGAAGACCGCTTTTAATACCAGAGATGGACATTTCGAATATTTAGTAATGCCTTTTGGATTGTGCAACGCCCCTGCTGTCTTTCAGAGTTTCGATAATGAGATTTTCCGAGATCTGTTATATGTTTCAGTTGTTGTCTATTTGGACGATATACTGATTTTATCACTATCTGTGGCTAAACATCAAGAACATGTTAAAGAAGTTTTGACCCGTTTGAGAGAAAACCACCTTTACTGCAAACTGGAGAAGTGTGTCTTTGGAGTGCCCAATGTACCTTTTCTCGGCTACGTTATTTCTGGCTCCAGTTTGGAAATGGACCCCAAGAAGGTACAAGCAATTCTGGATTGGACCCGACCTCAGACACTGAAAGCCATCCAGAGATTGTTGGGCTTCGCCAATTATTATAGAAGCTTCATTAAGGGATTTTCTACATTGCTGGCTTCCATTACAGCCTTGACCCGCAAAGGTGCTAATCCTGCCCAATGGTCACCTAAGGCAGAGTCTGCTTTCATCTTCTAAAACAGGCCTTTATCTCAGCACCAGTTCTTCGACAACCAGATCTGGACAGGCCTTTTTTGTTGGAAGTAGATGCATCATCTGAAGCTGTGGGAGCAGTCCTGTCTCAACGTTATGAGGACAATAGAGTCCATCCTTGTGGGTTCTTTTCTAAAAAATTCTCACCTGCCGAAAGGAACTACGCCATAGGTGAGCAAGAACTACTAGCTGTAAAGTTGGCGTTGAAGGAATGGAGATATTTACTAGAAGGTGCTACGTTTCCATTTACTGTATTTACGGACCACAGAAATCTCCTATTTCTCAAAAACCTTCAATGTGTGAGTCCTTGTTTAGACCACTGGGCAATATTCTTTGCCAGGTTCCAGTTTACCCTGACCTTCTGGTCTGGAGCACTTAATCAGAAGGATGATGCCCTATCAAGATCTCTCCTCTGTGATGATCAATCTGAAAATCAAAGCAATACCCCTGTCTTGGAATCAAGAGTTTTCGCCACATTACAGGTTCAGCCTCCTACAGGAAAATCGTTTGCGGCCCCGGAATTAAGGAAGCGGCTTCTCACTTGGGCACATTCCTCTCGCTTCGCAGGGCACTCAGGCACTCGGAAGACTTTGGAGTTCCTGAAAAGACACTATTGGTGGCCTTCTATGAAGGCAGATATAATGGATTTTATCTCTTCCTGCTCCTCCTGTGCCCAGCATAAATCATCACGACAAGCTCCAGCTGGGGAATTGCTTCCACTACCCACTCCATCACTTCCATGGACGCATCTCTCCATGGATTTCGTCACAGACCTGCCAGTCTCTCAAGGCTTCAATACTATCTGGGTTGTAATAGACCGATTCTCTAAGATGGTCCACTATATACCTTTGAAGAAGTTACCTTCTGATCCTGACCTGGCACAGTTGTTCGTCCAACACATATTCGTCTTCATGGCCTTCCTGCTGAAATTGTCTCTGACCGTGGTGTGCAGTTTACTGCAAAATTCTGGAGTGCTTTGTATTCTGTTCTTCAAGTGAAGTTAAACTTTTCCACGGCCTACCATCCGTAAAGCAACGGCTCCACCGAGAGAGTTAATCAAGATCTAGAGACTTTCTTAAGAATTTTTATGACATCTTCCCAGGACAATTGCGCTGCCTTGCTGCCGTGGGCCGAGTTTGCACATAATGCTTCCTACCACTCGTCAACTAACCAAACGCCATTTCAGGTTGTTTATGGCCTTCATTCTTGTGTTCCCGAATTCCGAAGCCTGCCTGTTTTTGATGTTCCGGCTGTGGAGGACACAGTGCGGAATTTTGCTGCCATCTGGACTCAAGTACGGTCTGATTTGCTGAAGGCATCCTCTCGCTATAAGACCCAGGCCGATAGGAAGCGTAGAATAGTTCCACGCATGCAAGTTGGAAGCCAGGTCTGGTTGTCCACCCGGAATCTTCGTCTGAGAGTTCCTTCAATGAAATTTGCACCACGCTTCATTGCTCCCTTCACCATAACAGAAGTCATTAATCCAGTGGCCTATCGTCTACAGTTACCCCCATACCTAAAAATCCCTAATTCCTTCCATGTTTCCTTATTAAAGCCCCTAGTTCTGAATAGGTTCCACAGTGCTCTACCTGCTTCTCCTCGAGTCCAGACGGAGAGAGGAGTTGAGTTTGAGGTCGCCCAGGTCTTGGGCTCTCGTCTACTCAGAGGTCATCTACAGTATTTGCTAGACTGGAAAGGTTACGGTCCAGCGGAACGTTGCTGGACCGATGCTTGTGCTGTCCACGCCCCCACGCTCATCAGGAGATTTCATTCTGCCCATCCGGAGAAGCCTGGTGAGTGCCCTGAGGGGGGGTACTGTCATGGCCAGGGTATTTCAGCATGGCGCTAGGCGGGTGTTACCTGTGAGGTGGTTGTGGCGCGGGCTGTCTGGTGGCGGAGCTGGTGTCTGGCGGGGGGCTTTGGCTGCGTGCATTGTTGTGCGGGCCTGTTGTCACTCTGCGCTGGTAAGGCCTGGCGGCGTCTCCGTTCCGTTTGGCATGGGCGCTGCCATTTTGCCTTCTGGCCATGTGATGCGGCTGGCCAATCCTGGTGAGTCACATGTTCCCTCCGGCCAGTAACAGCACGGCATGGGGTATTTAGGAAGGTTCAGTGCCTTCCTTTTTTGCCAGTGCAACATGTATCTCAGCCTAGCTGAGAGGGAGTTCTCTGTGCTTATCCAGTTCCTGTGAATTGCTGTCTGCCAGTCTGCCTGTCAGCTCCTGGCTTCCGCTGGACTACCCCGCTTCCTCCACCACCCTTGCCCATACCTGAGTGCCTGAGCCTGCTGACATCCTGCTCATTTGCCTTAGTTCACTACCTGCATACCTGGCTTATTATTTCCTGCATCACTACCTGCATACCTGGTTGATTATTCCAGTCTCACTACCTGCACACCTAATTGTTTTTACTTGGACATTAACCCATTACTCCCACCACAGAACTCTAGTGCACGTTTATATATACCTGGACTTTTATTTACTGCCATATTTTATGTCTATTCAAGCACGTATTAAAAAACCTAGTTTTATATTCAAACCCGCTTCTGTGATCACTCCTGCTACCACACCGGGTCCACAAACAACCCAGAACATAACAAATACATTGAAAAAAAACAGATCCACATAAAATACACTGAAAAATTCAGATCCACATAAAATCATTGAAAAATTCAGATCCACATAAAATACACTGAAAAAGCCAGATCCACATAAAATCATTGAAAAATTCAGATCCAGAATAAAATACATTGGAAAAGCCAGAATGAATTACTGATTTTCAAGTTGTTAGCTGTGTGCGACCTTCTTCTAAAGACAAACACTTTGGAGGATCACCCATCTCCAGGTCTCTGTGGGCAAACTAATACCCCTTTCAAACAAAACCAAATTACCGCGTCATTCATTTCTACTCAGTAATTTACTGATCAACACATATTTTTTTTCCTGTCTGAAAGGGTCAACACAGGTCGAAATTCCCGGAACTTCGACCCAGGAATTTACCAGGGTCGGAGACCCGGGAATTTAGACCCGGGTTAACCCTTCCAGACAGAAGAAATACTTGTGTTGATCAGTAAATTACTGGGTGAAAATGTATGACCCGGTAATTTGCTCTTCTGTCTGAAGTGGGGTACAGGCAGGGAACGGTAAACAATCCGGCATGCAAATGCCGGGTAAAAGCCGGGTTTTTTGCCTTTTCCTGTCTGAAAGTGGTATTAAGGACTGTCACACTCAGGGATGCAACTAGGGTGGTGCGACATGTGCCATGACACTGCAGGGCAGGGGGCGCTGTTTGGACCATTCAATTTTCTGTTTATAATCATTCTCACTTGTAGCTTTCTCTTTTTTTTTTTTTATTCCGGCTTCTCCTGACTGCCTCTATCTCCTCCCTGGCCAACTACACCTCCATCTGGACACGTTTCCCAAGCACCTCCAGTCACATCCTCCTTTATTTAACACACACATTTCAAAATACTGTCATACCCAGGACTCGAACCCATCACCTCTGCATAATTATTGTGTATCATCACTGCAGCCATTGTATTCACACTGTATTTGGCAGTGACATATGCATAACAGTGGTACAAAAGCACCCGTCCTGGGTGAGCAGTAGTGGCAGGCGGTGGCAGGGTTGGACTGACCCACAGGAGTACAGGGGAAATCCCTGGTGTGCTCCACTGCCTGTGGCCCCACCCACCTATTAGACGGTCAGTTACGTGGTGCAGCAGGACCAGTGATCAGCATGGGGGCTTGGTTCCCTTCTACAGAAACTTCACCAAGATTTGTCTAATGGTTGGTTAAGCATCTGTGGTGGCTGGCCACACCCTCTTTGGTGGAAGACCTCTTCCCTTAAGCATGGCCTCTACCACTGCATTCCCTCGGCAGGCCCTTCATGTCCCAGTCCGAAACTGGGTAGTGGGTAATCTGGATGGAGCTGCTGGAAACCGTGCTTGGTGGCCTGAAACACAGCAAACCATCCCACAGTGATTAACAGACAGAGCAGGTACAAAGTGCAACTACTGGAGCAGCAGCAGCCCCAGGAGTATGGGGCGTGGCGAGCGGCAAAACACCTCAGCATCGGCTATAACGTGGATCTGTCATGGTGTCTGCTCTGTGTTGCCACCTAGTGCCAGCTCGCAGGAATTACACCTCACTGCACAGGAACTGGCTTGCCCTCCACACACTTGCCTCACAGGCGCTAAATTTCTGATTATGTCATTTTTCAAAAGTTCTTCGGGAACAGTGTTCCGGTGCATGCCGCCATAGAAATAACCCTGATAATCAGGGGCACCATGTGGTCGGGGAAGCGGGTAATGATTATCTGGGCACAGGCTTGTTGGAGGGGCCCGCAGGAGGCGCAGGTACAATGGTGCCCTCCCTCCCTCTTATCTGTCAGTGGGACCAGGTCGGCTCTCAACTGCCCTACTGATAATTATTATGCTCTGAGATACATATGTGTTATGATGTTATTACTGTCTTCCATCACTTTCCTAGAATACAAATAAAATTGTCTCTGTTTACGTTACCACGTCTTCTTTAGACCAGTTAAAAAATTAGAAGGTTTGTTGCAGTAAATCAGGTTGGAATCTCCTGAGGGAGATTCCAACATGGAGGTTGTTGCTTCTCAGTATTGCTTAAGCCTACAGCCAAAACTATCAGTGGCAGAAAAGACATGAGGTCATAAAGTACAGACTGTCAGCCTTATTGGACTCTAAAGCCATGCTGGGAGAGATGATGAATATATGACTGATGGTGCAAGAGATATGCTTCCAACCACGGGATACAGAATTTCCCCACTGACATGCCTGAATCAGATTTACTTTCTATTTTCCATTGTGTGTGTTCATAGTTTATTTCTAGAAACATTCACCTAATAGTATGCATATGTTAGGACAGTGGTTCCCTAACTTTCTTGAATCATGGTGCTTAGAATCACGGTGCTTATCTATCATCCTTAGGTTCTGTTGTGTGGTGGACACGGTTGCACTTCTGTTCGCTCGCGTATTTATGCTTGGTAGCCACAAGCACTGGTATTGCCTATCACATTGACCATAAATTATTTCATTTGGGACTAGACCAACTCGTGGCACCCCTGCAAGTGTGAGAACCACTGTCTTAGGAGATGCATAGGTCTAGTTGTAATAATATAAATTCTGTTGGACATTTAGGTTTCTATGGGCTCTATTTACTACAATCCGCATATTGAATGCGGATTGTAGTGTGATATTACAGAGTGAATTCACATTGCGAATTCAGGCAATATCACAGGGATTTACTATAAATCCCTTGCAGGGACAGAGCTTGCGATAAAGCTTTGTCCCTGCGGATCCCATCCGCACTCTAGTCGCGGTATTTTTGGAAAAAATACCGCGACTAAGAGCCCGCGCATGTGCCGACCCACCGTCGCTGCTACCCGCCACGATGCTAAGCCCTGCCCCCCACGATCGCGGACCCCTCCTTCCCCCCCGCGACCCCCCCTCCCTTCATTACACTTACCTGCATCCTCCTGGCCTCCAGTGATCTTCTCCGGGCTTCCCGATCAGGTGATCTCCCATACTGCACTGGGACCCGATCACCTGATGACCGGGCAGCAGTGCACTGTGGGAGACCAGCTGACCGGAGAGGAGCCATCACCGGAGGCCCGATCACCGGTCCCTGGATTCAGGTAAGTAAAAAAAAAATTTTTTTTTTTTTTTTTTTTACAGCAATCAGCTTGCGGTCTGTTTAGACCACATAGCTGATTACTGGTACCGGCTCCCGCCTCTGCTCTCCCCGTTAGAGCCCGGTAACCAGGGGAGACCCTGGATAACGCCACCTCCAGGTGGCGTTATTATCACAGGGCTTTCCCCGGTATTTTTTTACAATTTATATTTAGTAACTATGGTCGGATCACATTTCCCATTACAATTATGGGAAGTGCGATCTGCTTTACTAAAAATAAGTGATAATATGGGGTTGGAGTCGAATTTTACTAATTCTACTCCAATTGCCCTATAATAACTACAGGTGAAACTAAAATAATGTGAAAAGGGTGTGAAAACACCCTTTTTCACTTTATTTTAGTAAAAATAATGTTAATAAATAGAGCCCAGAATATCAAATTGCACATATTTTCCAACAAAAATTACCGGCATTTTCACATTCAGTTTTTGGCCCTGGTGTCTTAAAGGGCTGCTGTTATCCATTTATAATCCCTACTTACTTTACTGTATATTGCAGTGTCTTTGTTATCTTTTTTTTGTTATTATTCTCCCTTTTAGGAGAGTCACAGGAGAGCACAGGGTTCTGTGGGAAGCACCATTGCCGCCCCATGGACTTAGCTTCTGGCTAGCAGGGTCCCTGGAACGGCACCCTGCAGCTAGGGTCACTGCTGGCATCAGAACGTCCTTTACACGCTCCTGGCAGGTACCCTGCAGCCTGTGCCGCTAACTAGAGCATTCCCAGGACAGTCCAATCAGCACTGCACTTGCCGATGCCGCCAGCCCCACCTCATCCACCCAACGTAATGACGTCATGTGACCGATGTCATGACATCAGGCTTTAAGGGGGTGGGCCGGCACAGGGTGCTATTTAGCCCTGCTATGGCGCTATGATAATTACTCGGCCTATTTATGTGAATCTTAGATGTCCCCTTGCAGTGCCTTGTGCCTGCGGATATTAGTCTTGGTGAGTCCTTAGAAGCAACATCAAACGCACCACTGAAACTAGCACCAGCCCTATGGTAGGTGCAGTAAATACAGTAGCACACTCCCTGCATACAAATTTGTTCTGCGACTCAGACAAATGTGTAGTGCTTCAATCATTGGCCACACGCTCATATCGGAATAGACATAGAGTGCGACTCTAAATCAGGCCCATGATATCATCCTTTTACTCCCAACAGAGTTCACCCTGGGGCCAGTAATGGAAAATACACCCAAACACTGCTGCATTTCTGAGCAAACGGATCTTGGAACCAGGAGTCATCGGATGACTGGAGGGTTTTCTTTTGACTCCTGGAGGGTAAACAGAGTTCATCTCCCCTAGTACTCATGGGCATGATTGCTTTATAAGCTAGGAGTCAATAGCAGCAGGGTGGGAAATATGTGACTTAGGTCATATGTCCATGGATACCTGTAGGGCTTAGTGAGATGTAAGTGATATAGCCGTGGCAGGAAAACAGTAGTAAATAAAACAATTGTGTAATGTTCTCTTTTATGCCCACAGGTAAAAGTGGATAAACTAGTAGTGAAATTTTTCATAAGCAACAACAGATGTAGAAAGGGCCGGATACCATGGTAATAAAAAGAGCATGATAAATTATTGTTATATGAATGTGAAGGGGATTAAAGTTTATATATTTGCTGAACGCGCAAGTGAATGTTCACATTGCAAACATTGCACACGCTGCAATTGTCTGGCGATTCCGCACACCCAGAGAATCCTTTCGCATAGTGAGTGACAGCTTGTCAGAGTTTGAGGGAGGTAACCGGGGGTGGTCAGAAAAACGCAGGTGTGTCTGACCGTTAAAATGCCGTTACATGGGCGTTTATAATTTAGACCTTGTGATCTCATGCGTAGCATGAGAGCCCTCTATGTGTCAGGAGACCTGCCGAGTCTGCGGCTAGTCAGACCTGGCCAAGGGCAAGATGGCCGCTCGATGTGCGCCGATGTTACCGATATTTATGCAGGTAAGCGACAAGGTATGCATATGATAAGGCATCGGTGGGCGTCCTTATGCTCTGGTAAGCTTTAGAACCATTAGCATATTTTTGCAGCTGTGTTCCGTGCGAAATCGCAGCTGAGATCGCATTAGCGTCCATCTCTGAATCAGGCCCTCAGTTCTAACAAAAATTGTTTTGTGCTAAGGTGTCTATAAAGCAGTGATAACCCCTTTTTGCAAAAGGAAGGGTTATCACTGCTTCCTTCTATTTAACAAGGTGGCTATGGATTTCTCCTGTGGTAATTCTAATTTTCACCTGTTACCATAGTCCCCATTCCCTGCTATGGGGACAGCAAAGTGGCTCAATTCTTAAGATGTCATTAGCTTATTACTAGCAACAGGGAATCTACTGTAGGCCAGCAGGAAACTCAGCGGCGGCCGCAGTGTGCCTGCCTCATATGCCACGGTACCAGTGGCTGCTCAGAGCCACTCCTCCTTGCTGGTCTGACTGACTTAGGGGTCTATTTACTAAGCAGTGTTAGGAGACAGAGTGAAAAGTGATAAGGTGCCAGCCAATCAGCTCCCAACTGTCATTTTTCAAATACAGCCTGTGAGATGGCAGTTAGGCCACGTCACGGCTTCTCTGTCACTAGCAGTCCCTAACACTAAGGGGTTCACATCCGGGGTGCAGTGCACCCCGAAAAATGTCCAGCCCAGGACCCCCCAGGGCATCACACGAAAAATGGAAAAAGAGTGACAGTGCAGTGTAAAGTATAGATGTGTAAGGCTAATTAATGAGTGTTGGAAAAAGGTGTTAAAATATATGTGAATTATTACATGAAAAAAATACAAACATAATATGTGATGTAAAAAGCAACTATGTGTATTAAGTGGTGATGCCATGAGGGGGCCCAGCCAGACCAGCCCCGGGGGCCCTACGCCCGAACGCTCACCCCAAATGTAAAATATACCAATTATAAGGCCTCATGATAAAGGCACATATAAATTTTGTCAAATGTAAGGCGTCCTGATAAAGACACATACATGACATATAGTCTTCATATATTGTTGCAGGTACTATTCAGTGTGCTGAGGAACAATAGGGGGTTAAACCCCCCTCCTTTTTCTACTTAGTATGACCCCTCCCTTTCATGCACCTGATTATTGCTGCTAGATGGATTGAGCAGCTGCCATTTTTTGTTTGTTTGGTCTAGTGTGTGGCCAGCTTTACACGGCAGCCGCTGCAGTCAGCAGAGGGATCTATTCAGATCCCTCCCTGCTGTGCTTAACTCCGGGAGCAGGGCACCGCAGCACTGTGTCCGACTCACCTGCTCACGATCCTCCTCCTGTCCAGGAGCCAATGTGCCACTCCGGGAAGGAAGAAGAGACAGGTGAGTGGAATTGGGGTGGGGGGGATTTGACAGAGCGGACACCAGGGAAAGGCTACTGGACACAGCAGCAAAGGGAGGGGTAACATGAACACCAGGAGGGGGGATAGAGCACACACCGGGGAGCAGGACACAGCAGCAAGGGCGTGGAGAGAGGACACCGGGGGGGAGGACAGAGCAGACACCAGGGAACTGGACACAGCAGCAGGGGGAGAGATGACACAGAGGATACAGGGGGTTACACACAGCAGTGGGGTTAGCAGGAGGCACAGACATCGGCGGCTGCGGCGTGAGGTGGGGGCACAGATACTGGCGACAGTAGGGAAATACATAGAGACACAGGGGGGAAAGTATCTCTTTTCCGAAAAAGCTGACCCCACAAAAAGAGCAGCTTTTCGGTAGTGATACTTTAGTTAATGAGGCATGATGAATGCCTCCAGTTTTTTAAACAGTGAGTTTAAAACAATTATTATCAGAAATGATAATTATGTAATGAGGTATTGACCCTTCTCTCCTGGCTCCAGCTTTCAGGATAGACCAGCAGTTTCATAAATTTACAGGTGAGGACTGGGTACCCTGCAGCCTGTTTCGCTGCGGCAACGCTGCCCGGCACATCCTTTGGACACTCCAAGCAGACACCCTGTAGTCTTTACAGCCAATTGTAACGTCCTCACTGCTCCGGGCAGTGCTGCACTTCCTAGTGCTGTTGGCCCAGCCCCCTCTGCGTAACATCATGCGCTCAGGGGCGGAGGCCGCCACAGGGTACACTGCAGCCCTGTTACACCGCTGAATGTTCACTACCATTACATTGACTTGTGGGCTGTGTCATGTTGTAGAAATATTTCCTGCATGCTGTGAGGTTCTTTATGTAGAAAATTGCTGTTTAGTGTACATGGGGGCATAGTCGCAAAGCATTGCAAATTTTCCCCATTAACTTTCATCTCTTATCGTCGCTATTCTTGACAATATGGGATTTATCATCCGAGACATTCCATCTGAGAGGCTACTGTGCAGCAATGACATAAAAGCATAGCGATTGTCTACACTATCACCCTACAGCCGGGTCTGACGGGAGGCACCAAAGGAAATTTTCACCCTGGGCTCTGCACAGGTTAGAGCCGGCCCTGCCCATGAGACCAGATAATTTCTCACATTTTTTTTTCATGTCGCTGTCTACCAAAGTGACTTTTAACATTTTTATTTCAGGATAAATTGTAGCAAATAGTGCTTAGCAGTGTACTTTAGTACAGATTACAGTGATAAATGATAAATATATATAAAATGTGTGCATTTCTCTTTCATTTTATTTCACTTTTTTACACATTTTAATTCCTTTTTTAATTCTCTGTGGAGAGAGATTATATTTTATTATAATGTTTTACTATAATAAAATCAGCATGTGTTTTATGAATGAAAAATAATGACTGGCATGTCAGTGCTTACACATGCTCTAACACTAGAGGGAGAGTATAGAAAGTCCCTCTGGGCTTCATTCAGAGGTGGACACTAATGCTGGATACACACTGGCCGACATATTGGCCTATCAAATGAATGGCCTATATGTTATGTGTGCAGATGATATGTCCGTGAACGACGCTGTTCACAGAAAAATCACGTCTGACATCAGGGGTGTATCTGAGGGTCAGAGCACCCCTGGCAAAATAAGGGACTGCCGCCCCCCCCTCTCCCTCCTGCTCTCCCCCTCATAGCCGCATCCCCTCACACAGCTTTTACTACTTTTTTAATATTAAAAAACAGCTACTCCAAGTCCCCAGCGAGCCCCAGCAGGCCCCCTTCTGTGCCCCCACTCACCAGCCAGACCCAGCCTGTTATGTTACCCACTCCCAAGCCAGTCCCCCTTCTAAGTCCCCACTCCCCAGCCATCCCCGGCAGGTCCCCTACCATGCCCCCAATCCCCACTCCTTACCTTGTTGCTGCAGTGCTCTCGCGGGCCGCGGATGGCACCGCTGGTGGGCGCCCCCCCCCTCGGCTGGCGCCCCTGGCGACTGCCATCCAGGCCAATGTGTAGATACGCCCCTGTCTGACATATCAGATCTATCTGCACATCAAACACCCGTACACTTGCTGCACAGGCCGCCAGTGACTGACATCGCATGTAAATCATACTTACCTACTTTACACAGATCCTCTCTGGGAGCAGCCTCGAGAACTGACGCTGGAGGCCGGTTTGGGGGGCGAGGTCGGACTGATGACTGAATTAGGCACGCCCCTTTCCCAGAAAAGGTGAGGGGGCGGGGCTAAATGGAGCAAATCGCACTGTCTAGCCCCGCTCACTCCTCACGGACCCGTTAACTCCCAATTACATCTCCCCATCCTGCCCACTTCACTAGGAAGTGGGCAGGATGCAGGAGATCAGCCAACACTTCCGGGGGTGCAGGGGGTTACCCAGAAAATCGTGAGCCTCCCGCGACTTCCGGGAGTGTAGGCAAATATGCTGAAAATGTCCGCCCAGTTATGATGTCATCAGGCCGACGATTGGTAAGTGTGTATGCACTTACCAATCGTAAGATAGGACGGCGGATCGGCCAGATGGTCGATCTGTCGTCCTAATGTGTACCCAGCTTAAGTCGATGCCACACATAGGCGGACAATGTTTTCAGTCTCTGCCTGCATCTGAGCTGCACTTGCGTCGATGGTTACCAGCGAAAACCACAGAACGAATGTAAATGCAGAGAGAGGCAATTTTAGTGAGCGTTCCTGGGTGGTAACAGAGGAGTGGCTAGCCAGACGCGGGCGGGTCAGGGGAGTGTCGTGGTTGTGTCGTAGTCAGCGACTGCGGAGTTTACTGCAGTGGCACAGATTTCTGCGACCATGTTCAGATGGACATTCTGCGCCTTTATAAGGCTGGTGCAATGTTTAATGGTGCAACCGATGTGCGGGCAATGGTGCGACTTAATACGCAGAGCGGCAGAGTAGTGCCTCAGCCAGTGGCCAGCTCTGTAGGAATCTCTTTGGCTGCGCCATTAACAAAAAGACACAGAGACGCGCTGTGGGAAAAGACACAGTAATGGCTGCATTATCGTCCACCTCTGAATCAGAGCCACTGCCAGTGGCGTCACTCACCCTGGTTATACCCTGTGCAGGCCCTGGAAAGAATAGTAGTGTGCACAGTGAAGCGTCAGTGAGGGTGACTCCCGGGTGTGACCCGCACCCATCTTGTGACGCAACTGCCCTCTGTGTCTTTATACAGTTATCTCTGCTAACCCTGTGGATGATGTTACCAAGGTTCTTTGATGAAGTAATAGGGAATATTGTTTTCCAACACACTGTGTTTTATATTGAATGGCAAGCAGGAGCTATTTACAGGCCAGGATGCACTTATTAAGAATGTGACCCTCACAAAGTGACCAGAAATTCATCAAGACGTACAAGTAACTGTACAAAGGACACACAGTTACACAACTACCATTTATCCAGGCAAAATCAAAACAAAGTAGCCCCGTGTCGACCCCACAAAAAACCCAAACCCACATAATCATGCTTTCTTTCCAACCAACCACACCCACTGTTAGATGTAACCCTGCCCACTTCCACACAAGCCCCACCCATTTTAGGTCCTATGGTTGAGACTGATGGGATATGTGCAGTTGTGTCTTCTGCAAAAAGGTTAGTCATACACATCACTGATTTACAAAAGGTGTATCAGGACATATTTGAGTCTCACAAAATCAGTGCTAGGGGTACCGTGATGCTTTAGGACGCCCCCACAAGTCACTTGCCCTGGAGCCCCCACATAGATCAAAACAGTCCTGCCTAATATCAAGATGGATGTTTTACACGCATGAAAAGCTAACAGTGGAAAACTCATAAAAAGTTTGCAAATGAAGCAATTCCCTGCGCAGTTTAAACATAATGATAATACTTTATGTTTACGGTAATATTTTCCGTACTGCTCCCAAGTAAAAATAAATCTCATGACATCTGTGACTCCAGGCGTGTTAGTACAACAAAGGGGTTGTGAATCTCGGCTAGATGATAAGATGATATCCTGCAGCTCACCTGTAGGTAAAGCACACCTGTACATTCATGTGCAGTCCCTTCCCTGCTCTCCATCTCTCCCAGCATTCAGTCCTGGACACCTGCCAATGCTTCCTCCAAGCAACTTTGCGTTTGTCAAGTAATATGACTAATTTGATGAATGTATCAGAGCGCAACACAGCACGGTAGAAAGATCTCTAGCACATAATAGCCATTATTAAGAGGTAACGACTGTTTAAGCAAATATATCACTCCATAGTGAATAAATAATGTCCTGAATAAGACACTTCAAGTACAGCTTTGGGACGTGTGATATAATGCAAAGTAAAAAGTCATTAATAGCACTGCATTCGACGAGATGTTATAACATTTCTTTGATGTCAGATATATAATGGATATTGTAATAGCTGCTGACTTCTAATATAATACAATACAGCTGCTGACTTACCACTTCTCTGAATTTTACCCCCCCTGAGGTTCAGATAAGGAGGAATTCAAGTTTAATTGACTTAAGGTAGACTTGAAGCAACATGGTATGTCAATGTGTACAGACACATCAATCGATACGCACCCACCCGGAGGCATACGGCTGGTCCTGATCAAATGCCCATTATCTGCTAGGAAATACAGAAGGCACCCAGACCTTTAACCTCGTGAGAGCGGCTAATGATCACCAGCCCGAACCTCACAAATGTCACAGTTCTTATAAAAATCCCTTTCAAGTATTATTTAGGAAACCGATTCTTTGAAATCATGGGTCAGCTGCTGTTTGTAGTTCATGTCCGTTACGTTTAGCACACATCTGTATTTGATAAAAGATCAGCCTTTTTATAGCTCGATCTATGTATCAGTAGATTAACACTCAACAATCAATAGAGCAGATTTCAGTCTGTCAGAAACTGACTGCATTGATAATGTTCCTAGTCAGCGGGACATCTATCAGTAATACCGCTTTTACACCTAAATCCCGGGTCCGACCCATGATTTTGAACACTGGTCCATCCCGGCTTCAGAACCCATTTCCACGGCTCTTCGACCGGGTTATTAACGGGTCTGCGCAGTTAACACTGAACACGGGTAAGCGCTGTTTTACTTAAAACCTATGGGAGAGTAGGTAAGTACGTGCTAAGGTGATACAGACTGCAGAAATAAATTATTTTTATAAGACGGGCCTATTTACTAAGCTGGGGTTCAGGCAAGTCAGCCTGCGAGTCTGCAGCTCAAGCTGCGGGATAGGCGGTTGGGTAACCAGTGCCTGCTGCTAGATGGCTGGTGCAAGCTGGTGAGGGCTGTCTGTACTCTCTGCAGGGCTCTTGTACTACAAGTGACTGCAGAGATGACTGGTGAGGGCTCTCTGTGCTCAGTCTGCTGCTGCGATGGCGGCATGTGCTGTTTCTCTGCGGGACACTGACGGATGACATCATCAGCCAGTGCCCCAGAAGCTCCAATCACAGGGCCTGATTCAGACCCGCTCGCGAGCGCATAGCGCTCTCAAGCGGGTCGATGGCCGGGCAGTGTGCACGCCGCGCGTGCGTGAGCCCCGGAGCGAGTGAGAAATCACTCGCTCCGGGGCTCGCTACCAGACGGGGCGGCTGTCGATGTTGATCGACAGCTTGCCCCATTTTTTAGGCGGGTCGGGGGGGTGGCTGCACAAACGAAGGCGTTCCCGAAGGAATGCCTGCCGTTTGGGGGCGGCCCTACTGACATCACGTCTATTAGAGCAGGAAGTTCACTGGGGCTTGTGGTGGACGATAATCGCGACCATCGCCAGGCCGCCCACTAAAGCTGTGGGTGGTCTCCCACAGCTTAGCGAGCGGCCTGGAGGCCAGGGTGAAAAAAAAAACCGTCCCGTCCTGATTCAGAGCGAGCGCTCACAAATAGTGAGCGCCTCTGAATCAGGGCTACAGTCTTTCGGCATTACCTGGGTCATGACCGTTTCCACTACCTCATTACCAGGGACCTACACGTGTCCAACCCTGCTCGATTGCTAGGTCAACTGACCCGGGTTATTTTATCTGGAGCTGTTTCCACTAAAGCCCAACCCGGCTTTATCCCAGGTTTTTGCTCTGGTGTAAAAAGGGTATGCACGCAGGGCATTATATACAGGGGCGCCGAGAGGGGGGGGGGGGCGGGTACAGATTACCGGGGCCCGGCTTCCTGAGGGGCCCGGCAGGGGCCCGGGTCCGGCGCCGCTCCCCCTCCCTCACAGCAGCCCAGCTGAGCTGCAGTGGAGACTGCTCGTGGCTGCTGAGCAACAGCCACAGCAGTCTCCTATTCCTGTGGGGGGGAGCGATCACGCTGATTGTGCCCCCCCTGGCTTTGAGCAGGGCTGAGGGGGCCCAGAGAGCCCCCCTCCCCAGCGCGCGGCACCGCTTCGCGGCGCTGCAAATCTTTTTTTTTTCGGGAAAGGGGCGTGGCCACGCCTCCCGCGATTAGGTCACGCCCCCTATTACCCGGGCCCGCCACGGCTCTCAGCGGGCCTGATTATATATAGACCACTCAGGTGATTCATTTATACCTCTTTTCCATTGTACTGCCGGGTCGCACCCAGGATTAAGCTCATGCGCTCATTCCAGGTGCGACCCGGCTGAGACCTCTTACAGACAGACGGCCAGACCCGACATTAGTGATGTCATTGGTATAACGTGGTAAGCCGGCGCTTGTTGATGATCTCATCTCCATCTCTCTTTATTTTAACCCTGTCCTTTGCACAGTAACCCAGGTTGCTGGTAGTGTTAAAGGGGTATTATTTATCATGCAAAGAGTGCCAGGAAAGGGCTGGCAAGGACAGCAAGTCTCGGAATAGTCTTGTTTTCGCCGTTGAGATCTGACACTAGGACATTGAGAATGCTTTGTCCATCTATTGCTCTCAGCAGTGCACAGTTCCTGCACATAGCTGTCTCAGGGCCTGATCCACTACGGATCGCAATATAGCATACGCACGCAGTTCAACTGCGATAGCAAGCTAATCCATTGCGATCGCATTGCAAACTAAGCACAACATAAGGACACCCACTTTACCTTGCACACATCCGTAATGCTTAGCAGAATATCAAAACCATTGGTACAATTGAGTACCATCACAGCCTTACGCACACTTGCACAAGTCCTGACCTTACTTAGAAATTGCTAACAACCATGCATGCTATGAGACCTTACACTGCATATGGCATTGCAGTGTCTAATTTATGCACACCCCTGCAACGGCGTGATATATTTGTTGATGAAAACACACTGATACCTCTCAGTAAATGCATGTAGCCATAGGTATCATTGTGCCTTATAACCAATGCAGGGAAATGATAATAATGATCCCATTTGAATGTATATATCTCTTGTTTTTTAACAGTTTCATAATGGGAGTAAGGTACAATCAGGGAGATTGCTATACTCTTCAGGGAGACAGGGAGATTGCTACTATTTCAGGGAATCTCCCTGACCATGAGGGAGAGGTGGCAAATATGATGCTGTTAACAACACGCTAGATCTTTGTTAGCATCTGAAGCCCAAGAGAGAGAAGCATCTCCTACAGTACCTGATGACCATTTTGCTGGTGTGTTCTATTTCTTAATATGGTTAATATATTAGTTTATATTAATACACATAACAGTATATAATTTAGAGTCCCAAAGAAGCCAGCTACAGACACACATTGAGGCAACAACTTCTAGGCCAGTCTTCCTAGGCGTGGATAACGATATCGACCATCATCCATGTATGCAGGCCAACCTGGACGATATTGCTATCTCTCCATAGGGGTCCGTGATCGTTGATGGTGTTTTGGGGCTCTCTTTACTACAATCCACATTGGTAATGCAGATTGTAGTGTGATATTGCAATATAACAGGGATTACTACAAATCCCTTGCAGGGACGGAGCTTGCGAGAAAGCTCTGTCCCTACGAATCCCCTCCGCACACTAGTCACGGTATTTTCGCCAAAAAAATACCGTGACAAGTGCCCCGCGCATGCGCCGACCGGCCACCGATGCTACCCCCCGGCGCAAAGCCCCACCCCCCGCGATCGTGGCCCACCCGCAACCCCCCCTCTCCCTTAATTACACTTACCTGCATGATCCGGGCTCCGTTGATGTCCTCCATGTCCTCCAGTCAGTTGACATCCCATACTGCACTGGGACCCTGTCAGGTGACGACCGGGCCGCAGTGCAGCATGGGAGACCAGCTGACCAGAGAGAGGACATCACCGGAGCCCCGATCACCAATCCCTGGACTCAGGTAAGTTTGTTTGTTTTTTTACTGTTTTTTACAGTGAATCAGCGTTTGGGCTGTTTAGACCACACAGCTGATTACTGGGGCCGGCTCTGCTCTCCCCGTCACAATTTATTTTTAGTAACTTTGGCCAGATCACATTTCCCATTACAATTATGGGAAATGCGATCTGCTTACTAAAAATAAGTGATAATTAGGGGTTGGAGTCGAATTTTACTAATTCTACTCCAGTTGCCCTTTAGTAACTGTAGGTGATACTAAAATAATGTGAAAAGGGTGTGAAAACACCCTTTTTCACTTTATTTTAGTAAAAATAATGTTAATAAATAGAGCCCTTGGTGTGTGGATGAACAATATCATTCATCCAGCACACCATGATTTTCAAATGGAGATCGTTCAGCGATATCGTTATCACTGACGATCGTTCCGTGTGTACCCAGCATTACTTGCCAACTCTCCGATTGTCAGGGAGACTCCCTGAAACAGTAGCAATCTCCCTGACTCCCTGAAGGCTCTAGCAATCTCCCCGATTGCACCTTACCCCCATTATGTAGCTGTTACAGTGTATATAGATAACAGCAGAGATATATATGGTACACTCAATGGGAATATTAGTATAATTTCCCTGCATTGGTTATACGGCACAATGGGCCTGATTCGACAAGGAACGCAAGTGCTAAGACGCACGCAGTCGGACGATTTTCACAATCTGCGCATGCATCACAGTGCATGGGCAGTGGCGGGCTGGGCCGGGGGGCAGGGTGCCATGTGCCTCCCGGGCCACAGCGCCATGTGGCCGCGGACAGTCTTTGTCTCTGTGATACAGCTGCACCGCGGGTGTAGCACTGACCAGACGGAGTTCGGTCAGCGCTACACAGTGACTAACACACAGCTGCCGGCGCCGGCAGCTGTGTGTTTGTTTTGAGTGGCAGCCAATGAGAGTCTGTCAGACTCTCATTAGCTGCTGCGCCCAATGCAGGAGCTGCTCCACCGTCCTCCTGCTCCGGCCCGGGAGAACGAACAGAGGAGCAGATGGCGGCGGCGGGAGCGGGGATTCAGGTAAGGGGAGAGAACTACTGGGGGCACTACAAGGGGGGGGGACTACTACTGGAGGCACTATAAGGGGAGGGACTACTGGGGGCACTACAAGGGGGAGAGCACTACTGGGGGCACTACAAGGGGGGCTACTACTGGGGGCACTACAAGGGGGGGACTACTACTGGGGGCACTACAAGGGGGGACTACTACTGGGGGCACTACAAGGGGGGGACTACTACTGGGCAGGGCCGGATTAACAATGGGGCGGGTGGAGCTACAGCTCCAGGCCTCCCATTGTAAATAGGCCCACAGGATACACTGACTGCAGTGCAGACAGGAAAAAAAGTATTTTTTCCTGTCAAATCCGACAGCCCAGCTCACTCACCTCTCGTCCGCACGAAGCTGAGGCTGAGCCCATCTTAACCCTCACCACTCCCTTCTCGGTTAGTTGATATAAGCCCCGCCCACCGCTGGGCGCCAAAAGCTCCGCCCCTACGTTCCTCAAGCTCCGCCTCCTGGGTCGTCCTGTCTCCTGCCCAGCTCACTCGCCTCCCGGCAGCACGAAGCTGAGCCCATCGTAACCCCCCCTCCCCACTCTCGGATGGTTGACCTAAGCCCCGCCCACCGCTGCCCGCCGAAGCTCCGCCCCTACATACCTTAAGCTCCGCCTACTGGGCCGTCCTACTGCAAAGCTGCTGTGTCCTGTGCCTGTGTGCACCAGACCAATCAGGCTCAGCAGCTAGTTCAGGAGGGAAGGCACTGCAGCCCAGCATGTCACTTCAGCTTAACAGGTCAGTGTAAAGTTTGGCCTGTGTATTATTTATTTATGTATGTATGTATGTGTATATATAATATATATATATATATATATATATATGTGTGTCTGTGTTAAATTAGGTTGATACAGGAGCATATTTTATACATACGAATATTTATATGTACATACACACACATACAGTATGTATGTGTATGTATATGTGATGGAATACAGACATATCATCCCTGTTGGCCCACTTACATGCTCCTGACGGCTGTGGCAGCTCCAGCGCTGCTTCCAGGTCCCAGCAGTCATGACCTCTGCTGCTCCTGCCTTCTGGTGAGTATTCCCCCCTATCCCTAAACCTAATCCATACCCCTCCCTGTAGTGCCTAACCCACTCCTCCTCCTGCAGCCTAACCCTAACCTTCCCCTAGTGCCTAACCAGGGCCAGCTCCTGGGGTGTTCAACCAGTGCAGTCGAACAGGGGAGCCACCCCATAGAGGGCGCACCCCTCCCCATTATACCGATTTCAGCAGGACAGCACTGTCCCGCTGTTCCACCTGTGCGGCTGTGCCGGACCCCGGAGTCTGAATGGATGCTGTGCGCATGCGCGCGACATCCATTCAGTGCTGGGAGAGGGCTGGGGGAAGCAAAGCTAGTGACAAAGTGCTGGACTTCCCCCAGCCTAGCGTTACACGGGAGGAGTGCCATGCGGGCACGCCTCAAATAACGTCATTTAGGGGACATGGCCTATGGTAATTAGGAGGCAACTATCACCTGGGCAGCACAGGGGGCTGCTACCCCTGGAGCTAGCCCTGTGCCTAACCTCCCTCCACAGCCTAACCCTAATCCCTACCTCTAACCCTCCCTGTAGTGCCTAACCGTAGCCACCCTCCGCAATCTAACTATATCCTCCCCTAGTGCCTAACCCTCAGTGCAGTGTCTAAACCTATCCTTCTCCCCCGCAGCCTAGCTTCCACTAGGGCAGGGGTGGATAACCTCAGACCTCGGCCCATATAAAGCCCGTGTAGTCATTTGGTCTGGCCCTCAAAGCTATTTTCTGCTAGTCTCATCTGGCTAGCAGCATGCCTAGCACGGCACCCTGCAGCCAGAATCTATGCAGCAGTGCCGCCTGGAGCATCCTTAGGACGCTTCAGACGGTCACACCACTGCCCTTACAGCTCCCCGAAGCATCCTCAGGATGATCCGGGCATTGCTGTAATCAATAGCGACGTTTCACCGAGGTAGTGTAGGAGTGTAGCCTGCACCGGGCCCGTGAATAATGTTATATATATCAAAAAGTTCCCCACACCTGCCCTAGGGCCTAACCTCCCCCACCCCCCCTCATACACACACACACAGTCATTTTTTCATTAATTTTCATGTCAACATGATGAATGTTGACATTATGACTGTCAGCTTGTATAAAACACACTAAAATACATTTAAGTAATCAACATCTTAGAACTTGTATTAATTCTTTTGTCAGGATTACCAAAAGGACAAATACAAGTTCTGAAACTTTGATTACATAAACGGGTCAGTGTGTTTTATACAAGCCGTCCAGAGTGTCACACACATACACAATCAGCTGGCTCCAGGCTGCCCTGTGCCGGCACTACCCCCTAAGCGCATAACATCATGCTGTCGCATAGAGGGGCCTGGAAGTGCAACACTGCCTGGAGCATCCTGAGGATGCTGCAAAGACTGCAGGGTGTCTAACTGGGCAGCACGGCAGCAGTGATACTGGTTGCAGGGTGCAACACCCTGCTAGCCAGTAACAAGGGCCATGGGGTAGCGACGGTGCTGCAAACAGAGGGCCTGATTCAGAGCCGGAAGCTATTTGCGGTCGTTCGTTCACAAAAAAGGGGTGGCTATTCAAATGAACCGTTCGCTCTTTGCGGTCTGTTCACGCCTCTAAGTCTGAACGAGCGAACAAAACTTGCGGCCGTAATTTTGAAAAAAACGCCCCTTGGCCGCTCGCACCATACGTCATGTCCGCTATTTATTGGATTAATCGAGTACATCGAACAGCGTATGAACTGCTCGCTATTCTTGTGGCTGGTTTTTCCTACCGCTATTTTGCGAGCAGTTCTGACTATAAAACAACCAAGTGACGTGGTCAATGACGCTGCTGTATTAATTATGCACACCCTTAAAACCCATTTTGACCTTTAAGTACGCCTGCGTTCTGATCTCCACTCCCCGTTTTCAAGCACCTTCCCCTGTTACCACCCACATACGCCTCATTCTGTCACTCAAAATAGTAGTCATTCGCTTTAGCGAACAAACGATTTTCGTCCGCACTGACTGGTTCGCGCATGCGTATTACAAACCGTACGCATGCGCAGATGTGCGAACATCGCTCGGAATGAGCGAACAACCGCTTACGAGCGGCTCTGAATCAGGCCCAGAGCCCTGCGCTCTGTGCAGCATCACCAGTCGCATACCTGTAGTTATGGCACTGTATACAGTCAAAACACACCCACAATACAGGCCACACCCCCAGTGGCGGAACTCGTGACTGGTGGGCCCATGTGCAGAAATATGTTTTGGGCCCCCCTCCACTGCCCCACCCCAAGTTCATAGTGCCGTGGGTGGCAGGGAAAGGGAAATGGTGACAGGCAGTGGCTGACAAGGAAAGGGTGACAGGGACTGGGTGAGAGGGTGACAGGCAGTGTGTGACAGGGAGAGGGTGACATGCAGTGTGTGACAGGGACTGGGTGAGAGGGTGACAGGCAGTGTGTGACAGGGACTGGGGTGAGAGGGTGACAGGCAGTGTGTGACAGGGAGAGGGTGACAGGCAGTGTGTGACAGGGAGAGGGTGACAGGCAGTGTGTGACAGGGAAAGGGTGACAGGGAGAAGGTGACAGGCAGTGTGTGACAGGGAGAGGGTGACAGGCAGTGTGTGACAGGGAGAGGGAGAAGGTGACAGGCAGTGTGTGACAGGGAGAGGGTGACAGGCAGTGTGTGACAGGGAAAGGGTGACAGGGAGAAGGTAACAGGGAAAGGGTGACAGGGAGAAGGTGACAGGCAGTGTGTGACAGGGAGAGGGTGACAGGGAGAAGGTGACAGGCAGTGTGTGACAGGGAGAAGGTGACAGGCAGTGTGTGACAGGGAGAGGGTGACAGGCAGTGTGTGACAGGGAGAAGGTGACAGGCAGTGTGTGACAGGGAGAGGGTGACAGAGAGAAGGTGACAGGCAGTGTGTGACAGGGAAAGGGTGACAGGGAGAAGGTGACAGGCAGTGTGTGATAGGGAGAGGGTGACGGAGAGGGTGACTGAAAGGGTAATAGGCAGTCGGTGACAGATAAAGGGTGACAGGCAGTGGGTGACAGGGAGAGGGTGACAAATATACTACTTATATTACTATTTACTTACGTGATCCCAGAACTGCAGCTCGTGGATCCTCCTCTCCTCCTTGGGTTTTAACATCTGGGACAGTCACGACATTGTGACGTCAGATCCCAGGCGCCAGTGGCAAGGACTACTTAAGAGAGGAAGAGCCAGGCCAGTCGGGGAAAAGCAGGACGGGACCGGGAGGAGCAGGTAGGAGAGAGGATATAAGGGGAGGAGAGGGGGGCCCAGCCAACTGCGGCCGAATCACATCCACGACCACAGACAGTGCGTCATTCCATGATGTTACCACTGGGACGGGTTGGTGTCACGCGGTAGTGTATAATGAGTCAATCTGACTCATTATAATGCAGCAGCCAGCTGCGGGCCCCTTTATTTGCGGAGGGCCCCAGTGCAATGCACTGGCTGCAATGCTGGTAGTTCTGTCCCTGCACACCCGTATGTAAATCACACCTACACCACACTGGTCATGACCCGACATCACCAGTCACACTGCTGCAGTGCTGGTCACACCCCCTGCAGCGGCACACAATAGGCCCTTCATAAATTTCAGCTCCAGGCCCATGTGGACATTAATCTGGCACTGCTACTGGGGGGGCGCTACAAGGGGGTGGACTACTACTGGGGGCACTACAAGGGGGGGACTACTACTGGGGGTGCTTACAAGGGGGGTCCACTACTGGAGTCACTACAAGGGGGAGACTACTACTGGGGGCACTACAAGGGGGGGGATTGCTACTGGGGTCACTGCAGAGGGGGTACTACTGGGGGCACTATATAAGGGGCTTACTACTGGGGGCACAAGGGGCACTGCACAGGGGGACCACTACTGGGGGCACTATATAATGGACTTACTACTGGGGGCACAAGGGGCACTGCACAGGGGGGACCACTACTGGAGGGCACTGTATAAGGGGCACTGCATAAGGGGGTCCTCTCCTGGGGGCACAGGGGGGCACTGCATATGGGCACCACTACAGGGGGCTGCCCCATATCTTTATTTTTACTTTACATTAATTCCATATGGACCCGCCTCCTCCCAGGAAGGGTTGGAGGTGCTGTAGCACGCACGTGGCTCCGAGCACCCTGGCTGCATAGCGCTTGCAAGCGGGTCTGAATCAGGGCCACCTGCATGTATTTGCCCCCCAGGCTAAAAGTTGCCAGCCAGCCCCTGTGCGCGTGCACGAACTAGCTACTGCGTTCGGGAATGAGATTGCAGTGTGTATGCAGACGCATTGCAGAGTGATAGGAACTGCCGTTTGTGGGTGGTGATGGTGGGGTGGTCCAACGAATGCAGGTGTGTCAGTGCGTTTGAACGCCATCACAGGGGCGTGCATGAATTATCCACTGTGAACCCATACGCAGCCTGGGCACTCACTGCGTGCAGGAGGTTTAGCAGTTCCTGGGTGAGGTCAGGTCAACCACTATATTGCGTTTGCGTCTGATGGTACCGATGTTTTCCCAATCTTGCTAAGTATTACGGATGTGAGTAAAGGGAAGGGGGCGGCTTCATGTAGTGCTGGGCGTCTGGGTATTGTTCTGCGGCGGCATTGCGATCACATTCAATTGCATATTTTCGCAGTGGCTGGGTGCGTGCTTCTTAGCACTAGCGGTCTTTGCTGAATCAGGCCCAATGATCCCTATGGCTACATGCATTTTCTGTGTTTTCATCAACAAGTTGATCTTACTAACGGCTTTGAGACTCATTTACATTTGGATGTAAGTAATTTTTATGACACGCCTCTCAGATGTAGCAGTACACGCCCAATATACCGCCGCTCTCATAGGTGCTGCTTTCACAATCTCCGTGAAATGCATTTTCAAAAGTAGGCAAGTATGTATACAGGCCCTGATTCAGAGGCGCTCGCAAAAAGCGAGCGCTTGCTCTGAATCAGGGCGGCCGCTTGTTTTTTTAGTTGCGGCCTCCTGGCCGCTCGCATAGCTGTGGGTTACCACCCACAGCTTATGCGAGCAGCCAGGTGATGTCAAGACCATCGCGACCATCTAGCTTGCGACGAGACCCTTGCGGTAGGGTCTCGTTGCCGCAAGCCCCAGTGGACTTTCTGCTCTAATAGAGCAGGAAGTCCACCTACTGACATCACGAGTGATGTCAGTAGGGCCGCCCACAAACGGCAGGCGTTCCTGCAGGAATGCCTCAGTTTGCCCAGCCACCCCCCCTCCCCGCCTTCCAAACGGGGCGAACTGATCAACATCGACAGCCGCCCCTTTTGGATGCTCCGGGGCGCGCGTGCGCACTGGCCAACCATCGACCCGCTTGCAAGCGCATAGCGCTTGCAAGCGGGTCTGAATCAAGCCCACAGTACACTACCTATTTATTAAGTATAGATATTGTATGTAGGGTAAATTATGTGTTTTACACACAGTGTCATATCCAGAGCAATAATTTTACATTATTGAATATTCTATGATACCAGAGCCATATACATCTCTTATACAGTAGCTACAGAACGAACAGATCAGTTTGCTGAATGGCCAACAACAACACCGACAAGCATACCTGGATATTATCTAGTCCTTCCATCAGTGGCGGCAAGAAGAAGATCGTGAATGGATGGAAGCTCATATCAACTGACTTACAGAGAGGGTGGACCAGTTACAATCGACACAATGACAGCAACGGAATGCAGATGTCAGCATCTCAAATACGGTTTTCATTTATAGCAGACTAGATGTACATGTCCCATCATCAAATGTCGGCATCGCAGCAACAATCCAACAGTACCAGCCTGATGATTGCAACTAACCTATAGTTGATGGAAGAAGAATTAAGAAGGCACTCATCACAAAAGAGATCGGCCATCAGGAGTCCCCAGAAGACATGAAGAAATGCCTGGATGTTTCATCTGAGATTGGGAAACATCAAACAACATTAGATGAGAATATATGCCTTTGGGTGCAGCTACAACATGAGAGGATGCAAAATTACCACCAGGTTACAGATGACAGTGAAGAAAGGCCTAGTGAGTCCTAAGGACAGTGTCATGGTAAGATACTGAATTAGGGACGTTTCTAGGGGTGGGCATGCTGTGCAATCGCACTGGGTGTGCGACCCCTGCGATCACATTGCTCGCTACCCCACACTAGTGCTGCGGCCATTCTGTACTACTGCAGACCCAGTGCCGAGTAGCACTTGGCTCTTCTTGCAGGCTCAGCAGCGCGCCCGGACATGACTTATGGAGACACAACTTGCGTGACCTATGACATCACGTTGTGTCTGCATGTCCGCCCTCCCTCCTGTCCGCCCTCACACTGCAGTTCTGCGCTGAAACCTGAGTGTGCTGACTGCTTAGCCCTAGCCGATGAGGGACAGCTCAGCAGAGCTATCAACAGGCAAGCGTAGTTTTATTTTTTTCTGTGAAAACAATGTGCTTTTATCTGTGGGGAGCAATGTTATTTATCTCTGTGGGAAGCAATGTTATTTATCCCTGTGGGGAGCAATGTTATTTCCTCTGTGGGGAGCAACGTTATTTATCTCTGTGGGGAGCAATGTTATTTATCCCTGTGGGTAGCAATGTTATTTATCCCTGTGGGGAGCAATGTTATTTATCCCTGTGGGGAGCAATGTTATTTCCTCTGTGGGGAGCAATGTTATTTATCTCTGTGGGGAGCAATGTTATTTATCCCTGTGGGGAGCAATGTTATTTATCCCTGTGGGGAGCAATGTTATTTCCTCTGTGGGGAGCAATGTTATTTATCTCTGTGGGGAGCAATGTTATTTATCCCTGTGGGGAGCAATGTTATTTCCTCTGTGGGGAGCAATGTTATTTCCTCTGTGGGGAGCAATGTTATTTATCCCTGTGGGGAGCAATGTTATTTCCTCTGTGGGGAGCAATGTTATTTCCTCTGTGGGGAACAATGTTATTTATCTCTGTGGGGAGCAATGTTATTTATCCCTGTGGGGAGCAATATTATTTCCTCTGTGGGGAGCAATGTTATTTCCTCTGTGGGGAACAATGTTATTTATCTCTGTGGGGAGCAATGTTATTTATCCCTGTGGGGAGCAATGTTATTTATCTCTGTGGGGAGCAATGTTATTTCCTCTGTGGGGAGCAATGTTATTCATCCCTGTGGGGAGCAAAGTAATTTCTTCTGTGGGGAGCAATGTTATTTCCTCTATGGGGAGTAATGTTGTTTTTTTTCCTGTGGGGGGGAGCTGATGGTGTGCCTTGGACAGCAGTTGGCTTTGTTGTCCCTAATCCTATGGTTATGTTAACGTCATTTATTCATAAGGTGGTCTTTTTGTTTGAGGTCACGCCCCTTATTATGAGGCCACACCCCCTTTCTGGGGCGCAAGCAAAGTTACTATCTTATGCTTGTTTGGGGGAGGATGGGTGCATCTTGACTGTTTGCACTGGGAGCCATATCTTCTAAAAACTGCCCTGTAGTGAATAAAACTAAACATGTACAAATTAATTTACTTTGCCCACCACCCAATTCCATCCTCCCTTCCATAACTAACTGGTCCTAGAGATTGTTATTCCTTAACCATTTTTCTATGTGGTTTACCTTTTTCTCTTGTGCCACACAGCGCTCACCATCTTCACCTCCAGAGAGTGTCTACTTCAAGGAAGTCTGATGCTGGGTCCAATCTACGTGGACAGGATGAGAAGAACCATATGTGGCTGCCATAGAGATTTAAGTGTGGTGTGATATATGTATTTGTGTGTGGGGGGTTTTATTTTTTGGGGGCTGGGGGGGACCTTCCTTCCCACAAACCCTAAACAGCACTTTCCATACGTGACCACAAGTTCAACTTTACCCACTAAGAATTACACTAATAATGTGTTTCAAAATAAATTGGCTTTTAAAAAAAAGTCTATTTTAGACAATTTTCATGTTTTAATTCTTGTTTCTTTCACTGCAGGATAAAGGTACTTCTATCTGCTATTGTGCATGACACACAGTACATGGTAAAAACAAAATTAGTGACAAAAAAACAAAGAGTTTCTGACATTGAATCATCAAGATAAACTGGTGGGCCTGGGTCAGGGTTCTATGCATTAAGCAGTGATGAGCGTGGAGACAATGCCGGCTCTAGGGGTGTTCATCCTGTGCGGTCGTGTGCGCGCATGCGCACGACATCCATTCAGTGACGCGCATGCGCACGACATCCATTCAGTGACGGAAGAGGGGCTGGGGGAAGCGAAGATAGTGAGACTCCCCCCAGCCTGACATTATTTGGAGGCGGGCATGCCTCATAATAACATCATGTAGGGGGCAGGCCTATGGTAATTAGGCCACGCCCCCATTTTTGGTCACACACAGCTTCATCGCGCGCGAAGATAGGGCGTACTGGAGAGGGCCGGCACAGGATGCTCTGACCCCTGGAGCCGGCCCTGCGTGGAGAAGTGGACCAGTGGAGAAGTTTCCCCATAGCAACCAATCAGCTCCTACCTATTATTTTATAGATTGTACTTGATAAATACTACTTCAAAGCTGATTGGTTGCTAAGGGCATCTTCTCCACTGATCTACTTCTCCACACTCTTCATTGCTTGACACATAAAACCATCAAAGATTTACAGAACTCAGGAAATCTCCGAAGATTGAAGATCTGAGCATGTGCAGTAGCCGCACTTTACATGTGCAGATCAGGTCCGGCCATGTCGCTCGTAGTGCTCCAAATGCTGCAGCATGATTGGCATGCTGCTGGCATTTGGGATTGGCGATGGACAGCATTCCAGCAAGATGTGTCAACCCCGTTTTGTAGGGGTGCTGAGGCCGGCGTCTGCGTTTTCCCTGGTTTCGGCAGAGGAGTACCATCACCCATTCTGAGTAAGCTTAGACTGAGTAAGTGATGACTGCTACCATGGCGACAGATGCTGCACTCGTATGGCACTAGCGTGTTTTAGTTTTAGCATCACTGCTGCATCCAAAGGTGTAGCAGCAATACTATTAACGTACAGCACTAAATCATCAGGCCCTATACTGTAGTACGTAATCACAGTGTCAGAACAGAACAAATAATCGCCGCACTTCAATTAATATAATGTATGAGGGAAATAGTGAATGTAATATGCAGTCAATATTCAATAAATAACCTTCAGCAAGAATTGTATTTTATGTATAAATAATACTGTGTGTTCTTCATGTACTAAAGTACATCAGCTTAAGTTTTGTTAAAAAGACATACAAAAGCATACATTGAATGGGATGTAGTTTAAATCCCGGCTGTCGAGATTTAATGCCGGCGTCGGAAACCCGACACCAGTCAGAATGCCGACACTAGCATCCCGACCACCAGCATCCCGACGGTAAGTAGAGTGGTTAGGTGGAGGGTTAGGGTTAGGCACTTGGGAGGGGAGGTTAGGTTTAAGCTGAGGTGGGATGGTTAGGAATAGGCACTAGGGGGTGGGTTAGGTATAGGTACTAGGGGGCGGGTTAGGCTTAGGGTACAGGGGGAGAGGGTTAGGTTTAGGGGTAGGGTTAGGATACTTATGACAGGTGTCAGTATTCTAACCCTGTCGAGGTGCCGGCATCAGGATTGTGGCCGCCAGGATCCCGAGCACTGGCATCCTATACCTAACCCCATTGAATCATTGTAACAAGGTTTATTGAGATCACATCATTTGTATCATAAAAATATTTACTTTTTCTAAAAATAATTTTGGAATAAAAAATAAAATATTGTAAGATTCAGTCAATAGAAACTGTCACTGATACTGCTAGAATGTAGGGAATCAGTATGATTTACCGCCGGACCCATGCCTGGCGGTTGGAATCCTGACAGCGGCATCCCGGCAGAGGAGGAAATCCCGATTGTCAAAGGTAAGTATATACTAACCTATTTCTACCCCCTAACCCTAACCTTCCCTTAGGAGTGCCTAACCCTAACCTCCTCCCCCCAATGCCTAACCCTAATCCCCCCCTCCAAGTGCCTAAACCTAACACCCCTTTCCCCACCGCCTAAGCCCAAGTCCCCTGGGGGGGTGCCTAACCTTATGTCCCCCCCACCGGGAGTGCCTAACGCTAACCCCCCCTTCCCCTAGCCTAAACCTAACCTCCCGGCGGGGTGCCTAACCCTAAGTCCCCCCCGGGAACCCTAAACCTAACCTGACCCCCCCCCCCCTCGTGCGGCTATCCGCGCTCGGCGCCCGGCGTCCCTTCGATCTGGATCTAATGACAGGCGTCGGCATATCGACGCCTGTCTTTAGACCCTTGCCAGGATATGACAGTCGGGAAGCCGGCTATCAGGATTAGGTCCGCCGGCTTCCCGACTGCATACCGAATGTAGATTTAGAATAAAAAAAATTTTTAAAGTATATATTAAAGATATACAGGGAGTAAACATGACAGGAGATGATTTCAAGGATTAAGCATTTTTAGACTGTTATGAGTCTTGTTGATGATCTTATGGCCTGATTCAGAGATGTTTGCTATTCCGATACTTACTCAGTTGAGCAATTATCGGTCGACTGCGCATGCCTCACAGTCGCATTGCGCACGTGCCAGGGTACACTTGCGGTGCTGCTCATTGTGAGGATTACTTTGCAAAGTGATTGACAGTCAGGGACCAATTGGGGAAGGTAATGGAGAGTGGCACCAAAAAATGGAGGAGTGTCTCGGGTGTGTCATAGCCCTAGTCTGCTATCCCGTACAAAGATAAAGTGGTCCCGAAGTCTCAGGTCAGGCGGCCATTCTGCGTGACTATAGGGTTACTCAGATGGGTTATTATGGAATGATGGGTGGCAGCTGCGGATTTTAGGCATTTGCTTGGCTCTACAAAGCAGCCAGTGGGCGTCTCTATACAATTCCAGACAGCTACAGCATTAGCATATTATTGTGCAGCAGCTGCGTCCGGGATTGCAGCTACAAATGCATTAGCATACAACCCTGAATCAGGCCCTTAATGTGGGATTGATCCAACAATCAGTGCATTGTATTTATGTCTGTTTACCTGTGAGAAAAAATAAAATGTGAAAATTATGTAATGTGCTGTCTTGACAAAATGTATCAGTATCAAATAAATAACTTTCTTACATCACCATTGATGCAAGTATACTGCTGTATAAAGCTGCCCATACACAGAACAATATGCACCGTGCGACGCGAAAGGGGATCCGACGGCCGACATATCGGGCGGTCCCCACACACGGAGCGAACAGGTGGCCGACTGCCCGATATGCCGGCTCCCCCTCCCCCACCCGCATAACGCTGCATGGGATCGCACATCGCATCCCCAGATCAACTGAACCTGCAGTAAGATCACGGGGTGTGATGTACGTTCCCACGGGAGCGCGCTCTGTCCGATATCATGCCCACACACGGTACGATAGAGCAGCCAAATCGTACCAATCTGTCGGATCGGCTGCTTTATCGCACCGTATATGGGCACCTTAACTGTCAACAACATGACTATTAATAAAATGATGCTTATTAAAGTAAGAAGAGGCCTTTTTTTTTACTATTAAATATCAGAGATAAATTCATTCACTTGTGTTATCAAAATAATTACACACTTACACCAGACAACACGCCATAGAGGCCTGTTTATAGTACATTGGATAGAATCTTCAAGATAGTTCAAAGGGTGTATTGCTTGGCAGATCACTGACACTGAAAAATTTGAAGAATGCTGATTATTCACAAAAGGATCTCATAGCATGTCACAGATAGATGGAGAGACAGACATAGAGAAACATACGAGAACTTCACTATGATCTGTGCAGGCTTCGTTAGGTTGTAAAGGCAATAAATGATTAAAATTAAAATGAAAAATGTGGGGGTCTCCCAAATCCATAACAATACATCTCAAAAATAGGGGGCAAAATGGCATGGGTTCCCCCCTACTTTCTAATAAATAGCACTAGGCTTAACCAGCCTGGGGAATAACGTTACAGAAGGGAGACATAGGGCCTGATTCAGACCCGGACGCTATTTGCAGCCGCTCGCTTTCAAAAAGGGGCCGGATATTTAAATTGAGCGCTCGCTCTTTGCGGTGTGAGGACGCCTCTATGTCTGTGCGAGCGTCCGCTAAATGCGCTCGCTATTTTTTCAAGACGCCCCTTTGCCGTTCGCATATCACGGTCTCTCCTGTTTTTATTAGATTAATCGGGAACATCGAACGGCATCTGAACTGCTCGCAGCACTTGAGGTAGGAATTACTTCCCGTAATCACTGCGAGCAGTTCAGGCTAAAAGACAACCAAGTGACGTGATCGATGACACTCCTTTGCTAATTATGCACTCCCATTAAACGCCGTTTTGACCATTGGGCACGCCTGCGTTCGCACAACCACTCCCCGTTTTCAAGCACCAGCACCTTCCCCCGTTACCACCCACAAACGGCACATTCTGTGACTCAAAATAGCAGCCCCTCTGTGTTTTACGAGCGCACGATTTTCGACCACAATGACTGGTTTGCGCACGCGCATTGCGAACCATACGCATGCGCATGCGGATGCTTACGAGCGGGTCTGAATCAGGCCCATACAGCGTTGGGTCCCCCTACCACAATGTTAACCAGCCCCAAACTGGTCAGATCAGGGAAGTAGACCTCAAAAAAAGGGTTCACCCCTCTCCAAGGACAACCAGTCCTGGGTCTCTCTCCGCACCCCTGGTGGCTGTGGGTGCTGGAGTAATAGTATTTAAAGAGTTAACTAATATTGTTTTTGTACAGGTGGGCTACAAGTCCAAGCAAGCCTGCCCCAACATGATTTCACAAATGCCAGTATGCTAACACATTAAGGACTACGCTGTCACCTGTAGCTCGCCTATAAAAAAATATATAAAAATAAATACAGGACACACACCAAATGTTGTATACATGCATTAAATAAACAATCCCCCACATATATCTCTTTTTCCAATTACTCACAGCATCCTGGGATTAGGGCCTCTTCTTTCCATGTAGGCATCCACGGGTCTTGGCAGACAAAAAAAAATAAGAACTTTCCCTTTGGCGGGACGCAAGTAGAGGGGTGCCACAGGGTTGTTTGTCTAGTACCAAATTAAATGATTTATTGTCAATAAACAAGTGCTGATGGCTGCCAATCATAACATATGTGGCCAAACAGAAGTGTAACCCTGACCACCACCATATAACTGACCCTAAGGATGACACATTTTATATATTTTTCTGAATTTGTTAATAAGAAACTGCCCTAGGGGGTGCCAAAGAAATTCTGATTCTCCAGAGTACAGTGATTCTACTAAAAGTTTGGGATGGATTATGTATGAAATACAGAGTCAAATCCCGACCCTGGAAGCCTGAGACATCATAATCCTGATGCCGGCTGGTAAATATCTTTAACCCTCTGCTCTCCCCCCCTCCTAACCCTCCCTTTGTGGAGCCTAACCCTAAGACTCAGGGGGTGGTGCCTAACCCTAAGTCCCCCTCGTGGTGCCAAACCCTAACGCCCCCTTCCCTTAGCCTAAACCTGATCTGACCACATAGCAGGTCAACGTTACCCGCTCTCCACCCTGCCACTGGTGATGAAGGTTTAAGCTCAAGGAGGAGATAGAGGGGAAGGAGATGCAGGGCCACAGAGGGCGCCGTGCACTGCCGCGCCCATACAGACCTGCATAGGGTGCTAACAAAACCGAGCCTGGCACTGCTTGCTGCATCTGTGATCCCAGGTGGCGACCGATTGCAGCTGTGTGCATGGATGTAGACTCTAGTCTTAGCACTCCCAGAAACACCCCCCCCCCGTTTCCAGGAATGTATGTCGCCCCCATCATCCAAAAGCTTGTGCCTGTCAATTGGGCAGAGGCTTGGGGGAACTCTGGGCCTGAATCATAGCGTCCTTTTTTTTTTTTAAAGGCGGCCTCCTGGCCGCTCGCATAGCTATGGGTGACCACCCGCAGCTTATGCGAGCGGCCAGGTGATGGTCGCGATGGTCAAGACCATCGTGACCATCGGGGTTGCGACGAGACCCTTGTGGTAGGGCTCATGGCTGCAAGCCCCAGTGGACTTCCTGCTCTAATAGAGCAGGAAGTCCACCTACTGACATCACGAGTGATGTCAGTAGGGCCGCCCACAAACTGCAGGTGTTCCTGCAGGACCGCCTCCGTTTGCCCAGCCACCCGCCCTGCCTGCCTCCAAAACGGGGCAAGCTGTCAATCACCATCGACAGCTGCCCCGCGTTGGTGCGAGACCCGTAGCGACGGCCAGGTCCCGCGCATGCACACGCCAGAGCCGGCTCCACCGTGCGCATGCGCAGTGGGGGACCATCGACCTGCTTGCGAGTGGTGTGCGCTCGCGAGCGGGTCTGAATCAGGCCCTCTGTGCGGTATAGCAGGACCCGTTCACAAGCGCAGATGACTTACCATCAGAGATGTGCGCTAACCATCGAGTTACCTTACATCTCTGAATCAGGCTCCTAGTACATAGGTGTCTTTAACATATGTTACCACTGGTGCAGCAATTGCACTTTTAATTGTACAAGGCTGCAAGGAAGTGATCAGCAGGCAGAAAAGCAAGGACGGAGAGGTATTCAATCTGGAAACCGGCTGACGTAAGCCCGACAGCCGGCTTCCCGGTTGCTTTATCCCGGCGAGGGTTAAATGACAGGCGTCTAAATCTAGACGCCTATCATTTTTCCGACGCCGGGAGACCGAGCGGACAGCGGCGGGTTTTAGGTTTAGGGCACCCGGGGTGGACTTAGGGTTAGGCACCCCCCCGGGAGGGTTATGCTAGGGGAAGGGGGTGTTAGGGTTAGGCACCCCCGGGGGGAGGTTACGGTTAGGCACCCTCTCGAGTGGACTTAGGTTTAGGCAGCGGGGAAGGGGGGGTTAGGTTTAGGCACCTAGAGGGGGGATTAGGGTTAGGCACTTAGGGGAAGGTTAGGGTTAGGCACCCCTAAGGAAGGTTAGGTTAGGTTAGTTTGTACTTACCTAGGGACGATCGGGATTTCCAGCGCTGTTGGGCTGCCGCTGCCGGGATCTCTGCATCTGTCGGACTGACGCTGCCGGGAATCGAACTGCCGGCCATGCGTCACCCGGTATTTCATACCGGTTCCCTTGGAGATGCTTCAATTCTAAAGCTTCCTGCAAATTCCCTTTTGGACGCTTGAACTGCTGCTAATTCAAAGTCAGTCAGGATGCTCATAATCCTGGAGGTCTTGTAAAAACCTGTAGTAACACTCGTCGCTGTTGCTGCTAAGCAATCCATTTACCAGTGGGAGATATCTTTGACTGGTTTCATCAGTGCCAACCATTGGATCATACTTGCCTACTTTTGAAAAAGCTTTTCAGGGAGATTGTGAAAGCAGCACCTATGAGCGTGGCAGTAAAGTGGGCGTGTCCTGTACATCTGAGGGGCGTGTCCTAACACTGACTTACATCCAAATGTAAACGAGCCCAAAAGCAGTTAGTAAGATCTACTTGTTGATGAAAACACAGTGATACATTACAGAAAACGCATGTAGCCATAACCAGTGCGGGGAACTTATACTAATGATCCCATTTGAATGTATATATCTCTGTTTTGTTTTTGTTGTTTTTTTTTTAATATAACAGCTACATAATGGGGGTAAGGTGCAATCAGGGAGACAGCGAGATTGCTACTATTTCAGGGAGTCTCCCTGACAATGAGGGAGAGTTGGCAAACATGCATTGCATGTATTGTGTAGAATTGCCTGAATGACGTGGGACAGGTTTTGAATGTACCGTCCATTATCCAGTACAGGGACTCCTGGGGGCTATATTTACTAAGGTGCAGGTTTTTAGAAGTGGAGATGTTGCCCATAGCAACCAATCAGATTCTAGCTATTACCTTCTAGAAGGTGATAAATGTTAAGTAGAATCTGATTGGTTGGTATGGGCAACATATTCACTTGTCTAAAAACCCGCACTTTAATAAATATACCCCCTGGAGTTTCCTCATGTTATCCTCTGTACTAAATAACAGGATTTTTTTTATTATGGAAACTGATTACTTATTTCCTTGCCCTTTCCACCAGTTGTCTTAGCGCATCAATATTGGGCATGAAAGCTGAATTGGTTGAGGGCATTTCATATATATATATATATATATATATATATATAGAGACACACACACACTCATACACACACACACACTACATTATCGCCAATGCATTCATTTCATCAGTTTCATTTGGAGGCAAGAATGAACACATGAGACAAATCACAGCACTCAGCTGACATAAGGCTTATCGTGGCGGAGATTTAATACCTGTCCCCTTTCCACTCCACTGGATGCTGTAAATTACTGTGATGCAAATCCCCATGTAACACACTGCCGAAAATTCTGGATGTCTCAATCTTTGTAATAAACGTAATATTTGAAATATCTGGATGAACAGTCGCCAGGTATGAACATGTAGCTCTCAAGCTGATGTTCTGCTAGATTTCTAAGAATTCTATTACCAATAGAGAGCCAGTTCCACAAATTAAGGACAGCCAATGATTTACTAATAACAATATATAAATATATATCTCTTAATCAATGTTTGCGCTGTGCATCAGGTAAGACATAAAATGCACAGGGTGTGTATGGTATGTATGGACATGTTTACAAATTGAAAAATATAGATCTCAGCACTGCTCCATCTATACTAGCTACATACTGTACTTGCCTACTTTTGAAAAAGCTTTGCAGGGAGATTGTGAAGCAACATCTATGTGCGTGAGGTGCTGCAGAGGACGTGTACTGCTTATATAACAGTTACATAATGAGGATAAAGGGCCTGATTCAGACCCACTCGCAAGCGGCTGTCCGCTCGCAAGTGGGTCGATGTTGTGCACTGCGCATGCGCACGATGGCGGGAGCTCCGTCGTGCGCATGCGCCAGACACGACGAGAGAAGGAAAGTCCTTCGCTCGTTGTGTCTGATCAAAGGGGGCGTGCTGTCGATGTTGATTGACAGCAAGCCCCCTTTGGTGGGCGTGCTGGGGGCGTGCCTCCCAGACGGGGACGTTCCCAAGGGAACGCCTACCGTCAGAAGCCGGCCCACTGACATCACTAGTGATGTCAGTGGGAGTGATTTTGGCTCTGATAGAGCCAAAATCACTCCGGGCCTTGCGGTTGAAAACCTCAACCGCAGGCTCCGGCTCGCAGTTTCGATGGTCGTGACCATCGCGGCCATCAAACTGCACGCTCGTATAGGCTGTGGGTGGTGGACGCTCCAGAATTATGGAGGGCGGCCCTCATTCAGAGCGTGCGCTCTGCTCAGAGCGTATGGCTCTGAATCAGGGCCAAAGTGCAAATGTGATGATATTTGGTGATGATATGCAGAGTAAATAGTATACACCTGTGGATTCACCAGATGTACTAGACAGCTCAGGACTTAACCAGTAGTTTGGTTAATACCCCTTTTACACCAAAATCCTGGGTCTGACCCATGATTTGAAACATGGTTCTAACATTAGTAAGACCCAGGACAGACCCCTTTAAGACCGAGCTTCCAACACAGGTTATTCCCGGGTCGATACCGTTTACACCGCACACGGGTACAGTGGTTCTCTCCTGTCGGCACTTGGAGATGACATTGGCCGATAAATCAGGCCCTATGTACTAAGCCTTGGAGGGACATAAAGTGGACGGAGATAAAGTACCAATCAATCAGCTCCTGTCATTTTTCAAGCACAGTCTATAATGAGACAGTTAGGAGCTGACTGGTTGGTACTTTATCTCCAACCACTTTATCTCTCATCAAGGCTTAGTACATATACCCCTATGTATTGCAAGGATTACTTTGCCTGAGACATTGGAGGACACAGTCGGGGGAGTGAGGGGGAGACACAGAGAGAAGAGGCAGCCAGTGAGAGGGGAGATGCAGGGAGCAAGTGCGGACAGGGAGAGCGGAGGAAACGGGGACAGGCTGCAGGCAGGAAAGCTCAGAGAGAGGAGACACTGAGGCATAGGAGGGAGGCAGAGGCTGCAGGCTGGGAGAGGGGAGACACAGGGAATGGGAAAAGTATCACTTTCCCGAAAGCTGACTCAGCAAAAAGAGCAGTGAGTTTAAAACATAATTATCACTAGCGATAATGACGTAATAATGAATAGGCCCCTTAGGGCCTGATTCAGAGATTTAAGAAAATGCAATCGCAATTGCAATCTCTCCTGGATCGCAGTTGCTAAAATATGCTAATGCATTTCAAAGTATAGCCGAGCATAGGGACGCGCACTGCTGCCTTTTCATATCCATCCAGTTACGTGCAACACTGTAAACATCCGTAACATCAACACACACTGGGCACTCATGCGGCATGTAAGTCAAGTCTGGCCAGCTGCAAACACTTCAGCTCTCCTGACATGCTGTGAAGGAGATTGCAAGAGCTAAGCCCATGAAATAGCATATAAACAGTCAGACATGCCTACATTTTTATAACCCCCCCCGTTACCACCCACAAACTCTTTGCAAATGGTCCCTCCGTACGAGCATAGTCGTAGTGCAATCACTCCATGTGCGCTGTGCAAGCTTTTGTGCATGCGCAATGGCAAACAGTTGTTCGATCTGCATAAATATCGGCTTTGCGGAAATCTCTGAATCAGGCCCATACCTTAATCCTTTGTACAGAGTTGCTGATTCACATTGCAGTCCTTTAGGGTGCAGCTTTCATTAAATTGAGCATTTAATGCTCTCATGGGTTATTGGGAAAGCTGTGTCACTGGACATGAGGGTGCTTCATAAGATATGCAGGTTGTAGGGAATCGGTTCGATTCCCGGCAGCGCCTGGCCGACAAAAGCAGAGTTCCCGGCAGCGGAAGCCCGACAGCGCTGGAAATCCAGATCGTCGCTAAGGTAAGTATAAACTAACCTAACCCCCTAACCCTCCTTAGGAGTGCCTAACCCTAACCCCCCCCTCCAAGTGCCTAACCCCCCCTTTCCCCGCTGCCTAAACCTAAGTCCCCCGGGGGGGTGCCTAACCCTAAGTCCCCCCCGGGGGTGCCTAACCCCAAGTCCCCCCAGGTGCCCTAAACCTAACCCTCCCCCCTGCGACTGTCCGCTCGTGGCGCCCGACGTCCCTTCGATCGGGATGCCGGGCGCCTGTCTCCCGGCGTCGGGGAAATGACAGGCGTCTAGATATAGACGCCCGGCATTTCACCCTCGTTAGGATATGACAGTCGGGAATCCGGCTGTCGGTATTAAGGCAGCTGGTTTCCTGATTGTATACCGGTTGTATTGCTACAAGGGCCAGCATGCCCAAGAAATGAATGGCAGCAAGGACTTTTTGTTCCACAACAATACTTAGTCAGTGCAGAGTAGTACACGTCACGATTACCCTTGCACTCCATGCCCAAGGGAGTCCAGGAAGAGCTACATTGCTATGTAGCACAGGGCTGGTTTGGGAGGGGGTGGATCGTGTGTTTTTGTGTGCCCTATTCCCCTCGGAAATCTTGCCCCGTGCTGAGCACTAGTCCTCGTTACTTATTTTAATAATTAATTTATGTAACTATTATATTTTTAATAAGAAGTCATGATCATCAAAATGACGATGGATGACTGCCATTTCTTTATTCCAGCCACAACAATTCATGCTCTTACCAAACTCAAGGCTTAAATGATACCTTAAGCTTGAGTCAGAGGTGGCAGTGGACACTCCTGCATCTGTGTCTTTTGGCGGTGGCTCATCTGAGACTTTATGCAAATGGCGCAAAATAGCCTTCCCCTGATGTACATTCATGCGTATGAATGTGCAAGGATGGAGGCGCCTGCTTTGAGCATCTGTAGACACTGTAATACCACTTGGTGCATCTTTAGACGCCATCATCTGTCGTAACATCAAAACTTACACCAGACCTATGGTGCAGCGTGTCACTGAAGAGTTTGTATACACAGATGCTCAACCGTTCATGGTGGAGGCCATAGACGAAAATTCTGCACTGGCTCTATGCTGGGGCCTTTGCTCTCTTGTGTGCATGCCCCATCTTCCCGACTAATCACTGGAGGAGGAGGGACCTGCTTGCTGGACCAAGGTAAGATGCAGGGCTGGGAAGGTGATGCAGTCATAATACAGGTAGTCAGGCTGACGGTGCTTAGAATGCCGGAACGGAATCCCGACACCTGTCAGAATCCCAGCACCGGCATCCCAACGGTAAGTACTTGGGTTAGGGGGAGGTTAGGGTTAGGCACTAAGGGGAGAGGGTTAGATTTAGGGTCCAGGGGGAGCGGTTAGGTTTAGGCACTAGTGGGGAGGTTAGGTTTAGGCAGTGGGGAGGGAGGGTTAGGGGTAGGGAGAGGGGGAGAGTTAGGATACTGACCGACAGGTGTCAGTATCCTAACCCTGTCAGGATGTCAGCATTGGGATTCTGACCATCGGGATTCCAAGTGCCGGCATCCTGTACCCAACCCCTGGAAAGGGACCCACTGCTCAGAGGCGGGGGTCCACTGCACATGGGCCCCTTGGGAGTTAATACGCTTATGCTTGCAGCACTTTACTGTCGAAGAGGAAGAACTGGGGTGGCAAAATGAGTATAGTGAGGTCATGTACACATACATGTAGCACGCCTCCTGGAAATGCAACCTAATCAACACATTCCCTACATGTTTCTTAGAAGACGCATTCCTTGCAAGAGCTCGAAGTGTACAGGCATAAAGCTACATGATGATGACACTAGATGCTGTTGATTGGTTTGCACATTGACCCCAGCAACTGATAGCACTACATTGAGTAATGCACTCCCACAATTGTTGTGACAGAATTTGTATGTGTATTTTTGGGATACAAAATGCATTAAACTCTATGGGCCAAATGTAATAGGGTGAGAGGTTAGAAAATGTGAGTGTTTAGCAGTAAACTCTCACACTCATTGAACTTGGCCAATGTAATAGAGTCCGAGTATGCAAACTCCCATGTTTTTCAGAATCAAAAAACTCTCATGATTTAAACTCTCATCCAGATGTTTTCCCATTTTGAAGATAAAACTCGACCAATGTGAGAGATTACTGCTAAACTCTAACATTTTCTAAATCTTACCCTATTACATTTGGCCCCGTAGCCAGGATGCATCAAGCATTGCATTATAGATATGATGCATCCCGCCAATCATTGCATGCATATAGGTGTATAGTAACGCCGGGAATGCATGATGATTTAGGCAAAGGACAGCGTTGCCTATCGGGACCAATTTTCAAAAAGTTTTGCTTTCCGGAGTTGGTGCCTAGGAGAAATGCGGTGAAACCTCCGAAAACGACATTTTCTGAGGCTTGATCGCATTTTCTGCATAGTGCATCCCGTCCTATGAGTGAAATAGGGTTTGTGCGCTTGTTTATCAGTAAGAAATGCAATTTCCATTCTCATTCAGGATGTGTGTGGGTCAATGGGTGGTAAAAAATGTAAAGAAAATTAGTACTAGAAGAATGTTATAGAGATTATACACGTTCATTTCTGTTTTCAATACACAAATATCTATTCTAGACAAAATCTTACTTGATAAGATAATGTAACTTGCTGGAGACATCTGTAATTATTGCTCCCATACTTCTTAAACCGAAAACCAGAACACATATGAGATTAAGTTTCATTCCATGATACGTGCTTCCTTTTATGTTACCGAAAGCAGTCAATCAGGCATAATTTCGGAGCATAGAAGTCTGAGTTTTGAGTACAGGACTATTCTGATTATAGAGTTCCAAAAATTGGGACACGCGATGCTGATGTTCGTGGAGTTGAACGATTGTTTGCTGCTGCGAGTGCACGAATATCCCTAAGAACTTGTACAGCGCATTATGTTACACTGTGTGTACGCACAGAGGCGCAGTTCTGATTGTGACGCACTGTATCAGACATGTATTTGAAACATGCTGGGCGTTCCTGGGCAATAACTGGAAGGTGGCTATTCAGACGCACAGAGATCTGTCTTGTGGATGTTATAGGAGTGTCGCAGGCGTGTGGCTGAATTTATGGCGAACTCAGAAACTTAATCGCCCTCATTGGAGGCCATACTCTGACGAGGAATCTGCGTCTAGCGTGGGGCTGGTGCAAATTTCAATGGAGGCGTTTAAGGATGCACCAAGTGGCATTACAGAGTCTACAGAAGCTCAAAGTGGGCATCTCATTCCTTGCACATTCATACGTATTGCATACTGTACTTCAGAAAGAATAACCTACCCGCTATGAGACAGCTATACTGATTTTTTCCTACATCTTTCAGAATGAATCCCAATGCGCTGTAACAGCTTCCTACAGTCACAGGATAATGTGCACATAGGCAGTCCAAAGGGATCAGCAGTTACATTTTTATCTGACTGTGGGCGGAATGCAATATCCTCAAATGCTGTCAAACCTCCGAAAATTCTGTATTCATTGGTTTGGCCGCATTCCTCATGTGCACCAAACTCCGGAAAGCAAAACTTTCTGTTGCTTGTTGCTGATAGATGGCGTTGCCTAATAGAAGCCTATGGCCTTCTTTTCGGAGACTTACCCGACAGGGATCCAATAAGATCCCTCCCAGGGTCTTCTGCATGTGCAGAAGGACTCCCAGGTGATAAACCCGAAAGTCCTCACACCGCAAAGAACAGCTGTCCTTTGCTTACATCTTCATGCATACGGCTTTACTAAACACTGCTATGTATGCGATCAGTGACAGCATCGCATTCAAAATGCGATGATTGATGCATCCCGCCCTGTGTGTGATTTGGACTTAAAATTCTCTATGTAGCCATAGTCTGAGATCTTGTTAGGGACGATCAATGATGAATGCACCTACCTACACCTACCTACTATCCAGTGGCGTATCACACTGCACCCATATTTCTTTTAAACTTACCTGTCCGAATTCCCGCGTCGGGTGTCACTGCTGCTCAGAACACAGGAAAAATGGCCGCCACTGCCATTTTTCCGCCGTTCTGCGCATGCGCAGTAGACTCCGGGCACACTCTAGTGCCCGGAGTCTACCAATGCTCCGGTGGCTGGCCAGCCACGTCAGTCGGCTGCCAGCCACCAGGGAGAGAGGAGGGGGCCCCGCACAAGGAGTGCACATGGGCCCCCTCCTCTCTTAAAACGCCCATGCTACTGCATACTGTGTAATATTCTGATAACATGCCTGAATATCAAAATCAAACAGGTACAGCTATTATCTAACAGCACAAAAAGATGCACTTGTCTGTCATTTTCTTAAGTCGATATGCAGTATTAATAGTGTAACATTTAATACATACAGTATCAAAAAGTTTTGCTCACAGCCACAGGTCTCTTTCCATGCGATGAGAATAGGTTACACAGAATACAGTGACTTTGTAGTATGACATAATTGTCACAATACATGATTTTCCATGCATTAAATCATATGTACAACTGTTGAGTAATTATTAAGCCAAAAAATAAATAAAATGCTGCCACAAGGTCATTATTAACGAAGAATTTTTCTCTTTGATCTTCTCTTCTTTGATGTTTTCATGTCATCCATTACACGGCACCATTCCTCAGTAGCTAGTATTTTCAGCGCAATATGTTGTCAGACACTTCGTACATGTGAGCTGACACTAACCGTACTTAAGACAATAAATAAGAGCTTAAAGATTTTAAATTAACAATCCCCAAATCTGCTCTTATATAAAGCTTTGGAACAAAATAAAATAAAAAAAAATACAAACTACTTCAAACAGATGTTTTAACCCTTTGGTTGCCCAGACAGCGTTTTGAAGACTGGCTGGTTTCCTAGAAAAAAAAATCTTCAGGAATGTAATCCATGAGCTGCTCATGAGAGCATACCTGTTCTACAGTGGACAAGAGTGCGTCTTTCAAAAGCAAGTAAAAATAATGTTAAAAATCCTGGACGCATCACATGCAACATTCTAACATCAAAGTCATTGCAGGGTTTAAGGAGAAGAATTTTCCAGCTGTAGACAGGGAACGTGTAAACTGGAGGTTTGCGTTAGCCTAGCTGGAGCACCAGCAGAGATTACAATCATCCTTTTATTAGGACTATCAGACAGTCTTAACAAATTCTGCTGAACCTTCTTATGATTGGAGCCACATGTTCTGAGATGCCAGCGGATGGAGTTCTCAGAACATAAAAAAAACAAAATGCATGTAACAGATGGAGCAGGGAATTGTCATGGAAATGCTAATTTTTATGAAATACCTCTAGAAAAAACACAAGGTATCCAATAGTGAGTCTGCATTTTATCTCTCTTTAATGCCTCTGGCTCTGGGAGACTTGCACGCTCTTCCAGGTGACCATTAGTGCCGCCACATTTTCGGGAGCCTCCCCGCGTTTCGAGGGAGTAGACAAGTATGGCACTAGGCAACATTTTTTTAATCAAAACAGAAAAAAACTAAAATATGCACGTGCTCGGTTTTACCCATATTGTACATGGTACCAGCTGCGTGGCAGTATTAATGCCATAAATGTATACAAAACAGAAAGACTTTTGCTATTGGCACTAATAATAATATACTGCAAATGTGTGTTAAAGACGGGCTGCAAGCTTAAATAGCACTGAGGTTGTGGGTTCGATTCCAGCTACAGCCCTAACTGTGTGGAGTTTGTATATTCTCCCTGTGCTTGCGTGGGTTTCCTCCGGGTACTCCGGTCTCCTCCCACACTCCAAAAATATACTTGTCGGTTAATCGGCTCCAAACAAAATTAACCCTAGTGTGTATGTGAGTGAGCATGTGGTAGGGAATATAGGCCCTGATTCAGAGCCGGTTGCTCTGACAGAGCGCTCGCTCTGAATCAGGGCCGTTTTTTTTTTTTTTTTGTAGAACGGCCTCCTGGCCGCTCGCATAGCTGTGGGTGACCATCGGGCTTGGGTCTTGACCATCGCGAACAATCGGGCTTGCGACGAGACCCTCGTGGTAGGGTCTCATTGCCGCAAGCCCCAGAGAGATTTCGGCTCTAACAGAGTCGGAATCTCTCCACTGACATCACTCGTGATGTCAGTGGGGCCGGCCCCAAATGGAGGCGTTCACATGGGAATACATCCGTTTGGGCAGCCACTCCCCCGGCCCGCCCACCAAAAGGGGCGTGCTGTCACTCAACATCGACAGCATGCCCCCTTTGGTACGAGACCCGGAGCGACGGATTGCCCGTCGCTATGCGGGTCTCGCGCATGCGCACGACGGAGCCGGCTCCGTCGTGCGCATTCGCTCTGGGCCACCATCGACCCGGTTGCGAGCGCTCAGCGCTTGCGACCGGGTCTGAATCAGGCCCATAGATTGTAAGCTCCACTGGGGCAGGGACTGATGTGAATGGCCAAATACTCTCTGTAAAGCGCTGCGGAATATGTGTGCGCTATATAAATAACTGGTAATAAATAATAATAATAATAAATATTGTATATTTAAGCTTGCAGCCCGTTGTTGTCTGCAAGTTCTAAACTATCATATATGCCCAACACACCATCAAATTGCAGTTAAATGCACTCACCTCTCAGATGAAAAACAAGGCCTTTTATAGCCTTGATTAGAAGCAGTTATGATAGCACCAGGCTGAAAAAAAAAATGTGCTTGGTTTTACCCATATTCAGCGCTGAATTAACCATTAAGCAAGATAAGCACATGCTTAAGGGCATCAAGGAAAGGGGGGCACCACAGAAATTTTCCATTGCCGAATTTACATGGACCATATGGTGTAAAATTTCAAATTGTGCAGCTGAACCAGGTTCCACAAAAAGGGGCTATATACAATAATAAATATAATAATAATACAATAGTAATAATAGATGTTAGTGATATACATTAATCTTGGGAATACAACAAAATTAGAATCTGGTAACTGGTAAACTGCCATACGGTCCAGCGAGGCTCATGTGATCGTTCTTGTCTTGGTCCCACACGGTCCAGTGAGGCTCACGTGATCGTTCTTGTCTTGGTCATGTCAGCTGTCCCATTGAGTCATCCACTGAGAGTGAGTGCAGCGGCACTCAGTACAGTGATGCCAGATGGGGGGGAAGAGGGGTTCTCCAAGTTTGGAGGTTTGTAAAGGCCTTGGCTGCCTTTTGGGGGGGGGAGCAAAATATATATGGGGACACCAAAATCTTTTAAGTGCTTAGGGCCTCTAAAGGTCTTAGGGGTGATTCAGCAAGAATCGCAATTGCGACCCCCTGTGTGGTCGAAGGTCGCAATGGTGGATCGCGCCCGGGAGCTGGCCAGCTGAGTAAGCTTCCGAGCCCAGCCGACTGCATATGTCTACGCCGTCTCTAGGCTAGCCACTACCGGAAAACGGGGAGGACACGCCCCGTTTCCAGGAACGCAGGCCGACCCCGCACCAAGGCCTCTGTCTGTCATTAAGGCAGAGGCATTCAAGGGCTAGTGTGTGTGTTATCAGGATATATTCTGCATGTGCACTGCTGAATTAGCCCCTTAATGCAGCCTTGCCCATATTGTACATAGTACCAGCTGCGTGGCAGTATTAATATTATATATGTATACAAAATGTATACAAAATGTACTGTAGCGGGAGTGGCGCACGTAACCAGCAGCGCTATACAGACTAGTGGCAGCAGCGCCTTCACCCACCACTCGCACCAATAAGTTGTGCACAGACTGCTATGTATCTTATTATATTCAAGTGACCGCAGGCCCAAAGCACCTCTCTCCCTACCCCTCACTGTCTTGAGCACTGAGACTAGGGGGATGCTAAGTACTTGGACCTGGGCTACTGGAGGGGTCCATCAACAGTCCTAAGGTCTTCGAAGGAAGTAGGACCTGTAACGGTGTAAAGCAAACTTCAGAGATAGAAGCATTCAAAATGTGTCGGATGTACAGTGTAAACACAGCCAAGAGCTTCTGTTGCTCTAATACCAGGATGACCATCTACAGCGACTCCCTGTTTTCTGCGCATAAAACCTTTTCCAGATGCATTCCATGTGTAATATTTTGGCAGCTCATAGTACAGCAGGGTCCTTGCAAAGTCATCATTTTGACACAGTTCGAATAAAGTCAATGTTTTGCATAATTTGGTATAGTCAGACAGCTGAGAATGCTGGGAAAGCCTGCTAAAGCTCTCTTCGATAATAAACATTAAGATCATGACAAAACATGATGACACAAAATGCTTGCTCCGAGGCCCTACCCATATGCCGTGAGGCCCCACAAAGAGAGTACAGCCAAAATTTGGGTTTTAAATTAATTAAAAATTAACAGTAATTAATTTCAATTAAAAAAAAAATTTTAGTTGCCTCGGGCGTGTTTTAATACGCTCGTATGTAAAATTTCACGATCTTCGCTTGTAAAATGTGAATTTGCATAGAAAGAAAGAAGGACAGAAATAGTATAAATAGTAGAGATAAGAAAGTTCTTAAATATCACCACTGGAGGCAGCAGACAGCAGTACTGAGGGTCTCATTCAGACCCGCTTGCAAGCGGGTCGATGTTAGGCCCTGCACACGCGCAGCGGTCGCACTGCGCGTGCGCAAGCCCCAGAGTGAGAAATTCTCTCGCTCCAGGACTCACTACAAAAGGGACGGCTGTGGATGGTAATCGACAGCTCTCCCCGTTTTGTAGGCGGGGCGGGGGGGGGTGGCTACACAAATGGAGGCGTTCCCGACGGAACGCCTGCCATTTGGGGGCGGCCCCACTGACATCACTCGTGATGTCAGTGGTGAGCTTCCGGCTCTAATAGAGCCGAAAGCTGACTGGGGCTTGCGGTAGACGAGACCCTACCCCAAGGATCTTGTCGCAAGCCCTGATGGTCACGATGGTCTTGACCATCACGACCATCAACCTGGCCGCTCGCTAAAGCTGTGCATGGTCACCCACAGCCTAGCGAGCGGCCGGGAGGCCGGCTCTGAACTTAGAAGCTGCCGCCCTCATTCAGAGCGAGCGATCGCATTTTGCGAGCGGCTCTGAATGAGGTCCTGAGTGCAATGCCCCACTATGAGCATCCAGCAAAAATTGTGTTTTTTAAATAATTAAATATTAACAGTAATTCATTTTTATTTTAAATTGTTTTAGTTGCCTCGACCGTGTTTTAATACACTTGTATGTAAAATTTCATGATCTTGGCTTGTAAACTGTGGATTTGTATAGAAAGAAAGAAGGACAGAAGGACAAATTTTCGCTTTTATATAGTAGATATTAGTATAGATAAGAGACATATGCCCGTATTCAATTAGAAGCGAAAAGCCGAGATCTGTGAAAATGTATTGCCGATTGCGACTTTTCGCCAGGCATAAACTTATCTCCGTATTCAATTCCATCCGCTTTTATGTGGAAAGTCAATGCAATGTAATACACAAAAAAGATTCGCCTCTGAACAGCAGGAGAAAAGAAGTGCAAAATTTTTGTTTTGGGGTGCAAAACAAAAAAACCACTCAGAAACCTTAGGACAGCCACCCAAAGACAACTGCGTCAAAAAAAATCCTGAAAAAAACTTAAGAACACCCCAAAAAAGTACTTTGAATTTGGAGGCGAAAAAGCACAAGGTGGGGGGCCAAGTACGCAAACTAGCGAAATAAGGTTCTGGGGGTGCTCTAAGAAGGGGTCAAGTGTTTTTGGGATTACAGGTGCTTTGATGAGGGTGGAAATTCGCATTTATTAAAACTGCACTTTAGAGACATTAAAATATGCTAGCACCCATTTTTAGGTACCCCCAATTTGACAGGACTACTTATTTTCTCCCCAAAAAAATACTGCTTTATGCTATTCTACACCACTTGTGCAAATACGCTAATTAGTGGCAATCGTGCAAACTTAATAACCCCAAACAGTTGTATTAGGGCTAATCGGGCACTACTACATTGATCCCCAATGTTTCTGCATCTTTTTGGAGGGTTAAGGCTGATTTCCCCGATTCTGATACCACTTTTCGCCTTTTCTGCCTTCGCGTGTCGCAGTTTTCGCATCTTTTGGAATTGAATAGGCCGAATAGTGGGTACGCGCACGCTAAGTTTCCGCAGCTAAAATACGCGATGTAGGTGAAAGTCCGGTATGCGAAACTTTATCGCGGGTACGAAACTAATTAAGTACGGGCCCTAGTAGGATGTGGCCTCACATGTCAGCCCTTGCCTAAATGTTACCTTCTATATCGGAGAGGTGAGTAAATTGAACTGCAATTTGATGGTTTGTTGAGTACAGTAAGGGCTTGTACTTTCAAATAGCACAGACATGCATATACACCTGTCCATGACTTGAGGGTAAGGTATATTTCCTCTTCAGATTCTGTACCTGGAAGTGACGTAAGTGAGGGCGGAAGTGCAGTTTTCTGCCCATACTGTCCACCAAAAGAAGAAAGTTGTTCCCTCGTGGGCTTGCTGCGCTCGTCACGCTTCGGGCTCGGTGGCTTGCTTCGCTCGCCACAAGATTATATTCCCCCTCTATGCCCACGTGGATGGTAGGGAATGATGTTGGACAGTAACTGATGACATCAGTGTACATCTACGGAAGGGGATCTAGCTGTTACCATGACCTGAGGTCTGCAAGTACACACTGACAACAATGCTGACTGTTGCCAGCACTAGCTAGCCCCTTCTGATTGGCTGATTGTGCATTCACTGCAAATAGCACACAGACAGAAGCAAATATACGCATGTTTGCATATCTCATTCCGATTGTGAGTAAGGCAGATCTTTGCCAGATCTGGCTGTGCATGAAATGAGCAATTCAGGATGGGAAATGGGCGGCGACAATGCAAACACACTGAACCATTCTGTCTTGTGGGAGTATCACGGGAGTGTCATGGGTGAGAAGCAGTGGCAGCTCCAGAGGTGGGTCTGCAGGGCAGACCAAAATTCAAATAGGGGAGCCACACCAACTGCCAGTAAGTCCCGGCTGGCGATGTTTGACAGCACTTCGGGTGACGGTTGGTGTGGTTCCCCTATTTGAATTTTGGACTGGGCTGCAGCCCCAACTCTGGAGCCGCCACTGGAGAGTAGGTAGAGTTCCGTGTTACAGTATTCTGAGTCCTCCATACAGAGCAGGGAAGCTTTTGAGACAGATCTCTTGCACATAGCATAGGGTTGATGCAAGTGCCGATACTAATGATGACAGTTGCGGCTGTGGACGGAACAACAGTGGGCGGAGAGGCTTCCACGGAAACACGCAAACACGGCCACTTTATGACTGTCTCAGGATGATCCCCAATGTGTGATTGTTGCAGCCAAACATACTGTATATACACAATTACACAACAGCAGTTTTCTAGTGAATGTATTTAGGTGTGTGAATATATACACAAATTGTCAGCATGAGCCCCCGAATGGGTATACAATCGGGAAGCCGGCTCCCGGATTCCCGACAGCCAGCTTCCCAACTGCTTTATCCCGGCGTGGGATAAATGACCGGCGTCTACATCTAGACGCCTGTCATTTCCCCCGACGCCGGGAGACCGGCGCCCGGCATCCCGATTGAAGGGATGTCGGGCGCCGTGAGCGGACAGCACGCTTTAGGACACCCAGGGGGGACTTAGGGTTAGGCACCCCCCTGGGAGGGTTACGGTTACTCTAGGGGGAGGAAGGGTTAGGCAACCCAGGGGGGGACTTAGGGTTAGGCACCCCCCCGGTTCCGGCAGAGAGGAAGGGGGGGTTAGGGTTAGTCACTTAGAGGGGGGATTAGGGTTAGGCACAGGGGGGAGGTTAGGGTTAGGCACCCCTAAGGAGGGTTAGGGGGGTTAGGTTAGATTAGTTGATACTTACCTTACCACGATCGGGATTTCCAGCGCTGTCGGGCTTCCGCTGCCGGGCTCTGCTGTTTTGTCGGGCTGCCGCTGCCGGGATTCGAACTCCCGGCCATGCGGCAGCCGGGATATCATACCGATTCCCCTGAATGCTGTAGCAAGGTTGAACCCGACGTGCATTCCTAGCGCTAGTGGTAGCTGTGCTCCAGTCATGGGAATATGCATGATACAGCCTGGAAACTGTATTGTTAGGCTTGTTGGGTGTTAATCCATCCACTACTATCATCTAGCAATTGTTATGGCATTGTCCATCAGATGTAATAGCCGTACAGTATAAGGTTGTCAGAGGCAGTATATTGTGCAGACCACAGAAGCCATCCAGGCTGCTGTCTGTGACAATTTCCACTGAACAGTTAATATTCATCCCATCTGGAGAATAAAGCCACCAGAGGTGCCAGATGTGTGACAGTCTCCTGAAGCTTTGTATCCTGAGGATGAGGCCCTCAATGTCCTGCTGACTAGGAGAAGCGGGATTTCATAGAAAGAAAATGAAGTAGACTGCGTACTCCTTATAACAGAGTAGAAATGTATCAAGTGTGAAATTACTGAGTACTGTAATAACTGGAGCTGCTCAGGGCTATTAAGACACACCACATGCTCACACCAGAAGAGATAGTCCAGAGCATCCCAGATAGCCGTAGCCAGGGCCGCCTCCAGGGGTCTGAGCATCCTGTGCCAGCCCGTTAGGATGCGTGACCAAAATTGGGGGCGTGGACTCATTACCATAGGTCACGCCTCCTAAGTGCCCCATTATTAGGAGGCGTGCCTGCATGGCACGCCTCCAAATAATGTCAGGCTGAGGGTAAAGCCCAGCGCTCCGTCACTGGCTGGGCTTCCCCCAACCCTCTCCCGTCAGTGAATGGATGCCATTCACACTCCGGGGGCTCGGCACCGCTGCACAGCTGCAGCGGTGGGGGTCCGCAACCTCCTGATTTGACCACCCGCGGGCCACTTCGGCCCACGGGTGGAAAAATGGGACAGTACTGTCCCGCTGAAATCGGGATGTTGGGGAGGGGTGCGCCCTCTATGGGTGGCGCCCCTGTGCGACCGCACTGGTCGAACACCCCTAGAGCCGGCCCTGGCCGTAGCTGCAATCTTGCTGGTGTCAATAATACAGGTAAACATAGAAGCAGTGCTACAAAATCGGTAATGTCTTGCTTTTGTAGGACAGCCACATAAAAGTTTCATCATTTTTTTTTATCTCTCATTGTTTTAACAGTATAACAAAACAGAGTTATATACCAGTGCAACTACAGATGTGCAATCATACAGTAATAATGGATAAGGAGAGTCAGTACAGTATATGGATAACACATGCAATAGTAGAAGACGGGTCTTTAATTCAGTTATAAACATAGCATATATACAGTAGAACTATTCAATTCTAAACATGACATATATACAGTATAACTTCATAAAATGTTTTATATAGGGTGAACCGTCCAGAGAATGAACGGTTAAGGGTATTCTCATATTTAAGAGTATTGTGTATTTAGAAGATACAACATAAAAACTATTATGAGACATGTGCCATCATTATTATTACTATGTATACGTTTAAAAAAACATATCTGTTTTAAAGATTGAAGGAATAGTTAGAATTTTACAAAAAAACAGGAGAGGTGTAGAAATTACCAGTGGCTGAACGCACAATACTAGCAAATGAGCAGGCAAGTCAATAGGTCAATAGACATAGTCAACAGATCTAATCTAAGATTGTATGCACTAAAAAGATTACTGTATTAAATCTGAGAATGTTCATTCACTGATAGTGTTCATTCACTGATTTATTCACCCTACATAAGAATGATAAATATATAACAACTATATAATTATAAGCATATACGGCCAGACTGGCCACCTGGTTAATTCTGACAATTGTCAGAAAGGCCAATGGCTAGATACTGTAGGCAGGTCTGGTTGTGTGAAGACCTGGTCGAGCAGCTCTGCCTCCAGGTGCTCTGCTCGGCCGGCATGATTAGACAGCGGCATGTCACAAGGCCACACCGTAGAGACTCATGGCATGCCCCCATGAGGCATAACCATGCCATGTGAGGTGTTGCCATGCCTCTTTTTCAATGCCGAGGCAAAATTACAGCCCCAGTCCATCCCTGTAAACATAACATATATAGCGTAGAACCATATATAACCTATATCGGCATAGGGTGTGGGATGGGTTGTGACATTCTCCTGTCCTCCCCACAGAGAGTTCTCTGTGGGGAGGACTGTGGGTGATCAGATGGGAGCATCACACACTTACAAAATATTCTTTCAGGGGAGCAAAGCAGTGCCTGATGACCAGGATGCTCCAAGGAGTTTCTCAATTCTTGAACAAATATGAGGATCCATTCTTTCAGCTAAGATTAGCCCTGCCAACAGTATAGATGTGGAGCCTAAAGTACAGTTTGTTCTCCCCAAGGACCCCCACAAGTAGGTTTGGGTTTAGCTGTGATTAATCTGTTATTAAGCTATCCACATAAGACCCCATCTTGTCACAAGATGGTGTGTGGCTTTAAGTTATTCATAGCTTTAAATGTATAATATTACAAAGACTGATTTCTGCTGAGTTTTGAGCTGGAGGACCTTGGAATGTATAAACATGCAGATAGTGTTATGAATAAGACTGTGTATTCTCACCCCCCCTAACACTCCCACGTGTACAAATAACTATGACTGCAATAGTGAGACATAATGTGTGAATATTCTGATATGTTGCTAAGTAAGAACACTGCTTTATATTATTGTACGACACGCAAATATAGCCAGAGGGAATCTTGAAACCATGACTGATGTTTGTGTTGATTCTGTCTCCAGAGATCTAAGTAATGCAAGGAACTGACAAACACTAATGAGCTTGGGCTGGTGATTAATTACAATACATTGGTTCCGATCTATCACTTGGAGCGTTTCACCGAGATTCTTCTCCCTGATCTGAGGGCGGACAGGTCAGGAGTGACCAGGCAGTGGATTCTGACTTTAATCCCGGGATGAATGGTATTCTGCTCAAAGCCGGACTCCTGTTTTGTGAGCTTCTATGTCTGCTTAAAGATTCAGGTATGGAAATCTGTATCTCAGACTCTTGTTTTTGTTTTTTTGTTTTGGGTTTTGTTTTATGAAATTACATGTCTAATGAACCTTAAAAAATGTATACAGATAATAATCCTTATAGATTTACATATGAGAAATGTGGAGAGTGATTAAATTGTGGAGAGTGCTAAATTGTTTATGATTTTAAATCTAAAGATAAGTCCATGTAAAAATTGCAAAAGGTAGATTTCAGTAATGTGTTAAAATATTTCAGTTTAATCCTATGTGTTTGGGGACACCCATACAATGATATGATTTTGAATCAGATGCTGAAGGTTCGCTATTATGTGTCTGAGAATTTCAATAGTCTCCCTGTAAGAAATTCTGAAGGGAGGGGGAGTGAGTGTTCAGAAGAAGTTGAAATTTCAGACAGCAGTTTGTGCAGAAAATAGTGAGCTTGCAATGCAAGGGACTTTCAGACTGAAAATAAGCAATGTATTCACACTACAAAAAATGTGTTTGACCAGAAAAGTGATTGTGTGATGAAAATGTCTGATGATTTGCCAAAAAGTTAACAAAATGTTGAAATCCATGAGTGAAAATTAGTGAGCTTAAGAAGTAGTTAACGTAGAAAATACATAAATTAAGGTGTATATTCAATGACATTTAAATATGATGTTAGTGAGATACTCAAAGATTTGAAAATATGACATCATTGTTCACAAAAAGGCTCAGTGAAAAATCTCCGTGTATGCTGAGTTTTGTCTTACTGATATTTTTCTCTGTAAAGAGAGAAGTGACATTCCACAGACCAACGAGCAGATCAAAATTGTTTTTACTTTTGGTATGAGCCTTTGTTTTGTTGCAAACGTGTTTTTATTTTTGCTATTGACCTTTGTTTTAGTGATACTACATAAATATTCATGAGTGTTGTATGGTTATGGTATTACGGGGACAGTTAATGCTGGGCATACACTACCAGATAAAATGTCTGTCAGACCGACAGACATTTTATCTGGCAGCCTGCCAGCCGCAGAAGTCGCCAGCATACACTGTGAGAGAAATCTCACAGTGTATAGCCCGACATCCGCGCTCCGCACCCGGGGGCAGAGACATTTTCCTGTTCCTTCCATAGGAAGGAACACAGGAAATGTCTGTCTGTCGGCTGCACTGGGCATACACTGCCCGATGCGGCCGACAGTTTACCCGCTAAATATCGCATCGGACGGGCATACTGGACAATCCAGCATGCCCGAACGAGCAATATTTAACCCTCAGTCGCCCCCACACACGCTACAATTATCGCGGCGATCCGCCGATATCGGGCGGATCGTCCCGATAATTGTAGCGTGTATGGCCAGCATAAGTAATGCTGTCCACCTCTTCTTTAATCCTGTGTAAGGATTTATTAAGCTATTGTTATTTACATATATGTTACCCTATAATGAGTAAGTTGGATTGTAACATTGAAGTGTTTACAACAAGTGTGGAAATGTACCAATTATTGTAAAGGTAACATAAATAACATAAACAATCATAGGAAGATAGCCCTCAGAATCATCTACCTCTCTATATGACCAGTCATAGAGTCCCGCAATATATTGTATCTATCTGGGGCTGCTAAAGATGTTATTCAGTTCAAATTAATCTCACCAGAACGTTTGACCTCCTCTGTAGTCCCGGCCACTGGCCTGGATGGTCAAATACAGTATTTACAAAAGACAAATCCATTGCAGATTATTGCAAATAATGGTGTAATAGTCTCAGATGACTGCCTACCTAATCTTTTAGAGGCAGATTTATGGTCAGCATTAAATGCTACAATAACATACAAAGATGGGGAAGTAACTTTAGCTCATTAATGTTGTTAACACTGAAAGTCTATACTGAAATGAGATGTTTGCTAGAGTCCCTGATATGTTATGGGCACAGAGTAAAATAGATATAAGGCTACTGCCCATTTAAATTAAACTTAAAGCTAACATGTGTGTCCAGTTAAACAATACCCTTTCAGATCAGATCAAGTAACCAAATAGGTAGAAGGTTACAGGTATAATACACTAACGGTACCTAATCTGGACACCTTGTTGAATGGCATACCACCCACTTCATAGTGTTTTACTGCCTTTTAGTCCCTGACAAAAGAAGCAGTATGTTTATTCTAAACTGCCACAAGGCAGTTCTAATGTTAATATTGGCTGTTTGCCAGTGCAATCATAATCGTTATACGATATGTGAACAATTTGGTGTTGATTCAGAGCAAAATTGTTTGCATGAAACAATAGTATTACTGAGTATTCTGCACAAGTAAAACAAAATTATAAAGTATTTATAGATAATACATGGATAATTTAGGTAAATAAATTGTAACTTTTGTATAATGCAAACAAGGGATTGATACAATAGGATCCCCTTGCATTAACACATGAATACATTTAAGTTTATCATGTTGTAAAACAAGATATTATTAATGCATCAGCATTGGTTTTACCTGATTATAGTATAAAGTTTATACTGTTTTGCCATGAGTCTAACTCACATGCTCAGGGGGTCCTTGAACAATCGCATGGAAAATCTTGTCACCTAGACACTAAGTGCTGACATAGTGTTAGGACACCCCTTAACTCTTATAGTATAAAATCCTGAGTAGAGCTTAAAGAAAGTATTTATCTATTGTTAGGCTTATGAAAGACAAAGTAGCTTTGTTGTACAAGTAATGTCACTCTTAAAGGTACAATGTTGAAACCCTGAGTCATCATTAATCCTGCAGGTTTCAAAAGATGGGAGGATAGAGAATAGTAATATATAAGTAAATAGTGATAGTGTCAAGGAGGACACTGAAAATATACAAACTTTTTATTTTCCTGATCATGATTGTATTTAACTAATGAAACAGGAATCATTGTCCTTATTTAACTTTTCAAATGTTTCTTTTGAAGATGGAGTTCCATACACAAGATATGTTGGCTACGTTAGAGCACTGTCTACTGCATTCCAGTTATCCCAAAGGCTTGTAGCGATAAAAATGAGGGTACACTTGAGAGACTACAACCGAAGCTGGAGACAATAGACTGGTAGACCAGGCCACACGTGTTGCTGCAATAAGTCACTGCTCCCAAGGGCAACCCACTTATGTGGTAGATGCCACCCCCAAGATTGACTTAAGTACCCTCACAAAGCTCCAGGTACAAGGTCCAGAGAAAAGCAAAGCTAGGAGCTAAAGATAAATAGTGAGTGGGGGGTGGAGGTCAACGTTTAGGTCTACCAAAAACACTTTACCCAGTTATGACCCAAATAATATATGGTGAGGTGCACTTGGGGAAGGATACAATGGTGGCTATCACTAACTGTAACTGGATAGCTCCGGGTTTTGCATAGACAGCACAGGCCTTTGAAACAAGTTGTCTAATATGTGCATTGGACAATCCGAGTAAGACTGTCCCAACCCCTTTGAAAGGTACTCCCCAGACTCAGTGTTCCTTACAAAGGATACAAATTGATTTTATACCACTGTCAAAATGTTCCGAATGTGATGTCCTCTTGTATGAGCCTCATCAGTCACTAGCCCGGAGGGTAGGTGTAATGGAGGGCAGATGCAAAGACAATGGCCAAGGTAATTAAGGTAATTAAGAAAATTATTTTCTCCAGTGTGTTAAGAAAATCATGATTAAGGTCAACTGCAGATATGGGGCCTGATTCAGAGCCGGACGCTCTGACCAGAGCGCTCGCTCTGAATCAGGGCCCTCCTCCATTAAAATGGAGCGTCCTCCTGGACGCTCGTATAGCTGTGGGTCACCACCCACAGCATATACGAGCGTCCAACAAGATGGTCGCGATGGTCTTGACCATCGCGACCATCGGACTTGCGAAGGAAACCCTGCGGTCGGGTGTCCCAGCCACAAGCCCTGGAGTGATTTTGGCTCTATCAGAGCCAAAATCACTCCCACTGACATCACTAGTGATGTCAGTGGGTCCGGTTTCAGACGGTAGGCGTTCCCATGGGAACGCCTCCGTCTGGCAGGCACGCCCACCAAAGGGGGCGTGCTGTCAATCAACATCGACAGCACGCCCCCTTTGGTGTGAGACCCGGAGCGATGGGAAGCCCATCGCACGCCGGGTCTCGCGCATGTGCACGACGGAGCTCCCTCCGTCGTGCGCATGTGCAGTGGGGAACATCGACCCACTTGCGAGCGTACTGCCGCTCGCGAGTGGGTCTGAATGACCCCCATGATGTATCAATTTCACAGAAACAATTAACTAAAATACATAGCTAGGTGTTTTCTTCTATACCAGTCCTTTATCTTGATACAGGTATCCACTGTTTACAACCAGGAAATTGGATGATAATTTGGAAATATACCAGGAAGGCTATTGAGCCCAGATTTGAAAGTTTATTCCAAATCCTGATGACTACACTTATTTCAATGAAACTTCATGGGAAGGACACCTGAATATATGCCTTCTATTGCAAAGTCTTCTTCCAAGGGGAGTTGGAGCAATTTGATAATGTGAATAGATACAGTCAGGTGCATAAATATTGGGACACTGACAGAATTTTCATATTTTGGCCTCTATTCACCACCACAATGGCTTTGAAATGAAACAAACAAGATGTGCTTTAACTGCAGACTTTGAGATTTAATTGAGGGTAATTACATCCAAATCAGGTGAACGGTGTAGGAATTACAACGGTTTCTATATGTGCCTCCCACTTTTTTAGCGGGCCAAAAGTAATGGGACTATCAACTCAAAAGCTATTTCATGGACAGGTGTGGACTATTCCCTCATTATTTAATTATCAATTAAGCAGGTAAAAGGTCTGGAGTTGATTCTAGGTGTGACATTTGCATTTGGAATCAGCTGCTGTCGACTCTCAATATGAGATCCAAAGAGCTGTCACTATCAGTGAAGCAAGCCATCATTAGGCTGAAAAATCAAAACAAACCCATCAGAGAGATAGCAAAAACATTAGGTGTGGCCAAATCAACTGTTTGGAACATTCTTAAAAAGAAAGAACGCACCAGAGAGCTCAGCAACACCAAAAGACCCGGAAGACCACGGAAAACAACTGTGGTGGATGACAGAAGAATTATTTCCCTGGTGAAGAAAAACCCCTTCACAACAGTTGGCCAAATCAAGAACACTCTCCAGGAGGTAGGTGTATATGTATCAAAGTCAACAATCAAGAGAAGACTTCACAAGAGTGAATATAGAGGGTTCACCACAAGATGTAAACCATTGGTGAGCCACAAAAACAGGAAGACCAGATTAGAGTTTGCCAAACAACAACTAAAAAAGCCATTACAGATTTGGAACAACATCTTAAGGACAGATGAGGCAAAGATCAACTTGTACCAGAGTGATGGGAAGAGAAGAGTATGGAGAAGGAAGGGAACTGCTCATGATCCAAAACATACCACCTCATCAGTGAAGCATGGTGGTGGTAGTGTCATGGCGTGGGCATGTATGGCTGCCAATGGAACTGGTTCCCTTGTATTTATTGATGATGTGACTGCTGACAGAAGCAGCAGAATGAATTCTGAAGTGTTTCGGGCAATATTATATGCTCATATTCAGTCAAATGCTTCAGAACGCATTGGACGGCGCTTCACAGTGCAGATGGACAATGACCCGAAGCATACTGCAAGAGCAAACAAAGAGTTTTTTAAGGCTAAAAAGTGGAATGTTATGCAATGGCCAAGTCAATACCCTGACCTGAATCCGATTGAGCATGCATTTCACTTGATAAAGACAAAACTGAAGGGAAAATGCCCCAAGAACAAGCAGGAACTGAAGACATTTGCAGTAGAGGCCTGGCAGAGCATCACCAGGGATGAAACCCAGCGTCTGGTGATGTCTACGTGTTCCAGACTTCAGGCTGTAATTGCCTGCAAAGGATTTGCAACAAAGTATTAAAAAGTGAAAGTTAGATTTAGGATTGTTTAGTTTGTCCCATTACTTTTGGCCCCTTAAAAAGTGGGAGGCACATATAGAAACCGTTGTAATTCCTACACCGTTCACCTGATTTGGATGTAATTACTCTCAAATTAAATCTGAAAGTCTGCAGTTGAAGCACATCTTGTTTGTTTAATTTCAAAGCCATTGTGATTGTGAATAGATGCCAAAATATGAAAATTCTGTCAATGTCCCAATATTTATGCACCTGACTGTACATGTTCCTAGGCCCCAAGTCTGACAAAGGCTTGTAGAAATGTATATTTTGCTTTGCTTTGTTATAAGTTTTATTTTAGCTTTAAAACTTTGAGTTGTTATCACAAATATCAAGCTGAGTAACTGCATATATAGGGCCTGATTCAGACCCACTCGCGAGCAGCTGTCCGCTCGCAAGTGGGTCGATGTTCTGCACTGAGCATGCGCACGACGGAGGGAGCTCCGTCATGCGCATGCGCCAGACGCAACGAGCGAAGGATTTTCCTTCGCTCGTAGTGTCTCTTCAAAGGGGGCGTGCTGTCGATGTTGACTGACAGCACGCCCCCTTTGGTGGGCGTGCCGGGGGCGTGCCTCCCTGACGGGGGTGTTCCCACGGGAACGCCTCCCGTCAGAAGCCGGCCCACTGACATCACTAGTGATGTCAGTGGGAGTGATTTTGGCTCTGATAGAGCCAAAATCACTCCGGAGCTTGCGGTTGAAAACCTCAACCGCAGGCTCCGGCTCGCAGTTTCGATGGTCGCGATGGTCAAGACCATCGCGGCCATCAAACTGCACGCTCGTATAGGCTGTGGGTGGTGACCCACAGCTATACGAGCGTCCAGGAGGACGCTCCATTTTTTAGGAGGGCGGCCCTCATTCAGAGCGTGCGCTCTGCTCAGAGCGTACGGCTCTGAATGAGGGCCATAGTTTTATATGAAGAGATGAAGCAGTAACAATATCTAGAATCAATGAATAGTATGTTCACAATATAGAAGCTTTAAGCCAAATTGTTTGATAATGTTACAGATGAAATATTTGATGGACCTAAAATGATCTCTAATGAACTGCAAAGTAAAGTAAAAGTTATGGGACAGTTTAAACTGATCCTCAACTACCTTACGGCTGCTTAATAAGATATGTGTCTCATAGTGAGGCTAGCCTGCTGTAATGTATATAGCTGATCACTTTTCTGACCTGATACATGGACACGTGAAGAAAATCAAGGAACTGAAAGACCAGTCTAGGAAAACACATGGTAATCCAGAGTATAATCTTGATGATAATGAATGGTTTTCCTAAATAAACCCAGCTAAATGGTCTAATGAATTTAGTAGATGGATATCAGGAATTCTTTCAATTATTGCTAAAGGTTTAGCTTTGTTTGTAATCATTTAGATTGCTATAAAATTTGCTATTTTTCTGATTAAGAAGTTACTTACACTTGACTGTTGTTTCTCCAAGGAAAATACACTAAAGGCCTTAATGATGACTCAAGTCTATGATAGCATCAGTGCCTAAGACAACATTCCAAGTTGTACCATTTGTGGAACCAGCCTCATTGAGGATGACAAGCAAACATGTGGACAATACAAGACTATCATCATTTCCCTGAATAGTCATGACAAGATAGACTGAATAAAAGACAATTAGAGACTGAGGACCGTGGACTTGCTTTATGGGGAATGGAGCAATGCATAATCCTATGTATGGGTTCCTGTAGATGGAACTTATATATAAATGTACCTATACTTAGTATAGCAAGATCGTTTTCCTCTTAGGTAGATAGTATAGAGTACAGTTATGAATAAAAGATGGGAAAAATTATAAATCTGTTATTAAGCTAAGACTCCCCATAAGACTCCATCTTGTCAAAAGATGGTGTGTGCCTTTAAGTTATTCATAGCTTTAAATAAATATGTATAAACATGCAGATAGTGTTATGAATAAGACTGTGTATTCTCACCCCCCCTAACACTCCCACGTGTACAAATAACTATGACTGCTATAGTGAGATATAATGTGTGAATATTCTGATATGTTGCAAAGTAAGAACACTGCTTTATATTATTGTATGACACGCAAATATAGCCAGAGGGAATCTTGAAACCATGACTGATGTTTGTGTTGATTCTGTCTCCTGAGATTTCAGTAATGCAAGGGTCTGACAAACACTAATGAGCTTGGGCTGGTGATTAATTACAATAGATTGGTTCCGATCTATCAGCGGGAACTGGCACACAGAGGTCACAGCCCCTGAATTAGTTCCTAGTGTGGCAGGCTGAAGAATAGTCAGGAGGCAGTATTCGATTCACGGAGCAGCAGATCAAAGCCAAAGGAATAAAGCAAAGAAAATGTGTGTCACAAGCCATAGTCATACATAGGGATCGCATAAATAGTCAAAGCCAGGTCATACAGGTATGGCAGGAGCAGGACTAGGAGTAAAGGCAAAAACTTTGCCACCCATCTTTTGTCAGAAGCCAGTTTATATAGGAAAGGGATTCAACTTGCCGCCCCTAGTGATGTCAGCGATCACATGATTGCAAGCATAAGGTGTAAGGAGAGTCGAACACCCGTCCCTAGAGAGAAAACTCTGACTGGGAGGATCTATCACAGCATGGCGACAGTTAGAAAGACTCGGCAGACCTAAGCCCCAGGAAACAACACCATCTAATCTGGAAGTACTAGTGAATGTTCAGTGATGTCTGACTCCTGGAGGTCCGGCTTGTCTTGGGAGGTGACTGCTAAGGAAACCCATAGACCCTTCCCATCTCTGTGTCCACAGCACTTCTTCCTTTCCAAACTTATTCACTGTGAAATGTTGCTCTCTCCCCTGTATCTGGGAACTAAGATTGGTTGTTATGTGTTATACTTTAGAGAACTTTGTTATCCACCCAGGTTCTAAACAGCCTTCATATTTCAGCTTTTCATTTACTGCCAGGCAGGTTACCCCAGAGGTAAAAGGCTCTGTGTGCACTGGACACCACACTGCATTGATCTTTACCGCGTTTGCCTCCAGGTGGTAGGATATGGCCCTATCTTTTTCTCCTGGGCCACCACATTCTCAAACAGCCAGAAGAATGGAAGGCCTTCGCCTGATTTAGTCCGTACTTTATGATCAGGCAAGAGAAATCAAAGAAGAGAAGACAGTATCCTCATAGTGACCGTTCCGGGCCGGGTTTACTATACATAGGTTGTTGCATGAGATTCTACCAGTCAACAAACTAAGGGCCTGATTCAGACCCACTCGCGAGCGGCTGTCCGCTCGCAAGTGGGTCGATGTTATGGACTGAGCATGCGCACGACGGAGGGAGCTCCGTCGTGCGCATGCGCCAGACGCGACGAGCGAAGGAAAGTCCTTCGCTCGTTGTGTCCGATCAAAGGGGGCGTGCTGTCAATGTTGATTGACAGCACGCCCCCTTTGGTGGGCGTGACGGGGCGTGCCTCCCTGACGGGGGTGTTCCCACGGGAACGCCTCCCGTCAGAAGCCGGCCCACTGACATCACTAGTGATGTCAGTGGGAGTGATTATAGCTCTGATAGAGCCAAAATCACTCCGGAGCTTGCGGTTGAAAACCTCAACCGCAGGCTCCGGCTCGCAAATTCGATGGTCGCGATGGTCTCGACCATCGCGACCATCACAATGCACGCTCGTATAGCCTGTGGGTGGTGACCCACAGCTATACGAGCGTCCAGGAGGACGCTCCATGAAAATGGAGCCCGGCCCTCATTCAGAGCGTGCGCTCTGCTCAGAGCGTACGGCTCTGAATGAGGGCCTAAAGGTCCCCACTGTCTGCAGATGATAAACTGCATATCACCCACATATTCTGTAACCATGTACCGCTCTATATTGGTTCACAGTCTTTTCAAAATAAACATGGTTACTTAGGAAAATATGTAATCTTTCACCCATTTTTTATATTTGTGGGCGTTGCCCACCCTGGTGTCTCCTCATTAGCGGTGACATAGCAGTGGCAGACTACTGTTTTATTCTTTCAAAAAAGTATACAACATGTATGTCATTTAGACAATGGCATGGCAGTGGTCGGATTGATGGGTAAGAGACAGATGTGCCAAACGTGATGTCTTGTTTGGTGCAAGATCTGTACTCCTCCCTATAAGACAGCGCCAGAGTATAGGCTCCCAAACCATACTCCAGCATTCCTACCTCTAGTGATCCCTGCTGCTCATTCCTGACCTTGGCTTTGCTTGTGACCTGATTCCGTCTGCTCCCTGGTACTGCGCTTGGTATTCCGGTTTTGATCTTGGCTATTCTCCATGACCTGTTCTGTTTGATCCTTGGTACCGTTTCGTCCATCTGGTTCTGACCTGGCTTGTTGACTACGAGTATGCTACGTATCCTACTATGCTTCAGTGTACGCCGGCACCTATACTAGGGAACCAAGTCAGAGCACTACGCCCTGCTTGTCAGACACAACCAAGTCCAAACCTCCTTGCGCAGGTCCCTGGTGAATATCGCCGACATGTTAGACTCCATGCCCCTGTACTGGGTCTTAGTCAATCCCTAAGTAGAGGCAAGATAGTTTGTGACAGCATACTCTGGCCCTACAACATGGATGCTGCTGGTAATCCCTTGCCATGGGAATTGCAGTAAAATCTCCTTGCCAGAGTTGTGAAGCAAGAGCATGATCAGGCCCAGAACATGCAGTGCCTACAGACACTGAGTCAGCAAGTCGGTACCAATCAGTCGCCTCTGGTACAGTCAGCACCATCTCCTGTGATTTCTTTTCCAGTTACTGGAGCTTCCACACCCCTACGGATTCTGAATCCCTCGAAGGTTGATGGGGACCCCAAGAGCTGTCTGAATCAGTGTTCGATCCAGTGCAAGGGTTTTTGGAGCAAATTAAAGATGTGCTGGCATCCAGAGAGCTACCAATGTCCCTGGACAACCTAATATCCTTATATATCCGGGCAGACCTTCGTCATGGAGACAGGGCACGAGAAAGGGAACAGTCTCACTGCTTTAACTTTAAGATAGCTTCTCATTTCACAGCTCCAGTTGAGTCTCCTGAAGAACCCCTGCAGTTTAGGAAGTCTCTTCTCCCTGCTGCAGAGAGAAATAGGAGAAGAATAAGCTGTGTCTGTACTGTGGTGAACCAAGTAATCTGCTTGCTGGCTGTCCCAAGCGTTCCGGAAACGAAAGGCCATAACTGATCGAGGGGTGGTCAGATTAGGTGCTTTTCATTAGACCCCAAATGGTTTCAACTGATGTGACTCTACTGCTAGACAAGCCCTTTAAAATTCTTCTGTGTGACCAATAGTATCCAGCACATATCTACTCTGTCCCCAATCCAGCACATAATATCTACTGTGGCCCCAATAATATCCAGCACATAATATCTACTGTGTCCTCAATAGTATCCAGCACATAATATCTAGTCTGTCCCCAATCCAGCACATAAATCTACTGTGGTCCCAATAGTATCCAGCATATAATATCTACTGTGTCCCAAATAACATCCAGCACATAATATCTACTGTTTCCCCAATAGTATCCAGCACATAATATCTAATCTGTCCCAGTGGTCGAAGTTTTAAGTGGGGGTATGGGAATTTTTAAGTGGGGGTATGGAAAATTTAAGGCTGTACCTATATACGTGCCGAAGGTGCTTGCACGTCGTAAAGAGGGATTTGGCCACTCAAAAGAGGTGAGATCTTAAGGCACGCCCCCATGTCATCAATCTAGTGTACCACACTGAAGTACCCCTTATACACATTATGTCACACAATTTATAGTGCCCTTATAACACATTATGCCATGCAGTAATAGTGCCTCTTATACATTATGCCACAGTATTGCCCCTTACACATTATTCCACACATAGTAATGCCTCTTACACATTATGTCTCACAGTAATACCCTTTGCAAATTATGCCATGTAGTATTAGTGCCCCTTACACATCATGCCACAGTTAAGCTCTTGCGCAGACTTTTACTGCCCCGTGTCCTTAAAACATCCTATAACCTACCTCTGATGAGCAACCAGCAGTAGCCTCTTACCTCCCAGTCAGCAGCAACAGGTGTACAGCACCACTGCGGCCTTGAAACATCAGCTATGTATGTATGGACTGGGTATGGGATGCCGGCGCTCAGTATCCCGACAAGGTTAGGACACTGATACCTGCCGATAAGTATCCTAACCCTTCCCCTAAAGCTAACCCTCCCTTCCTGCAGCCTAAACCTAACCATCCCCCTAGCAGCCTAACCCCTCTCAGCACAGACCGCCCCCTTCCCTCACAGCACAGACTCCTCTCACCTCTCAGCACAGACCCCCCTCATAGCACAGACTCCCCTCACAGCACAAACCCCCTCTTTCTCACATCACTGACCCCAATCACCTCTCAACACAGACCCCCTATTTCTCACATCACTGACCCCGATCACCTCTCAGCATAGACACCCTCTTTCTCACATCACTGACCCCTCTCACCACAGAACCCCTTTTTCTCACATTTATTGACCCCTCCCCGTCACAGCACAGACCCCCCTCACACCACAGACCCCCTCTCACATCACTGACCCCTCCACCTCACAGCACAGACCCCCCTCACAGCAGACCCCTCTGACCAGACTCCTCCCTTCACAGCACAGACCCCTCTGACCAGACTCCCCCCTTCACAGCACAGACCCCCTCTCCCAGCACAGACCCCCCTCACCACAGACTCCCCCTCTCACAGCACAAATACCTTTCCTGACATCACTTACCCCACCCCCTGCTCAGACTGCTGTCCCCTTAGCAGTGGGTCAGGAGCACCTTACTCCGCTCTCAGCTCCGCCCAGAGCCTGATGTCGGAAAGGTCCCTCCAGCACAGGGGATAGGTGTCCTCTCGCCGGCCGGGCAGGTTTGTTCTCTCGCCGGGTCTAAAAAAAAGACGGTGGTGGGCAGGCAGCGTGAGGGCAGTGCGGCGGTGGGTGGGCCAGCGGCGGGTCTTTGAACAGTTTTGCCTATGTGGCTGTGTGTGGGCCAGCGGCGATCACGGGGGCACAGCCAATTATTGACGGCCGGGTCCAGAATGAGGAGGAACGTGGTTTCCATGGAAAGAGGGCAGCACACAGCGCCGCCATCATTTCGAATCTGGGGCTGTCCGTTAGCTAATTAGGCTGTCTGGGGCTGTCTGTCCGCGAGCTCCAATTAGCTCGCGGACAGTCCCAGATTAATAATGATGGCTGCGCTGTGTGCTGCGCTCTTTCCATGGAAACCAGTTTGTTCTTGGAATCTTTTGTTTTTGCAAGAACAAACATCTTCATGGCGGGCAATGGGAGGCACAACAGGGCTCAGTGCTCGAAGGAAGTACCGGTATAGCATACCACTGTATACCGGCACACTTCGAGCACTGATCTGTCCCCAATCCAGCACATAATATCTACTGTGGTCCCAATAGTATCCAGCATATAATATCTACTCTGTCCCCACTAGCATCCAGCATATCTAATGTATCCCCAATAGTATCCAGCACATATTTACTTTGTCCCCAATCCAACACATAATATCTACTGTGGCCCCAATAGCACCCAGCACATAATATATACTGTGTCCCCAATAGTATCCAGCACATAATATTTAATCTGTCCCCAATCCAGCACATATCTACTGTGTCTCTAATAGCATCCAGCACATAATATATACTGTGTCCTCAATAGCATCCAGCACATAATATCTGCTGTGTCCCCAATAGTATCTAGCACATAATATCTACTGTGTACACAATCGTATCCAGCTCATGATATCTAATATGGGCCTAATAGTATCCAGCACATAATATCTACTGTGTCCCTAATAGAATCCAGCATATAATATCTACTGTAACCCCAACAGCATCCAGCGCATAATATCTACTGTAACCCCAATCGTATTCAGCACCTAATATCTACTCTTTCCCCAACAGCATCCAGCATAAATTATCTACTGTGTCCCCAATAGCATCCAGCATATAATAACTACTGTGTCCACAATCATATCCAGCACATAATAACTAATATGGCCCCAATAGTATCCAGAACATAATATCTACTTTGTCCCCAATCAGATCTAGCACATAATATCTACTGTGTCCCCAAGAGTATCCAGCACATAATATATATTGCGTCCCCAATAGCATCCAGCACATAATATCTATTCTGTCCCCAATAGCATCCAGCATATAATATCTACTGTGTCCCCAATCGTATCCAGCACATAATATCTACTGTGTCCCCAATAGCATCCAGCACATAATATCTACTGTGTCCCCAATAGCATCCACCATATAATATCTACTGTGTCCCCGATCATATCCAGCACATAATATCTAATCTGTCCACAATAGTATCCAGCGCATAATATATACCGTATCCCCAATCGTATCCAGCACAAAATATCTAATATGTCCACAGTAGTATCAAGCGCATAATATCTACTGTAACCCCAATAGCATCCAGCTTATAATATCTACTGTAACCCCAATAGTATCCAGCATATAATATCTAATGTGTCCACAATAGCATCTAGCACATAATATCTACTGTGTCCCCAATAGGGGTTGGGTATGGGATCCCAACGGTCAGCATGCTGATGGTCAGAATCCCGACAGATATATAAGTATTATAACCCCTACCCTAACCCACCCCTCTTGCAGCGTAACCCTAGCCCTCCCCCTAGTGCCTAACTCTCGCCATCCCCTTGACCCTAATATTTATGTCCACAATCTGTCTAGATTCTGACAGCTGGGATGCCGATTTCAGTATTGTAACCATCGGTATCATGACTGTCAGGATGCCAACTACATCCCCTCAAAAGAATCCAACACATAATATATACTGTGGCAGCAATAGCATCCAGCACATAATATATACTGTGGTCACAGTAGTATCCAGCACATATATACTGTAGCAACATTAGTATCCACAACATAACAAATATTGTGGCCCCAATAGCATCCAGCACATAATATATATGGTGCCCCAATAGTATCCAGTATATAATATCTACTATGTCCCCAATCGTATCCAGCACATAATATCTAATATGGCCCCAATAGCATCCATTATATATCTACTGTGTCCCCAATAGCAACCAGCATATAATATCTACTGTGTCCCCAATAGTATCCAGCACATATCTACTGTGTCCTCAATTGTATCCAGCACATAATATCTAATATGGCCCCAATAGCATCCATTATATATCTACCGTGTCCCCAAGAGCAACCAGCATATAATATCTACTGTGTCCCCAATAGTATCCAGCACATATCTACTGTGTCCTCAATCGTATCCAGCACATAATATTTACTGGGTTCCCAATAATATCCAGCATATAATAACTACTGTGGCCCCATTAGTATCTTGCACATAATATCTAATGTGGCCCCAATAGTCTCCAGCACATAACTACTTTGTCCCCAATCAGATCCATCACATAATATCTACTGTATCCCCAAGAGTATCCAGCACATAGTATATATTGCGTCCCCCATAGCATCCAGCACATAATATCTATTCTGTCCCCAATAGCATCCAGCATATAATATCTACTGTGTCCCCAATCGTATCCAGCACATAATATATACTGTGTCCCCAATAGTATCCAGCACCTAATAACTACTGTGTCCCCAATAGTATCCAGCACATAATAACTACTGTGGCCCCAATAGTATCCAGCACATAATAACTACTGTGGTCCCAATAGTATCCAGCACATAATAACTACTGTGGGTCCAATAGTATCCAGCACATAACAACTACTGTGTCCCCAACAGTATCCAGCACATAATAACTACTGTGGCCCCAATAGTATCCAGCACATAATAACTACTGTGGCCCCAATAGTATCCAGCACATAGTAACTACTGTGGCCCCAATAGTATCCAGCACATAATAACTACTGTGGGCCCAATAGTATCCAGCACATAACAACTACTGTGGCCCCAATAGTATCCAGCACATAATAATTACTGTGGCCCCAATAGTATCCAGCACATAATAACTACTGTGGTCAGTGGCGTACCTACCATAGGTGCTGGGGGTGCAGCTAGCATTGCCCTGCCCTCACCCTGCACCTACAGTACCAGTTATCGGACCACGTCCTCCCGCACCCTTCTCACTCCCGTCTCGACTCATATTTTCCGTAGTCGCTGCAACCTTCCCCCCTCTGTGGTTGCTTCCTCCTGGTCGGATCCGCCTCTGGCTCCTCATTTACTGATACTGGGAGGAGGTATGGCCGCATCCTCCCAGCATCAGTGAGTGAGGAGAGATGGAGCCGACTGGGAGAGGAGGTATGCCTGCCCTGCGCGACCATGGAGCACGTAAGTTGTGGAGAGGGGAGTGAGGGGTGAGGAGGGTGTGTGTGGGGGGGGTGAGAGTGCAGAGTGGGGCTGGGGACCTAGGAGGGGCAGTGACAATTTTGCTATGGGGACCCCTTAGGTCTAGTTAGGCCCCTGACTGTGGCAGCAATAGTATCCAGCACTACTATGGCCCCAATAGCATCCAGCACATAATATACACTGTGGCCCCATTAGCATCAATCACAGTATACTATAGCCCAGTATTGAATAGTACTAATACCTGGGAGCTCTCTGTATTTTTTCCAGCATCTCATGAACAGTAACATTACCAAAAATAAAATGGTATTAACAAAAGTCAATATATACTGTAGTAGTATAATATGGAGATATGGGCACTAATATAACCAGCATGATAAATATGGACAGTGATATTCCTCACAATAGCAGTATTATACCCATGGGCACTGAGAGTGAGGGGTTAGGTACAATGTACCTGGGCCAGGGTCTCTATGGAAACCCGAGACTGCAGGGGAGACGTACCACCCCCAAACATGGCATTGCAATGTGTGTCACCGCTTAATGGTGATGGACACCTGGAAACTACTAAGCTCAAGCAGTAAACTTTGAGGGTCCCTGTTTCCATAATCTATCTATCTACTGTAAGTTTAGTTAAATTGCAATGGTCACCATAATTTTTTCAATTGTAGTACATACAGTATCCTCAGTATCTATTAATTTAAGTTATTTAGCAAAGAAATAGAATATACATGACTATACTATATCATACTGCAGCATAGAAAGTCCGACTTAAGGGCATTTTATAAGCTATTGTTTCCGGATGCCAAGCATGCCAAAGATCATTTACGCACTGTAATTGTTACATGTACTTAAATTTTTATTCAATTCTCAGCTACAGATTAATTTTGTACTATTAAGTTATCTACTGTACAATTCTTTTTGTACTTCACAATAAGATGCCTATTTAAAAAGCATGGAATTCATTAAAAGCCTCCATAGAACGCATTGTAAATAGCAGGGGCAGGCTGGCAAGGGGCATTTTACCCCCTGCTGTCAGCAAAGGCTCTTTACATTAAGCTCCTGAATCCCTTGCAATTCCCAGAGATGCATAGTTGAGAGCTGCATGGCCTTCACTTACAAATAGTGACCTCTAGTGGTGGAAATAAAACATTCAACATGCTGTATAGACAAGCAAATAACTGAATTACATGTCTTGTTTCTCCTGCTTATTTTTTTAATTTCCAGGGACAGACGCAGTTTGTCCATGGAAATGTCCCTATTTATCATTGTACTCAGTCATTTGTACAATACATTTTTTAATTGAGCTCAATCTTTTGCAATTATCAGTAAAACATCTACAGTAACTGTACATACACACACATTTAGGGGTATATTTACTAAAGTGAGAGTTTTTAGAAGTGGAGAAATGAAAATTTTCACCTGCAATTGTAAAAATTAAGTTATCGTGCCATTCAACAAATGGGTAAAGCAGGAGATATCACAGATATCTCCTACTAACTTTCCCTCTTGCAGAATGGCCCGCTGTCCCCATACACTAATATGGAGACAGAATTCATCAAGCTCCGAAAATACAATATTTTATAAGCTTGAGTGCGGGAGCATTCGCCATCTTCAGATGGCGAATGCTCCCACTTGTGGATTGCAACCCGCTCCTTCTCTATGGGAAGGAGGTTCCGATTTGCGAAGAGGGATCCTCTCGGATAAAGACATATTAGAGTCTTCTGTCACAGTTTAAATATACTAAATGAGACTATTCCTTGAGGTGCAGACCACCTCCAGATCTGAAAGGGTTAAATACACTAAAGAAAAACCCTAGACATGTTTTGCAACACTGCAAACATGTACGTAAACATACAATTCAATAGTGTTCAATACATAAATTTATATTATTTCTTGACGATTTTAAGAGGTACAATGCTTAGAAACACACTGATTGATTCTGGCTTCTCACTCAACTGTTTTGATTTGTTGCTTTGCTGTTTGTTATTACAGAATGCAGTTAATATCCCTTTGATCGGGGTACTGGCTGCCGGAATCCCGACCACCGACAGAACACCGGGGCCGGAATCCCGAATCCCAGAGTAAGCTAATAGTTACTAGGGGTGTGCACCGGCCACTTTTCGTGTTTTGGTTTTGGATCTGGATCTTTCTTCGTGTTTTGGATCTGGATTGGTTTTGCCAAAACCACCCTTCCGTGTTTTGGGTTCTGGGTTTTGTGTTTTGGATCTGTATTTTTTTTTTAAAAAGCATAAAAACAGCTAAAATCACAGAATTTGTAGGTTTTTCTGCTCCTATGCTATTATTAACCTCAATAACCTTAATTTCCACTCATTTCCAGTCTATTCTGAACACCTCACACCTCACAATAGTGTTTTTATGTCCAAAACGTTGCACCGAGGTAGCTGGATGACTATGCTAAGCGACACGAGTGGGCGGCACAAACACGTGACCCATCTAGGCGTGAAACTGCAGTGGCAGACAGGATGGCAGTTTGAAAAACTAGGCCCCAAACTGTACATAATGCAAAGAAAAAAAAGAGGTGCAAGATGGAATTGTCCTTGGGCCCTCCCACCCACCCTTATGTTGTATAAACAGGACATGCACACTTTAACAAACCAATCATTTCAGCGCCAGGGTCTGCCACACAACTGTGGCTGAAATGATTGGTTCGTTTGGGCCCCCACAAAACAAGCTGGCAATTAATGTGTCCCTGCACAAACTGGCTCTATGGAGGCAAGATGTCATCCTCATCCTCCTCATCCACCGATTCCTCACCCTCTTCAGTGTGTACATCCTCATCCTCACAAAGTATTAACTCGTCCCCACTTGAATCCACCACCACAGGTCCCTCTGTACCTTCTGGAGGCTGGTCTCCCTGGAAGAGCTGATAATTCATTTTGATGAAGATCATCTTCTCCACATTCTGTGGAAGCAACCTCCTACGCCTTTCGCTGACAAGGTTCCCGGCTGCACTAAACACTCTTTCGGAGTACACACTGGAGGGGGGGCAACTCAGGTAAAATAGAGCCAGTTTGTACAGGGGCCTCCAAATTGCCTCTTTTTCCTGCCAGTACAGGTATGGACTGTCTGCCATGCCTACTTGGATGCTGTCACCGATGTAATCCTCCACCATTCTGTCAATGGTGACAGTATCATATGCAGTGACAGTAGACATGTCAGAAATTGTTGCCAGGTCCTTCAGTCCGGACCAGATGTCCAAACTTGGTCCTGCCTGCCCTGCATCACCGCCAGCGGGTTGCTTAGGATACCTAAGTTTTTTCCTGGCAGCCCCAGTTGCAGGAGAAAATGAAGAAGGAGCCGTTGACGTGTCACGTTCCGCTTCAGCTGACAGTGTGTTCACCAGCAGGTCTTTGCACCTCTGCAGGCTTGTGTCGGCCGGAAAGAGAGACACCACATAGGCTTTAAACCTAGGATCGAGCATGGTGGCCAAAACGTAGTGGTCTGATTTCAACAGATTGACCACCCTGGAATCCTGGCAAAGCGAATGAAGGGCTTCATCCACAAGTCCCACATGCCGAGCGGAATCGCTCCGTCTTAGCTCCTCCTTCACTTTCTCCAGCTGCTTCTGCAAAAGCCTGATGAGGGGAATGACCTGACTCAAGCTGGCAGTGTCTGAACTGACTTCACGTGTGGCAAGTTCGAAGGGCTGGAGAACCTTGCACAACACGGAAATCATTCTCCACTGCGCTTGAGTCAGGTGCATACCCCCTCCTTTGCCTATGTCATAGGTGGATGTATAGGCTTGTATGGCCTTTTGCTGCTCCTCCATCCTCTGAAGCATATAGAGGGTTGAGTTCCACCGCGTCACAACCTCTTGCTTCAGGTGATGGCGGGGCAGGTTCAAGAGTGTTTGCTGGCGCTCCAGTCTTCGGCACGCAGTCGCTGAATGGCGAAAGTGGCCAGAAATTTTTCGGGCCACCCAAAGCGTCTCCTGCACGCCCCTGTCGCTTTTCAGAAAATTCTGCACCACCAAGTTTATTGTGTGAGCAAAACATGGGACGTGCTGGAATTTGCCCAGATGTAATGCCCGCACAATATTGGTGGCGTTGTCAGATATCACAAATCCCCAGGAGAGTCTAAGTGGGGTAAGCCACTGGGCGATGATTTCCCTCAGTTTCTCTAAGAGGTTGTCGGCGGTGTGCCTCTTACTGAAACCGGTGATACACAGCGTAGCCTGCCTTGTAACGAGCTGGCATTTCTGAGATGCTGCTACTGGTGACGCTGCTGCTGTTGCTGCGTAAGGTGATACATCTACCCAGTGGGCTGTCACAGTCATATAGTCCTTAGTCTGCCCTGTTCCACTTGTCCACATGTCCGTGGTTAAGTGGACATTGTGTACAACGGCATTTTTCAGGACACTGAGGACACTTTTTCTGACGTTTCTGTACAGTCTCGGTATCGCCTGCCTAGTGAAGTGGAATCTAGACGGGATTTGGAACCGGGGACACACTACCTCCATCAATTGTCTAAATCCCACTGCACTAATGGCGGATACCGGACGCACGTCTAACACCAACATAGCAGTCAAGGCCTCAGTTATACGTTTTGCTTCAGGATGACTGCTGTCGTACTTCATCCTCCTCGCTAAGGACTGTTGGAGGGTCAATTGTTTAGTAAAAGTAGTGGTGTTCCTACTTCCTCTCTGGGATGATGAACGACTCCCAGCAGCAGCAACAGCAGCAGCGGCAGCAGTAGGCGTAGCAATGCAGGATCCTCCAGAGGAATCCCGGATAGGAGAGTCAGTCATGCCAGTGACATGGCCTGCAGGACTACTTCCGATCCTGACTAAGGAGGAAATTGACGAGGAGGGAGTTGACGGTGTGGTTTGCAGGCGCTTGGATACAACAGGACAACGGGATTTAGGTGTCCCTGGACTGCTTACGGTCTTAGCCAAAGTTTCTGAACTTGACAGTAACTTTTTATGAACGCGCTGCAGGTGCCGTATAAGGGAGGATGTTCCTAGGTGGTTGACGTCCCTACCCCTACTTATTTCACCTTTACATATGGCAAGACAGTTGTTGTCCGGATTTGGATAGAAATATTGCCAGACCAAAGAGGTGGAATGTTTGGTCTTCTGCCCAGGCATGACCGTGATGGGCTTTTTCATCCCACGGACAACAACTGTCTCCCCCGGAGCCTGATTTAAACAAACCACATCACCATCAGAATCCTCCTCGCCAACTTCCTCCTCAGCGCCAGCTACACCAGTATCCTCATCCTGTTGTACTTCAACAGTGACATCTTCAATTTGCATATCAGCAAGTGGACTGTGGGTGCTCCTTTCAGCACTTGCAGGGGGCGTGCAAATGGTGGAAAGAGCCACCTCTTCCCGTCCAGTGCTGGGAAGGTCCGGCATCGCAACCACCACCACACTTGGACTCTCCTTGGGGATTTGTGATATCTTCTTAGAAAGCACAGTTCTTCGCTGTGCTTTTGCCAGCTTAACTCTTTTGATTTTTTTAGTGGGAGGAGGGCTTCCATCGTCATGTGAAGCTGAACCACTAGTCATGAACATACTAGGGATCGACCTTAGCCGTTCCTTGCCACTCCGTGTCGTAAATGGCATATTGGCAAGTTTACGTTTCTCTTCAGCTGATTTAAATGTCTTTTTCAAGGTCATTTTCCTGAACTTTGCCATTTGGGATTGTATGTGCCCTCTACTATGACATTGGGCATCGGCCTTGGCAGACGACGTTGATGGCATGTTATCGTCTATGTCATAACTAGTGGCAGCAGCTTCAGCACTAGGAGGAAGTGGTTCTTGATCTTTCTCTATTTTATTTTTATCGGAGAAAGTTTGGTCCTCCATTTATGTTATATCGATTTGATATATACGTGCGGCTAAACACAGAAAATAATTTTTTTTTTGGTTTGGACTGGAGTGTACTTTGTGGGTTACAGCACCCTTTAACGGTCAAGCCAGCCGGCCCTTTACTTATGACACAGGCGCACGCTTGGCACTACTTTGTTGATGCACGTGCGGCTACTGCGCACACAATTCACAAACACAGAAAATAATTTTTTTTTTGGTTTGGACTGGAGTGTACTTTCGGGGGTTACAGCACCCTTAACGGTCAAGCCAGCCGGCCCTTTACTTATGACACAGGCGCACGCTTGGCACTACTTTGTTGATGCACATGCGGCTACTGCGCACACAATTCACAAACACAGAAAATAATTTTTTTTTGGTTTGGACTGGAGTGTACTTTCGGGGGTTACAGCACCCTTTAACGGTCAAGCCAGCCGGCCCTTTACTTATGACACAGGCGCACGCTTGGCACTACTTTGTTGATGCACGTGCGGCTACTGCGCACACAATTCACAAACACAGAAAATATATTATTTTTTTAGCACTTGGGGGGAGCACCCCTGATGGACAGAGCACCCCCTGGACAACACTACAGCACTCCTTTAGGACTGGGACACTGCACAGGACTTTGGAGTGGACACAGCCCCTATGGAGAACTGACTGCACAACACAGTCCAGCCAGCCCCTATGGACTTTGAAGTAGTGGACACAGCCCCTATTAACAACAGCAGCACAGCACAACACAGCCAGCCCCTATGGACTTTGAAGTAGTGGACAACAGCAGCACTACACTACACTACACAGCCCTAACTCCCACCCTCCCTCTTCACTGTCCACAGCCGAGTGAGAAAATGGCGCCGACGTGGGTACCTTATATAGGATCCAAAACCCGCGAGACTCGGAAGGCGGGATGATGACGTTTTGCCTCGATTTCAGATCCGAGTCAGGCGGGAAAAGTCGAGCCTGACTCGGATCGGACTCGGATCGGGGGGGCTCGGGGGGGTTCGGATTTCAGAAATCCGAACCCGCTCACCCCTAATAGTTACTAATATAGCATTTTTTTATTCGATCCAGTTCAGTATGGATCCATTAGTTCTGCTTTGTATACAGTAGGAGCTCTCATGCTAGGACTGTGTTTGTAAGGGGGGACATTGTATTTGGTGGGATAGATGGTGAATCCCAATCTTCTGCTGAACTGTAATATTTTATTTCCCAAAATAGTGACATATGTAGGTGACCAGCACACTGTCACTTTCATATCCAGGACACACAGACAAGACTTCCATATTGACCATAGTGAAGTGTGGAGAAGTGGACTAGTTGAGAATTTGCCCATAGCAGCCAATCAGCTTCTGCCTATCATTTTATAGAATGTGCTTGAAAATGCTACCTCAAAGCTGATTGGTTGCTAAGGGCAACGTCTCCACTCTTCACTGCTTTATAGATCAACCCCATAATCACTTGCCCAATTCTCTATAAATACACCAAATTTTACAGAAAAGCAAGTAGCTTTGGCCAATATACAATAAAAATATATATACAACAATCGCGATCCACGTTTGAATAGGGCTGCTTGAGAATCAAAGTGACTTTCACAGGTCACAGTAATAGAATGTAGAAACAGAAAAAAGTGTTCTCAAGCGCACCTAATAGGAAATATTTGTCACAGCAAGAGAAATGTTGAGTCAATAAATAATGTTATTGTGTCAATATGTGGTGTTCTAATACCACTGAATCAATCAATCGCAGGCAGCTCTCCCTGTATCATTGTCACTATGTCTTTAGAAAACAATAGTATCCAGTAGTTCACCGTAACTCCAATAGTATCAAGTTGTCACTCCCGGCCTTCAATTAAAATCCTTCATCAGTTTTATTAAAGTTTAAAACACATAAATGGATGCGTACCATAAAACCAACGTGTTTCCACCTCCTCTGATAAAGACCTCAGAAGAGGTGGAAACGCGTTGGTTTTATGGTGATTGCTTTTTGGAGTACCCAGACCAGGAAGGTAAAGCTCTATAGGGGGAGCAGACTAATACCCCTATATGTCCTACAGTGAGCCTTACTTTAAAGGTCTTTTATGGTACGCATCCATTTATGTGTTTTAAACTTTAATAAAACTGTGAAAGATTTTACACTATTGCGGCAACCATCTTTTGTTTTACATGGATTTATACTTGAGAAAACCCATATAGAAAAGGTGGACCGCTGATGAAGGATTTTAATTGAAGGCCGGGAGTGACTACTTGATACTATTGGAGTTACGGTGAACTACTGGATACTATTGTTTTCTAAAGACATAGGGCCTGATTCAGAGCCGCTCGTAAGCGGCCGCTCGTTCGTTCCGAGCGATGTTTGCACAACTGCGCATGCGTACGGATCGTAATACGCATGCGCGAACCAGTCAGTGCGGCCGAAAATCGTTTGTTTGCTAAATAGCGAATGCCTGCTATTTTGAGTGACAGGAGGAGGCGTATATGGGTGGTAACAGGGGAAGGTGCTTGAAAACGGGGAGTGGAGATCCGAACCGAGGCGTGCTTAAAGGTCAAAACGGGCGTTTTATGGGTGTGCATAATTAATACAGCAGCGTCATTGACCACGTCACTGGGTTATTTTATAGTCAGAACTGCTCGCAAGATTGCGGTAGGAAAAACCAACCACAAGAATAGCGAGCAGTTCATACGCTGGTCGATGTACTCGATTAATCTAATAAATAGCGGACATGACGTAGGATGTGAGCGGCCAGGGGGCGTAGTTTTCCAAAAAACGACCACATGTTTTGTTCGCTCGTTCAGACCTAGAGGCGTGAACAGACCGCAAAGAGCGAACGGTTCATTTGAATAGCCACCCCTTTTTCTGAACGAGCGAGCGCAAATAGCGTCCGGCTCTGAATGAGGTCCATAGTGACATTGATACAGGGAGAGCTGCCTGCGATTGATTCAGTGGTATTAGAACACCACATATTGACACAATAACATTATTTATTGACTCAACATTTCTCTTGCTGTGACAAACTATTCAATATTTCCTATTAGGTGCGCATGAGAACACTTTTTTCTATTTCAGCTTTGGCCAATATGGCATCTGAGGAGGTTCTAATGGAAAGAGCATAGTGAGCTGGGGGTGATCGTTGCTGAGTGTGGGAGGTGACCACTTATACATAGACATATAAAAATTAAAATTTCAAGTTATATGCCAAGATTATATTAAAAAGATCCAAAGGTTAAAGAAGACAGTGTGGCCGATGTTTAGTCAGGTGCTATAGACAATTTTCCTTCCCACAAAAGGACCTGAATTGTAGGCATAATCTACAGTCATTCTAAACTTTCAATAGGAACAATATCTAAATGTGCAAACTTGGGACAAAATAAGCCTAGAACCCAGTCTGCACAAGGCCTGCCCCTATCCGCACATATCCCATCCCTATTCAACCAGTAATGTCACATTTGTATGCAACTCTGCACCTTGAGGTACGCAAATCGGGACAGTCATAAGGTATTCACACATCACACGGGATAAAGGGCATCATTCAGCGTGGTTCGCAAGTCTGCAAACTTGTGCACCCGCACGTTGCGAAAATATGCAAATGAATGCGATCGCATCGTGGTCACAGTACTATACCAAGATGCCCACCAGCTTATAAAGCCGCCCACTTCCCATTACATACATCCACAAGTCAGCGGAAACATCTGTAACATTGAGTAACATCGGACCCATACGCAGAGTTGTGGTTGAGCATGACATGACTCACAACCTGCGAAGCTTCCTGTCGCCATGTAGAGCTCTGGCTGCGTATGCCATCGCTGGGGCTTACTTATGCACGCCTCTGTAACGGCGCTCAAATGCACAGGCACACCTGCGTTCCTTCAACCACCCCCCCTCCTCTCCACCCCCAAATGGCACTTGCTGACAATCATTTCTCCATGCCACTGCATATCCACTGCTTTCCCATTCGCGATCGCAACTACCGGTTCGCATACACGCCATGTGGTGCATACGCATGTACAAACCGCAAACATCGACCGGGTGCGTGCGAACGCAAGCCTGCGATCCAAGCTTTATGAGGCCTAAATCTCGTAATATGGGTAATACCGAGCGTGGGCATATTCCTTTCTGACTACAAAATATTGCCTTGTGTTGTCAGGGCTGCCGTCAATCAAGGCTATATAAATCCTAGCTGGGTGTGGCTCAAACCAGACAACCTTGTTTAGATGTTACCCTCTGTACCTGAGAGCTAAGTGCATTTAACTGCAATGTAACTGTGTAATGGTTTGTTGGGCATATATGCTAGTGTAGGGACCTGCAGAGAATTGGGGTCCCCTAATGATGGGCTGCAAGCTTAAATGTTTTACTCAAAATCTGAACAAAATCCCCGTACTTTTATTTGCTAGATGCACATAGATTTGCAGTACTGGTAATGATAGTTTCACACCTGAGGGTTGGGTTGGACTGGAACAGGCGTGGAAGGCTGAAGAGGAGACCTGGGTGGTCTGAGCCAGGACCTTCTCATGTATTGCTGTGAGGAGGTAGGGGAGCTGCAGTGGATAATGGGCCCGAAGGCGAGAACAAGAATAGAATGTCTTTATTAAGCAGCAGGTTGGAATGAGAACTGGAGATGATAATACTGAATACATGAGCAGAATCGGATTGGGACCGATGATGCTGGATCAGTTTTAGACCGATGTTGATGATTTGAAGAACTTAATTGATATGAGTCCGATATTGATGAACTTGAGCGGTTGGGACCAATGTTGATGAATAGAGGAACTTAATTGATATGTCCAATGTTGATGAATTGAATAACTTGATCGGTTGGGACCGATGTTGATGAATTGAAGAACTTAATATGAGTCCAATGTTGGAAGCATCGGATGAGACCAATGGCTGGAGGTATCGTCTAAAGTAACTGATGGTGGCTGTAAGAACAAGTCTAAAAAACCAGACTGGTGTGCAAGATGGTATAGGAGACTTGTTTACCAGATATAGGATATGGATATAACGGACTGGGGGCCTGATTCAGCATGGAACGTAGGCCCTCATTCAGACCCACTCGCGAGCGGCTGTCCGCTCGCAAGTGGGTCGATGGTCTGCACTGCTCATGCGCACGACGGAGAGAGCTCCGTCGTGCGCATGCGCGAGACGCGCCGAGCGAAGGACTTTCCTTCGCTCGTAGTGTCTCATCAAAGGGGGCGTGCTGTCGATGTTGACTGACAGCACGCCCCCTTTGGTGGGCGTGCCGGGAGCGTGCCTGCCCAGACGGAGGCGTTCCCAAGGGAACGCCTACCGTCAGAAGCCGGCCCCACTGACATCACTAGTGATGTCAGTGGGAGTGATTTTGGCTCTGATAGAGTCAAAATCACTCCTGGCCTTGCGGTTGAAAACCTAAACCGCAGGCTGTTGCTCGCAGTGGCGATGGTCGCGATGGTCAAGACCATCATCCTGCACGCTCGTATATGCTGTGGGTGGTGACCCACAGCTATACGAGCGTCCAAGAGGACGCTGCATATTAATGGAGGTGGGCCCTGATTCAGAGCGAGCGCTCTGGTCAGAGCGTCCGGCTCTGAATCAGGGCCGTAGTTGCTAATATGCAAGCAATCGACTGATTGTTGCATACTGTGCATGCTTCGCAGTGCGTATGTGCGAACTAACCACTGCGATCAGGACTGCGATCGCAGCGGCTACACAGATCCATCGCAGAGTGATTGACAGGAAGTGCCGTTTGTGGGTGGTGACGGGGGGATGGTCGGCCGAACGCAGGCAGTGCCAGTGCGTTTGAATGCCGTTGCAGGGGCATGCATAAATTATCTACTGCGATGCCTTACACAGCCTGAGGCCTCATAGCGTGCACTGAAGTAAGCAATTTCTGAGTAAGGTCTGACCTTAGGCAAGTCTGCGTGGGGCAGCGATGGTACTCGATTATACCAATGTTTTCGTAGTCCTGCTAAACATTACAGATGTGTGTAAGGTAAAGTGGGCATCCTTATGTTATGCTGAGATTGCATTGCGATCACAATGGATTAGCATTCTTTCGCAGTGAGACTGCGTGCGTAATCGCTATTGCATTCGCATCTGCATTCCTTGCTGAATCAGCCCCTGGGACCGTTCAGATACAGAATACCTGGGAGTTCAGCATTCAGCACCAGCCGGCAGCTTTGTGCAGCGTGAGCAGCCCTCTGTGCTATCCTGGACAGGCACCAGAGAGGTAAAAAAGTGGTTTTAATAGTCCGAAGCATGACAGACAGTACTGACAACAAATCTATTTCTGCAATGTCCCTTAACAAACATACATGAGGTCAAACCGAGGAGTCAGGTCAGGGTCAAGCAGTATTTTAGAAAAAAAATTGTAAAGTTGAAACTTTGAAACTTGAAATTAAAGAAGGGATTGGTCTTTAATTAGAAGTAGAATAAACCTTAAAAGTTGTTTTCACTGTTTCCAACACCCTGTAAAATGAGAACTGGATGCTGGGTACAAATGCAAATATAGGCCCTCATTCAGAGCCACTCGCTAGCGGCAGTACGCTCGTTCCGAGCGATGTTCGCACATCTGCGCATGCGTACGGTTTTTAGTACGCATGCGCGAACCAGTCAGTGTGGCCGAAAATCGTTGGTACGCAATATAGCGAGGGCCTGCTATTTTGAGTGACAGAATGAGGCATATGTGGGTGGTAACAGGGGAAGGTGCTTGAAAACGGGGAGTGGAGATCCGAACGCAGGCGTGCTTAAAGGTCAAAACGGGCGTTTTAAGGGAGTGCATAATTAATACAGCAGCGTCATTGACCACGTCACTTGGTTTTTTTTAACTCAGAACTGCTCGCAAAATAGCGGTTGAAAACACCAACCACAAGAATAGCGAGCAGTTCATACGCTGTACGATGTACTCGATTAATCTAATAAATAGCGGACATGACGTATGGTGCGTGCGGCCAGGGGGCGTTTTTATCAAAAAAACGAGCGTATGTTTTGCTCGCTCGTTCAGACTTAGAGGTGGGAACAGACTGCAATTTGCGAACGGATCATTTGAATAGCCACCCCTTGTTTTTGAACGAACGACCACAAATAGCGAACGGCTCTGAATCAGGCCCATAAACACCATACTTGCCAACTCTTTCTTATTGCTACCATTTCAGGGAGTCTCCCTGACAATCTCCCTATCTCCCTGAAGAGCCTAGTAATCTCCCTAATTGCACCTTACCCTCATTATGCAGCTGTTATATACTTGGGGAAAAAAAGAGATCAGAGATACTGTATATACATTCAGATTGTATACTCAGTGCCATTCCCCTGAATTGGTTATAAGGCACAATAATCCCTATGGCTATAATCATTTGCATATAAGGTTTCTTGTAGACACTTATATGGAACCCCTTGTAAAACACGATACATGAGCAAGCCCTGAAAGTATCACTGTGTTTTCATCAACAAGTAGATCTTACTAATTGAATTGGGGCTCATTTACATTTGGATGTAAGTCAGTATTATGACACGCCTCTCAGATGTAGCAGTACACGCCCACTTTACCGCCGCGCTCATAGGTGCTGCTTTCACAATCTCCCTGAAATGCTTTTTTCAAAAGTAGGCAAGTATGATAAACACACAAGGCAGACAATTAGGTACAAGTGTACAAATATGAATGCTATGCGCACCCACATATTTTGCATTTTTCTAAATAACTTTTATTGCCAGAGACAAATCTTCCAAAACTGGGTCAGTGCATGGGAACCAGAAACAGTCAGCAACAATGAATGTCCCTTTTAGATCATTTACGTACAGTCAACTTATGTTGGCGACACATGCAGTAATATCGCCAGAAATATCAGCCAATTGGTCATTATCCGGCATTTGGTAAAGGCTATCGGAAGATGTTGTCTTGTGTGTGGTCATTTTGCAAATTCTCTAATCAGAGTGTGTGAGCCTGGAAGTGATTTGGATGCTCAGCCCCATTGGCGTATAGCCCGATGTAATCTAATTTGGGGCCTGGCCACCCAAATGTTTCTTTGGCCGAGCAACAGTTGTGGCAAGCTTAAGACTGCTGAAGTTTTTATTACTTGGTCAAAATGACCAAGCAATTACTTTTTATGATTCCAGAAACTATACTGTAAGTGCAGCTTGTCAAAGCCAGGCCCGGCGACAGGGGGGTATAAAAGGGACAGGACCCAAAGATTCCAAAGTTCCTCGTCCATTCTCCTGGAGACTTCAAGAATACTATAAGCTCTCTCATGCCACACTCTGTGGAAAGCAGTGGCATAATAGGGGGGGAGCAAACAGAGGACTACCCTGGGCGTTAGAAAGGGGGCATGGTTTTGCAGGCATTACAAGGCATATATTGTGAATCATATATACCTACTCTCCCGGAAGGTCCGTCTGACTCACAATTTTTGGAGTATTTCGCCAGACCCGGGTAGAGTTGGTGGAGCTCCCACATCCCGCCCACTTCACCAGGAAGCAAGATGGGGAGATTATACACAGAATCGCTGGTCCATAGTAAGGGGGGGCAATATGATGAAATTTGCATTAAGCACAACCCCTCCCCTTGGACCTACGATTTGCAGCATTTTGCTGTGACGGGGGGCAGGGCCTAATGAAGTGAAGAACCCGCTTCCGCCCCAGAGTGGTCATTTCCATCTCCTCTATGGGCTTCTCCCTGATAAAAGAAATTAAAAGTTGCCAACTATGATGTTTATTGGGGGCACAGTGTGTGGCATATATTGTGAACTTGGGGCACATTTTGACATTTTGTGAACTTGGGGCACAGTGTGGCATACATTGTGGACTGGGAGCACACAGTGACATATAATGTGAACTGGGGCCACAGCGTGGCATATAATGTGGATTAGGAGCACAGTGTGGCATATAATGTGAATTGGGTGCACAGTGTGGCATGTAATGTGAATTAGGAGCACAGTGTGGCATATAATGTGAATTGGGGGCACAGTGTGGCATATAATGTGAATTGGGGGCACAGTGTGGCATATAATGTGAATTAGGAGCACAGTGTGGCATATAATGTGTACAGGGCCTGATTCAGAGCCGCACGCTATTTGCGCTCGCTCGGTCAGAAAAAGGGGCCAGCTATTTAAATTGAGCGCTCACTGTTTGCGGTCTGTTGATGCCTCTATGTCTGAGCGAGCGAACGAAACATGCGCTCGCTATTTTGTAAAGACGCTCCCTGGCCGCTCGCAACCTACGTCATCTCCGCTATTTATTAGATTAATCGAGTACATCAAAAGGCATCTGAACTGCTCGCAGTGCTTGTGGTAGGTTTATCCTACCGCAATCATGCCAACAGTTCAGGCTAAGAGACAACCAAGTGACGTGGTCGATGACGCTGCTTTGTTAATTATACACACCCTTAAAATGCCCGTTTTGACCATTTGGCACGCCTGCGTTCGGATCTCCACTCCCCTGTTTTCAAGCACCTTCCCCTGTTACCACCCACAAACGCCTTATCCTGTCACTCAAATTAGACGGCACTCGCTATTTGGCGAGCGCTCGATTTCCGATCGCACTGACTGGTTGGCGCATGCGCATTACGATCCATACGCATGCGCAGTTGTGCGAACATCGCTCGGAGCGGACGAGCGGCCGCTTACGAGCGGCTCTGAATCAGGCCCACAGTGGGTTGGGGATGAGAGCCCGGCACTCGGGATGCTGGCTGTCAAAAGACCGACAGTGGCATCCCAATGCTGAGAACCACGACAGGGTACTTGTAAGTACCCAGCCCTCATGTTCTGCACCCCAACCCTCCCCCTTAGTGCTTAAACCTAACCCTCCCCCTTATTGCCTAACCCTAATCCCCCCCTCCTCCCGGTGGTGCCTAATCCTAACCCCCCCAACTGTAGCCTAACCCTAACCTCCCCCCTCAAGCTAAACCCCCCAAGGTGCCAAAATCTAACCCTCCCCCTCCCCCCCGCGGCTAACAGCTAAGGGCACCCACTGTACTTACCATCAGGATGCCAGCTGTCGGGATCTCAGCATCGGCATCTTCCCTCATGTTGGGATTCCGGTGCCATTGTCGTCAGCTGGCATCCCGATGGTCGCCAATTTAACTACATCCCCACAGTGTGGCATATTTTGTGAACTGGAAGCACACAGTGTGGCATATAATTGGGGCACAGTGTGGCATATTTTGTGAACTTGGGGCACAGTGTGTATGCAGATTTGCTTGGATTTGATACCTGCACCCTCTTGTGACTAGGTGGGATGGGAGAGGGAAATAATGATTTAACATAGGCCGAGTACAGTAAAGGCATGTTTGTGTAATTGTAAACAGATGCATACCTGTACAGAGACACATATATGCCTGCAAAAGCCACATCAATTGTGTGTGCATGAGGGTTGCTGCAAATGCTCGCTGGTGAGAATGATGATAACAGTTGTAACTAGCTAGCCACTTCTCAGTTACTGTTTCCATATTCACCATTGAAGCCGCAATTTACGCATATACACACAATTGCGTTTTCGAGAACTACAATTTTGGACACAAAAACCCTAAAACATTGGCGCTCTAGATGACCGCCTTAGTTTGCCTAACAGTAGCATCATGCCTCTTTAAAAAAAAAAAAAAAAAATTCTGTTGACAACAAAATACAGGCGCACATCATTTCTAAAGTGGTAACAGCCTGTGCCGCAAAGATGTGAATTGCCAGCTATGGATGCCAAAATGTTCTACTTGTTCATATTAACCACTAAAAAAAAACCCCAGTAATGTTCGCTCTCCCAGCTGTGCGCCTATAAACTGCTGCATAGTTACACGCCTTGATCTCCTGCCAGCTTAGCCCGGCTTCCCCAGCAGCTGAAAAGGCTGGAGATTGAAATCTCTGCTCATGCTGCATTGATTTAGAATTAGAAGCAGCATGTATTTGTCCATTATTACCCACACGGCAGATAATTGGTCACTTCCAATGACTTTGTCAGCAACTTTAAAGAGCGGCAATGTTATCCCTGTCACCCAGAGCTTTGTGGTGGAAGTTCCTGTCTGTACTTTATATAAATTAACTTTGTAGCAGGAACAACCTTGATTAAATTATTATGAGGTCCCACTATTGTCCTGACAGAATACAAATTTGGCAGCTAATTGTCCCTTGCATCCCAAATCCTAGATTGTGCAACCTTTTTCATTATTGCTGCGTTGGACAGTGCCATTGTAACCTTGGCAAGGAATGCTAATGGATATGGTGTCACGTCCAGGGTTTCTCGGCATAGTGGTTGACGGGTAATACCTGTGAGGTTACTGTGGCGGGGGGCGTCTGGCGGTGGCGCTGGTGTTTGGCAAGGGGAATTGGCTGTGCGTGGTTCTGTGCGGGCATGTTGTCACTCTGGGCTGGTGAGGCCTGGTGGTGCTTCCGTTCCGTTCGGCATGGGCGCCGCCATCTTGCCTCCAGCCATGTGATTCAGCCATCCTATCCTGGTGTGTCACGTGCTCTCTCTGGCCAGTCATGGTACGGTACTTGGTATTTAGGGAGGTCCAGAACCTCTCTTCATTGCCTGTGCAACGTGTTTCTCAGCTTAGCTGAGAGAGAGTTCCCTGTGCCCACCACCTGTTTTCCTGTGATACGCTACCTGCCTGCCTGCTTGTCTGCTCCATCCCCGCTGGACTACCCTGCATCCTCCATTACCTTCCCCTTGCCTGAGTACCAGAGTCTGCTGTTCACCCTGCACCTTGCCTCCACTTACATTTCCTCTGGACATTATCACCTCAGCCTGTAATTCACTTCAGCCTGCAATTCAATTCAGCCTCACAAAACCTGGAATACTGGACTACCTTCTGTTATCACTACCTGGAGTTCTTCCCATTGTATCACTACAGTTCCCAAGTGCACTTTAGTGCTAAACCCGGACTTCTGTTTTGCCACATTCATGTCTGTTAAGCCACTCATTAAAAACTCCACATTTATTTTTAAATCTGCTTCTGTGTCTGCTCCTATTACCACCCCGGGTTCACAACAAAACCAGAACCTCACACATGGTAGTTGAAAGAGATGTGGGTAGCACTTTAAAACGGAAAATGAAAAGGTATTAATGATATATAATGGTTGGCGATTAAACAGTAGGCTGAAGACAGGACGTTTTATTTTTCGAAACATATTGAGAATGACGGCTCGTCCTTTAAATTCTCAGTAGTAAAACAAAATCCCCCTATAATTAAAGACCATATATTACGTGCTGCTAGGATTTATTTTTTGCTTTAATGGACAGTAAAGCATATGGAGTAGTTTACCTATATTTGCTAGTGTGCCTTGCATTTGTACTTGCTGTTTAGAGTTTGAGCTGCCTTAGGCATTGTGTACGAATATCATTCTGAATTAGCAATTGTCAGCCCTCTATCCAGCATCCACTACTCCATTCTATTTGCTGGGAAAAATAAATGAGTAAAACACAGTGTATACAGATGCGCCCAAGTTCATTGTGGCTGAAAGCGCCACAAATATGCGTGCGCATCGCACTATGCGCCACGATACGCTATTGTGTGTCCCCCATCGTGAGAGTGCGCTTCCATTCAGTCCTATGGAGACGCAAATGCGCGTCTCCGGTCGCGGGAGTGCATCTACCATTCATGCATCTACCATTCATTCCTATGGAGACGCAAATACGCACCTACGATCGTGGGAGTCCATCTCGTGCCACACATGGCGCAATTCTCTGCGCTACAGGCAAGGATGTAGCTGGGCATATCTGTATATACTGTGTTTTACTCATTTTTTATTCCCAGCAAATTATTGAATTAGCCCAGGGAATCAATTAGCCCGCGATAAAGTACTGCAGCTAATGGAATTCCACCCATAGTCTACACCCGGGTCGGAGCACGTGTACCAGCAATAACCCAGGTATTTAGGCTATGCGTGATAGGGGTATTAGTCAGAATCCAATGAACCCACCAATATGGGGTTTCCAGGGAGCACCTGGAGGAAACCCACAGTTAGAACATACAAACTCCATACAGAGTCCTGGGGGCTGATTCTGAATCGCATGCAAAGTGTATGTAGTTGCGGGCAGCCGCAGAAGCCTGGTTTACTACTTCTGATGAAACAGCCTCCCACATGTAGCTGAGAAACGCGTCAAGTCCTGCACCTCTTACAAGTGACGTTTGACGGAAGATTTGCTCTGTCTCGTAGGATCAGCTGTTTGCTCCCAGGGACTCCCACATCACGTGTCCAGCCACCGGCGTCAGCATGCGCTCTAGAGTTGTGGGGGCTGCTTGGACTCAGTAACGCTGAGGAGAACTATATCGGGAAGACCCCAAGACGGGTATGAGACAGTGACGAGAGCAGGATTGGAAGCATGGATTCCTTCTTTTCCTATTTCCTCCACTATAGCGCATTGTCGCACCATGTAAGTCATCTCAGATCTGAGTTACAATATATCTAGAGAGCAGAGCACGGCCAGAGACTGAAAGTTACATATATGGAGATTTCAACCTTTGGCAGTTTAACGCTAGGTTGTGATACGGTGTATATTGATTGGGGTGTTTAATGATTTTGTGAATTGGAAAGGTGCTTACTAATCTTCTAGTCACAAATATAACCAGGGGCATCTTAACTGAGGAGGGGGCCCGTGTGCACTCCCTGTGCGGGGCCCCCTTCTCTCTCCGCGGTGGCCGGCAGCCGACTGATGCGGCTGGCCAGCCACCGGAGCCTTAGTAGACTCCGGGCACTAGAGTGTGCCTGGAGTCTACTGCGCATGCGCAGAACACCGGAAAAATGGCCACGGTGCCCATTTTACAGAGTTCTGAGCAGCGCTGACACCCGCCGTGGGACCACGGACAGGTAAGTTTACAATAATATGGGTGCAGGGTGTGCGGTGCAGGGCCCCCCCACACACACTGCACCCATTATAGATTCACCACTGGATATAACTACATATATATTGCACTAACTACCATTCTAATGTCCTATTAACGTGAAGGAAATAACTCCAGGACATTCAAATAGATGTTATCAGAACTTGCTGATTTCTACTAACATTCAGACCCTAATGCTGGGTACACACTGGCCGATATATATTGGCCGAACAATTGATCGGCCAATATATCGTGCCCCGTCGGCCAGTGTGTACAGACGATATGTCTGTGAACGACATCGCTCACAGACATATCCCATTGGCTGTGCTGCACAGCCGATGAACAGATATGTCTGCAGACATAGCTGTCCATTGGCAAGTGTGTGGGGGGATTAGCCAATCGCCCGTACACAGGGGCGCCGAGAGTGGGGGGAGCGGGTACTAATTACCCGGGTCAGGCACTGCTCCCCCTCCCTCTTAGGTCACAGCAGCCCAGCACACGCTGCTGTGTTCTGGACTGCACTGGGAGACTGTCCGAGGCTGCTAAAGCAGTTGCCGGAGCAGTCTCCTATGCCAAAGGGGGGCAGAGATCACGCCCCCATTGGCTGTGCGCCCGGCTGAGGGGCACACAGCGCCCCCCTCCCCAGCGGGCAGCATCGCGACACAAATGTTTTTTTAAAAGGGGGCGTGGTCACACCTGCCAAAATTAGGCCATGCCCCCTACCCTCCCGCAGGCCAGCCCGACCCGCTGCAGCATGCAGATGATGGTCTTTCAGTGTGTATGAACGACCATCATCTGCACATATATCTGCAGATCACTCAATCTGCAGATATATCGCTATAGTGTGTACCCACCTTAACATCAGACATAACCAAAACTGTTATCAAACTTCTTCTACTACTATTTAAGCACTGATATACAAGGATTTTATGTTACTTATCTGATCAGGGTGATCTGCAAAAGTAGAATATTGTTTCTACTTGTTGATATGTATCTATGTTGTGCAAACGTCCTTGGTTTATTTTCTTTTGCATATTTGATGATTAATAGTATGCAAATTTACTAAATAGATCTCATGCGGGGGTTCGTTTGCGTGCAAGTGGAAATCTGTGCCACCCATTGATTCTACGGCAACCACTGCAATCATCATTATTAGTGTAGGCACTGTCACCAGCCCCAAGCTGGGTGCGAGAGATCCTTCCCTGTAGGCATGACTCTTAGCTGCACAGCCATAGCACCACTATGACATTCACATCTGCGCTTGTATATAAAAATTGAATTTGCGTCCGTCCACATAAATCCATGTGAATCAAAATCAGCCCCCTGGTCGGGAATTGAACACATGACCCCAGTGTTGTAAGGCTGGAATGCCAACCACTGTGCATCTGTGTTGCCAAACATAGAGATAAATACTTTTGTCCCATGACTCCTATCTGCTCGGTGACAGTGCAATTTTTAAAGGTGGAGTTTTAAAGGTAAATAAAGGATTACCACCGAAACTAGTGTTTCCGAATATGCCACAAATATTTAATGATAGATAGACCCCTGTGTGTTGGCAAAACATGACCAGCGATCCTGATCAAAATCCAGTCAGGATCTATCAGATTTTGATTTGAAATCCCAGAAAATACAGTACAGTATGTCAGTGCATGTGTGTGCTGTCTTGGGTGACCTAATTTAGCTTCATGTAATTCTACTATATTAGTGTTCACCAAGGGCCTGACTCACGACCGAACACAACTGCGATTCTGCACGCAATCAGCCGATTGTTGCCTTTTGCGCATGCTTCACAGTGCGCGTGCGCGAAACGGCCACTGCGATCGGGACTACGATCACAGTGACCACCCAGACCCATATCAGGGAACGATTGACAGGAAGTACCATTTGTGGGAGGTGATGGGGGTCGGCAAAACACAGGCGTATCAGTGCATTCGAATGCCATTGCAGGGGCGTGCATAAATTATCCACTGCGATGCCATAAGCAGCCTGAGTACTCATAACGTGCGATGAAGTTAGCAATTCCTGAGTAAGGTCAGAGCTTGTGCAAGTGTGTGTGAGGCTGCGGTGATACTCGATGTTACCGATGGTTTTGCAGTCTTGCAAAGGATTATGGATGTGTGTAAGGTATTGTGGGCGTCCTTATGTTGTGCTGCGATGACATAGTGATCGCAATGGATTAGCATACCCATTGCAGTGACACTGTGTGCGTAATAGCTATTGCAATCGCAGTTGCGATCCGTAGTGAATCAGGCCCTAAGTGCAGTATGTTATGTGCTACAGTAGATGGAAAAGCCATTCTACAGACCTGTCCAATCTGATAAAAAGCAGATACAGGGCAGGAATCTGAAATGAGCCTGTATAAGGGGAGCTGGGAGGTGTGCTGTGAGCTGGAAGGTGTGCTGTGAGCTGAGAAGTGTGTTGTGAGCTGGGAGGTGAGGTGAGCTGGTTTGTGTGCTGTGAGGGAAGGTGTGCTGTGAGCTGGAAGGTGTGCTGTGAGCTGAGAAGTGTGTTGTGAGCTGGGAGGTGAGGTGAGCTGGTTTGTGTGTTGTGAGGAGAGGTGTGCTAGGAGGGGAAGTGTGCTGTGAGGGAAGGTGTGCTGGGAGCTGGAAGGTGAGCTCCGAGGTGTGCTGGGAGATGAGCTGGGAGGTGTGCTGTGAGTTGGGAAGTGTGCAATGAGCTGGGAGGGGAGGTGAGCTGGGAAGTATGCTGTGAGGGGAGGTGAGCTGGGAAGTGTGCTGTAAGGGGAGGTGAGCTGGGCAGTGTGCAGTGAGGGGAGGTGATCTAAGAGGTGTGCTGTGAGGGGAAGTGAGCTGTGAGGGGAGGTATGCTGTGAGGGGAGGAAGTGGGGGTATGAAAATATCAGGGGGCGCAGGATACGGGCCTGCCTAAATAAAGCCTCCCTGATATTTCCATACCCCCACTTCATAATTTCCACTTTTTTAAGATATGTCTGACTTGGGTCTGAACATCTTATTGTATTCAACTCTTACAGTATCTTCTGCTCATCCAGGATGTCCTCAGTTTTGATGTGAATGAGGAAAGAACAACCTGTAGCCAATCAGATTATTGGAATGTTCACAGCAGCAGCAGATTTAAGGTCTGATTTAATGGCCTTTACACTTATGTGATTGCAAGTATGCAGGATCCAACAGTCGCATGGACTCTTTCCCTCCCTCCTCTGAGCGGCATATACTGTACAGTACAACACCCGGCCGCAGCATCTCATCTCCCGGCCACGGACTGTTGAGCAGGGTATCCAGTAAGAGGTTTTCCACCACACCACAATGTAGACAATAGAATTTTGACATGTGAACATCTTTAGATTGCCTGAAATTTTGCCATGTGAACATGTCAAAATTCTCCGAATGAAGATGGTTAGGGTTAGGCGCTGTCGGGAGGATTATGGTTAGGCTGTGGGAGGAGGTTAGGGTTAAGCTGTGAGATTAGGGGAGGTTAGAACTAGGCACTATGAGAAGGTACGGTTAGGGATCATGGTTAGGGATAGGGCTGCGATAAGTACCGAAATGCCAGAGCATCAGATCAGTCTGCCAGAACATGACTGCCGGGACCCAATAGAAAACACTGGAGCCGCTGGGACCAGCTAAGCGACCTCTAGGCCACCAGGGACCTTCCGTCAACATTCTATCATGTCAACATTACACCCGTCTACACATGACAAACGTCGATATGGTCACTGTCGACATGCTAACCATGTCGACATGCTGCATGTCAACACTTAGACGGTCACGGTCAGGGTTTCTCGGCATGGTGGTCACCGGGTATTACCTGTGAGGTCATTGTGGCGAGGGGTCTCTGGCAGTGGTGCTGGTGTTTGGCGAGGGGCATTGGCTGCGCGTGGTTCTGTGCGGGCACATTGTCACTGTTCCATTTGGCATGGGCGCCGCCATCTTGCCTCAGGTCATGTGATTCAAGCTGTCCAATCCTGGTGGGTCATGTGCTCTTTCCAGCCAGTCACAGCGCGGCACCTGGTATTTAGGAAAGTCCATAGCCTTCATTCATTGCCAGTACAACGTGTTTCTCAGCTGCGGCTGAGAGAGCTGCCTTACCTGTCTGCCTGGAAGCACTACTAGCCTGTTACCTTGCCTGCTCCAAACCTGCTGGACTCACCCTGCACCCTCCATTTACCTTTCCCCTGCCTGAGTACCTGAACCTGCTGTTTCCCTGCACCTTGCCTGATTGCCTCACACTCTAACTCCCACCTGGACTTCATTACCTCTGCCTGCACTTCGTTACAGCTCACCAAACCTGCATACTGGACATTTCCTGCCTGTCACTATCTGGACATTCTCCCATTTGCTTCACCACAGTTATCAAGTGCACTTTAGTGCTAAACCTGGACTTTTTCTTTTGCCATTCCCATGTCTGCTAAATCACTTATTAAAAACTCCACCTTTTTATTTAAATCTGCTTCTGTATCTGCTTCTGTCACCACCCCAGGTCCACAACAAACCCAGACCTTCACAGAGACCATATAAACATTCTCATGTCGACTTGATGCACGTGGACCTGATGCATTCGACCTAACATACCTCACCCGCTGAGCGGGCATCTCCTTCTCTTCTAGGCTGCAGTCCCTTGTACATAAATGCCGGGGATTCTTAATATTTTCGGGTACCCTTGAAAACACCCATAAATACAGATTATTCCAATATGCAATTGGATACATATTCAGCACTTTTCTGTTGTTTGTTTCCTTGTTCTCCTACATTGTAAAGAATATATTTGCATTGTTTGTATATAATTAGATGCAGAACAATTTTCCCCTCCTGAGCACAACTGCATGTACAAACATCACGGTTATTATCCTCAGCAATAGCTGCTGTCCAGGGGGCAAACCCTGCTGATTCTGGCAATCACTATGCTACAACTAGAGGTCTTCTCAAAATTTGTTTTTACTTGGATAAATAATCAAAGTGGGTCTCTTTGTAAAGTGACCCCAGCACTAATGCTGGCCACATGCACAACTATACTGGCCAACTGGGCTTATTATTTATATGGCGCCACAAGTGTTCCGCAGCGCCTTACAAGTACATAGACAAAAAAGTAACCATTGACTTACAATACAATACAATATAATACAGGACATGGATAAACATTGCTATATTAGCGACCTTAACGCCCGCATAAGCAGCCAAGTGTTAGTTGCCCTAGTGGGGAGTAAGAGATAAATTAAATGACAGTAGGGAGAAGCACAAGAGGGTAGAGGGCCCTGCTCAAAAGAGCTTACATTCTTTAAGGGAGGGGAAGACAAACAGGAGTGACACAGAATGGGGTGTGCGGGGAGAAAGGAAGATGTAGCAGCAAGTTAGGATGAGAGCTGGAAGGCTTTAATGAAGTAGTGGGTCTTAAAAGCTCGTTTGAAAGATTGTAGAGAGGTGCAGAGTCTGATAGGGAGAGGGAGGGAGTTCCAAAGGTGAGGAGCAGCACGGGCAAAATCTTGGAGGCGGGAGTGGGAGGAAGTAATCAATATTGCAGCGCACAAACATCAATAAGATCATTCACTGCTATCAGCCTGTTTACGCTGGCATCTTTGGATGCCTCAATGACGTCTCTAGTACTAAATGAATGAATAGGCTGCATTCCCATTCAGCCCATATAATGGCTGCCTCACTGTACTTAGATCATGTAGGCTTTATTTGTACTTATGATATTTTTCTTTCTATGTTCTTATTTGCTGTGTTCTATATAGATGATTTATGTTGTAGCATTGTTACTTTACTATGAACACAGGGCCTGATTCAGAGCTGAACGCTCTGACCAGAGCGCTCGCTCTGAATCAGGGCCCTCCTACCTTTTTTTGGAGCGTCCTCATGGACGCTCGCATAGCTGTGGGTTACCACCCACAGCTATAGAGAGCGTCCATGATGATGGTCGCGATGGTCTTGACCATCGCGACCATCGGGCTTGCGACGGAGACCCTGCGGTAGGGTCTCGCTGCCGCAAGCCCTGGAGTGATTTTGGCTCTATCAGAGCCAAAATCACTCCCACTGACATCACTAGTGATGTCAGTGGGGCCGGCTTCAGACGGTAGGCGTTCCCATGGGAACGCCTCCGTCTGGCAGGCACGCCCCCGGCACGCTCCACCAAAGGAGGCGTGCTGTCAATCAACATCGACAGTACGCCCCCTTTGGTGCGAGACCCGGAGCGACAGCTTGGCTGTCGCAGTCCGGGTCTCGCGCATGCGCACGACGGAGCTCCCTCCGTCGTGCGCATGCACAGTGGGGCAACATCGACCCGTTTGCGAGCGTCCTTTGCTCGCGAACGGGTCTGAATGACCCCCACACTCCCTACTTATTACTTTTGTTCAATCATATTTCAAATGTGTTACAAATTTATATGGTTCGTAAGCATTGTTTATAGTACTTACATCATCAATACTTTAGTAAATGAAATGCTGGCATAATGCAATGTTTAAACAGCTACTAAATCGAGGAGCAAAGTAAAAATGTAACAAATGTCTGTTTCTTAGGGGCCTATTCATCATCGATAAATGTCCCTGTAACCATACGGAAACACTAGTTTCCACATATTTTAGTTACCGGGCTATTCATCATCAGGGGTCCAAGATGGACCACCTGATTTTCAGCAAACTCCGAAAACTTAAAGATGTCGGTGTTTGCTTGCGAGAACAAGCGGCATCATCAGATGGCGCTTGTTCTTGGATTCCCACTCCTTCCTATGGGAAGGAGTTCTGGGGATGCAAAAAGAAATCCGAGCTGATCCCTCCGCCGTCTCCTCACCGCCTCCTCTGGGGCGGGTCTACCGTTACGCATGGTACGCAGCTGAGTAGGGCGCCACATAGTGGAGGGCACCTCAGCTACGTACCATGCGGGTTGCGGGCAGACTGTATCTCTGTCACACAGACTGCACCGCGTGTGTAGCGCTGACCGGACGGAGTTCGGTCAGCACTACACAGTGACAAACACAGCCGCCGGTGCCAGCAGTTCTGTGTTTGTTGTAATTAGCAACCGATGAGAGTTTGTCAGACTCTCATCGGCTGCTGCGCCCACGCCGGAGCCATCTTCCGGCTCCCGAAGTGGATAATGGGAGAGACATCATATCGTCTCTCCCATGATGCAAAGCGGCCCGGGAGGACGGATGGAGGAGCTGATAGCGGCGGCGGGAGTAGGAGCGGGGTTTCAGGTAAGTGGTTTTTTTTATTTTTATTATGTGTGTCTCTACTGGGGGGGGACTACTGCTGGGGGCACTACAAGGGAGGCTACTACTGGGAGCACTACAGGGGGGGACTACTACTGTGGGCACTACGGGGGGGACTACTACTGTGGGCACTACAGGGGGGACTACTACTGGGGGCACTACAAGAAGGGACTACTACTGTGGGCATTACAAGGGGGACTACTACTGGGCACACTACAGGGGGACTACTACTGTGGGCACTACAGGGGGGACTACTACTGGGGGCACTACAAGAAGGGACTGCTACTGTGGGCATTACAAGGGGGACTACTACTGGGCACACTACAGGGGGGACTACTACTGGGGGCACTACAAGAAGGGACTACTACTGTGGGCATTACAAGGGGGACTACTACTGGGCACACTACAGGGGGGACTACTACTGGGGGCACTACAAGGGGGGCTACTACTGGAAGCACTACAGGGGAGGACTACTACTGTGGGCACTACGGGGGGACTACTACTGTGGGCACTACAGGGGGGACTACTACTGGGGGCACTACAAGAAGGGACTACTACTGTGGGCATTACAAGGGGGACTACTACTGGGCACACTACAGGAGGGACTACTACTGTGGGCACTACAAGGGTGGACTACTACTGGGTGCACTACAAGGGGGCTACTACTGGGGGCACTACAAGGGGGGGTGCTACTGGGATCACTACAGGGGGGGACTACTACTGGGGGCACTACATGGGGGGACTACTACTGTGGGCACTACAAGGGGGGACTACTACTGGGCACACAACAAAGGGGGGGATACTACTGGGGGTACTGCATAGGGGGGGAGTACTACTGGGGCACTATATAAGGGGCTTACTACTGGGGGCACAAGGGGCACTGCACAGGGGGGACCACTACTGGGGGCACTATATAAGGGGCACTGCATAGGGCAGTGTTGGCTAACCTTGACACTCCAGCTGTTATGGAACTACATAACCCAGCATGCACTGCTACAGTTTTGCTTTTAGGGCATGCTAAAACTGTGGCAGGGCATGCTGGGATATATAGTTCCACAACAGCTGGAGTGTCAAGGTTAGCCAACACTGGCATAGGGGGTACCACTACTGGGGGCACTGCAAGGGGGGAACTACTACTGGGGGCACTATATAAGGCGCTTACTACTGGGGGCACAAGACGCACTGCATAGGGGGGCGCCAAAAAATTTGGGCTAGGCCCAGCCCTGCCTGCTGCTGTACACGCGTGACCTCGGGTCACGCATGCATAGCCGGGCCGACGTGGAAGAGGTAAGTAACGCAGCTACTTCTGTAGCTGCGCTAATAACCACAGGGACAGCTGCTTTTCGGAGCAGCTTTCCCTGCACCGGAGCAATAATGAATTGCTCTGGTGTCAAGGTCTCCCTGCTGCGAGATGGATACTTAAGTATCCCTCGCAGTGAGAAGATAACATAATCATCGGGGATAGATTAAAACAAAAAATGGTGATGCGCTAATCAAAAAGGTAATGTTCCCAATATGGCAGAAACAAGAATTCAGGACACCATCTGTTTAAATCAATACATTTTATATTATAAATATGTATACATCAATATCTAAAAACGAAACATATATAACTTTTCATTAAAAATATATAACGGTGCTGACAAAATTTTGCAGAGTAAAGGTGCGTACACACTGGGCGATTATAGTGGACAACTGAACGATAACGATATCGCTATCGTTCAGTCATTCACTTTATCATCCATTTTTTTACCTAAATGATGAACGATAACGACGAACGATGTGCGTTCCCGCAGGTCGTTCATCTTCATCGTTCATCGGGCAAACATGCAGGCCAACCTGACGATATTGTCAGGTTGCTGCATGTAGGGGAATACGGGAGAGAGCTCGGCGCCGAACGATATTGTTAGTGATATCGTTCAGCGGGTGTGCTCAATGTCATGAACGATATTGAGCACACCTTGCCAGGGACACACTAGACGATAGGGAGCATATTGTATAGTGTGTATGCTCCTTAAGAGTAAGATATGGACAGCCTCAAACAGGAAAAAAAATAATATTACTTACAATCGGTAGCAGACTGTTTCAAAATAATATCAATTTGTCAGTGATCACACAAAATGACATAATGTATTACGGAGTCCCGTTAGTTAAGTGCTGGAAGGATGAACAAGTCCTCCTATTACACACATCTTGGGTTTTTACTCCTTGTTGGTGGAAGTATTTCAGCCTTCAAATAATTGGAACCTATATGCATGTTCCTGTTGTCTGACAGCTACAGTCCCTCAGGCCAGATGTCACTAATGATCCTCCTGGATCCTCCGGGTCTACACCTAGACCAAAAGCGGGACCAGCACTGGTAAGTAATTCCGGCTCCAATCTCCGAATGGCTTTATGATGTCACTCACTGCTGGTAAAGGGAGCTCTTGGTCTCTATAACTGCTGTGTGGCTCCCCGGCAGCAGTTATTTATTGATTTTTAGCTTATTTGTTTCCTTTTGGGTTCCAAATATGGCAGAATTTTTATGTTTTAATGATAGGATTTCGAGAAGAGAGGAATACTGTATATACAATCTACTGAGATTGAGTACAATGTGAATATATATTATATGAACCTAACATCGAATTGACCAAAGGTTTTCACACATTAGAACAGTTACTTAAAGACGAGTTGAGACACTGGTGGGATAATGGGCCTGATTCAGAGCCGGACGCAAATAGCGCTCGCTCGTCCAGAAAATAGGGGTGGCTATTCAAATTAACCATTCGCTCTTTGCGGTCTGTTCACGCCTCTAGGTCTGAACGAGCGAATAAAACTTGCGGTCGTTTTTTTCAAAAATATGCCCCCTGGCCGCTCGCATCCTACGTCATGTCCGCTATTTATTAGATTAATCGAGTACATCGACCAGCGTATGAACTGCTCGCTATTCTTGTGGTTGGTTTTTGCTACCACAATCTTGCGAGCAGTTCTGGCTATAAAATAACCCAGTGACGTGGTCAATGACGCTGCTGTTTTAATTATGCACACCCATAAAACGCCCGTTTTGACCTTTAAGCACGCCTGCATTCTGATCTCCACTCCCCGTTTTCAAGCACCTTCCCCTGTTACCACCCACATACGCCTCTTTCTGTCACTCAAATTATCAGGCATTCGCTATTTTGCGAGCACATGAATTTCGACCGCACTGACTGGTTCGCGCATGCGTATAACGATCCGTACGCATGCGCAGTTGGGCAAACATCGCTCGGAGCGAACGAGAGGCCGCTTACGAGCGGCTCTGAATCAGGCCCAATGTCTCTCTCAAAAAATATTTAGCTATCAAACATTCCAAGAGGTTTGAGGTTTTAAGTCACTATCTATTCAGGATGATCTCAATTTTATCTCTAGTTGGAATAGTGTTTTGGATAACTGTTCATTTCAGCTGATGGAATTATTGATCAAATATAGGGAAATTAAAGTGAAAGATACATTGGAGTAAATAGAGGAGGTTAAAACTAAACTTAAGTTTAAAGAGTCACCTGCTTTTTGTGAAAGAAATCAGCTGACAAATAAAAAAAATTTAATCTTTTGAAAAATAATTATTAGCATCTAAACACAAAAAGGAGATTTGTGCAGACTTTCTCCCATAACAATGGGGAACATAACAATACTACTATGCGTATAGTAAATAAACCTTTTAGATATGATCATCAATCCACTGGATTCCATGTTAGGAAACGATCTTTGAGTAATCATAATAAGATGAGAACAAAATCTTATAACTCACCCAGACAAGTTGGCCCTAATTGGAGGAAGAGACCTACAGATGTTAATACTGCAAAATTTTGTCAGCAGCCTTATATATTTTTAATGAGAAGTTATATATGTTTCGTTTTTAGATATTGATGTATACGTATTTATAATATAAAATGTATTGATTGTTTTAATCTATTGCTGTTGATGTGATCCCTCACAAGCTCTTTGGGTGTATTGCTGCTTTAATAATTTAATTACTATTATTAGCGCCAGGTATTGGGGGTATAATAATCATCGGGGGCCATACGCCTCCGATGATGAATAGGCCGATTAGCCATCTATTTATGAAGCTGTGATAACCACTTTCTCTGACTTTTTTAGCTGTAGAAGAGGTAATTATCTTATCACCATCTATTTTCACAGATTACCACATCTCCATAGCATGCTATAGGGACCACAGTAGCTACTCAATTTAACATGTGGCGGAAAGCTCCACTTGCTGCCTCTAGGTAACGCCATGTTTAGATGGTGTTATCCAATACCCTCCAATGGGGAACCTGCAAAGCCAACTGCCCAGAACCAGGAACTAGCTAGTTTCTCGGACTCAAATACACTGGCCGTTTCTTCACCTATACCTCTTTTCCACCAAAAACCCAGGTCCGACCTGGGTTTTTGGACATGGTTCCAACCCTGGTCAGACCCAGGTCAGACCCATTTACACTGCACCTTTGATCTGGGTTACTCCCAGGTCAGCCCTGTTCACACTGAACTCAGGTCTGCCCTGCTAAACCTGTGAGGTCAGAAAAAGTGGGAGGTGAATGCTCCACAACCACCAATCCGCTCATTTTAGGCATTATCCAGATCAGATAACCTGGGTTGCACCGTTTACACTGCACCATTACCTGGGTCCATCCTGGGTCCAACCCAGGTAGCTACCTGGGTTGGATTGCAGGGTCACTTGACCCAGGTTATTTTTCAGGGACCCTTTTACACTGAGCTGCGACCCGGGTAGACCCAGCAAAAACCCAGGTTTTTGCTCTGGTGTAAAAGGGGTACTATATATCCAATTTTTAATTGCATTTAATTGTCTATTTTTCTTGTTTATACCCTTTTTTCTTTTTTCATATTATTGTTTTATATGTATATTATTCATGTTGATATTATTGTACAAATATTTTAAGGTATATTTAATTAAATAATATTGGTTACCGTAACTCTATATACAGTCAGGTGCATAAATATTGGGACATTGACAGAATTTTCATATTTTGGCCTCTATTCACCACCACAATGGCTTTGAAATGAAACAAACAAGATGTGCTTTAACTGCAGACTTTCAGATTTAATTGAGGGTAATTACATCCAAATCATGTGAACGGTGTAGGAATTACAACGGTTTCTATATGTGCCTCCCACTTTTTTAAGGGTCCAAAAGTAATGGGACTATCAACTCAAAAGCTATTTCATGGACAGGTGTGGGCTATTCCCTTGTTATTTCATTATCAATTAAGCAGGTAAAAGGTCTGGAGTTGATTCTAGGTGTGACATTTGCATTTGGAATCAGCTGCTGTCGACTCTCAATATGAGATCCAAAGAGCTGTCACTATCAGTGAAGCAAGCCATCATTAGGCTGAAAAATCAAAACAAACCCATCAGAGAGATTGTAAAAACATTAGGTGTGGCCAAATCAACTGTTTGGAACATTCTTAAAAAGAAAGAATGCACCGGAGAGCTCAGCAACACCAAAAGACCCGGAAGACCACGGAAAACAACTGTGGTGGATGACAGAAGAATTATTTCCCTGGTGAAGAAAAACCCCTTCACAACAGTTGGCCATATCAAGAACACTCTCCAGGAGGTAGGTGTATATGTATCAAAGTCAACAATCAAGAGAAGACTTCACAAGAGTGAATATAGAGGGTTCACCACAAGATGTAAACCATTGGTGAGCCACGAAAACAGGAAGACCAGATTAGAGTTTGCCAAACAACAACTAAAAAAGCCATTACAGTTCTGTAACAACATCCTATGGACAGAGTATGGAGAAGGAAAGGAACTGCTCATGATCCAAAACATACCACCTCATCAGTGAAGCATGGTGGTGGTAGTGTCATGACGTGGGCATGTATGGCTGCCAATGGAACTGGTTCCCTTGTATTTATTGATGATGTGACTGCTGACAAAAGCAGCAGAATGAATCCTGAAGTGTTTCGGGCAATATTATATGCTCATATTCAGTCAAATGCTTCAGAACTCATTGGACGGCACTTCACAGTGCAGATGGACAATGACCCAAAGCATACTGCAAAAGCAACCAAAGAGTTTAAGGCTAAAAAGTGGAATGTTATGCAATGGCCAAGTCAATCCCCTGACCTGAATCTGATTGAGCATGCATTTCACTTGATGAAGACAAAACTGAAGGGAAAATGCCCCAAGAACAAGCAGGAACTGAAGACATTTGCAGTAGAGGCCTGGCACAGCATCACCAGGGATGAAACCCAGCGTCTGGTGTTGTCTATGCATTCCAGACTTCAGGCTGTAATTGCCTGCAAAGGATTTGCAACAAAGTATTAAAAAGTGAAAGTTAGATTTAGGATTGTTTAGTTTGTCCCATTACTTTTGGCCCCTTAAAAAGTGGGAGGCACATATAGAAACCGTTGTAATTCCTACACCGTTCACCTGATTTGGATGTAATTACCCTCAAATTAAATCTGAAAGTCTGCAGTTAAAGCACATCTTGTTTGTTTCATTTCAAAGCCATTGTGGTGGTGAATAGAGGCCAAAATATGAAAATTCTGTCAATGTCCCAATATTTATGCACCTGCCTGTATAAGATTATTTATTCCGAATTGATTGCTATTTAAGCACTCCCGCATCCCTGTTTTTTTGGTATATACTTCTATTTACAAACTAACCTGCAATACAGTTGTTCCTCTCTAAGCACCTTATACTTGAACATGCTTTAAAACCTTATTTGAAGTGCAGTTTGGATTCCGCACAGTGGTTGTGTCACAGTTAATTGGGGTGTTCCTGGTAAGATCACAGGGTCTGATTCAGAGATGTACACCGCAGTGGCAAATTTGTATCAGCGGCTGTGCGAAAATATACATGTGTTGCAGCCACTGGGTTTTGTATTGAGGTGCCCACCAGTGGCGCCAATCCAACCAACTGCGTACAAAGATGCAGCTCAGTCGCAGATCAGTCGATTATCGGACTGCTGAGCAACCATATGGTCACGCAGAATGGCTGATGAGACTAAGACGCAGGAGCAATTTTCACTGCGTACAGGATCGCAGTCGCAGACTGAGTCATCCCCCAAAACAGTCGCGGCACGCTTGCGTTTGTATTGCCACCTCCCTGTAGCAGCCCACAAATGGTTCCTTTCTGTCAATCAATTTGCGCAATGGTTCCCAAACAGGGTGCCGGCGCCTGCAGCGGTCCCACGGGTTGGAGGTCCAGAACCAAATGACATTGACCACCGGCAAATGCTCAGCTGCATAAACATCTGCAGTGCATTAATCTCTGAATCAGGTCCACAGACATTAACTGGGTGGATGTGGGGTATGGAACTGATTGTATCAAGAATGTCGGGATATTATATAATATTTGCTCTCCTTGTTTCACAATGTCAAAATTATTTCCCTCTGTTGCCAGATTTTCTAGACTTGTTTTGTTTTACAATGGCACAACAATAAGACATTCACTATGATGGAAACGTAACCTCGGAAAAAAAAGAAGGGAATAAGGAGATTAAGGAACATTGCCCAGAACATTCGGGGAAAGATATTCAACTGACATTTCTAACTGTATAAAATCCAATATTATTCCTAAAGAAAAATATAATCAAGCTTTAAAATTTCAGACCTGGTCGCAAGACTCCGTTCGCTCACTAGCCGCCGATAGTTTTTGTTCTGCTCATGTGATGCAGTGCGCGTGTGCGAAAGAGTCACTGCAATCGTGAGGCAATCGCAGTCAGTACTCAGATTCCCCGCAAGCATGAGTGACAGGAAGTGCCGTTTGTGGGTGGTGACGGTGGGGTGGTCGGGCTAACTCAGGTGCGTCTGTCTGAACGCCGTTTTATGGGCGTGCATAATTAAGATGCATAGTCAGCTTACATAGCAGAAGGTGTAATTACACACAGAGGCACTCACAGAGCCTGCGGCAGGGTCAGGTCAACCACAAGCGGTGCATATGGGTCCGAAGTCAGCCGATGTTACCGATTATTAAGTGAACTTCCTATATATGACGGATATGATAAACAAAAAGTGGGCGTCTTATTTCAGGCTGAGGGGCATCTAGTTTCTTACCGCGATCGCATGGCAAAACATAGTGGGCGTACTAATGTTTTGCTAGCAATTGCCGGATTTGCATACTTTCATTGCGGATGGCTGCGTGCATCCTTGTATCAGCAAGCGTGGTCTGAATCAGGCCCTTAGTACAATATCAAAGTGTATAATCCAAATTAATTCTGAAACGCTGTAATATAACTATATTTATTAGTATATCTACTACTTAGACACCTAGATTTATGACACTTTCATATTTCTCTTTTAGCTCTCCTACAGGTTAATGTAAAGATGGATACAGTACATAAGATCCAGTTCCTAATCCTTTCTCAATTACACCATAATAAATAACATACGTTACAACTCTACACTCCTCCATACTTGTATATGTAAGTTATGCATTGCCATAAACATGCCAGGAACTAATATATATCACCATAACACACTCCCAGTGCAATGTAACTTTATTTTGATTTAGTTATATAATTTAGCCCTACCATATCATGATTCATTTTATGAGAAAATATATGTCTTTATTATACAACCATTTGCTGAACCTTGAGCACTGGGATATTTCACACAGTCCAGATTGCCATTTGTGTGCCAATTCTAAAGTACCAAACCCCTGAATGCATTTTATTAGAAATATTAAGTTTGACCTTTACTTAGTAATGTAGTTTAGTTTTTTTTGCCTTTGCATTAATGGCTACATTTATGGACTTTTTTGCAAGGCTTGACACATTGTTGCTTTTAAGAGAACTTCACAAAAAATGTAAATACTTATGAGTTCCATGGCCTGTAGGGTTCCTTACCAATGGTGATAAATATCACGCTCTTTTATTAGCATGTTGCAGTACTGTAACAGCATGTGAATAAGTATGGTACTGTAACATGTTGGTTCTATTTACCCCCTTACACTGTCCTTACCACCAATGCATCTTGGCCTTGTCTCCTTGTCCCCATCAGCGACTCCAACACTGTCTGCTCGTCCATATGATGGGTACAGGACCATTGAGAGCTGTTGTGCCCTCCCCTGCAGCTCACCACTGCTTGCTCCTACCAGCAATAATGAGTTGGCCAACCCTTACTTCTGTTCTCATCACATCCTCCCTGCCCATAGTTTTACTGCAAAGTTTTTAAATAGACGTTACCTGACCACATCTCAGATCCGAGTACTGTTTCCTGCATTGGATCTTCTGAGAGACCATGGGCAATCTGAATAACCCTGAGGTTACTCAGATGCCCCTTGCAGCTCCGTAGCATATTTCCTTACCTCAGCACTCCCAGAAAACGTGGGCAACACAGAATCGGTATGACATGCCGCCGGACCTAAGCCCAGCGGATGTAATAACGACGCCGGAAGACAGAACAGTGAAGATCCCGACAGGGTGAGCATTTTGGCTATTCCTAACCCTTCCCTGCCCCCTAACCCTCATTTAGGGGTGCCTAACCCTAACCTTCCCCCCTAGTGCCTAACCTAACTCCCCCTTCCCGCACCCTAAACCTAACCCTCCCGGGGGGGTGCCTGATCCTAACCTCCCCCCTAGTGCCTAATCCTAACCCCCCCTTACCCTAGCCTAACCCTAACCTTCCCCAGAGGGGTACCTAACCCTAAGTCCTCCCGTGGGTCCCCAAACCTAACCCCTCCCATCCCAGGCTAAGAGTTCTACTTACCCATCGCGGACGATCAGGATGGCGGGGTTAAGCGTCTGTATTTCCACGCCCGTGTTAAATCCCTTTCCAGGATTACACAGTCGGGAAGCCGGCGGACGGCATTTCGACCGCCGGCTTCCTGACCGCATACCCGGCAACACACCCTTGTTTTCTCGAACAGAGGCCGGCACAGCCAACTCCATGCTCCTAAAAGGCCACAGCCTGTCAATCAGGCTGCGGTTTGGGGGAACTGCGAGCGATCTCACAGAGGAAGACCAGCACATGCTCAGTACAGATCCTGTGCATGCGCAGGTCTCTCACAATCATTGTTGTATGCAAACCATTGATTTTACGTACAACACTGAATCAGCCTCTATATACTCAACAGTGCATCTCTTCCAGCACTGAGTTATCGATACATAGTATAAAAGTCCCTGGTAGGCATCTGTCTGTGTATTCAGGCTAATATCGAGAACCACCGGATGGATTTTGATGCAGCTTCCACTATTCTATAGAGCATTTGCAGAGGAAGGTTTAAGTGTATGAAAAATTAATGTATGACAAAAGGGAGCTGAGCAGTGATGATTTTAATGAAGCAAGTTAAAGAAAAAATGGACGTCCAAGCGCTTACTTGGCTTACGCTGCCTAAACCGTTAAAGATGTATCACAACGATGGACTTTATTTTATGTAGAGATTGATACATATCCAATTTCTCCAGAAAAATTGATGTAAGCCATGTTCACTTATACAAAATATAAGTATTTACCTTTTATTACCGTTCCTATTTCATTTATGTGAAAAACGATTCTATATTTTCAAACGAGTCTAATTCCCGTAGGAGTTTGCTTTGGCATGACAATAAACAAAGCACAGGGACGGACCGTTAACGTTGCTGGGGTTGACCTAATTGGAGACTGTTTTGCTCATGGACAACTTTACGTGGCCCTTTTTTTCTTGTAACGTCCAAACTAAGGCCCTCATTCAGAGCCACTCGCTAGCGGCAGTACGCTCGTTCCGAGCGATGTTCGCACATCTGCGCATGCGGACGGTTTTTAGTACGCATGCGCGAACCAGTCAGTGCGGCCGAAAATCATTTGTACGCAATATAGCGAGTGCCTGCTATTTTGAGTGACAGAATGAGGCGTATGTGGGTGGTAACAGGGGAAGGTGCTTGAAAACGGGGAGTGGAGATCCGATCGCAGGCATGCTTAAAGGTCAAAACGGGCGTTTTATGGGTGTGCATAATTAATACAGCAGCGTCAATGACCACGTCACTTGGTTTTTTTAAACTCAGAACTGCTCGCAAAATAGCGGTTGAAAAAAACAACCACAAGAATAGCGAGCAGTTCATATCCTGTTCGATGTACTCGATTAATCTAATAAATAGCGGACATGACGTATGGTGCGAGCGGCCAGGGGGCGTTTTTATCAAATAAACGAGCGTATGTTTTGCTCGCTCGTTCAGACTTAGAGGTGTGAACAGACTGCAATGTGCGAACGGATCATTTGCATAGCCGCCCCTTGTTTTTGAATGAACGAACGCAAATAGCGAACGGCTCTGAATGAGGGCCTAAATCTTTTCATGTTGACGTCAGGAGTAAAAACGATTGATGTCATCTACAAGGCAATCTTATAAGACCTCTGTTAAAAAAAACGTAAATTCAAAATTGCTCCCGTGTGAAGCCGGGGAGGTTCGCTAAGTGAATATTAATAGTCTAGATGCACAATCAGGAAGTGATCTTATGCTGTAAAATTTGCGGTTCCATTTGGGAAAAGCTTCATATGCCTCTTGTGGATTTCAACACTAACAAATCAAGAGGCATTTACTCAGAAAAGCTTCCAAAAGAAGACAACAATCATCCACATGTCCTGGCACTTCCTCCAGGATCAGCATTGTGCAAGGAGAACAATCTTTCTGAATGTATATATTAACATCTATTTACAGTATATAGCACTTGATTATACCATCGCGTTTTACAATCTGAAGTAGCATTAGTTTAGTGTAATCACAATAAAAACCCCACAGCGGGAGGACGGTGACGTGATTCGCGCTGAATCACGTTATCGTGGCTACGCCCAGTGGCATAACTAGGGTGAGCGGGGTGCGTGCCCTGGGCACCGTGGGACCGGCGGGGTGGGGGGGCGCCGCCGGCCACGGTCCGGCCAGCGCTAGTTAGCCACCAGTGTAGCGAAGACCACAGTGAGTGCGGTCAGCGCTACACATTTACACAGGACCGGTGCTAGGCTTCCAGCGCCGGTCCTGTGCTGCACAGCTGAGCCCTTTCCCTCCCCCTGAGCGCTTGCCCAATAGCGCTAGGAGGCGGGCTCAGGCTGTGCATAACATACGCATCGCCGCCAGCGCTGGCGGCGATGTGTGTGTTAAACAGCAGCCAATGAGAGTCAGATAGACTCTCATTGACTGCTGCAGCACCCACTGCAAGAGCCGGGCTTCCTGCAGTGGGTAATGGGACAGACGTCATGACATCATGACGTCTCTCCCATAATGCTGAGCGCGCCAGCCCGGGAGGACTGGTGGGAGTGGTGTCGCGGACCGGAGCAGCAGCAGCGTGGATTCAGGTAAGTATATTTTTATATATTTTTTTTAAACCTGCCTGCACTACTGGGGGTACAATGGGGGAGGGGGTGGCTACTACTGGGGGGACCTCTACTGTGGGTGGGGGCACAACGGGGGAGGGATGGCTACTACTGGGGGCACCATTATTGGGGGGACCTCTACTGGGGGGGGCTACTACTGGGGGCACTTAATCGGGAGGGGGAACCTCTACTGGGGACTACTACTTGGGGGGAGAACTACCACTGGGGGCATTATAAAAGGGGCCTACTACTAGAGGCACTGCACTGGGGGGACCACTACTGGGGGCAATAATAGGAAGGGGCACTACAGGGGGCACTGGATAGGGGGGATCACTACTGGGTGCCTGCATAAGGGGGACCACTACTGGGAAAACTGCATGGGGGGGACTACTGCTGGGGGCACTTTTTAAAGGGCACTGCATAGGGGGGACTACTACTGGGGGCACTATATAAAGGGCACTGCATAAGAGGATACCGCTACTGGGCGCACTGCATTGTGGGGACTGCTACTGGGGGCACTTCATGAGGGGGAACACTACATGGGGCACTGCATTTGGGGAGGCCACTACTCGGGGTACTGAGTAAGGGGAACTAATTGGGGGCTGTATAAGGGGGACCACTACTGGGGATACTGTATAAGGGGCACTAATATGGGCCTGCATAAGAGGGACCACAACTGCATACTGGGGGAACTGTATAAGGGGTACTACTGGGGTTAAGGTGCATATAGATAGGAATGTTCAGCGTGAAAATAAAGGAGTGTGTCATGTTGACACGCCCCATTTTTAAGTGACCACGCCCATTTTTTTGCCACACGCGCGCTTTCGGCGCGCGCACATCGGGCGGTGGGGGGTGCTCCCTTTTCAAATTTTCCCTGGGCTCCAAATACCCTAGCTACACCACTGGCTACGCCCTTTCTTTACAATGCCAAAACTGATGGTAGTATCCCTGGCCACTCCCCCCCCCCCTGTACCGCGCCACAACCCCCTGCTTGTCCGACCTGGCTGCCCTTCCCCCGGAGGGGGCTGCCAGGATGCCGGCACGCCTGGTCCTTAAACATCTTTGGTGCAGTCATGCTAAAAAGCTCCTCTCAGTCCCGTGGGACTAGCACCGGGCGTCTTTTTTTGCCAAAAAATGCGTCTATGTCGCAGTGTAGTAAAGAAATAAAGATCAACGACACAGCTAAATTCGTGAATTTTTTATCAATATCCTCAGTATGAGCCATTCTGGGAATTCCAATGACAGGAGCAAGAATAACAGGAGGTAGTAAAAATAATATTATTTTGGCACTGGTGAAAAAAAAAAATGTTTAACACAAATTCCTACATTCAACTCCACCTTCCTTGTCGATGTTTAAGGAATAAAAAAAAATTTTTTTTGTTTTTAAGACAGATGGAGTAGAGGCTGCACAAAGAAAATAAAATGTAGAAGCTTTTCTCAGTTTGGGATAGCCTTATACAAGTCTTTCCTTGAATAAATGAAATTTAAACATGTTTTCAAACAAGAAGCTTGTATGAAAACAGAATTCTCATTGGTGTTACACTAATTTTGGCATAAAGGGATTTAGTATATTACTTGTCCTTCCTTTCTAAGAGCTAATCCACTAGAGGTCTGCTCACCCCAATTCCTTCCCTTCCTCACCTGATCACCCCATGGTTACTTATTTGTTTATTTTGTAACTACATTATTACATATGTACTCAGGGCCGGTGCAAGGTGTCCAGGTGCCCTAGGCAACATTTCACCCACTGCCCCTGCTCCCTCCAATTCATACTGTGCCACATATGGTGATGGTAATTTATAATATGCCACACAGAAGAGCCCCCAAATCATACTGTGCCTCATAACCATGTCCCCAATTCATAATGTTATGTTCCACAATTCATTATATGCCACACTTCTGTATCCCCCAATTCATAATTATGTTACACATCTATGCCTCCAATATATAACATGCCACACATTTATGCCCCAATACATAATGTGCCACACATTTGTGCCCCCAATACATAATATGCCACACATTTGTGCCCCCATTACATATGCCACACAGCTGTGCAAGAAAGTGACTGTATGCCACATAGCCACGAATTATGCCAAATAATTCCCCTAGTACATATGCCACACATGTGCCCCAAATTTTTATATGCCATATAGCAGTGCCCCCAATGCCTTATGCCAACCACCATGCCACAATATATTTATGCCACACATCTGTGCTCCAATAAATGTCAGTACCCATTACCCCACACTCACCCTGCCATCACTTATTAAACCCACACAAATATACACTAACCCTGTCAGCACTCAATAAAACCACCCCACACACACTAAACCAACCGGTCTGGGACTGAAAGAGACCTTTTTTTGTGGACTCAGCAGCGTCCTCCAGTGGCCGGCGGCCTTAGGCAGCTGCCTAAAGCTGCCTCATAGTAGCACTGGCCCTATATGTACTCCATGAAAACAAAGGATGTTACACCATGTTCATGCTACAGGATGCCGGCGCTCGGGATCCCAGCGGTCAAAATCCCAACGCTGGGATTCTGACAGATGTTGAGTTTCTGGCGCGGGTATTCTAAGCGCCGGCAGTCCCTGCGTCGGGATACTGAACGTATCACGTTCATGCATATATAAAAAATATGGCCCTCATTCAGAGCCGCTCGCTAGCGGCCGTACGCTCGTTCTGAGCGATGTTCGCACATCTGCGCATGCGTACGGTTTTTAGTACGCATGCGCGAACCAGTCAGTGCGGCCGAAAATCGTTTGTACGCTATATAGCGAGTGCCTGCTATTTTGAGTGACAGAATGAGGCGTATGTGGGTGGTAACAGGGGAAGGTGCTTGTAAACGGGGGAGTGGAATTCGAACGCAGGCGTGCTTAAAGGTCAAAACGGGCGTTTTAAGGGAGTGCATAATTAATACAGCAGCGTCATTGACCACGTCACTTGTTTTTTTTTAACTCAGAACTGCTCGCAAAATAGCGGTTGAAAAAACCAACCACAAGAATAGCGAGCAGTTCATACGCTGTACGATGTACTCGATTAATCTAATATATAGCGGACATGACGTATGGTGCGAGCGGCCAGGGGCCGTTTTTAACAAATAAACGAGCGTATGTTTTGTTTGCTCATTCAGACTTAGAGGTGTGAACAGACTGCAATTTGCGAACGGATCATTTGAATAGCCACCCCTTGTTTTTGAACGAACGGCCGCAAATAGCGAACGGCTCTGAATCAGGCCCTATGTCACATGTATGTATTATTTCCTCTACCGTTTCTTTTATCTCTTGTTATAATAATTATATGATGATTTTCACATACAGTTTATCATTTAAATATTGAAAGTAAAAATATATTACAACTCACCCATAAGGTTTAAGTTGAGCTTATTACACAGAATGAGTACTGTCCAGGTATAACAAAGACTGTAACTAGGGGTGTGTGACCAGTGCCACATAGCACTGTGGGTGGCACCGTTGCCGCCCATGGCCCTTCTTGCTAGCAGGGTACCTGGAACCGAACTCTGCAGCCAGGTTCACTGCAGCAGTGGCTGAGACATATCTTCAAACCTTCCCGCCTTGAAATTGGGACCGCCCACCTAAAAGACAGTTAGTGACAGACTAAGACAGGGGTGAAACTATTGGGGGTGCAGTGTCCCTAAGCAGAGCAAAGGCTTCTTCTATATTCTCTGTATTGAAAAAAGAGAAAGAACGACCAGGGCTCTGAGCAGCAGGGAGGTGCCAGGCTAGAGAGATGCTGCCGTCTTTTCAATTTGCCGGGCACCCGCTTGTAACAAAATCTCAGTGGGCTCCTTCTCTGCAGCCAGAGACTGGAACTCACTCCTGAGCTCCGACTTCCGGCTCCCGCAATGTGTATAAGGAGAGACATCATGACGTCTCTCCCATTGTGCTGAGCGCGAGGAGCTGTTGGATGGCAGTGGGTGCAGGAGAGGGGCAGCAGGTAAGTACAGTGTTGTGTGTCTGTGTGGCATTATGTGTATAAGGGGCACTATTGCTGTTGGTATTATGTGTAAGGAGCACTACTACTGTGGACATTATGTGTAAGGGGCACTACTACTGTGGGCATTATGTGTATAAGGGGCACTACTACTGTGGGCATTATGTGTATAAGGTGCACTACAACTGTGGCATTATGTACATAAGGGGCACTACTACTGTGGCATTATGTGCATAAGGGGTACTACTACTGTGGCAATATGTGCATAAGGGGCACTAATATTGTGTGGCATTATGTGCATAAGGGGCACTTCTACTGTATGGCATTATGTGTATAAGGGGCACTTCTACTGTATGGCATTATGTGTATAAAGGGCACTACTACTGTGGGCATTATGTGTATAAGGGGCACTACTATTGTGGCATTATGTGCATAAGGGGCACTACTACTGTGTGACATTATGTACATAAGGGACACTTGTGTGGTGTAACATGAATAAGGAGCACTAGTGTTTAAAGCAACTTGAATAAGGGGCACTACTATGTGGTGTAATGTGAATCAGGGGCACTACATGCGGTGTAATGTGAATAAGATTGCGCTACTGTGTGTCATAATTTGAATTGGGGGTACTATTGTGTGGCCACATCCCTTCCTTTTTAGACCAGGCCATTTTTTTTGCGCTGTTCATTTATAAAAAATGGGAGGGTGCAAATACCTAGTTTGCAGGGGGCACTGAACACCCTAGCACTGGCCTGAGAATGACATTGCACATCCCTACTCAAACATTGTTATGGGGCCCATTGATGCACTGTACTGCTCCTGGTTGGGAGGTATGATTATGTGTTTTGGAAAGACCGGCACACAAGTGATCTACACTGCGAGCATAGAGGGCCCTCTGTTTCCACACCAATATCTGCCTGACCTCTGCAAAGTCAGTCCCAAGTGTTGGCTTTGGGAGGTTACTGATATTGAAGTAGCCTTCATACTCCTAGTTTGCTTCGTATTAAGCCAACATTGGGCCTGCAGAGTAGATAACGGCGCTATCTTAATCTGTTGCCGCCGTGAGATGCAAAGCTCCATTGAAGAACAAAGTAAATTTATTTAGAGTGCTGAGTTCCCTGACAAGAAGTGGTGTTTCAGCATAAACTAAATCAGTATATTCCAGTGATTGGCCCTAGCAGCTTTTGTACAACATGCTTATCTAGAATTGTGCCTATACCTGTTTTATTTTTATAAAGAGCTCCTAACTTGGCATATAATTTGGATGTCTGTAAATCTACAAGATGAACAAGGCACTTTCCTAGGTATTTATGGGATTCGTCAAAAGTTAGGTTAGAGCTACAGTACATTTGGTCTTAATATAGAATTCGGAAGCTAGAAGCCTTTGAAGTTGAACATTTGCTTTGAATCACATAGTGGCTAATTTGTTGGACGTCAGGAAGAAATTGGGGACCACTTATACAGTTTTGAAGTAATAAAGAGAACTCCTGTAACAGTTCGGTTTTATGACGTTACAGTTGGTGTCATAAATTACAATTTCATCGTCCTGTTTAAGAAGGAGATTGCAACAGTGAGAAACTAGATGTGATGTAATGTGGACACTAAACCTACAGGTAGAGGTAGAAGTCTTCTGGCATCGATGTTAACTTGGTCATACAAGGGCCGTTCCTTTCACTCCTTGTAACACTATTTCTTTCAAAATGTATTTATGCCGTGTAGCCAAATGGATGGATCCAGCCATTCTGTACTTAGGGTGCGTGGCACAGCACAAGGACTGTTCCTGAGGATAATAAATGACCAGACAAATAGAAGTCATATTCAAACCCCTATGCATTCTCAGGTCATATAAACTGTAGTGAATTCAGATCTGTAAAACTGCCTGCACCCATTATAGACACACCAAAGTAGGACGGACCTGTCACCTGTGAGAGGAACAAAGGAGCCCTGGGAAACAAATGACTGCAGCCAGTAGGAGGTGCAGAGTTTGAAGATATGATAGTAGGTGTTAGTGCAGCTTTAAAGGCTAACTTAATTTTTATTTAGCGGTTATATGTATAAAGATAATTCCTTAAATGTAACTGTTTTCTGTATATACGCTTTAGTTGAGTACATATAGCAAGCACCTGTTGTGAAGCTTCTACCAAATCCTCTGTTGATAGCTGGCCTCCTCCTTGTTTTAAATAATTCTCCTGGCCTCTTCCTCTCAACTGTAACAGCTGGCTGCGTGACCCCATGGGTCACCTTAGCCCAGGGCCGGACTGGCCATCAGGCACTTCTGGCAAATGCCAGAAGGGCCGATGTGCAGATGGGCCGATTTGGCTGAGGCGCTGAGCGCAGGCTTACCCAGCCGGTACTGCAGTGTTCAGCGTTTCCCCTATTATTTCCATGCGCCGCAGCTGCATCATTGCGTAATGACGTCATGACACGGTCGCGTAATGACATCATTGCGCGGGCAGCGGCCGTGTAAATTTGGGCTGTTTTATCCAGCTCCTGAGAGCTGGCAACTTGCAGGGATATGGGCGGCGTCATGACGTGGCTGGGTTTGATGCGCAGCAGGGGAGGGGCCCAGGGCAAATTACACCATTAGCTCCCGCCTTCTGTGAGCTGACTTGTAGGGGGGCCGACTGGTGCACAAGCAGCGTGACAGCCACTGGGGTGTCACGTGTGGCCACCGCCGCGGTGATGTCATGACGTGGCCGGTCCAGCTCAGGGTTAAAAAAGCGCAGCACCGCACGAGGAGCTGAGGCAGAATACGTGCCATTCTGAGGAGCCAAACTTTCGGGTTCTAATGCTGCTAATGAAACCCGGGTATTGCAGCAGGAAGCTGCTTCACACTCCAAAACTACATCAGGTATGTCTCTCTGACATTAATTGCCTTCTGTCTCTCTCATCTCACCTTATTCCTCCTACTCTTACTCTCTCTTCCATCTCCCCTGATTTCTTCTCTCTCTCTTTTCTGTTTCCCCCTATTCCCCTCTCATCTCCCCCTATTTGTAAACTCTGCTGCCTGCCCTTATTTCTCCTGTCTCCATTCTCCCCCTATTCCTGCCCTCTATCTCCCATCTCCCCCTATTCATCCTTTCTCTCCCAGCTCCCCCTCTTTCTCCTATGGGCTCGATTCAGTTCAATGTCAATTGAATAGCGCCAGGAATGAACTCCCGGAATATATAATTCTGCGCATTGTTAGGTCGGAGAATGCCCTTCTCCCACCCCTCGCACTTTAAACAGGGTGCTTAGTCGCGATAACGGGCATTCTCCAACTATACTTCCCGGCGCGATGCTGTTTCCGCCGCACTAAGGGCAGAAAACAGCATTGCGCCTGAACTTTTGTCGGATTATTGCTTGCATCCCAGGAGGGATGCGAGAAGAAATCCTTAGTCAGGCTTAGCAGCGCGCTGAATTGAATAGCTCCAGGAACTCATTCCCAGCGCTATTCAATTCGCGTTCAACTGAATCGAGCCCAATGTCTCTCCTGGCTTGATTTATTCCTTCTCTCTCTCCCAGCTTCCCCTCTGTCTCCTATGTCTCTCCCGTCTGCCCCTATTCCTACCCTCTCTCTCCCAGTTTCCCCTCTTTCTCCTATGTCTCTCCCGTCTGCCCCTATTCCTACCCTCTATCTCCCAGCTTCCCCTCTTTCTCCTATGTCTCTCCCGTCTGCCCCAATTCCTACCCTCTCTCTCCCAGTTTCCCCTCTTTCTCCTATGTCTCTCCCGTCTGCCCCTATTCCTACCCTCTATCTCCCAGCTTCCCCTCTTTCTCCTATGTCTCTCCTGTCTCCCAGTATTCCTCTTCTCTCTCCCAGGGTCCACTTTATCTCCTATGTCTCTCCCAGCTTCCCCTATTCCTTCTCTCTCTCTCCCAGCTCCCCCTATTTCTCCTATGTCTCTCCCGGCTTCTCCTATTCCTCCTCTCTCTCCCAGCTTCCCCTCTTTCTCCTATGTCTCTCCCGTCTCCCCCTATTCCTCCTTCTCTCCCAGATTCCCCTCTTTCTCCTATGTCTCTCCCGTCTCCCCCTATTCCTCCTTCTCTCCCAGATTCCCCTCTTTCTCCTATGTCTCTCCCATCTGCCCCTATTCCTCCTTCTCTCCCAGATTCCCCTCTTTCTCCTATGTCTCTCCCGGCTTCCCGTATTCCTCTTCTCTCTCCCAGGTTCCCTTTTATCTCCTATGAGCTATTTCACACATGCTGGTTTTGGCCGGTCAGGCAAGAGCCGGGTGGTAGCCGGCCGGCTTTTTTCAGGCACTCAGTACCTTTCATAAGCAGCGGCTTTCAGCCGCTTTTTATGTGTTTTTTATTTTTCCTATTGGGCAAGCGCAACAGCAGTCGCTGCTGCACAAGTCCAGCCGGCAGAAGCCAGTGTGTGTGTGAAAGGAAACATTGTTTCCTTCACACTACTGACGTGCAGGGATGGCACGGCCACGGCACGGCACCGTCCTGCACAGTAGTTTTTTCCGGCTGTAACACGGCGACTGTGCTGTGGCCGTACCGTGTGAAAGGAGCCAGCTGTTTCCCTGCATTTCTATATTTAACTGCCGGTTAAAAACCAGGCGGCTGTTTGCCGCTCGGCCAAAACCGGCATGTTTGAAATAGCTCTATGTCTCTCCCGGCTTCCCCTATTCCTTCTTTCTCCCTCCTCCTCTCCCTATTTCTTCTATGTCTCTCCCGGCTTCCCCAATTCCTCCTCTTTCCCTATTCCTTCCTACTCTCTCCCAGCTCCCTTCTCCTATGTCTTTCCCGGCCTCCCCAATTCCTTCTCTCCCGACTTCCCCAATTCCTTCTCTCTCTCCCTGCCTCCCCAATTCCTTCTCTCTCTCCCTGCCCCCCAATTCCTTCTCTCTCCCGACTTCCCTTATTCCTTCTTTCTCTCCCAGCTCATCCTATGTCTATCTAGCTTCCCCAATTCATCCTCTCTTTCTCTCAGCTCAACCTGTTCCTTCACTGTCTCTTGCGGCTCTCCCTATTTCTGCTCTCTCTCGGGCTAACCTATACCTTCTTTTTCTCTCCTGCCTCTCCCTATTTCTTCTCTCTCTCTTACCACTCCCCATATTTCTCCTATGTCTCTCCTGGCTCCCCATATTCTCTCTCTCTCTACCCCAGTTCCTCCTATTCCTCCTCTCTCCTCGCTCTCTCTAATTCTCCTATGTTGGGTCCCTCTAACCTTCTCTCTCCCCAGCTGCCCAAATTACTCCTCTCTTTTTCTCCTGGCTCCCCCTTTTACTCCTCATTTCCTGTCTCCCCCTATTCCTTTTAGTATGTTGCTATTTCAAATCTGCAGATCCATGCAGTATTAATATTAATTGTATACAATATATTGTTTATAATATTTCTATTTTATAATAATGTGCAAATATTCATGTTTGTGTATGTGAATAAGGGACACTATTGTTCGACATAACGTGAAAAAGGGACGCTGTGTGACGTAACGTGACTATGGGGCACTACTGTGTGACGTAATGTGAAAGAGACACTACTGTGTAGTAACGTGACAAAAGGACACTACTGTCTGATGAAAGGTAAAAAAGGGCACTACTGTGTGATGTAACATGAATAAGGGACACTATTGTGCAGTTTAGTATGATGAAGGGACACTACCGTGTGGTGTAGTGTGCCTAAGGGACACTACTGTGTGACATAACGTGAAAAAGAGACACTACTGTGTGACACAACGTGAATAAATAGGTGGCTACGCCCCTTCCCAGCAAGACCACACCTGAATTTTTTTGCGCGTACCTAAGGCACGCGCTCTCCCTGCTTCACCTATTGATGACTGCACAAACGCTCTTTTGTCAAAAAGTGTAGTTGTGGCTCTGCTTTGGTGTGCACAGATGTGTCCTCTGCTTTCAGCACCACTGTCCTAAAGTCCTACAGTGACACTATCTAATCTTCTACAACTGCTAAACTAGGGCTTGGGAAAATGCCTTCCCCTTTCTTTGTGTATGACCTACACCAGTGAAGTGCCAGCTTTACCTATAGATATCTGTCCAATCTGCCTGGTGGGAAAGAAAATCTGGTCCATTTTCCAACATCTGGGAGCAAATGTCTATTGTTATTTGCTCCCATACATTCCCAGATTTTCTGTCCCACCACACAAATTGGACAGATATATCTATAGGTGTGTACACAGCTTAACAGAACAAACACAATACCAAATGTTTGACTCCCCTGTAGGATGTGCTCTGTTGTATGCATTTTAATAGAGAATGATGTGTACTTGTCTGTTGTTCGAATATTAATTATATATGTAAGAGCATAGACTCAGAAGTGGGAGGGATCAGGAATAGTAAGGGGAGGAGTCTATGCCAGGAGCCAGATGCTGACGCAAGGTGGGCCTGTGTTCTGTTTAAATGCCAGGGCCTATTTTTAGTCCCAGTCCGGCCCTGTCTTAGCCGGCCAATGTTACGCAGATTATCCGATGCTGCGTTAGACAACGCAGCTCAGATAAGTAATGCACAGGAGGTGTGATGTCTCCTGCTGCATTACCATATCAGCAAGGATCGCAATTGCAAAGCTGCCTGCGTGAATCAGGCCCTCAGTGGTAAAAACCAGACTGGTGTGCAAGATGTTATAGGAGACTTATTTTACCAGAAACAAGAACCGGATAGAACGGATTGGTGGCCTGATTCATCAAGGATTGCAAGTGCAAAAACACACGCACCCGGTCAATTGTTGCGATCTACGCATGCGTATGTATCACAGTGTGCGTGAGCAAAACAGCCACTGCGATCGTAACTGTGACTACGCAGACCCATCGCAGAGTGATTGACATGAAGTACCGTTTGGGGGTGGTGACGAGGTCGGCGAAATGCAGGCATTCCAGTGCGTTTCAATGCCGTTACAGGGGCGTGCATAATTAAGCCCCTGTGACGGCATACGCAGCCTGAGCTCTAGATACCGAAAGGAAGTTTAACCTGCCTTAATTGTGCGGATGTGAGTAAAGGGAAGTGGGTGTCTTTATGTTGTACTGCGGCTGCATTGCGACCGTAGTCATTTACATAATTTGCAGCACAACTGCGTACGTGCTTGCTGCCACGATCACATTAGCGATCCTTGCTGAATCAGGCCCTGGGACTGTTCAGATACAGAATACCTGGGAGCTCAGCACTGAGCTGTAATTTCAGCAAGAGGCTACAATTTATAGGGGAGGATCCCTAGGGATTGGATGTTGCGATCAGCTGGCCTGGGAGCAGCACTCTGAGTGGAGGAAGAGCGTCAGGTGACAGAGTCCAACATGGCTGCGCCCATACTGTTTTTTAGGAGGAAATTCTGACATGCAGCCTGTGTGCCATCATGCTGGGAAGACATGCAGGGCCTAATTCAGCAAGGAACACAGTTGCTAATAAGCACGTAATCGGCTAATTGTTACGTTCTGCACATGCATTACGGTGCGCGAACCAGCCACTGCGCTCGCTATCGGCTACACAGACCCATCATAGAGTGATTGACAGGAAGTTCCGTATGTGGGTGGTGACGGGGAGGTGGTCGGAGAAAATGCGGTTGTATGCCGTTGCATGGGCATGCATAAATTAGCCACTGCGATGCTGTACACAGCCTGAGGCCTCTTAGCGTGCAATGAAGTTAGCAATTTCTGAGAAAGGTCAGGGCTTGTGCAAGTGTGCGTGAGGCTGCGATTGTACTCCGTTGTACCAATGTTTTCGCAGTCTTGCTAGACATTACGGATGTGTGTAAGGTAAAGTGGGTGTCCTTATGTAGTGCTGCGGCAGCATTGCGATCGCAATGAATTAGCATATTATCGCAGTTGAACTGCGTGCGCAATCGCTATTGCATTTGCAGTTGTGATCCGTAATGAATCAGGCCCTCTGTGAGCAAGGGGCTGTGGAAAGCCATCTTTTAACTGGGAGTTAAAAGAATAGTGATATCAACGCTAAATGAAGTCTGCCCCATGTAGAGGAATGGGCTACCTACAGGTCTGTCAAAGTTTTAAATGCAAAAGGCATCCTAGGTGCACTCTGTAGGGTTCTAACTCCCTTTGAACAAATGTTTTCAAGCCCCCCGCATCTATCGCCATTTCCAAAAAAGTCTTCAGTGAAATTTCTTTTGTACTGTGAGGTATAATGGATCTAATGAATCATATAAAATTTATTAAAATAGCAACAATGTACCTAAAGAACTGCAGTTCTCATACAATAATTAACCCATACAATATGGACAATAAAACAGATTGTAACCGCACACTAATAAATGCATGAAGCCATATAAAGTCCAAATGACCTACACAATACAGTCGCTGATGGAGATATATGAGTTCCTTGATTAATGGTGAAGCTCCATAAAAAAGAAGGTAATCATGGATAATTCAATAAATAGCAAATAGCTCTTTCCCCTTACTAGGAATATTCGTATCTCCTCTGTAATAAGCTTCCACTCACCACCGTCATGGATGGATCCAGAGCAGGCCAAGAATCAGCAAGGGGAGATGCAAGTGGACAACCAAAAAGTATTGATTTTTATATTGTATGGGTAATGTGATAGTTATGTTCTTGATTTAGGGTTGATAATTGACTAATCATGTCAAGCTGGACATGGAAGTCTACTATTGGTAGTTGTGGATTTTTAATCCCTTCCTTGTAAAGGGGGGACTTATTCTGCCTTTTGAAAAAACCTCACTAAGTGAGGAGAAACGCGTCAAGGAACAGATTTTTCCATTGAACTGCTGTTGCTGTTGATGGTGAGTTAAGCAGTCGATTGCCGCTGGTAGGAGGAATAACACACCGGAGTGTGTACCTATTATTTTAGCCCTTAGCGGATCCGGCTGCCTCACTGACTACTCTGCCGCTGACTGATTCCATTTGATCCCAGGTGACGGGGTCTATTGCTACACGCAGATTTACTGCAGTCCATCATCAAACCAGCCCGCTGTCACGAGGAATAACACACCGGAGTGTGTACCTTTTATTATAGACCTTAGCGGATCCTGCTGCCTCACTGACTACTCTGCCACTGATTGATCCCATTTGATCCCAGGTGACGGGGTCTACTGCTACACGCAGCTTTGCTGCATCCCATCGTGGAACCAGCCCTCATCCAGAGACTCTGCAAGCGGAAAGACTGTCACCCGTGGCCGGCTGTGCTCCGGCGATACATATTCCTGGCTGGGTTCATATTGTCCACTTGCATCTCCTCTTGCTGATTCCTGGCCTGCTCTGGATCCATCCACGACGGTGGTGAGTGGCAGCTTATTACAGAGGAGATACGAATATCCCTAGTAAGGGGAAAGAGCTATTTTCTATTTATTGAATTATCCATGATTACCTTCTTTTTTATGGAGCTTCACCATTGATCAAGGAACTCATATATCTCCATCAGTGACTGTATTGTGTAGGTCATTTGGACTTTATATGGCTTCATGCCTTTATTAGTGTGCGGTTACAATCTGTTTTATTGTCCATATTGTATGGGTTAATTATTGTATGAGAACTGCAGTTCTTTAGGTACATTGTTGCTATTTTAATAAATATTATATGATTCATTTTTGGTTTGCTTTGATAGAACAGTGATCCCCGACGCAGACACAATCTTTTTGTTTGTTCAGGTTAATTTGGGGAATTTCAGGCAGTTATCCCCTTGTGTCAGCTGCCGACAATTCACTGGTAATCTCTGTTGCAATAACAGCGCTACACTATTTTTCTATTGATAATGGATCTAATAGTTACTTGGCACCGAAGACATAGGTGTGCACAGAGGGTGTGAATGGTGTGCACCTGCACACCCCGCAGGCAGCCCCAACCCCTACCTAAAGTGTCTCTTCCCAGCCAGCTACCAGGGAGGGAAGAGGCAGCCTCTTTTTGAATCCAAGATGGCCGATATGAAACAGCTGTATCTGGCCAGAGTAGTTTCACATTGCCATCTTGAAGGTTGTGGATAGGGTGGTTAGGCTATGTCCCAGAGGGGTAGGGCGGGTTAGCCGATGTCCTGGAGGAGGTGGGGTGGTGTTTATGGCAAGCAGCCTATGTCCTGGGGGGAGGGGGTGTTGTTGCACATCCTTTGCCCTGAGCCTGCACAGGTCGATGATAAAAAAGGTACATTGCACAGCTCTACTCAGAGTGGAAAACTGGTCACATGTGACTCCACCACGTTAAGCATTCTAGGGGCATAAATAAAATAATTTCCAGGAATAATTCTAAGTTAAAGACTTCCATGTGGCAAGACTGGTGCAGTCTTGTGAAAATCAAGACATGTGGAAGCCATACTGATATGTGAAGAATTCAGTGATATATAAATGTCGGTGAAGGTAAAACGCACCCAGATAGGTGTATCACTTCAAACAAACAAAGTTACAGACAAACCCCATGTTACATCCTGTTATTTGTCCCTATCCTAGATGTTACCATCTTCATGGAGCCCTCTTTCTGTAATGGATTACAATGAGCCAATTCCCTAATTTGTCATGTTTTTCCACGTTAGCCACAAAATGCTCCCAAATGTAGTATTTTAAATTGTTATAGTGCTGTAGAGTAATCTGTTTTATTGTTATTGCTGCAAGTGTTTAGTATAAAACCAGTATGATTTAGTATTGTAAAACTTCCAACGTACTGTACACAACATGGGTTATGTTTCTCATTCTAAGATATATTGGATTTTTTGTTTCTACAATTCAACATTTTAAACTTGCAAGAGGTCTATGGGATACAGGGGCGTATTAAGAGAGGAGGGGGGCCCGTGTTCACTGACCGTCCGGGGCCCCCTCCTCTCTCTCCAGCGGCTGCGGTGCACTGACAGGTTCAGTAGACTCCGGGCACTAGTCTGTGCCCACAGTCTACTGTGCATGCGCAAAACTCAGGGAAATTGTCGCGGGAGCCATTTAACCCAGCGATTTCCTGAATACACATGCGCAGAATGCTGGGGAAAAGGGCGTCGCGGCCATTTTCCAGGCGTTTTGTGTAGCAACTCTCCAGCCGACGTGGGACTTCAGAAGAGGTATTAGAAAGTATGGGTGCAGGGTGTGCGGTGTTGCCCCCCCAGGACTCAGGGGTTCATGTGCACCGCACATCCTGCACCCATTAAAGATACGCCCCTGATGAGATACCTAAAAATACATTTCCTATAATGTATAACATAAATATACTTGTAATAAAATTAGACATTTCTCTAAAGGGCATCACTGACTATAAAGAGTTAAAGTATGCCATAATCCATGCCTCTTTCATGTCCCGATATCAGTGATACAATCCTGATTTGAGGACTCTGTCACGCCTTCCTAAACGGACTGCGTTGCACTGATCAGCTGGCAGTTGTTAAGCTCCATTTATTGCTGTTTCGCTATGTGGGCACTGAAGGGGAATGGAACAGGGTGGGAGGCAGGGGCAGAAATACTGAGGACAATGGTAGTTGGTCGCCTCCGGGTGGCAGCCCTGGAGGGGACACTATGATCTCCTCCATTGCTCCAGATTCTGCTTTATGCGCCCCAGATCAGAAATAAGCAGGGAGCCCAGGGGCCTCAGTCCTCCCTCTCCCAGGGCACCCACCCTGTAGTCCGGTCTCTAGGGACAGATCTTCAGTAAGGAAACCACACCAATGTGCATAACAGATGCAGGGCAGAGGCTCGAGTCTGAATGCAAGGGGATGGGGAGAATGTGTCTGGGTCCTGCTGTAGTGTTGGCTGTGAATGCAGGGTGTATGTATGGTTGCTGCTTGGCTGTTGAAAGTGAATGCAGGGGGGGAAGAGTGTGAGTCTGGGTGCTGCTGTAGTGTTAGCAGTGAATGCATGGGGGAGTGTGTGTGTGTGGCTGAGTGCTACTGTAGTGTTGGCAGTAAATGCAGGGGGGAGTGTGTGCCTGGGTGCTGCAGGGTTGTTGACAGTGAATGCAGGGGAGAGAGTGTGTGCTTGGGTGCTGCTAGGGTGTTAGTAGTGAATGCCGGGGGGGGGGTGTCTAGGTGCTGCTGGGGTGTTGCCAGTGAATACCCATTGGAGGAGAGTGTGACTGGATGCTGCTGAGGTGTTGGTAGTGAATGTAGAGTGTGTGAGTGCTGCTGGGACTGGTGTGTTGGTAGTGATTGCAAGTGGAGAGTGGACACCGACAATTATCTCACCTCTGAGCTCATAGTATGAACTTTCGCCCCTGGTGGGAGGGAAGGGGTGAGATTCTTTGAGTTGTCCCCAGGAGCGTATCTCTCTGAAGTCTCGCGTCTGGTCTTCCTGTGCTGTTCAAACGCCGGAAAAAATGGCCTCCGTGGTGCGCCATTTCCCCGGTGATCTGCGTATGCACAATAGGCCCTGGGTACACTCTAGTGCCCAGAGTCTATTGATTCTGCGGTGGCCAGCCAGGAGGGGGCCTGTGTCGGGGGATACACACGGGCTTCCTCCTCTCTAAAGACGCCCCTGGTTGTCCCCTTTGATGTGTGGTCCCACTTGGGCCACTACAGATGTTAAAAGACATGCATAATCTGAGAGAACAGCCCTACTATTCCATACAGTACTAATACCCACATATAGCAAATGATAATAATCATAAGAAAGCTACTTAACCGTTATCTATGTATATTTGGTCTATTCTTCTTATACAGGGCGGTATAGATGTGTTGGTGTATTGTTCTTAGCCATCAATTTACCTATCAGTATATTATTGGACTGCAGGAGGAAATCTATGCAAACAGGGAGAACATACAAACATGGCCCTGGTGAGTATGGAACCCATGACCCCAGCTTTGCGATACAGAAATGCTGACCACTGTAGTAGTAATGTATAGCCCTGTACCACTATTGTATCAAATACAATTATATCTATTTCAGTAGCCTATGACTCTTTTGGGGGGGGTCTGGAAATCAGTACGATCTCACTACAAATGCTACTACTAGGAGGAGGTATGCAGTATTGCCTCTGCTCCCATGAGTTATTAGTGTGTACATTTAGATACAGAGATTAGCTGGAACATACCACACTTATAAAAATAAATGTTGGTGTAATTCTTCCTGGACATTCATAACACAACACTACATTTGTAAATAGGTATGTAGTCAGGAAGCTGGCAGTCGAAATGCCGACCGCCGGCTTCCCGACAGTGAAAATCCCAGCATGGGACTAATGATAGGTATCTAAATACCGACGCATATCATTAGCCCCATGTTGAAATCCCAACGCCCCTAGCATACCGATCTTAGGGTTAGGGACCCCCCCAGGAGGGTTAGGGTTGGGCTAAGGGAAGGGGGGGTTAGGGTCAGGCACCCACGGGAGGGTTAGGTTTAGGATGCGGGGAGGGGGGGTAAGGTTTAGGCACCCCTGGGGGGAGGTTAGGGTTAGGCACTAGGGGGGGAGGTTAGGGTTAGCACCCCTAAGGAAGGGTTAGTGGGGGAGGGTTAGGGATAGCCTACTTACCTCCCCTGCCGCCTGTCTTCATCCGCCGGCCTTCTTATGTAGAAGTTTAATCCGCCGGGCTGATGTTATAACATACCCATTCCCTGGTAAATAACTGACTTCCTACACAATTTACAAATCCAATTACAAGTACACTCACACTCTGCATTACTATGTATAATATAAACCAACGAGAATCTTTTCTGTGATACTATATCCAACAAAAGATTTTTTAATGTTTAAAACATTAAGGGGCCTATTCATCAACACTAAAATAAAGTTTTTAAGGACATATTCCTTAAATAACGTTATTTTGGTATTCATGAAGCCACTTAGCACAGGAGATATCACAGATATCTCCTTGCTAAGTTCCCCTGCGTTAATTTCCACACTCCCCATACATTAGTATGGGGATGTGGAAATTATGGTATTCATCAAATTCCGAAAATTATAAATTTTCGGAATTTGATGCAGTTACTATTCGCCACTGTGAGGTGGCGAATAGCAGGTGAAACTTACCTGTATCCGCGTGTGCAGGTCCCCCGATGAGTCCCTCCGGCGCTCTGCTCCGTCCTCAGGCCCCGGAGGCTGGCCGGGCATGTGTGCTCCCCAGCAGAGCACAAGAAAGTTTAGTCAAAAAAAAAAAAGTTTTTTTTTTTTTTTTCTAATCTGTCATGTGGTCTGCTGGGAAACCACATGACAGACCAGCAGGACGGAGCCGGAGGCTGCTGCGTGGACAGGTAAGTCGGGGGGGGGGGAAGGTGAGTGGAGGGTGGGGGGGATTGGGGGGGTACGAAACTTAACGCATCTGTAGGCAGTGCTGCGCATTCGCTGGTTTTACAGATCTAACAGGGCATGCGCAGCACTGTTTCCAGATGCGATAAGGTAGTGTAGAGAGGGAAAAGTATCTATTTCCCGAAAAGCTGTCATCGCAAAAATGACAGCTTTTCGGAATAGATACTTATGGAGAGGTGGAATGATGAATTCCACCTATAATTAGCTAGAACTCCATGAGAGTTCTAAAGCTAATTATCTCCAGAGATTTTTTATGTTTAATGAATAGGCCCCTAAGAGGCCTATTCATCAATTAGTCCCAGAAAAGTGGTTTTCTACTGCCTCTGTATCACACCTATTTATCAATTATAAAAAAAAAAGCCGAGCTGGGTCAGTTGAGCCATGCACAGCTCCACAGTGATACTGTAATAGCAGAGGTTTATCCCATCGCCAGCCACTCTCTGTACCACTCTGCATGCACACAATTCCTTTTATTAAGTGCAAATGCATCTATGCGCCTGGTACAGAAAAAAGGGAATGGACACATTATGCTTTTGGGAGCTGCCCCCATAAATTGCATGCAGTGCCTACTTTTGCAGGTAAGGGTAGAATTGCATATGGGGGTAGGACAAAAATATTGTTTTATTTCAGCCTTATTTATGTTAAAGCTGGGTATTTATGTTAAAGTAGCTTAATCATGGGTGTTAGGGAACATCCAGGCTTTCTTTATTATGATATAAAGAAATACGCTGTTTCAAGCGCTCCTTTCTCTGAGATATACTGTATACAAAGGACAAATGATAAAGTACAGAAAGCGTCTTGAGGTCCTTATTCAATCTGAGTTAAGACCAAATTCAGAGGTATGAGAGAGAGAGGGTTATAGGATGCACAGTGGATTTATCTGGGCTCATCTGGATTATGAGAGCTAAAGGAAAGGTACCAGCATGAACAACACAGTGCATTCTGGTGGCTGGAACCTTCTCTGGGACTACCCAGCTATTAGCTGTGCCACAGATGACCGATTGTTATGTGGTGGCTTTTAATGAAAAGTGGATACTGTTAATATGATGTGCGGTTAGTAGGGTTGTTAATACAAAATTAGAATTTGGTGGCAATTCATTTAATGTTTGGGCTTATTGGGGAAATAGGCCTGTTTATTATATGAAGAATGTTATTATTTATTTATTAACATTTATATATATATATATATATCGCACACATATTAGGCAGCGCTTTACTAAAAACATTTCAGTCATTCACTTCAGTCCCTGCCCCCAGTGGAGCTTACAATCTATGGCCCTGATTCAGAGCCGGACGCTATGACAGAGCGCTCACTCTAAATCAGGGCCGTCCCTTCTCCTTTTTGGAGCGGCCACCCACAGCTATAGCGAGTGGCCAAAATGATGGTCGCGATGGTCAAGACCATCGCGACCATCGGGCTTGCGACGAGACCCTGCGGTAGGGTCTCGTTGCCGCAAGCCCTGGAGTGCTTTTGGCTCTATCAGAGCCAAAAGCACTCTCAGTGACATCACTTGTGATGTCAGTGGGGCCGGCCCCAGACGGTAGGCGTTCCCATGGGAACGCCTCCGTCTGGGCAGCCGCGCCCCCAGCACGCCCACCAAAGGGGGCGTGCTGTCAATCACCATCGACAACACGCCCCCTTTGGTGCGAGACCCATAACGATGGCTTGGCCGTCGTTATTCGGGTCTCGTGCATGCGCACGACGGAGCCGCCTCCGTCGTGCGCATGCGCACTTGGGCAACATCGACCCGCTTGTGAGCGTTCAGCACTCGCGAGCAGATCTGAATCAGGCCCAATATTACCTACCACATGGACACTTATTATAAACTAGCGTTCATTTTTTTTAGTCAGAAACCAATTAATCTACCATGTTTTCGAGTGTGGGCGGAAACAAAAGAACTCAGAGGAAACACGCAGACACGAAGAGGGCATTACGAACTCAACATAGATAAAGCTTTGGTCAGGAATTGAACTCATGACCTCAGGGCTGTAAGGCAGTAATGCTAACCACCACTATGTGTTAGACATGAATGACAGGTCCTTGGGGTGGCCTATAAGGTGTGCGGGGGTGAGTTTTACTGAATGTTAGTCTCGTGGGTGGGCTATCCATTTCCGGATTTAGAGTTACTACTCACTGGTTTTGGTTGTTTGTTGTGTGGGCTGTTGTAGGTTTTACATTATTATGTGATATCACTTTTCTTTGTTCTGCTAACCTTGTTTTATTTACAGATGAGGCACAACTAGGCTGGAAAGCGTTGCTCTTCAGCAGCCACTGTTGGCGAAAGTTGATTGTGAGGCTACTCCCCTTTGAAGTGAGGCGAGGTGTCCTGCTCTCGTTTAGAAACAACCAGTCTGGCCAGTTAATGTGTGGTGGGTCACTTAAAATCCAGATTGTGACCTTTACTGCCAACTATGTTGTATGTGTGTTTAATTTTTGTTCATTTTAGTAGGGTTTAAGTGTGGAAATATTGATGCTATGGTTTTAGTAAAGACGATAGGCGGCTCAACAATTTCTTGATCAATGTGCCTTATGTTGGACACACATAAGGCGATATATTGGACGATAAGTCGTTTTGAGGCAAACTGGAACAACATATCTCTCACATCGCACAGTGGCCCTCATTCAGACCCGCTTGCGAGCGCTATGCTATGCTATGCGATGGTGGAGCACTGTGGACGTGCCGCGTGCGCACTGCACGTGCGCAAGCCCCGGAGCAAGAGAGAAATTCTCTCGCTCAGGGGCTCGCTACAAACGGGCGGCTGTCGATGTTGATCGACAGCTCGCCCCGTTTTGTAGGGGGGTGGCTGGCCAAACGGAGGCGTTCCCGAAGGAACGCCTGCCATATGGGGGCGGCCCTACTGACATCACGAGTGATGTCAGTAGTGAGCTTCCGGCTATATTAGAGTCGAAAGCTCACTGGGGCTTGCGGCAGACAAGACCCTACCACAAGGGTCTCGTCGCAAGCCCGATGGTCGCGACCATCATGACCATCACCTAGCCGCTTACTAAAGCTGTGGTTGGTCACAGCTTAGCGAGCGGCCAGGAGGCCGGCTCAAAAAAAAAAACGTCCGCCCTCATTCAGAGCGAGCGCTCGCTTTTTGCGAGCAGCTCTGAATGAGGGTCAGTGTGCACTCTCAATCACTCGGTCACTTGCATCTTCACATCCGATGTGCTGCACGTCAGATGGAAAGATGTCATGAACGATGTGGTGCACATCGTGCAGTGTGTACGCACAACCTAAAGACGGGTTGTATAGAGTTTACAGGAGAAACTATAATCGTATGCGATCCAACGACACAGTATATTGTGCTGTCATTTGGAAGATTGCATCGTTTGTCCTGGGATGAAGGGAAGTTGGAACGACCGTTGTATCTTTTGTACGTCGTTCTGATATGTACCTTATTGTGCCCAATGGATATATCAATGCTTACTTAAATACCGGGCATAGAGCCCACTAATTATAGATATGTCCCTTGGTGCTTAAGGTGACAAAACTATTTTGAACTACTATTAAGCACATTTGAATTTATATTTTAGCAAACAAATAAACCTAGTAGTCCTACTAATATCATACCTCCCAGCCATAAAGCTTTTGATGGATCAGTCTTTATTTGACGACTCTGTCCCACCATAACAATCGGGATTGTCCTGATCGTCTAGTCAGTTATGAAGGTATATTCGTTTCACAACTGTGAACGGATTATTGATGGACATAGGAGGGGGATAAAAGACAGTCTAATGTTTTTCAGTGATGTGGACACTCCCCCTCTGTAACATGGCCACGCCCCCTGCTCGGATTCTCTCAATCGGAATGATGGGAAGTATGTAACATTAATAATAAATACTAATACACATATAACCGATAATATGATTATGATGTACTACAAGCTAACAATAAAGTAAGTCAAAATTATATTTCTAACTGTTAATAATAGACTTAATTTTGAACCAACCTTAGGTAATAAGTAATTAGGAATTTCACCATTAGTTCAAAGATGAACCATGGCTCTTGAGCTGAATCCCAAAAGTAATACTTACACAGGCTATTAAAGGTTAAGAACCTCAGCTATAGAGTAACTAAACAATAATAAGTACACTGTGTGTATGTTTTAGATTATACTGTTCCAAACCCTTGCCGTGCAGAGTCTAGTATAAAGAAGAACACATGTGTAAGTGTTCCTGCAACTAAAGCTACAAGTTCCATTGACTGATTAGTGGTCTTTCCAACATCCACATAGAGTGAAAAGTGGGGGTCATTCAGACCCGCTCGCAAGCGGGTCGATGTTACCCCAATGCACATGCGCACGACGGAGGGAGCATGCGCGAGACCCGGACAGCGACAGCCAAGCTGTCGCTCCGGGTCTCGCACCAAAGGGGGCGTGCTGTCGATGGTGACTGACAGCACGCCCCCTTTGGTGGGCGTGCCGGGGGCGTGGCTGCCAGACGGAGGCGTTTCCATGGGAACGCCTACCGTCTGGGTCCGGCCCCACTGACATCACTAGTGATGTCAGTGGGAGTGATTTTGGCTCTGATAGAGCCAAAATCACTCCAGGGCTTGCGGTCACCGAGACCCTACCGCAGGGTCTCGTCGCAAGCCTGATGGTTGCGATGGTCTTGACCATCGCGACCATCTTTTTGGCAGCTCGCATATGCTGTGTGTGGCCACCCACAGCTATGCGAGCGGCCAGGAGGCCGCTCCATTTTTAGGTAGGAGGGCACTGATTCAGAGCGAGCGCTCTGGTCAAAGCGTCCGGCTCTGAATCAGGCCCATTACTCACTATTTGTATATATTGGATTTGTAGCTTAGTGTAATTTTGCTTGGCCCATTGCATTGGTAGTAGCCAAACACCCATTGTAAATTGCAATAGCTAGTAACAATATACAGAGCCCATGCACAGAACCCCACTGCACACATTTTACTTTTAACTCCTTGGAGCTGTGACTTGCAGCAGCATTAAAATATATACATATGCATACGAGGTTCCCTATATGTACAGTACACTGAACTACGGATCAGAAAAGATAATTAGCCACTTAACTGAGAATCATTTTTTCCAAAATGACATAAAAAAATGGATGCCAATAGATCACTCCATAGCATTATTCCACGCCTTTGTATCCATAGGTCCCCATTTAAGAATAACCTTCCCCCAGTGTCAATAAGCCCCCCTTGTTTATAGATCCCCCCAAACCCGCAGTGGAAGTAGAAGCCCCCTCCCCATGTGTCTATAGCAGGGCTGGCTCTAGGGGTGTTCGACCAGTGCATCCCGATTTCAGGACCCCCACAGAGTGAATAGATGCCGCGCGCATGCGAGCGGCAACCATTCACTGACGGGAGAGGACTGGGTGAAGCCCAGCCAGTGATGGAGTGCTGGGCTTTACCCCCAGCCTGACGTTATTTGGAGGCATGCCATGCGGGCACGCCTCCAAATAATGTCACACAGGGGCGTGGCCTATGGTAATTAGGCCACACCCCCAAATCCGGTCGTGCACGGGCGCGAGGTTAGGGCGCTCTCTCAAGAGCTGGCACAGGGTGCTCAGAACCCTGGAGCCGGCCCTGGTCTATAGATGTCCCCAGTGGCATTTACCTTTCCCCAACTCCTCCTTACCTTTCCCCAGCTGCTCTCTACACTGGGAGTGCAGAATTTGGCAAACAGTGCTCAGGGGGAACTTCGGTTCCCCTCTATGAACTAATTTTTACTTTTCTGATGGGCGCATGTGCTCCACTATGCTGGGAGCAAAATAAGCAGTGATATGGGTCTGAGACCACTACATCACTGCTGGGGGGCAAACAAGAAGGAGGAAATCATTCTGCAAATGTGCCTCGAGAATGGAGCAGGATGGTGACCGTGAAAGCCCAGCTGGCTGAGGTCGCAGCCCATGTGACCGTGCAAATTACTGTACTGTAAGTGGTTAATAAATAGTGTTTTTTCTTTAATTAAAGCAAAATTGACAAATTGCCCTCTTTGTCTTAAAAACTATGCCTGCCCTGAAAGCAGTGGTTCTACATTTTTATAAAAAAATATATATATATTTGACAATACTACTGCATTTAGCCTCATTTAGGACCTAAATTAATCAGGAAAGTAACAGGACATCCCAATACGTTTGTAGTGTCTTATCACTACAAACTGTCACTTGACTCTCTGCAAGTTTGAGGGCAAGGCGCCACACAGTTAGCTGCCGAGCAATAAAATTAAGAACTAATTCATGTCATAATGGCAGTGGCTATGCAGCTTAATTAAAGAAGCTTGTTAATTATCCAGTAATCCCGAGGCGGTGTTGAGGGAAGTTCTTAAGGTGACTACCAGATAGCTGTGACCATGTAACTTACTGCGAAAATCATTGTGTTACAGTGCCATCTGGGAGGCCTGAAGAGCTTTATGCAATTATCTTTAGAGTCTTCCTTGCAGTCCCTAGAAGCCAAAGTCTCCTTTACACTCCACAAACATCATTAGAAACTAAGATCAAACATGTCAGTTGTATAACGATTGGTACCTGCTTATAGGCCTCATTCAGAGATGTATGCAAAGTTGCAAACCACATCTATGATGCTAGAAAATTTGCGAATGCACAGGATCTGTACTACACATACACTGGGCTTCTACTATAAGATCTCTCGCAGTTCCCCAAAGCCAGACAGGGCTGCCATGATAGCCGGGAGTAACTTTCCATTGGAAGTGCTCTCTCTGCTAATTGCAGTCCGGACCACTTCCCCTGGGACTGCCTGTCTGGCTGTGAAAGGCGGGCAGCTCTTACAATGGAAGCCACTGGTAGGCAGTCCCTGGGGGTGGGTGTGGGGGAAATCGGTAACAACCCATGCTCGGCAGTTGGAATCCCCACAGCGGCATCCCGGCAGAGAAAGAAATCCCGATCGTCCTAAGGTAAGTATATGCTAACCTATTTCTAACCCCTAACCCTAACCCTCCCTTAGGGGTGCCTAACCCTAACCTTCCCCCCCAGTGCCTAACCCTAATAACCCCTCTAAGTGCCTAAACCTAACCCCCCCTTCCCCAACGCCTAAACCTAAGTCCCCCAGGGGGGTGCCTAACCCTAAGTCCCCCCCGGGGGTGCCTAACGCTAATCCCCCCTTCCCCTAGCCTAAACCTCCCGGGAGGGAGCCTAACCCTAAGTCTCCCCGCGGGAACCATAAACCTAAAATCGAACCAACCCCACGCGGCTATCCGCGCCCTGCGTCCCTTCGATCGGGATGCCAGGCGTCAGGCTCTCGGCGTATGTCTAATGACAGGCGTCGGCATATCAACGCCTGTCTTTAGACCCTTGCCGGGATATGACAGTCGGGATTAGGTCCGCCGGCTTCCCAATTGCATACCGGTGTGGGGTATCTGCCAATGATACACACTGTGCTCTGCAAAAGTTGTGCCATGGTGGAGCATCAAAGGATGTGTGGTCACGCCATCTTGGGGCATTGTTACACCTCTCTGGCAGGCCTAAGCATATGTATTGGCACCCCAGAATGAGACCCTATCACCATCACACTGAGTTCCTCAGAGTGGAAATAAACATGAGCCCCTCCACCCAGCAAGAAATTACCCTAAAAATGCTTCCTTTACACTCCTTTCTGGGTGTTCTCTTTACTAGTCACCAAAACAGAAAGCATGCATTCCAAGGCCTATCATTTGTGTACAATTATCCTATTAGAACGTGTTACATTTTACTAAATGTTTTGCTTAAAAGCAGAAAACTTTGTACCAATAAACATGAAATAAACTCTTTTAACAATGTGTGATTTTATTTTTTTTATATTGCAGTGACTTTAATTTTATATTTAATGTTTTGTTAACCACATCCATTTGCAAAGGCTGTTTGTTTGCTTTGTTCTATGTACCCTTTAGCAAAATATGGTTAAACGGGACATATTGTTCTGCGGGCAAACATTTGAATAGAAATCCCAACACATTTGGGATACATTTCCTCATTCTCTATTGTTCAATAAGCTGCCTTTTGAACCACATCTGTATATAGATTTCTTAAGCATTCCTTTCGGTGTTTATTTTTTATTTTATTTTACTTTCGCCCCTCACCTAGATTAAAGTGATTCAGTCATGATTGAGGATGGGACAGTTCGGACATCAGTTGGAAGTTACACTTGTTTGATCTAGAGGTTGTCTCTAGAAACTTTCCCAGTGTTCTCTAGGTCATCAAAGGCTTACAAGGATGGAACACTTGGGATAAATTAGTACACACTGTCCTCTAAATTTACTTGTGCAGACAGTACTTCACTTATATTTGTGTCTGCTTTCATTGTTTTGGGAGAATATAAACAATACCACCATAGTCACAACATTTTGAAGTTTATTTTTGGAATGACAAAAGAACATTTCACAGAGGGATTAAACTCATTGACAAAAATGTTACATTAATACTGTAAATAAGAGTAGTTACATTCTCTTTGGGAAACAGCCTGTAAGGTGCACCTGTCATTTGCTGCACACATGGGGGGAGTGTAATAGCCTCCAATTTAAAAAAACTGGTAAGTTTCTGGTGAGTTTCGCCATATGTAAAAGACTGGTGAGTTTCGCCATATGTAAAAGACTAGACTCAAAGTCACCAGAAGTGCGCCATTTAATTCTCGACTAGACGCAAGTCGCTGCCCTGATTTTTTACATGTTAAACATCCAAGTCATCAATAGCCTGCAACCTATTTACTTGCCTGAATTGCACCAGAAAAATTGTGTGTAAAACTGCTCAGATGACATGCATTTTGAGCTATCTGTCCTGCAAGAACATAATAGAGTCACATTAAACATATGTATTACTTTGTCACTACTGTATAGTCACTTATATAATACAAATACAATAAAAAATATTGATGAGCCATTAATATTATTTAATATATGTGACAATAGTATTTACAAATAATTACATTTAAAATTATGCCGACAATAATATTTATTTGAGCCTATATTAATTAAGTAAGGCTAGAAGTGCCACAAATTTGTAATCTAATCAAAATAAAAAATGCTACTATCATTAAATTATCATGGCCCCAATTAATCTAAAAATATTATAATCCACATACATTTAAATGTTTTAATTTTTAAATATTATTGCTCCAATAATCAAATATTTAACTAATTATAACTCATCAATATTTTTATTATTTTGAAGGGCCCTGAAGCATTTGACTGAATATGAGCATATAATATTGCCCAAAACACTTCAGAATTCATTCTGCTGATTTTGTCAGCAGTCACATCATCAATAAATACAAGGGAACCAGTTCCATTGGCAGCCATACATGCCCACGCCATGACACTACCGCCACCATGCTTCACTGATGAGGTGGTATGTTTTGGATCATGAGCAGTTATTTTCCTTCTCCATACTCTTCTCTTCCCATCACTCTGGTACAAGATGATCTTTGTCTCATCTGTCCATAGGATGTTGTTCCAGAACTGTAATGGCTTTTTTAGATGTTGTTTGGCAAACTCTAATCTGGTCTCCCTTTTTTTGAGGCTCACCAATGGTTTACATCTTGTGGTGAACCCTCTATATTCACTCTTGTGAAGTCTTCTCTTGATTGTTGACTTTGACACATATACACCTACCTCCTGGAGAGTGTTCTTGATTTGGCCAACTGTTGTGAAGGGGTTTTTCTTCACCAGGGAAATAATTCTTCTGTCATCCACCACAGTTGTTTTCCGTGGTCTTCTGGGTCTTTTGGTGTTGCAGGGCTCTCTGGTGCGTTCTTTCTTTTTAAGAATGTTCCAGACAGTTGATTTGGCCACACCTAATGTTTTTGCTATCTCTCTGATGGGTTTGTTTTGATTTTTCAGGAGCAAGGAACACTAGTGACAGTGTAGGAACCACAGACTTGTGATATGCAAGTATACTGGACTAGAACCGAGGTGAACAGACCAGGTGCACTGGGCAACCCCTCTTCTAGTGACCTGTGAAGGCCAGTAAGACCAAAAATATACTCCAGGGAGAAGGTTGACCTCCGGAACTCAGAATAGTATATTACAGGTAGATAGGAACTCAGAATTCAAACCAGGAATCGGAGTCTTATGTGGTCAGGATATGTATTACAGCTACTAAACACCTCAGTGCACAACTGTATACTGCACACTGGAGTTATAGACTCTGGGCACTAGAGTGTGCCCAGAGTCTATAGTGTATGCACAGGTCAAAAGGAAAATGGCCGTGGCAGCCATTTTCCCTGTACTGCGCATACGCAACGACGGGAAAATGGCCGCTGCGGCCATTTTCCAGTCGTTTTACAGTGCCTGACCCCCGTGCCAACGTGGGACTCCGGAGTGGTAAGTAATATTATGGGTGCAGGATGTGCAGTGCAGGGCCCCCGTGTTCCCCACACACCCTACACCCATTATAGATACGCCCCTCCACTGAACCCTTGCCCTGGAACCAACACCCTTCTCTGAACCAACCCAAGACAACAGCACACAGTGCAGGGAAGCCAACAGAAGTGAGCACAATAGTATAACCTGATAACCTAGACAACCACTGATCATAGAGTATAACAGCATAAGTAACTTGCATGCACTGTCCCAGCGGTATGCTGGACTGAGACCGAGGATGAACTCGCTGGCTCAGGGCCTGATTCAGACATGTTCGCTAAGCTGCGGACGCACACTATGGGCGATTATCGCACATTTGCACATGCATGTGTCAAAGTACGAACCAGTCACTGCTCGGGAATCGTGCCCTCGTAATACACAGACTGGACAGTATTTTGAGTGACAAATAGCACCGTTTGTGGGTGGTAAAAGGGGAAGGTGCTTGTGAACGGGCGAGTGGTGCTGCGAACGAAGGCGTGTCTGGCCATCAAAACGGAGTTTTATGGGTATGCATAATTAGCAAAGTAGCGTCATTGTACACGTCACTTGCTTATATTTCAGCCTGCAGTGATAGCAGTGCTTGCGGTGGGGGTAGGGTCTACCTCAAGCGCTGCGTTCAGCTCCGATGGCTCTCAATGTCACCAATTAATCACACACTTCCTGGAGATGACGTGTGCTAAGAGAGAAAGGTGGGCGTCTTTATACTGGCGTGCCCTTCCACCAGACAGTGCAATCGTGGCATTTGCATACCTCGCCCCTTTTGGCTGTGTGAGAGCGCAGCTTAGCATCCGGGTCTGAATTATATTCTCAGTACGATAAGTGATAATACACAGGCAGATGAAAGTGATATACTTGCTGGCTAAGATGAATTGTTAGTGCAGGTCTGTATGTAGTGTGGACGCTGTGACGCTGACAGGAAACAGAACACAGCAGCAGATGGAACACAGGTCTGTATGCAGCGTGGACGCTGCGGCGCTGACAGGTAATGGAACACAGCGGCAGATGGAACACAGGTCTGTATGTAGCATGGATGCTGCGGCGCTGACAGGTAATGGAGCACAACGGCAGATGGAACACAGGTCTGTATGTAGCGTGGACGCTGCGGCGCTGACAGGTAATGGAACACAGTGGTAGATGGAACACAGGTCTGTATGTAGCATGGATGTTGTGGCACTGACAGGTAAAGGAGCACAACGGCAGATGAAACACAGGTCTGTATGTAGCGTGGACGCTGCGGCGCTGACAGGTAATGGAACACAGTGGTAGATGGAACACAGGTCTGTATGTAGCATGGATGTTGTGGCACTGACAGGTAAAGGAGCACAACAGCAGATGAAACACAGGTCTGTATGTAGCGTGGACGCTGCGGCGCTGACAGGTAATGGAACACAGCGGCAGATGGAACACAGGTCTGTATGTAGCATGGATGCTGTGGCGCTGACAGGTAATGGAACACAGTGGTAGATGGAACACAGGTCTGTATGTAGCATGGATGTTGTGGCACTGACAGGTAAAGGAGCACAGCGGCAGATGAAACACAGGTCTGTATGTAGCGTGGACGCTGCAATGCCTGCAGGTGATGGTCAGCGGCGGGCTGGGCCGGGGGGCAGGGTGCCATCTGCCCCCCGGGCCGGTATCATTTTAGTGAAAAGGGGCCGTCAGTTGCCTTTTGCGCTTTTACAAATACACTTCTGGCGGCCGGGAGACATGCAGAGGATGTTCCTCGGCCACTAAGTTTGTGTAGAAAAGATAATCAGCGTGGCCACCTGCCGCACTGATTTCATTGAAGCCCTTGTAATAATCAGCCGGCGGCATTCCGTGCATGTCTTCCGGCCACCAGAGCCTGGGGCTGGGTGCCACGGGGTGAGGTGAGGGAGCAAGGCACCTCCTCTTCCGTTCCGCTTCCCAACTGTCCCGCGCGGTCTGTCCCTACACTGTCAGCAACAATCAGCATACAGTAATCCTTGCGGCGGCTGTGCTGACAAACTCTCTCTAGGGATAGCGGCACTTGGAGCTGAGGGGGTCGGACTGTGTCAGCTGAGTGAGCCGCCGGGACTAAGAGGTCGGTCTGACTGACTATCATAGCGGCAGGAGGAGCTGAGGGAGCCGTACTGTGTCAGTCAGCCAGCGGAGCTGATAGGTCAGGCTGACTGGCAAGGATGTGAGCATTTGGAGCTGAGAGGAGCCGGAACACTACAGTGGATGCCATTGTTATGGGGCACAGATTGCCTGAAGAGCCCAACTTCCTGCAAATTATTTCTCAGGTAGGCATGCATCTGCCATTTTTTTTTTGCCCTACAACACTTAACTCCATTTTAAATGCCCTGCTCCTCAAAGTCTGCACTGCAGAGATAATTGGGACAAATTGCAGTCTGTGCTGAAAGGGGAAAAGTTGCTGCTGTAGCTAACTGAATTAGCACTGCCACATACTGTACATCTCTCTGTCTATCTCTGAACAGCAGTGCAGAAATCCAGCTCTGCTTTCCCACCCAAGGCAAAAACTTGTATTATTTTATTGCAGTCCAGTCCTAATTACAAACATCCTTTTACATTGCACCTATTTCACAGTTTCTCCAGTCCTACCACCACTCAACTGGTCAGTTCATCATTTTGCTGAGAATTTACCTCTAATGTTCACTTTTATCTCATATGATATTTTTCCACGTTTCTCTCTGTTGATGATGATTTTTCTGCATCCCCCATTATTCCCCCTATGTACCTCCACTTATTATTTATATTTCCCATGTTATCCCCCTTCTTCCCTATTTTCTAACTTACTCTCCATCTTTGTCCTTTATTTCCCTCCCGTCCTCCCCAACTCTCTATCTAATCTTCTATCCAATAAACTAGAATGCAAAAACATTTTTGCTGAGGGTGACTTTATAATTACAAGTGGATTAAACCCATTACCCAAAGAAATTATAATTCATCCAGGCTCCCCACTCCCATTAGAGTGAAGTTAAGGGAAGAGTGGAGGGGAGCGCAGCTAGTGAGACCTGAAGGCGCACATCCACTAGCACATCATAATTGTGCAATCGCTCATTAATCATGCACAAATCGGGCACTACAATGTCGGAAACGACCAGCGATGCACGCTCCCGCTGGTCATTTCCGATATTAATCATCACCTGAACATGCCGGTCAATCTGCCGATAACGACAGATTGGCCATGTTTGGGGTTGAGGGTGGGTGTCTACACCGAATGACATATCGTTCAGTGTAGGCACTGCAGGGGTTGGGGAACGATGGTACAATTACGATGTTGTAATCGTAAGCCGGCCATACATGGTGCGATTTCCTAATGTTAAGATGTGTTGTACGATTTCCCTTGAGATTCTTCCCTTGAAATTCTCTATATGATTTGGTCAAATGGTGCATGATTGTACATACGATACCGATGCGTCGTCTCTCTCAAAATGGAGGAGGGGAGTAGCCAGTAATTTTGCAAGACCACACACATCGTACAACGTATCATTCATCAAGCAAAACAGCATACAATATGTGTCACATCGTACACGATAGGTCAAAATCTTACTGTTTTTCCATAAGATCTACGATGCAGATTTACGGGGGCGGGGAAGCGCATCGTAATCGTACAAATACCGCACACGAAGTACACGATTGGTTGTTACGATTGATCTAAATCGGCCATATCGTGCAAAAAAATCGCAACCTGTATGGGCTGCTGTACTGTCTTTCCCTAGTTGCCTAATGGATGTGCGGCTGCTTTAGCCTGGAAATCTTATACACACATTCATGTATAGACAATCAGATTGGGGTGTCTTGATCTCCTAATTAAAGGAATGAAATAAGCTCCAAACCATATCTTAACACATAAATGATTTATACTTGGGGAGCTGATCTCTTTAATATTACAGCTCAGGAGTATTCGCTGATGATCTCTTTATTTTTTTCCATTTTCACCTGGCCAGACTGAGCCATCAACACAGAGACAGTAATGCCAGAAATATTGGTACAGGTCACTAGTTGTTGTACTGTGTCTATAACATGTAATTGATAAGGTCAGGTGCTGTTTTATGTCCATGTCCGGATAATGTCGGCAAAAACTCTTCAGTCATTTTGGGGATGTTGATAAAACCAGGGGAGTGATAATTTGTACAGCTGTGGCAGGAGACACACACCCACCCACCCCCCTCCCCCAATCAGCTCCTGTCATTTTACAGGCTGTGTGTGAAAAATGATAGGAGCTGATTGGTTGGTACTTTATCTTCATTCACTTTAACTCTCTCCAGGGCTTAGTACTTTGCATTGTGATCTGCAGGGACTTAGTCACTGATGCTGCTGTGTGCCGGTGCTGCCCGTGGCTGAGGGCAAGGGGAAGACTGGAAGCTCCTCTCTCTATGCCGCTCTTCAGCGCCTGCAAGTTGATGTGGCGGCAACTAGTAGTTCTGTTTTGTGAGTCTGACAGGTCAAGTCAGACTTTTGTATGGCGGCATGAGCAATGAATGTGTGTTTTATTATTTTCCTGTGAGGGCTATTGTGTTTTACGTGCAACCTCTAGTCAGGGTTAACATCACCAGGGCCACTTGCTTGTGTTGCCTCCCAGGCTGAAAGGTGCCAGCCAGCCCCTGGTGATGGTAGACAGTGGCAGATGGGGCACAGGTCTGTATACAGCGTGGACGCTACAATACCCGCAGGTCGATGGTAGACAGTGGCAGATGGAACACAGGTCTGTATGCAGCGTGGACGCTGCAATGCCCACAGGTGATGGTAGACAGTGGCAGATGGAGCACAGGTCTGTATGCAGCGTGGGCTCTGTGACACTGACAGGTAAAGGAGCACAGCTGCAGATGGAATGCAAGTCTGTATGCAGCGTGGAAGCTGCGATGCCGGCAGGTGAACGATACTCAGCGCAGATGGTAAATAAGAATAGCCCACGAAGTTGCAGATAAAGTCACAGAGAACATGAACACAGGATACAATAGTAAGCCTGGAGCCTAGAACTATCCAGGGTAGGAACACATTGTTCAGGCAATGGGTTGCTCACAGGAACTGGTTTAATAGGAGGTGGTGAAGAGCCAATGGTCTAGCTGACCAGGTGAGCACACAGGTGCATCAGTTAATCACAGGGAGGCGTCCCTGGGATGTCTTGGCAACTGAAATGAATGAATGTCTGAGTCTGAAAGGGATGTTAAGACCCCAATTTGTGACATCCCCACACCATAACACTACCAACAGTCTGAACTACTGACGCATATCAGGATGGATCTATGGGCTTGTACTACAGGTTGAGTCTCCAATATCCAAAATGCTTGGGACCAGGGGTATTTTGGATATCGGAATATTCCGTATTTTGGCATATTTGCATAACATAATGAGATATCATGGGAATGGGACCCAAATACACACAGCCTGAAGGTCATTTTATACAATATTTTTAATAATTTTATGCCTTAAAGAAAGTATGTGTACATTGCACCGTCAAAAAGCAAAGGTTTCACTATCTCAGTCATGCTAAAAAAATTCAGTATTTCAGAATATTCCGTATTTCGGAATATTTCGATATGGGAGACTCGACCTGTATTTACACTGAATTCTGATCCTACCATCTGCATGTCGCAGCAGAAATTAAGATCCATCAGAACAGCCAATGTTTTTCCAGTTTCCAACTCTCCAGTTTTTGTGAGCCTGTGGCCACCGTAGGTTCAAGTGCTGCACGTTCAGGTATACTCCTCTGCATACCACTTGTGTAACAACTGGTTATTTAAGTGACTGTCACCTCCCTCTCAGCTTGAACCAGTCTCGGCATTCTCCTTTGACCTCCTAACAAGGGGTTTTTGCCCACAGAACTGCCGCTCACTGGATGTTTTTGTTTTTTGCACGGTTCTTGGTACACTCTACAGATCAGCAGTTTGTGAGGTACTCAAAAATGCCTATCAGTGGGCATTGTCATAGAAAACACCCTCTGATTGGCTAAGAGCGGCCTGACTCGTAGCCAATCATGGCAGCATGAAAACCTCGTAGGTCCTGTCAGTGTAGTGCCTTAGGGATTGCTAATTCTGTTTTTTGTTTTAAGAAGGCCTTGGACCTGGAGAAGGGGACCGACCACCTCCAGGGAGAAAGTAAGTATGTGGTTTGAATGTGAGTGTGCATGAATGTGTAATAAAAGTATAAATCATTCAGTGTGTGTGTCTTGTCTTTGTTTATATTTTTTTCACAGTAAGGGTACAGATGCCAGCAGGCACTTAGTGTCAGGGCATGGTGGCACTTGTGGTTCCCCAAGTGCTGTCATGCCGGGGTTGGCTTGCTGGAACCAGCAGTCCCACTGTAAAGAACAATATTAATTACTATTTATCATCCATTAACAAATGCATTCACTGCCACCAGGGGTGCAGGGAATAGCATCGGGCTTCATCCCATCCCTGGGGTATCCTCGGGAGGGGGAACAACTTTTTTGGGGGGTCCCCACTTTTCGAGGAACCCTTAGGCTGGGGTGACCAGTTTGGGGTTGGATAATGCTTTGGCAGGGGTCCCACTCCTATGGCATTACCCTACGGCTGGTTAAGACTGTAGCTGGTTACTGGAAATACATAAAAACACCACACCGTTTTTTTTGGGAGGGTACCCCACGGTGATTTTTTTGTTTCTAATTTTTACACAAGCATTGCACAGATCACACTGATCTATGCAGTGCTCCGCGGAGTTTATTGAGAAGGGCACAATACAACTAAACCCGCTCACGGTACAACACGATCCGAATTGAAATAGACAAGCATACATGATTCTTAGTAAGTCTGTGATTTTGGTCGCAAAAAAACTCATGCGAGTCCCTGCGATTCCCAGCGTGTTTAAAATCGTGTTTAAACACGATTCTTAAATTCCTTAAAGTTAACACATAGAAACCTGCACGATGTAAAGTACAGTAGTTTTATGGTTTAACGGTTTATTGCAGGGAAAACAAATTATTTTCTTTTCAATACAGATACCACAATCTTTTTCAGATATAGACTGGCTGTGGAATGTTTCTGGGATGCTTGTTTGTAGATTCCCAGCTGTTGCCCATTTTCATGTATATATCTGTAGTTGGACACATCATTAATCCCATGGAGTATATTTGTGGTCGAGCTAGCTAGGCTTCAGAGCGTCCGGAGGAATTTTTTTTTTAATTCTGGTCCTGATTCAGCAGTAAACACAAGTTAACTGCTTATCGCAGATACCCGATTATCGGGAATCTGCGCGTGCACAGGACCCATTCTGCGAGTGTGCAGAATGGGACCTGCGTAGCCACACGCAAACCCTTGAAAGCCTCTGTCTGATTGACAGGCAGAGGCATTTAAGGGGCAATGCGAGGGCGGGTACGGCCACCGTTCCCGTTTTCCGGGAGTGGCCAGCCCAGGACCTGAGTTGATCATCGCAGTGTCCTGGGCTCTCAAGCCGGCCAGCTAGAGTAAGCTGAGGCTTACTCAGCTGGCCGGAGGGCTGGTGCCGTCCACCATCGCAACTATCGACCACTGTCGCAGTGCTGGGATTGCAAATGCAGTAGGGGGTGTCATATACCTCCTGCTGCATTTGCATTATTGCAAGGATCGCAAATGTAAAGCTGCTTGTGTGCATAAATCATATATCTATAGCCTGCATGCAGCTTTGCAATTGCGATCCTTGCTGAATCAGGCCCTCTGGCTGAATGCTTATATCCGAGATGATAGTTCCTCCTTAAACAGATCCAGCTATAGTTGGTGATGTTAGAATATGGGTTAATGGTTCCTATATGAGGATGTCTTAAGTGTGTATTGGTTGTCATATTCTGGACGCATCATTTAGACATTCTTATCTTCAAGAATCAAATGGACTCCTAGGGGTAAATTTACTAAAGTGAGAGTTTTTAGAAGTGAGTTTTAAAAGTGATGTTGCCTATAGCAACCAATCAGATTCTAGCTATTTTCTTTTAGAAGGTGCTAGTTAAATGTTAAGTAGAATCTGATTGGTTGCTATGGGCAACATCACTTTTAAAACTCACTTCTAAAAACTCTCACTTTAGTAAATTTACCCCATAGATTGAGAATATACATTCAGTATTTCCTTCACACTAGGGAGGCCAATCCTGGGATTGTCGGGATCTCGGGATTTTGGCCTAAAATGGCCGGGATTGAATCCCGGGATGTGAAGCTTCCAATCCCGATCCCGGAATTGGCCATAAAGGTTTTTTTTTTAGATGCCGGGCAACGCTGAGCACCTCCAGCAGAAAGCTCAGACACTGCCAGACTCCCCCTTCCCCCGGCTATGCGCACTGCATAGTGTGACACGAGGACACAGGTTACGCTGTGCAGCCCTGCGCCAGCTGGACCGCCCACCTACCTCTCTACAGGACACGCCTAAAGCCTCCACCACCTGCCTCCGAAAGCCCCTGCCACCTGTCGGTAAGTCATTGTGGGGGCTAGGCGGGGAGTATTTTCTGTTTTTAAACCAACCCTATCCCGGGAATCCCGGGATTGAGGTTTTATCAATCCCGAATCTCGGGATTAAAAAAAAGCCCCGGGATTGGCCTCCCTACTGCACACTAATACAGGTGTATTCTTTTCACAGGGCCTGATTCACTACGGCTAATCCATTGCGATCGCTATACCAACCTTACCGTACACACATCAGTAATGTTTAGCAAGACTGCAAAACCATTGGTAACAACGAGTACAATCGCAGCTTTACGCACACTTGCACATGGTCAGACTTTACTCAGAAATTGCTAACCTCAGCACATGCACTGAGTACTCACGCTGCGTATAGCATCGCAGTGTATAATTTAGGCAAGCCCATGTAACGGCGTTGAAACGCACTGGCATGTGTGCGTTTCGCCGTCCACCCCCCCTTCCCCCGTAACCACCCACAAACTTCCTGTCAATCATTCTGCGATAGGTCTGCGCAGCTACTGCGATCTCAGTCCCAATCGCAGTGACTGATTCACGCACCCACAATCTGATGCACACGTATGTGCAGAATGCAAAAAATCGGCCGATTGCGTGCGTAATCGCAGTTGCGATCCTTGCTGAATCAGACCCACAATTTGTTCATGTATGTGAAATACTGTCACATAATGGTCTTTATTTACGAAGCTTCCTGGCAGGCTGCAGGTGAAATTGTAACACGGCACCTGCAGTCAGTATAAAGTCCAACGTGTTTTACATTGTTTGTGGTTGCTGTGTTAAGTTTTCACCTGCAACCTGCTGGGAAGCTTTGCAAACTCTTACGAGCAGGGCCCTCTACCCTCTTGTGCTTCTCTTTACTTATACTATAATTTACTCCTTACTCCCCACTAGGGCACCTAACACCTGGTTGCTTATTTGAGTGTCATGATCATTAATGCAGCAATGTACAGTATATAAACCATGTCCTTGTCCTGCATTGTATTGTACTGTAAGTCACTGGCTACTTGTTCACTTATTTGTGTATGTACTTTGTAAGGCTCTGCGGAACACTTGTGGCACCATATTAATAAGCTATAATAATAATAGTGACAGAATGTCATAGGAGCATACAATGTGCATCCATGTGTGTGGCCTGTTTCACTGATATTGGTATGCCTGAAAATGCCTGTATACTTTGGCCTACACTACAATGTCACACCTGTTCATGTTTTATACAATGGGCGGAATTCAATCCCCAGGGGGGTGCGAGAAGAAATCTTTTAGCCCATCCAAACAATCGCGTTGCATTGAATAGCTTTGGGAGCTCCCTCCCAGGACTATTCACCATCGCTTTGAATTGAATTCCCCCCCAATTTGTCTCTTTCTGTTTTAGCTGTATATAATTTTATTTCGGAAATCCGGCTTGCCGTACCAAAACATTGCTTCCGATAATGCTTTAACTGGCCTAACTAATTGAATTTTACAAACCACCGTTACATGTGATCTGTGCGTTTCCAATATGCTGTGCTCCATATTGCACTAATCTAGAATTCACTATAATAACTGTACTATAAAATAGTATCTCTATCAAAAAAGTGTGTGTTTTGTATTCTGAGGGCTTAGCACCATGCACCTCCACACAGTAAAGATTGATTCAGGCTTAATTGTTCCTATACAACATCTCTCATCTGCTTTCATTTTAAAGTCCACTAGTAATTATGGCCTGATTGACATACAGCTGTACTGCTTGACATATTGATGTAAACAGTATTTGGTAACAAAGTAACTCCTTTAAATTTATAAGCATTTTGTTTTGATTCAAGAGACCAACATGCTGTGTGTCCACTCCTAAATCACGTCTGAGTGTTTGAAGTTTAGTCACCCCTATCTATCTCTTGATGTTTAGTATATATATCCTTACAGTGTCAGCATTTGATTTTTGTGTGTAGTGTGGTCTTAACAGATTCAACACATTCCCTATTCTTAAGCCCCCTACACACTGTACGATATCCATGAAAGATATTAACGATAACTATATAATTGAACGATATATATCGTTCATATTGTCCAGTGTGTATGCACTAGGTGATTAACGATGCACGCTCCCGCGGGTCGTTAACGATATCCCCAGTCATCTGAACATGCAGCTCAATCTGGGGATATCGTTAACGATGCCATGCTGCCGATTGCAGCATGGCCCTGCTCCACCCGCCGGCGATCGTTGTTGCCGGCATTGGCAAGTGTGGATGCACTTCCCGATGCCGACACCCCCGCCGGGCCCGTCGCATCCGACATCGCCCTGTACACACATCGTCCAGTGTGTATGGGGCTTTAGGTTACAGTCAGCGGAGTAGGGAGGGCGGTTCCACTGGAGCGTGAGCTCCAGGCGCCTAACTTACCAGAGGGCGCCCTACAGTCGGACTCCGAAGCAGCTGTCAAGTAACTGACAGCCTGTGCCGGGTCCACAGCAGCAACAGCAGCTCCTGTCCTGTCTTCCTGCTCTAGTGATAGACTCCTGGTCACTAGTAGAGATGGCTAGTGAGTGAGTGTCTCAACACACTGACTCGAATCATTCAGATGAGTGAATGATTTGAGTCACTCAGTGTTTGGTGAGTCGAGACACCCAGCTCCCCTAGCCTCTCTGTCAGTGGGAGCTAGTGAATGGCAGCTCCGCCCCCTACACTGCTGATCCGACCTGATCATACTTCTGTGCACTGTGTCAGATCAGCAGTGTAGGGGACGGAGCTGTCAGCGACTCACTCTGAGTCGTACAGCTACTGCCAGGGCTCAGGGCAGTGAACTGACTCTCCTGAGTCAGTGCAGAGGCTTGAGCTGGGCTGCGGGGGGCGGAGCTGTCAGCGACTCACTGAGTCGCGCAGCTATTGCCAGGGCTCAGGGAGTCCACTGACTCAGGAGAATCAGTGAGAACCCTGAGCTGTAGTGCTGGGCTGCGGGGGGCGGAGCTGTCAGCGACTCACTCTGAGTCGTTGGCTCCCCATCTAAAGAGCCATGTCTCGAGACACTTCACTGAGTTGAGCCTCAACTCAGTACAGTGAACCGATCTGCCCATTCCTACCTGCCTGTATGTACTGTATGTGTGACCCTTCCTACCTGTATGTACTGTATGTGTGTATATGTGACCCTTCCTGCCTGTATGTACTGTATGTGTGACCCTTCCTGTCTGTATGTACTGTATATGTGACCCTTCCTGCCTGTATGTACTGTATGTGTGACCCATCCTGCCTGTATGTACTGTATGTGTGTCCCTTCCTGCCTGTATGTACTGTATGTGTGACCCTTCCTGCCTGTATGTACTGTATGTGTATGTGTGACCCTTCCTGCCTGTATGTACTGTATGTGTGACCCTTCCTGTCTGTATGTATGTGTGACCCATCCTGCCTGTATGTGTGACCCTTCCTGCCTGTATGTACTGTACGTGTGACCCTTCCTGCCTGTATGTACTGTATGTGTATGTGTGACCCTTCCTGCCTGTATGTACTGTATGTGTGACCCTTCCTGTCTGTATGTATGTATGTGTGACCCATCCTGCCTGTATGTACTGTATGTGTGACCCTTCCTGTCTGTATGTAATGTATGTGTGACCCTTCCTGCCTGTATGTGTGATCCTTCCTGCCTGTATTTCCGTATGTGTGTATGTGTGACCCTTCCTGCCTGTATGTACTGTATGTGTGACCCTTCCTGCCTGTATGTGTGACCCTTCCTGCCTGTATGTACTGTATGTGTGACCCTTCCTACCTGTATGTGTGACCCTTCCTGCCTGTATGTACTGTATGTGTGACCCTTCCTACCTGTATGTACTGTATGTGTGTATGTGTGACCCTTCCTGCCTGTATGTACTGTATGTGTGACCCTTCCTGCCTGTATGTGTGACCCTTCCTGCCTGTATGTACTGTATGTGTGACCCTTCCTACCTGTATGTACTGTATGTGTGACCCTTCCTGCCTGTATGTACTGTATGTATGTGTGACCCTTCCTGCCTGTATGTACTGTATGTGTGTATGTGTGACCCTTCCTGCCTGTATGTACTGTATGTGTGTATGTGTGACCCTTACTGCCTGTATGTTCTGTATGTGTGACCCTTACTGCCTGTATGTACTGTATGTGTGACCCTTCCTGCCTGTATGTTCTGTATGTGCAGGGCCAGACCTCCCGTTACGCTGACTACGCGGCACGTAGAGCGCCGGCCATCAGTGGGCGCCATGGTCAGCTTGCACATCTTATTTTTTTATACATGTAATAATCCCCTTTCACCTCTCTCCATTCCCGGGAGCCGTGACGCCGCGCAGCCATAAAGTGTGTGGTGGTGGGAGACGGGTGAGTAGCTGGCAGGGCCAGACTCCCCATCTAGCAAATGCCAGAAGTGCCATGAGATAGTCCCGGGGGCAGTAGCAAGATGGGCTGGCCGCATTAGATCTTCACACAGCGATATAGAGATTTGAGCTTTTGCAGGCGGCCAGGTGATGGTAGGGTCTCGTCTGTCGCAAGCGCCAGAGAGCTTCCTGCTCTAACAGAGCAGGAAGCTTTCCACTGGTGATGTCAGTGGTGCCTCCCACACATGGCAAGCGTTCCTTCGGGAACGCTTCCGTTTGTGTAGCCACCCCCCCCGCCCCGCCTACAAAACGGGGCGAGCTGTCGATCAACATCGACAGCCGCCCCTTTTGCAGTGAGTCCCAGAGCGAGAAAATTTCTCTCTCGCTCCGAGGCTTGCGCATGCGCGGAGTACCCCACCATCGACCCACTCGCGAGCGGGTCTGAATCAGGGCCAGAGCCTGCTCTGGGGCTGTTCAAGTGGAGTGACTGTAGCGGGACATATCATCGCAGGCATAAGGGTGAGTATTGGCTTTTTCTTCAGGGTTTTCCCATGGATACTTTACGTTGAGAAGGGGACGTGAACATCTGGCAGCAGGTAAGTCAGTGAGTGAATGTATGTGTGTAATAAAACTTTCATTTTACGGTGTGTGTAGTGGTTTCTTTACAGGTGAACTACAGGTGCCAGCAGGCCCTTAATGCCCTGCATGCTGGTACTTGTGGTTCTCCAAGTACCAGCATGCGGGGGGGGGCTTGCTGGCACCTGTAGTTCGCCTGGAAAGACAATGTAGATTTTTCTAATTTTACACAACACGGACACTTTCAACCCGCCACCCACCGCCCAGGGGTGGCGGGGATAGCCCCAGGCTATCAGCCTAGGCCAGGGTACCCCTTGATTGGAGGGGTACTCAACTCCCCAGGGATCACTGGCCTGGGCTGACTAGCGGTCAGGACTGATGCTGCGGCTGGGGGGCCCGGTGAAAGGGCTCCCCTGGCTGTGGCATCAGCCCCCCGCTAGTAAGGGTCCAGGGCTGGTTTTAAATATAGGGGTACCCCTACGCAATTTTTTTGCCCCTATATTTAAAACCAGCCCTGTCCCTGCTGCCTGGTGCTGGTACCTAATTTATGGGGTAACCCTATTCATTTTGTTCCCCATAATTTTAGGTACCAGGACAGGCTGGCAAGTTCAGGGCTGGTTAGTGTTTTGGGTGGAGGGGCCCTCACGTAATTTTTTCCAAAAATTAAAAAAAATATATTTCGGCATGTTTCCGCATAACTCGCGAGTTTGCAGGCATCTCTCCCGAGATTGTAATCTCGATTCTTGGTAAATTTGAGAGATGTATATCTGACAGGTGATGGTGAGTAAAGGATTTACATTTACAGATTTACACATTTACATCTCGGGAGAGACAAAAAGGGAGAAAACCAAACTCACTAAAAAACCCACCCGAGTTTGCACTTAGTAAATTTGCGAGATGAAAAACATGCCTAAAAACACCCGACATTGTCATCTCAACCTATCCAGATTCTTAGTAAATTTACCCTCTATACTATACACTTCACTATCACCTTTTTTCCCTTTTTCGTGTGATGTCCTGGGGATGGTCCTTGGCTGGATTCTTTTTGGGGTGCCCTGCTCCTCGGACATGAACCCCTTAATGTTAGGGACGCCGGTATAGAGGAGCCTTGACGCTGGCCTGGCACTTAATCATATATTTGCAAATGTATGCAACTAATACCTCTGAATTTCTATTATCATGTAGGATTCAAGTATTTTTGTTGATATTGCTGCAGTGTGCTGGAGGGAATATTCCTTTTTTTCTGTAGTTCTAATTTACAGCCCACTAAATTGTTTTATTTATCTTTACCTAATTAGTGTGTTTTATGAGTGTCACTGTGAGAGAAGGTGTGACGACTTTTGCTTCATTGATGGACTGCAAGGCAGTAACTGCTGATCTGGCCCATGGAAGTGAGTAGGCAGGCTGTCTGTACATGCTGAGAGAGCTCACCCGCAGAGAGACTCACACATGCAGCAGTGATATAACAAGGGACATGTACTGTATGGTTAAATCATCCAGTTTCTCTGCCACCCATGTCACTGTTGGGACGGCCTCTGGTGAATCCCGACAGTTTTGGCAGTCACAGCCTCACACCTCCGGTAACAACTACCAGTTTCCAGTCTGTGCTGTTGGCTGATGCAGTCAGTGTATGTTTGGTTGACCGTTATCATGTCGACGTGCATTATATCTACATGGATAACATGTCGATATTATAGAATGTTGACAAACCGTCCCTGGTGGTCTAGTGGTGTTTTACCTGGTCCCAGCGGCAGTGGTGTCTCCTAGTCATCTTCCAGGTCCTGGCAGTCATGGGAGGAGCAGTTGCGGCAGAGATGTTAGAGGATCGGCATTACATTTACAGACCACCTAATCCCCACCCCTAACCCTCTCCAGAGTGCCTACTAACCCTAACCTCCCCTCCCTGTAGCCTAACCCTAATTTTTCCCAGCAGACTAGCCCTAAACTCCCCCAGCAGACTAATCCTAATCCTCCTAACATTTCACATGGCGACATTTCAGGTTTCACACTGTCAACGTGCTGACATTCTGACCATAGGCGTCTGTGCACTCCTATGATTCTGAGTATGTTGAACCATGTTGACATTCTAGGGTCGCCATTGTGGTGTCAACATTATGAATGTCAACACGGTAACTGTCAACCATGTGACCGGATCACGGATTTCATTTCCTTTCTGGTCTATAATATATCTTCTATTTTGTTCCTTATTTACTACATTTCTACTTCACTGGTATATGCTTGTTTGATTTCTTTCAGCCTCAGCCTAATACACAGAACTGGCATCTTCTATTCATTTCAGGCCCACAAAACACATTTTAGAATAGAATAGAACAGGGCTGCCATTTAGAAACTGCTGCAAAACCAAACCGCCGGGGTTTAGAATAGAATAGAAACTGCCGTCAAACCGCCGCTTAGTAAATTTTGCCCAAGGTCTGATTCAGATATGTACAGTATTACACAGACGCAGGATGTGGCTGTGTATTACCATACAACTAATATGCTAATGCCTGCAGGAGGCGTCTGAGGTAAAAAGATGCCTCCAGCCGGCATTGCAGGTCCGAGTGTTGCCTCCAAAGACGCAACATCGTGACCATCATCGGGACCATTGGTTGCAATGTTTGTAGCATAGGCCATCTGAGTAAGCCGAAGCTTACTCAGACTTGCCGCGTCCAGCCACTTACGAGGCCAGGAAATATGCGTTTCCCAATGCAGACCCAGGCCTCAGCACTCCCGGAAAACTGGGACAGCGTGTCCCGTTTCCGGGAATGCAGGCCGGCGTCACCCCATCCCCGCCCCCAAATGGTGCCAATGTTTGTAGCATTGGCTAACTCAGATTGGCTGTCTCCTGCCTCTTGTTAGGCCAGGAAATCTGTGTTCTCCGACGCAGACCCTGGCCTCGTCCATCCTGGGCATTGGGGGGTTCCGCGAGTGAGTTTGCAGGACCCGTTCTGCACAAGTGCAGGCGCTCCACCATCAGAAACATGCATAAACCATCGGGTTTGCATACATTTCTGAATCAGGCCCATAATCCATATATTTCCCAAATGTTTGTCCACGGCTGATCAAGGTTCCACTGCATAATTTATCTTTACTTAAATTGCCCAGAATGTCCAAGTGTTACTGAATAACTTGAGTACATCTAAGGGTACAATGCCTGTTGTGGCATCAGTCTTCAGAAGATAATGTATTTGGAATCATCATGACCACTAGACGTGAATATCATATTATGATTAAAAATGAAATCCTCAGTTGCCAGGAAACAATGGTCCTCATTCAGAGCCACTCGCTAGCGGCAGTACGCTCGTTCCGAGCGATGTTCGCACATCTGCGCATGCGTACGGATCGTTATACGCGTGCGCGAACCAGTCAGTGCGGCCGAAATTCATGTGCTCGCAATATAGCGAATGCCTGCTATTTTGAGTGACAGAATGAGGCGTATGTGGGTGGTAACAGGGGAAGGTGCTTGAAAATGGGGAGTGGAGATCCGAACGCAGGCGTGCTTAAAGGTCAAAACGGGCGTTTTATGGGTGTGCATAATTAATCCAGCAGCGTCATTGACCACGTCACTTGGTTTTTTTTAACTCAGAACTGCTCGCAAAATACTGGTTGAAAAAACCAACCACAAGAATAGCGAGCAGTTCATACGCTGGTCGATGTACTCGATTAATCTAATAAATAGCGGACATGACGTATGGTGCGAGCGGCCAGGGGGCGTTTTTAACAAATAAACGAGCGTATGTTTTGCTCGCTCGTTCAGACTTAGAGGTGTGAACAGACTGCAATTTGCGAACGGATCATTTGAATAGCCACCCCTTGTTTTTGAACGAACGACCGCAAATAGCGAACGGGTCTGAATCAGGCCCAATATCTCTTGATTTCAGCATAAGCATCTCAGGACTGTTCATTACTAATTTCCACAACATAAAGCAGTCTTCATATCATCTCTGTACACTTCATTTCATAGACAACAACCTTATCAGCAAACTTTACATTTGCTGCTTCCTTCCACACATTCATTTCATGCAACATCAGCTATCGCATTACGCCTATAAACCATCATATTTCCACGCCAGCTTCCGGACATAAACACAGCCCATGTTCCATAAAACACGGCCTGCATTTACCCGGCCTTTGTGAATATATGTTACTCTGGTCTCATTAGATTAGTGAATGTAAATTGCATCGTTAGTGTAGCTTATACTTCACACATATTTACAGCTTTTATCTAAACACATTATATCATAAGGCCTGACTGTTCTATCTAAGTAAAATATACAGTAGGTACCTTATCTACGTATCTTCTAGGATGACTGATGCTGGGACCTTTCTACACTCATGCTCCCTTTCTAAAATAGTTGATCCTGAGATGCTTTGATATTTGCTGCTCTACGGTGAATTTATAAAATTAAATTAATGGTGTGAAAATGAAATATGCAAAATAGACATCTATTTAATTTGCTATGAGTACAAAAACACACAACATATGCAGTGCTGGACTAATGACAGGGTGGCTAGGGGTGGTCGCCCTGGAGCCCCCACATGCAGAGGCGGCCCCCACGCACAGGGGACAAAGCTGCATCACCAGTATGGGGGCACTGTTGCATAATGTGAACTGGGAGATCTCTGTGACTAATGTGAACTGAGGGTTCTGTGTGGCATAATGTGAACTGGGGTCCTACAGTGTGTTCAACACACTTGCAATGCTGGGAGTTATTACACATAGGCTGCGATTCAAATGTTATAGACACCCCCTGCTGGATGCCTCTACTATTGGGCGCCCAAAGGAGCAATTGAATTGCTTCTCTGTTCAGGCGCCCATTAGTAGTTAATGCGGCCTCAAGTTCCCAGGGTTAGCCGCACACAGCAGCTAAACCCGTCTAAAGAAGTGGTTAGAGGGCACCCCAAAAAATGGACTTTAGACACATTTCTTCTCGCACCTCAGCAGGCCGCGAGAAGAAGTGTGCCCACCTGCAGCTTTTGGCGTCCGAATGGAGCAACAATTGAATTGCTTAGTCGGGTGCTTTTTCACCCATTGACATTCAATTAACAATCGATTCACCCCTATTATGGGCTTGATACTGAGTCACTCGCAAAGGTGACTGTAGCAGTGTCTATTGGCGGTCGCCTGTCTTCGGGTTTATGCAAATGCCCTACAAACTTCTTCCCTTATGCACATTTGTGCGACCGAATGTGCAAAGATTGAGACGCTCACTTTAAGCGTCCGTGCGTGCTGTAACACCGTTTGATGCATCCTTATACGCTACCCTCAATCGCATCATCGAAACTTGCACCAGCTCTGTGGCAGCTGCAGTTTGTCCCAAGCTTGCGTCAGTGCCTCTGTGAATGCTTCGCTTGCAGTGACACGTCCACAACAATCCCATAATACGCCCACTGTCCTGATCGCAACAGCACCTTAGTGCATACACACTTTGTTTGCCCGCCCAGTTGAGCTGTCACTCACCTGCGGGTCCCCGCAGCATGTGTACGGGCGATCGGCAAGTCATCCATACACATCTACAAAAGGTACATAGACAAAAAAAGAGTGAGCAGGGGCTCCAGTGAGGCTATTATCACCAGGCATCAGCACAGCGCACAGGTCGCGGCTGGGGCTTGTGTGCAGCATCTGAAGCAGCCGCGTGTCTGTGTGTCAGTGGGTGGCTGAGGGGAAAACATTAGTACGGCATATTAGCCGATTGAAGGGAACCCCAGCCTGGCGGCACTCATAAAATATATGAAGAGACAATCTATGTGAAGGGAGAACTGGCTAAAACGTATCCTGATTCAGACATACATTGAATATATAGGGTAGCACATCATCTCTGCTGCTGGTGGAGAATTCTGGCTGTTTAAAAGAAATATATTACTATAGGAGGCTACATAACACACTTGGAATAAATACAAATCATATTATTAGCAATGTTGCTGAGTAGTGGATACACATTATAAATAATATCAGAGAGTGGAACAGTCAGAGAAAAATACTATAACAGACTACTTTGTTCCTGAGAATGATTAAAAGGACTAAAGTGTATCAATCACATCGCGCTATTAAATAAATAACCAGTTTTCACAGTGGAACTACTGTCCTTCCCTTGGGTTATATTTTGAATACTGGCAATTTAGCATACAAAATTAAATACATATAAGTACACTTGTATATTAATATAAGATACCCAAGTGAAGATGGCACTGAAAATATAAATCAATTATATAAATAAGACATGGACATAGTGGTCATTTGATTTTAATATCACTTTATTTCTAAACTTTTTCGCATATCTATTCTAATTTTTAAACAGACTTCTTTTGGGATGTTTACATAATATAAGACTTGCATACATTTTATTAAGAGTGGAAATTAAAAGTTATGTTTTAAGTAAGTAGACATATGTACTATCAGTGCCTTAAGTACCAGTTCCCTGAGTACACCTATAGATTTCACTCTTTTTTTGTCTATGTACCTTCTCTTGATGTATATACTGTGAGATTGGTAGCACTGCTTTTTCTCACCTTTCATAGCATATATAGATAGATATAAAGGTTAAGCATTGGCCAGGAGTAAATATATCCCTTCAAAAGGGGCTAGAAGATAAATAAGGGGATTTTTTTTTTAAATTGTATGTAGTGAAACACACTTTTGATCATTGAATAAGTTCTGTGCGGAACCATTACGACTTCATTTAGGTCATACATACACACCAGCAGATGATCAATCCCATACACACCAGCAGATTAACAATATACATGCAAGATATATCTTTATCCGCTGTACTGCACAGCAGATTAGTTTTGTCTGTGAACAAAGTCGTTCACAGACATATCTGCTGTTCACACTAGCAGATGCACTATAGATACACCCGTTCCATTACAGTATATCTATCAGTGTGTACCCTACGTAAGGGCTGAGTAGGACTGAGAAAAGACCAGTGAAGGTAGAGAACTATAGACACACTGGGCAAAGACAAGGTCATAACTCAAAGCAGAAATGGAGACAATGTCCAGACAGAGGTCAGGAAAAGCAACAAACAGCAGAGATTGTAGCCAGGGTAGAAGAGAGCAGTAGTTAATGGCCAGGCAGAGGACAAAGCAGGTGACTACTAGTGTTAGCCAAGATCCAGGCAGAGGTCAAGGCAGGCAGCTAACAGTAGTACCCAAGGCCCAGGTAGAGATCAGGGAAGGCAGTAACAGTAGAGTCGGGTGCAATCCAAGCAAAGGTCTGGGCAGCAAGAGAGCAGGAAGGTCCAGAAACAAGCCAGTCACAGAATTGTAGCAGCTCAAGACACTGCACTCATAACAAACAAACAAATGCCTGTCCTAAATATATGCAAGTAGTCAAAAGAATACTCCCAGGCGATCACATGATGGCTTGGAGATGAGGCTTCCAAAGCCAATATTCATTTGCAAAGCTATCATGTGTGCACTACTCAAACTATTTTGTACAAAGCATATCAGCAGACCATGGGAGAAGGATTAGCATATGGTGAGGTGTGCCTGTGCCTTCAGCAGCTAACATTCTTAAATGTCACACAAATCTTATATGCAGCCTGCCCCACTCTGCTAGACCATGTCGCTATGACTATAATAAATCTGGACTGCTGGGAGCTTTGTAATACAGGCACTCTCATAGCTGCCAGTTAATTGTGAAACATAGCATATACATTACAGCAACAACACACAGTAACTGAAAAACACTGTAACACGTATTCTGGAGATTTGGGCTTTTTGCCCCAAGATTCTTGATGTGCCCAAAAAGTCTAAATGTCAGGTCAGACCTTGAGATTTCCCATTTATACCCATCAACACTAATAATGAACAGACATAAAGGATTATTTAACCGAAAACATAAATTGCCTTACATAAAATTGTTTCAAATAAAATTTACAAATAAATAAATATATATATATATATATATATATATATATATAAAACTTTATATACCTTGACATGAGTTGAGAGGTTAGACATTTTATTGAAATTGCTGGTGGCCTACACTATGAAAGACAGCAGCAAGATCCAACACAATCAGTAGGGAGTAATTCCCTTTAGTGGCCCTAACAAGCTAGAATTCATTACATAACTTTTGCGAGAGCTGTTCCAGTGTAATACAGTGCATGAAGTCCTGACCAATTTGAGGGATAGAGGGATTTAGAGAAGACAACGTGGACTAGATGGTATGAACCACATATTCACTTATTTTGTAAACCCCAAACAGAATTAATAACTTGTATGTAGCTGGGACAACAAGAAAACAAGATGGTTCCTTTTAGCTACAACCTTTTACACTATTAGAAGAAAGCATGGAAAGAATGTTGGATTAGACTGATTTCTGCTATTGTATTCACATATATTAGACTGAAAAATAAACCAATGGAAAACAAGATTAACAGCAGCACGGCCAAAGCTCATCTTATTGTAAAGCAATAAAACACTTGTAAAACATCTAGATCAATACCTCTGGCATCAGTGCAGAGACAATGCTGCAGCCTTTAACAAAAAGCTGGATTCCAATCTATCATCTAGATTACAGTCTAATGTATGTTTATATATAAGCAGTACAGTTTGAAAGGTTAGCAATTTTGAAAAAGTACTTCTTAGAAATGCAATGTTTTGTTAAACATTTTTTAATGTATATTTATTTACGCAATCTTTCCCATTATTATTTTCAGTTCTTTTTTTTTTGCTGCATATGTGTAGATTTTGGAAAAAGTTGCCAAACAAAAATCATGTTATTAATTCATTTACAGTTCTACATGTGTTTTATTTCAAAATGTACAAAAGATTTCATACTTTAAATAAATTCCACTTACAGAAACCATATAGAGCTGACATTTAATAAATGGAAAAAATTATTTCTAAAAAAAAGTAACTTAATTAGTTCCTGTTATACGAACACAGTGATGATTATATCCAGATATAAACACTATTTGTGCAATACTTTATTTACAAGTCAGACAAGGAAGCTCACATTTGAGCTTTTCCCCTACTTTATAATTGTACTTGACTACTTCAATCAGTTTTCAAGTATTTACACATGAATTTCAATAGCACGTCACCACAAAATTAATATTTCATATTTGATAGTTATTAAAAATGTCTATATAGATATTATTCCCAGAGAGATTAATTTGAAGTTATTTAGTATTTTTTTAAGGTGTGTTTGATTAGGGTTTGACTATCATATTTTTTTTTAAAAATGTCAATATACTTTTAAGCTTAAATAAATATTATTAATTGTGAGTTCTCATGTCATCGCTCGTAGTTTTATATATGGATTTATATATATATATATATATATATATATATATATATATATGTTTATTTTTAAAATTAATTTCCTCTCTTAAGATAGCTTTCATTTATTGGCTGGTAAGTGCCCTTCTGTAACTTTTACTAAGAATATTAGTGTCAGTGCATTAGAATGCCGTTGCGGGGGCATGCATAAATTATCCACTGCAATGCTATACGCAGCTTGAGTACTCATAGCATGTGACGAGGTTAGCCATTCCTGAGTAAGGTCAGGGCTTGTGCAAGTGTGCGTGAGGCTGCGATTGTACTCAATGTTACCGATGGTTTTGCAGTCTTACTAAACATTACAAATGTGTGTAAGGTAAGGTGGGCATCCTTATGTAGTGCTGCAACGACATAGCGCACGCAATGGATTAGCATATCTTCGCAGTGAGACTGGGGGCGTAATCGCTATTGCAATCGCAGTTGCGATTCTTGCTGAATCAGACCCTTAATTAGTACCTCATGCATTTTGAATTTGCCATCTGTGCTCAACCATGGATATCTTTAAAACCTGGACTGTTAGGGTGCCTTGAGGACCAAGATTGGGAACCTCTGCTATATACTATCTAAGAAGAGTTTTGTTGTACTTGGACACAGCATAGAATAGTCCTTAATTGAGCACTAGGTACACTGTCTCCATTAAACAAATCCAATATGATATAAATGCATTGGTGAAAAACACAGAATGATAAAGAAATATATTTAGTAAAAAGTGCCAAGAACACGCCTGTAAGGTACAAGATGACATGTACAAACCAACATATAAATGTAACTACAATGAACTTTGGAAAGAAGCATGAGACCATATTGGGAGATCACACAGTAGGTCAGGGGGGTTGGGTATGCAATCCTGGGGCTGATAATGCCGTCGGACAGAATCCTGGCAGTGGATCTAACCCTTCCCCTAATCTTCCCTTAACCCACCCCTCAGGATTGCAGGCATTGGGATTCTGTCCAGCAGCATTGTATGCGCCGAGAAGCTGACTACATCCCATCAGGGGTGTCCAAAATCTTTTCTTGGCCATAGTAGGAAAATTACTTTGAATAGAGGACCACAACATTTTTTTTACCACAATTAGTCTTCCAGCAATAATTCTTTGCTGAGTAAATTTTATTAAATGAAACACTAAAGCTAATAAAAATATCTTGAACAAAAAAGACATTTGTTGATTGCAATTTTTTTCACTGTGATAAGACGCTGTATTAATGCAACCAATATATTTGTCTCTCATAATAAGCCACAATGAGGTGTTCCCCAATTAATATAATATGCATCAGAGCAGTACCCCGGATTCATAATATGGCACACAGCAATGTCCCAATTTATATTCCACACAGCAGTGTCCCCAATTTATAATATGCACACATCTGTGCCACTCATTTATAATATGCCACACAGCAGTGTACCTAATTCATAATATGCCACACAGCAGGGTCCCCAATTCATATTCCACACAGTAGTGCCACCAATTTATAATATGTACACATATGTGCCTCTAAATTATAATATGCTACACAGTAGTGCCCCAATTCATAATATGCCACAGTGTCCCCAATTCATATTCCACACAGCAGTGCCCCAATTTATAATATGCACACATGTGTGCCCCTAATTCATAATATGCTACACAGCAGTGTCTACAATTTATAATATGCACACATATGTGCCCCTAATTCATAATATTCCACACAGTAGTGCCTCCAATTAATAAAATGCCACACAGTAGTACCCCCAATTTATAATATGCCACACAACAGTGTCCCAAATTCATAATATGCCACACAGCAGTGCCTCAAATTGACCCAAATTTATAACACTAGGGAAAAAAAACATTTTTTGTTGTTGCCAAGGATTTAAGATTGTTTTCAGAGTACTCGCAGGTCCTATTTTCGCATTAGATCTTCGCTATAGCTGAATTGGTTCCAGTTTTCAAATTAATGAAAAATTATAAAATTCAGTTATTTTCTCCATGTAAAGTACCTTACTAGTCTAGGCCGCTTTACTTAACAGAATCCACTTAGTTTTGCTTTTTAACAGATACCCTCTGTCAACAATAACAAGAATCTGTTTTATTTGTGATAATGTAGCTGGTAGTCACGTTTGAGACACATAACACATTAAAATCTCCTCACAAACGTTGGGAGGAGGCGTGGCCATGCACTGCTGAGCCTGCTGGGGCATCCTCACACCACAGCCACGCCTCCTCCCAGCATACAGAGAGGAGCAATGCACTGCTGAGCCTGCTGCTGGGACATCCTCAGACCACAGCCACACCTCCTCTCAGCATACAGCGAGGAGCAACGGAGAGGACAGAGTGACGCAGTTAGCGCACCTCCTGTTCCATTGTTCGACCCTCTCTCTGTCCCACCACAACCAATTTCCCCCGTTTGGGCTTGTTTTGTTCAGTATGTCCTCAGCTTTTGTTGGGAGTTAGCACTGAATGTGTGAAACAAAACATTTTCGCCATAACATTGAGTTCTTCTCGGAGACTGTGTACTAAAAACCCTGATGTTTTTTGTTATATTTGTGCCAAATATAGTGTTGCAAAAGAAAGAAAAAATATAACTGTATTCGGAAAACAAGCGTATCAGGCTTATTTTGGACATCACATAAGCCAGCAAGTAGGGGTGAGCGAGTTCGGTTTTACTCGGTTCTTATCGCCACTTTACCGCAAATTTGGCTCGATTTTATTCGCTATCCAAAACACATGTTCGGCGATAGCCAATAAAAAGATCCGGGTAAAACCGAGTAAAACCGAACCCGCTCACCCCTACCAGCAAGACAAGATTTGGGTGCCTCACAAAGTAAAGGTGATCGAAAAGGGCTTAATTTTGGCATACCTATGATGTGGCGTGAGCCAAAAGATCACTTGAGTGACTGCTATTTTTGTAAATGTGAAGGGTATAAATCGATTTAAGAAACGCAAATGGGAATACTCAAGTATGAATTCTGCAAAACAACAGATACCACATAGCGAAATATTTACCTGTACCATCATTCAGTTCTTTGTGCGAAGGTGAATGTGATGATGTGTAAATGTTAATTTCATCCAGTCAGGGCTGCCATCAGAAATTGTGGGGCCCGCGACTGACAAAATAGCAGGGCCCCCCCCCCCTCTGTGTTCCTGCAACTTCAGCCCCGCAGTGTCTCTCCAGCCCCCCTTCTCTCTCTCTGTTTGTTTTTTTTACACTGCCCCGCTTATATATTTTAGGATTTTGCATCCCAAGCCCCACCCCATCACTTATATATTTATTACATTTATGCCTTCCCCCACACACTCCTTAGAATAAATATGTAATATATATGTATTTTATGTTTTTTTTCCCCCCAAGATCACCTTTACCCTTTCCCTTATACCATGGGTCTTCAACCTTGGCCCTCCAGCTGCTGTGGAACTACACATCCCAGCATACCTTGCCACCGTTTTGATATAACAGCATGCTAAAACTGTGGCAGGGCATCCTGGGATCTGTAGTTCCATAGCAGCTGGAGGGCCAAGATTGAAGACCCCTGTGGCTTATACAGTATGTGTGTATGTGTTCAATGGTCTTGTGTGCCCTTCTTTTTTTACTTACCTGTTATTCAGTTTCTTCCTTTCCTCCTCTTCTGATCACTGCTGGGGCTCGGCTGCGGCTGTCCAGGGACGTGCACGTTTGCTCCTCCTGTAAGCTGCTATTCTTCTAGCTGGTGTCCTAACATCTCACTCCCCTCTGCATCAGAGTGCGCCGACGTAGGAGTAACTCGGGGAGGCAGGCAGAGACAGCCGGGCACACTGCTCACTAATACATCGCGGCATGAGATGGGGATTTAGCTGCTTCCGCAGGATCTGGCACCTCTAGCCAGTGTCGGACTGGGGCATGAAGGGCCTACCAGGGGATTGCAATAGTAAGGGCCCACTAAAGGGGCGTAACCATCTGCCAAAGTGTACCCATTGAACAGAGAGGTATGGCAATATTATGTGCACAACCTACAGCATGGGGACACCTTAGTGATATACACTTACTACAGCCTGTATACACCAACACACGGCTCTATATAACACTGCAACTGCCTACATACCGACACACTGCTCTATATAACACAGCAGTCCCTTAGATACTGAAGCACAGCTTTACATTACACCATATCTCCCGATATACCGACACACAGCTCTATACACAGTAACACCGCAGCCCCCTGTATACCAAAACGCAGCTCTATACACAGTAACACCGCAGCCCCCTGTATACCAAAACGCAGCTCTATACACAGTAACACCGCAGCCCCCTGTATACCAAAACGCAGCTCTAGATAACTCTGCAGCCCCCTGTATACCAAAACGCAGCTCTATATAACTCTGCAGCCCCCTGTATACCAAAACGCAGCTCTATATAACTCTGCAGCCCCCTGTATACCAAAACGCAGCTCTATATAACTCTGCAGCCCCCTGTATACCAAAACGCAGCTCTATATAACTCTGCAGGCCCCTTTATACCAAAACGCAGCTCTATATAACTCTGCAGCCCCCTATATACCGACAAACCACTTTATATAACACCACAGCCCCTATATACAGACACAGAGTCCCCTATAAAAGGTAACACAGCCCCTATAGGGTAAAAACAGCCCCTATATACACACACAGCCCCCAATAGGGTAAAAACAGACCCTATTCTCAGCTCCTATATACAGACAGCCCCCCTATAAGGTAACATAGCCCCTATATACAGACAGCCCTTTATATAGAGACACAGAGCCTCCATAGGGTAACAGAGCCCCTATGTACAGACACACAGCCCCCCGTAAGGAAACACAGGGCCTGATTCAGAGCCGGACGCTCTGACCAGAGCGCTCGCTCTGAATCAGTGCCCTCCTCCATTAAAATGGAGTGTCCTCCCGGACGCTCGTATAGCTGTGGGTCACCACCCACAGCATATACGAGCGTCCAAAAAGATGGTCGTGATGGTCTTGACCATCGCGACCATCGGACTTGCGAGGGAAACCCTGCGGTCGGGTTTCCCAGCCACAAGCCCTGGAGTGATTTTGGCTCTATCAGAGCCAAAATCACTCCCACTGACATCACTAGTGATGTCAGTGGGGCCGGCTTCAGACGGTAGGCGTTACCATGGGAACGCCTCCGTCTGGCAGGCACGCCCACCAAAGGGGGCGTGCTGTCAATCAACATCGACAGCACGCCCCCTTTGGTGCGAGACCTGGAGCGATGGGAAGCCCGTCGCTCGCCGGGTCTCGCGCATGCGCACGACGGAGCTCCCTCCATCGTGCGCATGCGCAGTGGGGAACATCGTCTCCCACTTGCGAGCGTACTGCCGCTTGCGAGTGGGTCTGAATGACCCCCACAGCCTTTATATACAGGAACAAGACACCACCCCTATAAGGAAACACAGCCTCTCTATACAGATACAAGACACAGCCGCCTATAAGGATATACAGCCTCTATATACAGACACAGCCCTCTATAATGAAATACAGCCTATATATACAGACACACAACCCCCTACTAACAGCCCCTATATACAATCACACAGCCCCCTGTACATTTGCACAGCCTCTATAAACAGACACACAGCACCCCATATAACATGAATGACAGTCACCTGCTGGACCAGCTCCTCAGCGTCACCGCCCCCTCAGTTCAGACATCATGCTCCTGGGCTGCCGGCATTGAAGAGGCTCTCACTCCCTGGGCCCAGTAACTGCCAGGCCCCGCACCCAGACTTAATGCAGCTCGCATTTCAATCTGGAGAGAGGAGAGTAGGGAGGCAGACCGCAGCAGCCTGGCCCAAGGACACTGGGAAATAGCTTTGGACACTCGGTGGTGGGCAGCCACGGGGTCCTCTTCTCCACACATGCGGGGGTTCCTCCTTCTCAGCGCTGGGTCCTCTCTGGGTCCTCCTGCAGCTGGGCTTCCCACAAGCTGCCTGCACCATCTGGGTCCTCCGCACCGGGGGTCTTTTAAGTGGGTTATACTCATGAGCGTATCCTCTGGGTCAGCGGGGGTTCCTCCTAGAGTACAGGAGCCACCCTCCTTCCGCAGGTAGCATTGGTCATCCCTCCCTTCCGGCAACCGCAGTGACAGCCATTCACAGCCCTGCTCCTCCCCACGGGGTCTTTTCCTGTTAGCAGGCACCTGCTACGGGAATCCTATCAACAGCAGACTGGGGCATCAGCAGCACGGGGCTCCTTCTGAGGATGGGCAGGGTTACAGTAGGCCTCGAACAAGCCTCTTTTCCCTGAGAGAGGGGGCGGGAGTCAAAGTCCCGGGCGGCACAATCCACCCATGCAGCGCACCCCATCTCCGATCGCGCGACTCACTAAGCCTCGCCCCCTTTCTGAAAGGGGTGTGGTCACGACGCAGTGAGGCCCACAATTCCTCGGCGGCCCAGTCAGAGCCTGCCTCTAGCGCAGCAGTGGCAAAACAGTCGGGGAGGAGTGGAGCCCTTAAGTCTCTGCTGGCGGCCCTTCTACTAACAAAATTATACTGGCCCGGGAGGCAGGTGTCACCTTGGCCCCCGGGCTGGCCTTTGGGTAGGAGCCAGGTGCACGACCCCTCTCTGTCTGGGCCCAGGACTCCAGGCCCGGCAGTCCCCCCCTGATGGCGGCCCTGCATCCAGTGCATGTGACAACACAGATGAAAGTGAGTTCGAATAAAGTTCCTCTACTCCAAACAAATTTTCTCAAAAAGAACTAAACGATTTAATTTGTGACTTGAATTTATCAAAAAAGGAACTGAGCTTTTAGCATCCAGACTTCAAGAAAAGCACTGTCTTGAGCCGGATGTTACTATAATGTCGTATCAAAATAGAGAGCAAGCCATACTGTCTTTCTTTAGCCAAGATAACAATCTTGCGTATTGCAACAATATTACGGACTTCTCCAGATGATGGGCTTACTAGAATATCGAGCAGAAGACTGGTGGTTCTTTTTGGATAGTTCTAAAAGGAGCTAAAAATGCATATTACTGCACAATGGGAATACATTTGCGCCGATTCCTATCGGTCATTCAACAAAACTTAAACAGTAGTATGAAAGTATCAAGTTAGTCTTAGAAAAAAATTGCTTATTCTCAGCATTAGTGGTCTGTTTGTGTCTATTTAAAAATGGTAAACTTTCTTCTTGGGCAGCAAAGTGGATATACTAAGTATCCTTGTCACATATGCTTATGGGATAGTCGTGCAAAATAAGTTATAACTGTAGACGAAAGTCAATGAGCCCTTAATTGACAGGAAAAAAAATCATACTGCCGCCTCTCCATGTCAAACTGGGTTTAATGAAACAGTTTGTAAAAGCATTGGACAAGTCAGGCGATTGTTTCATCTATATTTGTCGAACATTTCCATCTCTTATGGTGCATACACATGTAATGGTTTTGTAGCCAACGATTTTCGTTCAGATTTTCTGTCAGACTCTCCCTTGAAATAGTAAACAATTTTTGAGGTGTAATGAACGATTTTTACAACGATGAACGAAAAATGTTCCTTCCCTTAATGAAAATCGTTATGTTGGATAGTCTGAAAAGGACGATGAATGATAACTACAAACGGGAGCGCGCTTGAACGATTACCGTTCATCGTTATAACTCAGAAACTCCGATTTTTTGAATGATAACGATGTTGTTAACTACAAATCGTTCAAAAAATCGTTACCTTTAGTATTGAAAAAATTAAAGGCAGGAATTTTTGATGGTGAAGGATACAATATTTTACCACATCTATGACTGAAACCCAATCTGAAGCATGGCTGAGTTATGTGTCTGTCATACAAAAATTTTTAGGCAATCACAAGGCAGACAACTATCATGAATTAGGGCCTGATTCAGAGCCGCTCGTAAGCGGCCGCTCGTTCGCTCCGAGCGATGATTGCCCAACTGCGCATGCATACGGATTGTTATACGCATGCGCAAACCAGTCAGTGCGGTCGAAATTCATGTGCTCACAAAATAGCGAATGCCTGATAATTTGAGTGACAGAAAGAGGCGTATGTGGGTGGTAACAGGGGAAGGTGCTTGAAAACGGGGAGTGGAGATCCGAATGCAGGCGTGCTTAAAGGTCAAAACGGGCGTTTTATGGGTGTGCATAATTAATACAGCAGCGTCATTGACCACGTCACTGGGTTATTTTATAGCCAGAACTGCTCGCAAGATTGTGGTAGCAAAAACCAACCAAAAGAATAGCGAGCAGTTCATACCCTGGTCGATGTACTCGATTAATCTAATAAATAGCGGACATGACGTAGGATGCGAGCGGCCAGGGGGCGTATTTTTCCAAAAAACTACCGCAAGTTTTGTTCGCTCGTTCAGACCTAGAGGAGTGAAAAGACCGCAAAAAGCGAACAGTTAATTTGAATAGCCACCCCTATTTTCTGGACGAGCGAGCGCTAATTGCGTCCGGCTCTGAATCAGGCCCTTAGTCCACAATATGCTAAAATGTTTCCAGAAAATAGGTGCCAACATGAGTATTAAAGTACATTTTTTGTACAGCCATTTAGATCACTTCCCGTCCAATCTAGGAGATTTAAGCAAAGAGCAGGGTGAATGGTTCCACCAGGATCTTCAGGTAATGGAAGAAAGATATCAAGGAAGGTGGGATCGTCACATGATGGCCAGTTACTGTTGGAGTCTGCAGAGGGACTGCCTGCAACAAGAATACAAAAGAAAATCCTACAAAAAACGGTTCTCACAGCTTCCTAACACTTATGTATGTAATTATCCTGTGTCTTTTTATAACATTTTATGAATCAAATTTAATCAGCATAAAAAATATATCTTTTTACTATTTTTAACATTGTTTAATTTAATTTTTCATAAATATTAAAAACATGCATATCTTAAAAACTAGAGCCGATTGAAAAATAAGCATGGCTTATTCATACTCAGGAGCACAAAATTAATCAAAATTGATTCTTAAATCCCTGGCAGGAGAGTAACTGTTCCCCAGTGTAATATACCACACAGCAGTGCCTAAAAATTTATAACATGCACACATCTGTGCCTCTAATTCATAATATACCACACAGGAGTACCACCAATTCATAATATGCCACACAGTAGTACCCCCAATTCATAATATGCCACAGTAGTGCCCCCAATTCATAATATGCCACACAGCAGTGCCCCTATTTCATAATACGCCACACAGTAATGCCCAAATTCATAATATGCCACAGAAAAATTGGGGAGAAATTGAGGAGAAGACATGCCCATCCAATTGTGGATTAACGTGCTACACAGACTATGTATACCACTCATTCAGAAAGAATATAACCTTATGAATGGTCTCTTTTTCACCAATCAACCTGTAAATTAGTCTGCAGCTGTAAATTGCAAACAGAAAATTCCCTTATGAGTTACACCCTTACAAAGTACTGTTTAGTTTTATGATTTCTGTTACACACAATCATACAGAGAGTGCGTCAATAAATGCTGATAAATATATTTACTGACTTTTGAAAGATACAATATCAACAGCAGGGCCACAACTGGGGGTGGGGTGCTAGGGGGGCACATGCCCTGGTTTTGAGGGCGCCGAGGAGAGGCTGCCGAGGAGGGGGGCCCCAGGTAGCTGCAAGGGGGATCCCGGAGCCGCACGCCAGGATCAGCAGGCAGCAGCCCTTCAGACACACAGTGCTACCGTCATTCTAATGATATGCCGGTCGCAAGCCAATCAGAGCTCGCGGACCGGCAGCCAATCAGCGGCTGCAGGTCCGCAAGCTCTGATTGGTTCGCAACTGGCGCCACATAAGATTTACGGCGGTGCTGACTGACATGTGGCAGCCCTGTCCCACACTGCTCAAAGCTCGCCCACCACATGGCCCCGGCAGGTAAGACCCGAGGGACAGGAGTGCCCACATGATGCCATAGGCTTCCTCCAAATCCTCACATGCTGATGCAGGAGTCCAAGGTGAGAAGCTTCTTGGGGGGGGCATAATGTGTAAGGGGCATTACTGTGGCTGAATGTGTAAGGGGCACTACTGTGGCACAATGTGTAAGAGGCATTACTATGGCACAATGTGTATGAGGCATTACTGTGGTACAATGTGTAAGAGGCATTACTGTGGTACAATGTGTAAGGGGAATTAATATGGCACAAGGTATAAGGGGCTTTACTGTGTCATAATGTGCTGTAAGGGGCATTACTGTGGCATAATGTGCTGTAAGGGGCATTACTGTGTGGCATAATGTGTTGTAAGGGGCATTACTGTGTGGTATAATGTGTTTTAAGGAGCATTACTGTGTGGCATGTGTTGTAAGGGGCATTACTGTGTGGCATAATGTGTTGTATGGGGCATTACTGTATGGCATAATGTGTTGTAACGGGCATTACTGTATGGCATAATGTGTTGTAAGGGAAATTACTGTGAGGTATAATGTCATACTTATCGACTTTTCAGGAATTCTTTCCGGAGAGGAGCTGCCGCTCTCAGCTTTGGGGGGTGAGGCCAGACTATAGCCATTAGGCCCCGCACTCTTTACAGGAAAAGCCCGTATTTTGCAGGTCCGTGAGGAAGGGCGGGGTTGAATGATGCATAATGTGTTATAAGGGGCATTACTGTGTCATGAAACCACACACCCTTTTCATCCTCTTTGTTTGAGGGATGGGGAAGGGGGCAAAATTGTTGCCTTGCCCAGGAAGACAAAAATCCTAGCTTTGGCCCTGTCATTTGTCAATAGTATGTCAGGGGTAAGGATTACAGACTGAAGGATTTCAGCATACTCTGCAAAAACGGGAGTTACAAATATTGGAAACACCCTCTTTTAGTAAAAAGAGAGTTTTTGAATTTAAAATATACTTTTTAAAATATGTTTCCTCATTAACTGTGGACTGTTTATAGCATATAAAGACAACAGGCACATGTAGTCTGTCCTTTTCAACTAATAATAGCTTATGGTCACAAAAAAGTGTGAGCTTGGAAACACACACCAAACAACTTGAATACATTTTTACTAGATTAAAAGCAATAATAAACTCGAAGAGAATCCTATAAAGCAAATATCATGCAGGCAGATTCTCTAGAGTATATTATACAATGTCAACAAGTTTCAATGGTGCGACCGATAGTTGTGTCTAAAGTGCCCCAGTCCTTGAACATTTAGATGCACACTTGTACACCAGGGAAATGGCTGATACTAGCAACACCATAAGGTCGCAGGCGCAACTTACTTCGACAGGTGGTCGCCGCAGCGTAAGACTCAGAATCAGGCCCCTAATTTGCGCGATCCCTGATGGAGGATACACACTTAACGATATGCTGCATGAGCGATATCGTTAAGTGTTTGGCCTTGCTTGCCGGGGCTATTCCGTGCAAACGACATTGGGCACACACACTGAATTATATCGTTAAGGATATCGTTCAGTGACGTCACACCTTCACATACCCGAACTTGCAGTGCCTGACGATATTGTCAAGTTGTCCTGCAAGTTCGGGCTATGGAAGACATCGTTAAAGGTCCGTGGGAGCGTGCATCGTTAATGATGTCATCATACACACTGGACAATTTATGAACGATATCGTTATCGCCCATATCGTTCACTTTATCGTCTAGTGTGTATGAGTCTTTAGATCATAAATGTTGAATTCGGGAACCTCTAACTGCAAGTTTTGGGGACTCCCTGCTAATATAAAACTCCCCTCTCGAGGTAGGTTAGAATTCCGAATTATACTTTTGACTCAACAGCAAAACAAATTACAGAGACTTTGCTCATCTTTACAACTCCATGATATTTTCTCAGTCTTTTCTAATACTTTATTTTAATCATATTAAGCAATATAAAGTCAATTAAAGCTGAAAAAAGGCTACAAAAACTGCAAATCAAGCTGACAAACCAAATAGCTAAAGTGAAATTAACAAGCAGTACAGAAAACTGATTAGTGATGACATGCACTGAGAGATTGATGGGGCTGTTATTATAATTGCTACAGTATTCTCAGAAGGGAAAATAGGCTACAGACATCGGACTGTTGAATAAGAAGCCCAGATCCGTTCTCTTTGAGTATTTGCATGGGAAGGATCACATATCTATCACACCTATGTGCTTCCAATCAAAGTGCTATCTCATAAAATTATGCCATAAAGTAGAGTAGATTAAAGTTGTCAGGGAGGGTGAGGGACATAAAGAAGTATATTTGAAGGTCACATGCAGCCTGTGGGACACCAGCAGGGGAGCCCTGTGCTAGGTCAACATCAAGACAACTTTACATGTTCTTTAAATCTTTTCCTCTTACGCAGTTCTATAATTCCATTTTATAGCCTAGGATGTTATTACTGTCCAGGGTGTGCTCAGCCGTGAGCTTATAATGAGGCACGGTAGCTTTCTCAGGCAGATAGTTTTGGTGGAATAACATGGGAATTCACTACAAAAAAATGACAATTGTATTGCTATGTGAATTGTTGAATTATATTTTGCTGGTAGATCCAATAATAATAACTACCTCAGAACCCTATACCTGATACACCTCTGGGGTCACCGCTTTGTAGCTTTTAAATTAAGGATATGTGACACTATGTAATCAGTCTATGGGCAGACTCAATTAGACGCGTACTTACCGCGGGGCTCTAGCTCCTGAGTTTAGTCCACGGATCTATTCAAGTATTGCCTGCAACTAGTCCAGAGGGAGGGTGCTGATAAGAAATGCACGTTAACGAGTGCTTCTGGGGCTGATAAATTAATGATGGGACTAGTTACTGGAAGAAGGCCTATTTATTGGTTTAATGTTGGGGCTTGACAGGGGAGGGAGGGCCTAGAATGTTTGGCTTTGCAGGAGATGGTTATTACCTACCTCTATTCCAAAACTGGCCCTGACGTTCCAGGAACCAGACAAGCATCAACAGACCTTTAGACATCAGCATCATCAGTTAAACAAAGCTACAAGAACTATGAGTAGCTCATTCTGCCACCTGTCCTGATTCTGGTGGGGCTCCTGTTTAGCACAATCAGGATTTTCTTCCTCAATGCAGGGACAGACTGGAGGTAAGTTCTTCTTCATGCAGCTCTCCCCATCTGCCCTTGTCATCAACCTTTGCCCTGCTGCAGTGTGCAATGATAATAGAGGTTGTCACCAGCGCTCTTATCAGTTGTTACGTTCTGGGTTATTTGTGGACCCGGGGTGGTAGCAGGAGCGATCACAGAAGCAGATTTGTAAATAAAACTAGGATTTTTAATAAGTGCTCGAGTGGACATATAATGTGGCAGTAAATAAAAGTCCAGGAAAATATAAATGTGCACAAGAGTTCTGTGGTGGGAGCAAAAGGGTTAATGTCCAGGTAGAAACAATTAGAGCAGTCCAGGTGTGCAGGTAGTGAAACTGAAAATAAACAAGCCAGGTTTGCAGATAGAGAACTGAAAATAAACAAGCCAGGTTTGCAGGTAGTGAACTGAAGCGCAGGATGTCAGCAGGCTCAGGCACTCAGGTATGGGCAAGGGTGATGGAGGTAGCGGGGTAGTCCAGTGGGAACTAGGAGCTGACAGGCAGACTGGCAGACAGCGGATTCACAGGAACAGGAAAGCACAGAGAACTCCCTCTCAGCTAGGCTGAGATACACGTTGCACTGGCAAAGAAGGAAGGCACTGACCCTCCCTAAATACCCCATGCCGTGCTGTTACTGGCCGGAGGGAACATGTGACTCACCAGGATTGGCCAGCCGCATCACATGGCCAGAAGGCAAGATGGCAGCGCCCATGCCAAACGGAATGGAGACGCCGCCAGGCCTTACCAGCGCAGAGTGACAACAGGCCCGCACAACAACGCGTGCAGCCAAAGCCCCCCGCCAGACACCAGCTCCGCCACCAGACAGCCCGCGCCACAATGACCTCACAGGTAACACTCGCCTAGCGCCATGCTGAAATACCCTGGCCATGACAGTACCCCCCCCTTTTGGGGTGGCCTCAGGACACTCACCAGGCTTCTCCGGATGGGCAGAATGGAATCTCCTGATAAGCGTGGGAGCGTGGACATCACGAGCATCGGTCCAGCAACGTTCCTCTGGACCGTAACCTTTCCAGTCCAGCAAATACTGTAGATGACCTCTGCGTAGACGAGAGTCCAAGATCTGGGCGACCTCAAACTCAACTCCTCTCTCCGTCTGGACTCGAGGAGAAGCAGGTAGAGCACTATGGAATTTATTCAGGACCAGGGGCTTCAATAAGGAAATATGGAAGGAATTAGGGATTTTTAGGTATGGGGGTAACTGTAGACGATAGGCCACTGGATTAATGACTTCTGTTATGGAGAAGGGACCGATGAAGCGTGGTGCAAATTTCATAGAAGGAACCCTCAGATGAAGATTCCGGGTGGATAACCAGACCTGGCTTCCAACTTGCATGCGTGGAACTATTCTACGCTTCTTATCGGCCTGGGTCTTATAGCGAGAGGATGCCTTCAACAAATCAGACCGTACTTGAGTCCAGATGGCAGCAAAATTCCGCACCGTGTCCTCCACGGCCGGAACATCGAAAACAGGCAGGCTTCGGAATTCGGGAACACGAGGATGAAGGCCATATACAACCTGAAATGGCGTTTGGTTAGTTGACGAGTGGTAGGAAGCATTATGTGCAAACTCAGCCCACGGCAGCAAGGCAGCCCAATTGTCCTGGGAAGATGACATAAAAATTCTTAAGAAAGTCTCTAGATCTTGATTAACTCTCTCGGTGGAGCCGTTGCTTTGCGGATGGTAAGCCGTGGAAAAGTTTAACTTCACTTGAAGAACAGAACACAAAGCCCTCCAGAATTTTGCAGTAAACTGCACACCACGGTCAGAGACAATTTCAGCAGGAAGGCCGTGTAGACGAAATATGTGTTGGACAAACAACTGTGCCAGGTCAGGGGCAGAAGGTAACTTCTTCAACGGTATATAGTGGACCATCTTAGAAAATCGGTCTATTACAACCCAGATAGTGTTGAAACCTTGAGAGACTGGCAGGTCTGTGACGAAATCCATGGAGAGATGCGTCCATGGACGTGATGGAGTAGGTAATGGAAGCAATTCCCTAGCTGGAGCTTGTCGTGATGATTTATGCTGGGCACAGGAGGAGCAGGAAGAGATAAACTCCATTATGTCTGCCTTCATAGAAGGCCACCAATAGTGTCTTTTCAGGAACTCCAAGGTCTTCCGAGTACCTGAGTGCCCTGCGAAGCGAGAGGAATGTGCCCAAGTGAGAAGCTGCTTCCTTAATTCCGGGGCCACAAATGATTTTCCCGTAGGAGGCTGAAGTTGTAATGCGGCGAAAACTCTTGATTCCAAGACAGGGGTATTGCTTTGATTTTCAGATTGATCATCACAGAGGAGAGATCTCGATAGGGCATCAGCCTTCTGATTAAGTGCTCCAGACCGAAAGGTCAGGGTGAACTGAAACCTGGCAAAGAATATTGCCCAGCGGGCCAAACGAGGACTCACACATTGGAGGTTTTTGAGAAATAGGAGATTTCTATGGTCCGTAAATACAGTAAATGGAAACTTGGCGCCTTCTAGCAAATATCTCCATTCTTTCAACGCCAACTTTACAGCTAGTAGTTCTTGCTCACCTATGGCGTAGTTCCTTTCGGCAGGAGAGAATTTTTTAGAAAAGAACCCACACGGATGGACTCGGTTGTCCTCATAACGTTGAGACAAGACTGCTCCCACAGCTTCAGATGATGCATCTACTTCCAACAAAAAAGGCCTGTCCAGATCTGGTTGTCGAAGGACTGGTGCTGAGATGAAGGCCTGTTTTAGAAGATGAAAGGCAGACTCTGCCTCAGGTGACCATTGGGCAGGATTAGCACCTTTGCGGGTCAAGGCTGTAATGGGAGCCAGCAGTGTAGAAAATCCCTTAATGAAGCGTCTATAATAATTGGCGAAGCCCAACAATCTCTGGATGGCCTTCAGTGTCTGAGGTCGGGTCCAATCCAGAATTGCTTGTACCTTCTTGGGGTCCATTTCTAAACTGGAGCCAGATATTACATAGCCGAGAAAAGGTACACTGGGCACTCCAAAGACGCACTTCTCCAGTTTGCAGTAAAGGTGGTTTTCTCTCAAACCGGTCAGGAACTCCTTTACATGTTCTTGATGTTTAGCCACAGAGGGTGAAAAAATCAGTATGTCATCCAGATAGACAACAACTGAAACATATAACAGATCCCGGAAAATCTCATTAACGAAACTTTGAAAGACAGCAGGGGCGTTACATAATCCAAAAGGCATTACTAAATACTCGAAATGTCCATCTCTGGTATTAAAAGCGGTCTTCCATTCATCGCCAGCTCGGATACGAATGAGGTTGTAGGCCCCTCTTAGATCTAATTTAGAAAAAATGACAGAGCCCTTGACCCTATCAAACAACTCAGTAATCAGGGGAAGAGGGTATCGATTTTTTACAGTAATGTCATTAAGGCCTCGATAATCGATACATGGTCTTAGACCACCGTCCTTCTTGCCAACGAAGAAAAACCCAGCTCCGGCAGGTGAAGTAGAGGGGCGGATGAACCCCTTTGCCAGGTTGTCCCGGATGTACTCGGTCATGGCTTGAGTCTCAGGCAAGGACAGCGGATAGGTACGACCACGAGGTGGCATCTTATCAGGTATCAATTCAATTGGACAGTCCCATTCCCTATGAGGGGGTAAGATATTTGCTTGTTGTTCAGAAAAAACGTCGGCAAACATCTGATATTCCTTGGGAATGGCAGAAGACACTAATGAAACTGTCTTTCTCACAGGTCGAATTTTTGGAAGACAGGATTTCTGACAGTCCATACCCCATGACAGAATCTGCATAGAACTCCAATCAATCCTGGGATTATGTTTACGTAACCAGGGTAGACCAAGAACAATTTCTTGAGAGGCCTCTGATATCACCAGGAATTTTAAGGACTCAGAATGAAGTGCTCCAATTCGGACCAATACAGGTTGAGTCTCTTTGGTGACTATCCCGTTAGTCAGAGGGCGTCCATCTATCGAGGTCAGAGAGATAGCATGGTTGAGAGTCAAACAAGGTATCTGAAATTTATCAATAAAACTAGACGTTATGAAATTTCCGGCTGCTCCTGAGTCGATTAGAGCAGTAGCAAAGACAGGTTTGGGTTTAAGATCCAAGGCTAGGGTAATCGTGAAATCTCTAATTTCTGGAGACGGGTTCATAACTCCTAACTTGATGTCTCCAGGGTCAGTTAGGATTTGGCATTTCCCGGTTTACGGGGACAGGAGATCAGCAGGTGACCAGACTCTCCGCAGTACAGACAGAGGTTCTTTTGCATTCTTCTCTGACGTTCTTCTTTGGAGAGGTGTGTATGATTCACCTGCATAGGCTCCTCTTCAGTGGGAGAAGGAATGGGACGGGTAGAAATGGAGGGGGTAAATGACCTTTGCCGGTCAGTTCTGTTTTTTTCAGCCTGACGTTCCCTGAAGCGTAGGTCAACTTTGATACACAATGAAATCATGTCGTTCAGATTAGTAGGAAGCTCTCGAGTGACTAGATCATCCTTTAGTCGGTCTGACAACCCATGCCAGAAGGCCGAGGTGAGGGCTTCCTCATTCCATTTGAGCTCTGATGCTAAAATTTGAAATTGCACGGCATATTGACTGACAGGACGAACCCCTTGCCTCAGTGTCATGATGTTTGATGATGCTGATACAGTACGCCCAGGTTCATCGAAAATCCTCCTGAAGGATGACACAAAGCCTGCGTAATTATCCAGCAGTGGATCTGAGCGCTCCCAGAGTGGGGAAGCCCATTCCAAGGCCTGGCCGGATAACAGAGAGACTATATAAGCCACTTTAGTTCTTGCAGTTGGAAAGTTGTCAGGCTGCAGGGTAAAATGTATGTCACACTGATTTAGGAATCCTCGGCAGAGTTTAGGATTGCCGTCAAATTTATTTGGTAAAGGAAGACGTAAGCGGGGAGATGATCTGCCTCCTGTATTCCCAGACGCTGATGCGGATGTAGTTGCTGGTACTTCAGGGGTAGAAAAGGAAGTTTGCAAACTATCCTGTCGCTTGGACATCTCTTGCAGAAATTTAGCCATCTGATGCTGCATGTTTTCCAGATTTTCTAATCGACCAGAAATGCACCTGAACAAATCCACTCCTGACTCCTGATCCGTGGCCGGCTCCATGTGGCCAGTGCAAACTGTTAAGTTCTGGGTTATTTGTGGACCCGGGGTGGTAGCAGGAGCGATCACAGAAGCAGATTTGTAAATAAAACTAGGATTTTTAATAAGTGCTCGAGTGGACATATAATGTGGCAGTAAATAAAAGTCCAGGAAAATATAAATGTGCACAAGAGTTTTGTGGTGGGAGCAAAAGGGTTAATGTCCAGGTAGAAACAATTAGAGCAGTCCAGGTGTGCAGGTAGTGAAACTGAAAATAAACAAGCCAGGTTTGCAGATAGAGAACTGAAAATAAACAAGCCAGGTTTGCAGGTAGTGAACTGAAGCGCAGGATGTCACCAGGCTCAGGCACTCAGGTATGGGCAAGGGTGATGGAGGTAGCGGGGTAGTCCAGTGGGAACTAGGAGCTGACAGGCAGACTGGCAGACAGCGGATTCACAGGAACAGGAAAGCACAGAGAACTCCCTCTCAGCTAGGCTGAGATACACGTTGCACTGGCAAAGAAGGAAGGCACTGACCCTCCCTAAATACCCCATGCCGTGCTGTTACTGGCTGGAGGGAACATGTGACTCACCAGGATTGGCCAGCCGCATCACATGGCCAGAAGGCAAGATGGCAGCGCCCATGCCAAACGGAATGGAGACGCTGCCAGGCCTTACCAGCGCAGAGTGACAACAGGCCCGCACAACAACACGTGCAGCCAAAGCCCCCCGCCAGACACCAGCTCCGCCACCAGACAGCCCGCGCCACAATGACCTCACAGGTAACACTCGCCTAGCGCCATGCTGAAATACCCTGGCCATGACATCAGTACTCCTTTCCACGTAGAGCTGTTGCAGGGCCATCTTAACGTATGGGCACAATCAGCAGCTGCCCATGGCCCCATGATTCTAGGGGCATCTACATGCAGTGTGCGCCCGCTCGCTCAGTGCATAGGGCAGGCAGAGAAAGATGCTCCCCGGCCACTCTGATTGTGTGTAATTCACAATCAGAGCGGCCGGGCAGCATTCTCTGCTTGCCTGCCAGCCTGCAGCCACAGGGCCGGATTAAGTGGGGGCACGTCTCCCAGGGCCCTCCATACTTAAATGGAGCTACAGTGCAGAGCAGGAAGAGAAGAGGGAGGTGGTGTCCGTAATTCTCGCTTTCCATCATGTTTTTTATGTTTAAACATTGATTTTATTGAAAATACCAGTAAAAGGTTTAATTTTATTGACTGTTGATTTTTAATTGCATGAATTAAGAGGGAGGGGGAGCGGCACCAGGCCCCTTAAGCAGCCCAGCACAGGTAAGTAGTACTCCTACCCCCCTCCTCTCGGCGCCTCTGCTGTAGTGTTGGAAACTACAACCATTCATCAGTGGACATTGCTGGATTAAGGTCTGAAAATGATCAAGGGCCTATTGAGAGTAGCAGAGGAGGGGTGACCAGTGCTGTGTGGGTGTGCAAAGTGCCATGTGGGCGTGTACACCCCTACACTATCAACCCCAATGTCTCCAGAAATACATGCAAGTAGAATTAATTGCATAATTTTGTGAAGAAGATAGAAATACAATTTTAATTTTTATGGTTAAAGGTCGAATATGTGGACAGCCAGTCGGCTGGTCATCATCATGGTTTCATGATGAAGGGCCTATTTGTATATTTAGGCCTGGGTCTGTAGTCCCATCTGCCCAATTATTAATCTGGCCCTGCCACTGAACATCGCATTGGGTAGGGACCTCTGTGGTGGGGGACTTGGCAAACATATGACTAGTGGAGAATGTTGGGAAAACATATGTGGTAAAAGCAAGGGCGGATTGGGCCACCAGGACACCGGGCCGGCTCCCGCTGGGCTTTTCCCTACAGTGGCCGGTGACTGCCCTCCACTCACCCATGCTGTCACGCTCTGGCTAAGATGATTCTCCGTCACAAGATTAGAAGACATGGACCCAGGTTGAGGAGGGAACAGGTGGTGAAGGGCCTGGATTAGTGTCTTCCTGATCCACTAGTACCGGATGTTGGCGAAACCTGACCAAAGGCGCGGAGTCTAACCTACTGGGAGGTGTTCACCAGTGGCCCCTCCAAGCGGGATTTGGGTTTAAGCTGTACCCAGTAGGCAGGTTGTGGCCCTTTGGTCAGGTGTCCGCTACAAGTGGGAAAGAATGAAAGAACACTACCACAGAGCAAGCACAGGAGAAAGACATTGGTGGATTGTACTGAAGTGATGTACAGAGAACACACTTAGTGGTTTCAGTCGCAATGCTGGCACAGGAGATGGGATAATGAGCAGGTACTTGGATGATGTACTAAGTACACACACTGTGGCTTTAGACGCAGCACTGACACAGGAGAATGGTATCACGAGATGGTACTTGAATAATGAACTCGGTACACACACTGTGGCCTCAGATGCAGCACAGGAGAATGGTATCACAAGATTGGAACTTGAATGATGAACTCGGGGCCTGATTCAGGTTGGATCGCAATTTTGTTTGCACGCATCCGGACGATGTTTGCATTTAGCGCATGCGTACAAGATGCACTGCGCGTGCGCGAACCAGGCGGTTCAATCGGGAATGCGATCGCAGCCAGTGTACAGACCCATCACTAAGTGACTGACAGGAAGTGCCCTTTGTGGGTGGTGACTGGGGGGTGGTCGAGCAAATGCCGTTGCAGGGGCGTGCATAAATTATTCACAGCGAACTCATACACAGCCTGAGTACTCACGGCAAGCAGGAAGTTTAGCAACTTCTGCGGCAGGGTCATGTCAACCACAAGTGTGCATGCAGCTCCGATGTTACTCGATGTTACCGATGATTTTGCATACTTGCACAATAGTACGGATGTGAGAAGAGGGTAACAGATGGCATTATGTAGTGCTTGGCGTCTGCATCTTGTGCTGCGACGGCAGTACGAATGCATTTATTAGCATATTTTCACAGCGGCCGGTTGCATGTGAACGCATCATTGCGAACCAACCTAAGGTAAGGATCGCTAACCTAATTCCGTACCCTAACCCTCCCATAGGGGTGCCTAACCCTAACCTCCCCCCCAAGTGCCTAACCCTAATCCCCCCTGTAAGTGCCTAAACCTAACCCCCCCTTCCCTGCTGCCTATAAACCTAAGTCTCCCAGGGGGTGCCTAACCCTAACCTCCCCCTGGGGGTGCCTAACCCTAACCCCCCCTTCCCCTAGCCTAACCCTCCCGGGGGGGATTCCTAACCCTAAGTCCTCCCGGGAGCCCTAAACCTAACCCTCCCCCCCCCCGCGCGGCTGCCGGCGCCTGGCTTACCTTCCTTCGGTATGCCGGGCGTCGGTCTTCCGGCGTCTGGTTAATGACAGGCGTCGAGTTTTCGACGCCTGTCATTAGTACCACGCCAGGATTACAATGTCTGGAAGCCGGCGGTCGGGATTTAGACCGTCGGCTTCCGGACTACAACCCCGTTGTACAGGCAACTTCCTGTTGTCCAGAGCCCGGTTATATATCCTATGGTAGCAGTCCATTGGAGGACACAGTCAGCTGACCGCAACCAACGCTACCAATGGATAAAGGGTTAGCCAGGTGAAAACAGACTGCCATGGCTGCGTCCATGACGGTAACCGCAGAAACCATTTCACGGAGCAAGCACATGGATGTCCTAGCAGACCCCAGGTATAATCCTCAGCGCGTCACTCGCCAACGCAACTGGCATCTGACTGCTCTAGAGATCAGGGGAAGTCGGCGCTGAGGTAAGAGCCAATCCTAGGCCGCAACCTGACACACGCCTTCTGCCGCTATCGGAGCTCAGCTCCGATTGGGTAACTCTACAGCTTCTGTGCATGTGCAGAGGCTTATTAATGGTAAAAAAAAATGGCCGAAGGGGTAGCTGCTGCGCATGCCCAGCCGCAGCAGTTCCTCCCACAAGCCTTTGCGGAGACTATCAATCACCACTGATGGCTCCGCCTCCAACCCCACCGTGCCCCGACCCCACCTCCAGGACAATCTCAGTGCATGCTGCAACAACAAGCAGCATGCACGGTGGCGCCGGCCACAGACAAGCAGCGGGCAGTCAAACAGAGGAGCAGCAGGTTAGTGTTGGTAGCTGTGACTACAGTGGGGGTTAGAGAGGTTGGAGCTGATGACACAGGGCTGGTGGGGAGATTGGAGCTGACGACACAGGGCTGAGGGTGAAGTTGGAGCTGACGACACAGGGCTGGGGGTGAGGTTGAAGCCACAGGGCTGGGGTAACACAGTGGCTGGGGAATGTCACTTGAGACACACAATGGCTGGGGGAATGAGGCTGAGAGACACACCGGGGCTGAAAGACACACTGAGGTTGGGGAATGTGGCTGAGAGACACACTGGGGCTGCAGAATGTGGCTGAGAAACACACTGGGGCTGGAGAATGGGGCTGAAAGACAAACTGGGTCTGGGATATGGGGCTGAAAGGCACACTGGGTCTGGGGGAATGAGACTGAGAGACACAATCGGTCTGGGGAATGGGCCTGAGAGACACACTGGGTCTGGAAGAATGAGGCTTAAATACATTGGGGCTGGGGAATGGGGCTGAGAGACACACACTGGGGTTGAGAGACACACACTGGAGCTGGGGAATGGGGCTGGGAGACACACACTGGGGCTGGGAGAATAGGGGTGAGAGACACACACTGGGGCTGTGGGAATGTGCCTGAGAGACACACTGGTTCTGGGGGAATGGGACTGAGAGACACACTGAGTCTGGAGGAATGAAGCTTAGATACATTGAGGCTGAGGGAATGAGGCTGAGACACACTGGGGCTATGAGGCTGAGAGCCACAGGTGGGCCTGGGAATGGAGAGACGCAGTGGGTCCTGGGGATGGAGAGACATAGGGATTCCTGGAGAGACATAGGGGGTCCTGGAGAGGCAGGGAGCCTGGAAATGGAGAGACACGGAGGCCTAGAGATGACGAGACATAGGGAGCCTGGAGAACCACAGGGGTGCATGGGGATGGAGAGATGTAGGGGGGTCTGGAGTAACACAGGGGGACCTGGGGAGACACAGAAATAGTTTGATCTGGGAAATTCACATTTTGCTCTTCACAAACTTCTGTTACTATATATTATCTGGTTATGATGATGACATTGGTTATATTTCTATGTAAATAGGCATCTTCCAGACAATGTGATCTCCTACATGAATAGTTAATACCGGCTGAAGATGCTGCCCAGTGAGGCTCAAATTCTTCAGAGGTTCCCTATTGCAGAGAAACCACCATAGCCGCTGAGATTCGTACAGAGACGTCTGCTAATCCGCCGCTTTGTGTATTAAGTTGCACCATCGCCCGCACATCTGTTGCACCATCGAACATTGCACCCAGCCCTATGGAGGCGCAGAATGTCTGTCTGAACATGGCCGCCGAAGTCAAGGCAACTGCTGCTAAAGTCGCAATCGCCGACCAAGACACGCCCATGTCTGGCTAGCCATCCTTGTTACCACCCAGGAACGCCCATTGCAATTGCCTCTCTCTGCATCTAAGGGTCTGATTCAGCAGAGGACACATTACTTATCGCAGCTGCTAACATGTTAGCAGCTGCGATAGCTGCAATATGGTAATGCAGCAGGAGTCGTCATGCTAGGACGCAGCATTGGATCATCTGCGTGTCCATTGGCCAGGTAAGTGACCTATGGGGTCATGCAAGCCGGCTGTTGCAGATGCTCAAAAGAGACCAGGAAATCTCCGTCATCCAACGGAGATCCTGGCCTCGTCACTCCCCACAAAAGCGGCAACACGCCTCTATTTTGGGAAACGGAGGCCTTCGCTACCCCTTACCCACCCAGAAACGGCAGCAGACTGTCAATCACTGAGTGTCTGCTGCTGGACTGCGTGCGAGATCGCAGACCCGTGCTGCACATGCGTAGAATGTGTCCCGCGAACACGCAGATTCCAAACATCGGGAATCTACAATTGGTAGAATCAGGCCCTAAATTTGATCTATTGATTTCAACGGTAACCTACCAGACCCATTCAATACAACGCGGACATAAGTCACAACGCGGACAATATCGTCCACTTGCATCCCAAAATCGACTTAGAGTGCACCTCTGAATCGCGCCGTGTATCTGTCAGATTTACCATGGGCTTCTTGATGGCCTCAATAAGATGCACTTGATGGCCTCAATCAGACTCACAGATGCTCAATTGTGTAGGACTGTCTGCTCTAAATAAATTCACAGGTGCCATGTTTTCTCATTTCTTTACAAAGAGCAGTGGTCTGAGGAATATTATAAGTCTTTGAAATCTTTTTATATCCTTCCATTGATGGTTTCTTTTCAACAACCATTTCTCAGATTTGCTTTCAGTGTTCTTTGAACTTCATGATTAAGCTTTTGTTTCACAGAACACTAACCAACGGTCAGGCCACTCACAGGCTGATGCAGTTATTTCAAAATCAAATTAAGGACTTTAAACGTCACAGGTGGACTCCATCAGGGTTTATTTTGTTAAGAAGAAGTCGGAGTTGTTTTTTATTTGACATTAAAGAGTGTTTTCTGCTGACTAGTGATAAAAATAACTCCCACATGAATCCATTTTGATTTCAATCAAATAAAATGTGAAAAGTGATGGAGGGGGCAATTACTTTTTATAGCAATGAAAGAGCAGTGCATTAGCAACAAGGGCAGTGTATCTCTGGTCACTAAAGAAGGACTTCAGATTATTGAAAACAAATACAAGTAGACCAGTCTTAATTCAATTTTACGGCAACTCAGCCTGCACCCAAAGCAAGGCCCCCCTGTGCCTCTGCGTTGTTCTGTGCCCGAATATATGAATTAGTGTATCTTAACTGTTATCACACAAATGACCAACGAGGATATAATATTCAACCTAGCACACAATTAGCTGGTGGGAATTGACTAGCTCAGTAGAGGTGTACGATTTGTGCCGCCACTTTGGGAGCAGTGCTTAAGGGGCCGCATGGTCACGGTCCTGGCGCACCCTTTTCCAGCTTATGGAAGGCCTGCGTCCCATGCCTGCCATCCATGTTCCTGCTGCCAGCGCTTGTTCTACAACGTCACGTGCCAGTGGGGTTTCGGGCCAGGGTGTATATGCACCCTACTACGGGACTGATAGATCCAGAGTTTTAATTAACATTAATTGCTATGGGGAGGTGCATGTATGTGCTGCTGATGATGACTTGTTGGAAAATAGTCATACATGACGTCAATGCGGAGACATACGTACCCCCGGTGTATCTTATGTGGCAAAAACATTTCTTTTGAATAACTTACTCCCATTTACTTATAAATCTGCAGCACTATTACAAGGGGGATGTAGTTAGAATACCGATGCACAAGAAGCTGCCTGACGGAATCCCGGGCGTCGAAATCCCGACTTAGTACTAAAGATAGGCATCTAAATACCAACGCCTATCTTTAGCCTGACGACGGAATCCCGACAGATGGCTCCCAAAACTAAGGTAAACGGGAAGGGTTAGCTGTTAGCCGTGGGGGGGGGGGGTAGGTTTAGGCACTCTCGGGTGGACTTAGGGCGAGGCACCTCCCCCAGGGAGGGTTAGTCTAAGGGAAAGGGTGGTTAGGCTTAGGCACCCCCGGGGGGACTTAGGGTGAGGCACCACCCCGGGAGGTTTAGGGTTAGCCACCCCTAAGGGAGGGTTATGGTGAGAGCGGGGAGAAGGGTGGGGTTAGTATACTTACCTGCCCTGTCGGGATTCTGGTATTTCAGCCTTCTGGTGTCGGCATTTCACACGGCTGAACAGCCCCCGGGATTTCATACCCAACAAGGAAAGCCTACATATATTTTTTTTTTCATTGTATTTATTTCTGTTGCATGTATTAGTTTCTCAGTCAAAATCATGGAGGGTTGAATAGGGTGATGATGCAACAAGTTGCAGTGGTTTTCAAGAGTTTCCTTGAAATCTCAACACCATTAATAGTTGTGAATGTTATGTAGTCATAATGTTGACATTTATGATGTCGACTTCACAATGTTGATAGTAGATGCGTATCTACCCCTTGGTCAGAATGGCAATCGCAAGGGGCGCCGGCCGAGGGGCAGGGCATCGCTCGGTGATGCCACCCACAGGCAGGGAGTAGAATCACATAGTAGATCTGTGACAGAATCATTCAGCAGGCCCCATCTATTACTCTGTTCCCAGCGGTGATTGGCTGTGTTGCCGGGAATAGTTTGTTTCCTACCTGAACACTTGTAATGATGGACGTGCATGTACTACCTCACTCAGCATTCCGCGCGCCAAGCTGTGACCGAGTCGCATTCAATACTATTCCTTGTTGGACAGCAGGTTAAGGTTGCCATAGCTGCAGCATTAGTGGCATTTTCCGGACATGGACATACTGCAGGTGAGGTGGTCTCCGGGCAGCCTGGAACAGAGGTAAACGGGGGCTAAAGTAAGACAAAGGGCCTGATTCACACCCACTCGCAGCTGCTGGCTGCTCGCGAGGTCTGGGAGCGTGATTTTTTTTTTTTCTTCCCCGGCCGCTCGCAAAGCTGTGGGAGACCACCCACAGCTTGTGCAAGCGGCCTGGAGCCTGTTGCGATAATCGCGACCATTGGCCTTGCGACGAGACCCGGTCTCGGCTGCCGCAAGGACGAGTGGCTTTCCTGCTCTAATAGAGCAGGAAGTCCACTACTGACATCAGTTGTGATGTCACTAGGTCCTCCCTCAAAGCCAGGCGTTCCTAAGGGAACGCCTGCGTTTGGCCATCCAACCCCCCTACACACCTACAAAACGGGGCGAGCTGTCACTTACCATCGACACCCGCCCTGTCTTGTAGCGAGCCCCGTAGCGACTGAACTTCAGTCGCTCGACGGGGCTCTCGCATGCGCACACCGTACATGGCACATGCGCAGATCACAAGCATTGTGCGCTCGCGAGCGGCTCTGAATCAGGCCCAATGTGTGGTTTGGTCAGGGAACTGATAATGTGGCAGTGGACTTCAGGGGGAGAGGGAGATACTAGGGTGGGAGAGACAAGGAGCACGTTGTTTAGTAGGGGACTGAGAGGGGGACACGGGAGTGGTGGGACTGAGTGAGGGGGACACTGAGGAAAGGTGGGACTGAATGAGGGAGACACTGAGGAGTGGTCTGACTGAGTGATGGGACTGAGAGAGGGGCGCACTGAAGAGTGATGGAACTGAGAGAGGGGGACACTGAGGAGTGATGGGACTGAATGAGGGGGACACTGAGGAGTGGTCTGACTGAGTGATGGAACTGAGAGAGGGGGACACTGAAGAGTGATGAACTGAAGAGGGGGACACTGAGGAGTGATGGGACTGAAGAGGGGGACACTGAGGAGTGGTCTGTCTGAGTGATGGGGACACTGAGGATTGGTGCGACTGAGAGTGGGGGACACTGAGGAGTGGTGGGACTGAGTGCTTCCTGGGAGATTTTAATAGGGAGTGGCTGGAGACCTGGTGTCTGGAGAGAAGAGTAGCCTGAGCGGCGACAGCAGCAGCAACTTGGTAGGAAAGGCCCCTGGGGAATCCGACCGGGAGAAGCAGGAAAAAGGTTAGTGTTTTCTTCATTATTATTATTATTACATCCATCTTAAAATGCTTTTTTATATTAAATTAATCTCTATTTTAATTTTTCTTTGTTTCCAAAGGGGAAGGGGGGGCGGCACCAGTCCCTTAGTTTGCCAGGGTGCTCGGAACCCTAGATACACCCCTGGTTGACAGTTATGAAGTCGACATTTTTTAAATCTTCACATTGAACATGTTGGCATGGCAGAATGTCGACATATTCACAATGTTGACATGTGAAATGTTGACACTCTGCATGGACCGGCAGTGGAGGGTTAGAATTAGGCTGCAGAAGAGGAGTAGTAGGCACTAGGAGGAGAGTTAGGGTTACGTTACAATAGTGGAGGTTAGGATTGGGCACTAGGAGAAGGGTTAGGGGTTAAGATTAGTGACACGGCTGTGGGTGGAGCTACTGGAGGTGGAGCCATAGAAAAACAATTATATATATATATATATATATATATATATATGTATACATATACATAGTATTTAGAAAAGAAGGCACTCAAAAGGGTCTCCAAAATAAAACTAATATCATGGAAAATACATTTTGGCCCAGGACATTACGTCATAGTTAATGAGAGGTTCAGGAACTGCTGAAAACTATCACTGATTAGCGATATACTCGCCGACAGAAGCCGAGCAGGATCCACCAAAAGTCATCATTGTCAGACCAGGAAGACACCGCTGGACCTTGCCGTACCAGGTAAGTCACCATTAGACCACCAGGGATGTCGATGTGGTCAATGACGATATGCTATGCATGCTGACATTACAACCATGTCAACTTTATAAAATTCAATATGCTGAATATTGATTAAAAAATACCACACCCTTAAAAGTCGGATTTCATATGTGGTAAAGAAAAAAAATCACTCTTGATGGACAGTAGGCTGACTGCACACATCCCCTTCTAGGGAGCAGTCACTGAGCGCCCAATAAATCCAATCCCTACTTACTAAATGTACAACCTAGGTTCACCAAATAGCTAAATACTTATAGCAGTAAAATCCATTCATAGTAATCAATCTTACAATGGAAAAGAAAACAAGAACCAGCTGTCACACTTGGAATATGCACCCGATTACTTGGATAAACGCGGAACATTATAGGCACTTGGGTAGAGGCATTAAAAGAAGACCCTCTAGAAAACATAATATTTAATGATTTCATGTCTTTCACTGTACATATAAATTAAATTCATACAGTAGTAGACGCAATACATCTATATGAAACTCTATACATAATCTATGTTCAGCTATAACTCTTTGACTCCCAGTAAATTGCAACACAGAGGAGGAAAATTAAATAAATTGCCGAGGGACAATGGCTGGCTAAATGAAAACACATTTTCTTTCCGATTATTGATTCCATTGAAGAACACATTTCCAAAAGCCTGTAGACAGATCACACTTTGAACCATGCAGTCTGTTAGAGCTCGCAATCTATTATTTGAAGATCAAAAGGTGCAGTCTATTGCTCAAGATGGCAATTTTGTTTCAAGGAGCTTTAACACATTCTACTATCATCAGAGAACCTCAACACAATATTGGAATCTAGCGGAACCCGGAGACTAGCTCGCAAAATAAGCTCTACCGGTATGGCCACTTAGACAAGCAGACGTAGTGTTGGGATTTGAAAAGTATCTACACAAGAAAAGGCTCCATACAACCTGCAAAACTGCAAGATGGACCATTATCTTCAGGAAAATTAGTTAACTGCTAAAGATAAAATAAGATGAATGGAATGAAAATGAATGTTTTACTTAAAATGAAATAAAATCAATAAATGAAAGCAGTGGCTTGAAATATCTATTAATAAATATGAAAGAGAAAAATTGCTGTTTAACACTCAGTTTTGCAATCTATTCTCATTAAACTGGGAGCTCTATCAGAAGGGACTTATTCAGAGGTGCACATAAAAACACAGGCGGAGTATAGACCGAAAATACATTTTTAAGGTTAAACGCGTTTCTTAAGGTACAAGTAAGTTAAAAAGGAACATGCCAAATTCTTCGTCCTGAGTAACCAGCAGGGCCTGATTAAGGGTTCCAGAATCCCTACTAATACACTTGTAGTGCCCCCTGTCTTGCTACTAAATACAGAGCACAGTCTTTATATATATTCTCAGGAAATCTCCGTTCCTGGTGCACATGGGCAGGTAACGAATGACATACAACTGACCATTTCATCTAATGATCTAATGATGCTTATGCAGTGTACAGCGTAAAGGCAGCTTTGGCTTCTATAAAATGCAAGGAAGACTCTAAAGGTGCAAACACACACAATGATTTTTTGAACGATTATCGATAACGATATCGTTTATCGTTCAATCGTTGAAAAAATCGTTCACTTTCTGAGTTAAAACGATTATCGTTCATGCGCGTTCACGTTTGTAGTTTGTAGTTCAGTCAGTCTGACCAACTCAACGATTTTCAGTAAGGGAATATGCAAAAATCGTTTGCAGTTCAAAAAAATTGTTCATTACATTTAGTAAATGAATGATTTTAGTAAACGGTTTTCGTTCATTTTTCCCTTGAAAAAAGGAACAAAAATCGTTTACTAAAATCGTTCATTTACTAAATCGTTATGTGTGTACGCACCTTTAGAGGTCAATTTGAGTGAGAGTTTTTAGAAGTGGAGATGTTGCCCATAGCAACCAATCAGATTCTAGCTATTATCTTCTAGAAGGTGCTTGTTAAATGTTAAGTAGAATCTGATTGGTTGCTATGGGCAACATCTGCACTTCTAAAAACTCTCATGCATGCAGATCTCTTTAGGCTAACCAGATGGCGTTGTAGTAACATGTACATGAAGTAAATATGTTATCAGTGAGCACACCTACCTCACATCTACTGCTCTGCATAGCAGAGCCGCATCCATACACTATGGACATGGATCGAGGGCAGTCCAGCAGCTTGGCATGCCACCTGTGTGACAAAACCTGGGGGCGTGCCGCACGGTCACGCCTCTGGGCTCTGATGACACACGCCTTTTTTTGGGCTATATACCGAAAGTCCCGATCACAACCTCCACAATGTTGGGAGGTATGAGTTATGGGCACAGCCATCTGGTAGTCACTTTTAAAGTTTTTCCCTCAACCCCACATCAGGATGACTGGAGAACTAGCAAACTTCTTTAATGAAGCCAACATGCTAAGAATTAGGTCTTAATCTTATTCCCCGGCTATCAACTGTGTGGTGCCCCTCTAGTCCTGGGGCATTAGGCTGCGGCCTAATCATCCTAATGTTTGATCAGGTACTAACCAGTCCTGCTGGAAACTTTGCTGTTTGTTGTTGTTGTTGTATATTTTCTACATTTGTACATAGGACATTCATCGGAATGCGTTTTAAATCCTAGTACTGTATCTCCAGCCCCTCTCTTACTGCTTACCTTAATTTTCCCTTAAAAAAATTGTCTTTTTTTTTTTTTGCACACTGGTTTCTTTCTGTATTGTCATTTCATATGGATTTATTGTAAAATTGTCTATTTACATTTATGGGGAATAACTATTGCATACCTCCCAACAACAGAAGTGTGGTGATGTGTACTGTGTAAGCAAAACAGAAAAGAAATATGCCCACGCTCAGGTTTTACCCATATTGTACATGGGCCCTGATTCAGAGCCGGACGCTCTTTCAGAATCAGGGTGTTTTCTTTTTATATTGGAGCCAGCCTCCTGGCCGCTCGCTAAGCTGTGTGTGACCACCCACAGCTTTTGCGAGCGGCCAGGTGATGGTCGCGATGGTCTCGACCATTGCAACCATCGGGCTTGCGCCAAGACCCTTGTGGTAGGGTCTCATCTGCTGCAAGCCCCAGTGAGCTTCCGGCTCTAATAGAGCTGGAAGCTCACTACTGACATCACTGGTGATATCAGTAGGGCCGCCCCCAAACGGCAGACGTTCCTTCGGGAATGCCTCCGTTTGCATAGCCACCCCCCTACCCGCCTACAAAACGGGGCGAGCTGTCAATCAATATGGACAGCCGCCCCGTCTTGTAGTGAGCCCAGGAGCGACGGAGCTGCCGTCGCTCGCTGGGGCTCGCGCATGCGCACGCCGTAGCCGGGACCGGCGTGGGCATGCACAGTGGGGGACCATCGACCCGCTTGCGAGTGCTGTGCGCTCACGAGCAAGTCTGAATCAGGCCCATGGTACCAGCTGTGTTGCAGTATTAATGTTATTTTACGAATACAAAACAAAAAGACTTTTGTAATTGGCGCTAACGATAATATACTGCAAATCTGTGTGTATCTAGCAAATAAAAATAGGGGGATTTTGATCATATTTTGATCAAAACACTTAAGCTTGCAGCCCATCATTTGGAGACCCCAATTCCCTGCAAATCCTTACACTAGCATACATGCCCAACACATTATTACATTGCAGTTAAATGCACTCACCTCTAAGGTACAGAGGGTAACATCTAGACAAGGGCTGGCTTGTGAGTAATGTGGGGGTGTGGCTGATGTCACATCGGGATAGTCTCACACGGAATTCGTGTGCTGGTCCACCGCTCCCCCCTGCCCCGTCTTGGTCCAGATAGCAGCAACCAGCACACACTGTTGGGTTCTGGGCTGCAGTCAGTACATGGAAGTCTGCTGCCTCTGAGCACAGCTGCAGTCTTCTCTGCCTGCAGTTAATGGGAGGGGATCTTCCTCTGGATGAGGGGCAGATGGTACCCCTCTGTGTGGCACATGGAAAAGCCCCCGTGGTTAGGCCATGCCCCCAGTACCCGGGCCCAGCACCGCTCTCTACGGCTCTGACCAGTGTTAGGTATTATTTGTATAGGGACAAGACATTTTGCGGGGAGCAAATGGCTCCACATCCTCTCAAAAAGGACATGCCCATGTAAATGCGCAGTCTCCACCCCTTAGTCTGACTTAAATAATCGCATTTTACCTTTTTGTATATGTACTTTTATACCATAAAAGGAGTATAGACAGAATAGACAGAAGTTCCTTGGACAGTCAAAATGTAGACAATCCAAACACAGACACCATAATGTCGACAGGTGCAATATTTAGACATCCAAAATGTCTACATGGACTATATGTCGATTTGCAGTTCGGCAGGAAAGGAAAGTGTAGATGCATTGACTTATGTTATACATAAGTTCTACACATAATAAAGATACTGAAGTCCTGATGTTCAGGGCCGTATAGAACAGTGCCGGGTCCGGGTACTGTAGGGCGAGTGGACTAATCATGCTGATGTGGCCACACCCCCTATAATAATTGAAACAAAAGAAAAATTAAAAACAGGGGGTGCCTTGTGCCCCTCCAGGCAGGGGCAGATCCAGGGAAGGTAGGGAGGGGGGTAGCGATCAGTGACAGGTAAAATAGAGTGAGGGGGCGGGGGGGCAGATGCCTAGGTAATTAGGACCTCATTCAGAGTCGGTCGATGCGGCCGCACGGTCGTACGCCACCGATGTTTGCTATACTGCGCATGCGTAAAGTTCCCAATGCGCGTGCGCAAACTAGCCGCTACGATCAGAAATTTCTCTCTCCTTGAACACAGCCAGGTCGGTAGTTTCAGTGACAGAATGAGGCTTTTGTGGGTGGTAACAGGGGAAGGTGCTTGAAAACGGGGGAGTGGAGATCCGAACGCAGGCGTGCCTAATTATGCGATCAGCGTTTTATGGGAGTGCATACGGTTTATGGGAGTGCATAATTAACAAAGTAGCGTCATGGCACATGTGACATGGGAGGTTTTTACACTGACATGATCGTAGAGCTTAAGAGAGGGTATGGTCAACCTTAAGCTCTACGACCAGTTTTGATGGTTCCCGATGGTCTCGATTAATCCTTATATGCCCGGAGATGACTTGCAATGCGTACGAGAAGGGGGCGTATTTTTTTGAATTCCGACCGCTTCCTCCCCTTGGTCGGCCAGCTACCGATCCGAACTTAGGGACGCAACTTGCGAGGGAATCATTTGAATATCCGTCCCCTTTTCCCGTACGACCGTGCGGCCACTTCGACCGACTCTGAATGAGGTCCTTAGTACCTTCCCCCTCTTGGTGCCCCTGCTGATGTCCCCTCATTCTCATGATAAATTTAATAATAAGCCATACATTAGGTTAACCAAGCACCATTTTAGCAGAAAAAAAGTTGAAAGTTGAAATGAATAAAGGGGGTGCCGTACACACTTCTTTGGGTAATATTATGACAATTGGCACCAAGTTCACTTTTCAGGTTTGTCTGCAAAATGCGTTTATAGGAGGATTTCATAAGAACGTGAAGTGGGCACCAGCCTTGGAAAGCGCTTGGCAGACAGGTAGGCGCATTTGCACACATAGTGGCTATGTCAGAGACGGACAAGGTGCTGATATTTACACAGTTGTGCAATGCTTTGCTCTGCTCATGCGCGAAAAGTCTAGAAAACCAATGTGTATGGTACCGTTCGTTATTGTGTAAGGTATCACTAACACGTGAGAAGGAGTGTAGCAGGAATGGGTGTAGCAGGCTGGACACTGGGAGGTGACCTAAAGTGATGGCAATAAGGAACAGTTTCATAAGCATGTTATGGGAGTGACACTGGCGTGTCTGGGAACACTGCTGCATTCCCAATTGCAAATCCACAGCTTCAGAGGCCATGTTTAGTTGGATTTGGGGAGAGTAGCTAGAGTAGATGCTAGGCTGCCGCAAATGTTGATAGTGTGACCGATGTTGCATCGATGTTGGTGTGCCTGCAGACTTCATCACAAATGCACACATCACCGAGACTGAAAGTGGGCGTCACAACGCTCGTACATTCTATCGCATAGCAGAGCACAAAAGGAAGGCTGAGATTAGCATTTGCATATTCCCGCAACCGCTAGTGCGAGAGCTGCTGCGACTGTGGCTGCTTTAGCAACCATCTCTGAATCAAGCCCATAAAGAAGTAATACGGTCTGCAGATTTAGCAGTTCATAAATTACCCTTTGTGAGGCTCTGATGCCCATCAAAATACTGTTGATAAATAGAAATACACATAGCACCATCTAGTGGATGATAGGGATACAGCAGCAAAACTAACTACTGCAAACTTCTGATTTATGTCCTTGCGGACAGTTAGTTTAATTTAATTAAAAATACATCCTCTACAAATTATAGCTATTTGAAGCATGTGATACTTGCTTGTTTTAGCCTGACATACTAATATTTGCAGTTCATATTACCATTTTGCACTTAGCATGTGTAGGACCACATCCAATGTCCATCTGAACCCACTCTGCAAGATTATGGGGCCCATTTATGAATGATCGTATTTGCAATGTGATCTGGGCATGTCATTACCGCCAATGATAGTATTGCAAAATGCGATCATAGCGTCTGGATGTATCATCTGGCACACGTAGGGACAGGGACTCCGAAAGGACACGCTGACTGCACTCACGCTGACTGCACATGTATGACCGCCATTGCCGGGGAGGGTTCTGGGGGAAATCTCTGCCGACTAATTATACAATATGTAGTCCATAGGCTACAGCGGCTAACGCCATCTTCAGGAAGTTGGTAAATTTGACAGCATCGCATCCCACTTGTTGACCACAGTCAGTTTTGCAGACGTATCTTGCATGTTTCGTGATGGGTGCAGGCATCTATAGGTGATGCTGGTGCAAATGTGCACTGATAATAATCACAGATATGAAACCAAGCCTCGACACAGGGGTGGTGCAGTCGTATAGATGCGTACAACTTTGCATACTGGTGAATATATGCATTTTTATCCGTGCACGCAATGTGTTTGCCATTACAGACCTGCTTGCATTCAGATATGCATCAGCTCCAAAGAGAAATCAGTGTATCGGGCAGATAGAGGATCTGAATACAACTTTTAAAACTTACAGCCAGTCCTTCTGCCTGCACTAATTAATGCTGTCAAATTCTCAGGATGTGAGGTCATTCTTTGCCCGCCTTTAAGCACAGCTTGGCCATGCTCAGGGTCCAAACTTATGTTGAGCACTGGCTTATAAGTAGCATTTTATAACTAGCCATTTTGAGGCGTTGTAGTACAGAGGCCTCACACACAACACGAATCTAGATTGTGTTAGCCAAGGTGCAGTTACTAGAGAAATAAGGAGCTCATTCAGACCCGTTCGCTAGGCTGCGCTCGTTCGCTGCCTTAAGGAACGAAAATATGCAAATTATGCGATCGCACACTAGGGTATGAGGACGCTTCCTATGTCTGAATGTGAGATCGCTGGGTGAAGTTAGACGCCCACCAGCCAGGAGTAAAGACGCCCACTTTCAGACGTCATCTCCAGGAAGTGTATGAAATCATTGCATCATCGAACCACCATGCAGTGCTTAAGGTAGACTCACGGCTACCGCAAGCACTGGGATCACCGCTGCTTTTATTTCTCTCATATGACGCGTATGCTGGCGCTACGTGTTAATTATTCACACCATTCTTGCTTGTAGCTTCCTCTTATTTCATCCCCAGCATCTCCTGGCCTCTCCTATATCTTCCCTGGCCCTTCCCCATGAGGCCATGGCCTTTTGAGTGCATTATGTCCCTTTGAAAAATGAGGCGGGCGCCAATGATCTTTCTGGCACAGGGCACCAAAAAGTCTAGTTACGGCTCTGCAGAGAGCGATCATCTCCAGATCGCAGTGACTGGTTCGCACACACGCGCTGCGACTTATAACGCATGCGCAGTTTGCAACAATCGTCCGGTTGCGAGCGATCGCAGCCTAGCGAATGGGTCTGAATCAGGTTGTAGTTTCATTTGATGGATTAATAGTATATAAAGATTGTTCCTTAAGAAAAGCCTTTTTAAGACCTAAATCTCCATTCAGAACAGCTGCATTTAATAAAACAATTCTCTTAGTGGTGATGGGTGTACATTACATACAGCATTTTACCTTTATATCTACAGTAAATAGTACTCTGTGCTGATAGAAACACTGAAACTTATCTAGCTCCAAATGTGTGGGAAGCAATCGGGAAGCCGACTGCCTAAATACCGGCAGCCGGCTTCCCGACTGTCATATCCCGGCAAGGGTGAAATGCCGGGCATCTAGATGTAGACGCCCGCATTTTCCCGACGCCGGGAGACCGGCGCCCGGCATCCCGATCGTAGTGATGCCGGGCGCCGCAAGCGGACAGCCGCGGGGGGGAAGGGTTAGGTTTAGGGCTCCCGGGGGGGACTTAGGGTTAGGCACCCCCCCGGGAGGGTTAGGGCTAGGCTAGGGGGAGGAAGGGTTAGGGTTGGGCACCCCCAGGGGGGACTTAGGGTTAGGCACCCCCCCGGGGGACTTAGGTTTAGGCAGCGGGGAAAGGGAGGGTTAGGCACTTGGAGGGAGGATTAGGTTTAGGCACTTGGGGGGGAAGTTAGGGTTAGGCACCCCTAAGGAGGGTTAGGGTTAGGGGGGTTAGGTTAGTAGATACTTACCTATCCACGATCGGGATTTCCAGCGCTGTTGGGCTTCCGTTGCTTCTAACTCTGCTCTTGTCGGGCTGCCGCTGACGGGAATCGGCCGGCGGTATTTCATACCCATTCCAAATGTGTGGCAATATGATGGCTGGAGAGCTTCCAAGTGACAGTATTTATGTCCAATTACGTCACCTATGACCGATCACCATAATATGATCTGAAGGGCTGGGGATTGAGGGCCTGATTCAGAGCCTCTCGCTAGATGCGATTGCTCGCACGATATGTATGCAAATTGCGTAGGCAGTGCCATCACAAACCAATGCATTAGCACGCCCAGTATTTATTAGAGAGCGATCGCATAGTGTATGCAGACACCCACCAGCCTGTTTTAAAATGCCCACTTGTGTACGTCATGTCCAGGAAGTGTATGCAACCAACGGTACATCGAGTAACATCGGATGTCATTGCAGCGCTTGAGGTTGACCATACCCTGCCGCAAGCACTGCGCGCACTTCAGTGTAAAAACAAGCCAGGTGACGTGTACTATGATGCTGTCATATGCACACCTCTAAAACGCTGTTGAGATGCTCAGGTACGCCTGCATTTGCACCTCCACTCCCCCATTTTTAATGGCCTTCCCCTGTTACCACCTACAAACGGCTTCCCCTGTCACTCACTCTGCTGGGCTGTCTATGTGCAGTGAGTGAATGCATTTTGAACTTTTGCTAAAGTATGAGCATGCGCACTGCGATACATACACATGCGCACAATGCATACCATCGGCAGCAGCGAGACTGTGCATCTTAGCAAGTGGGTCTGAATCAGGCCCTGAGTTTCTTGGTGCTCAGCTGGTTAGTGGGGCTGGCTATTAGCTACGAACACCGGGCCTGATTCAACAATGAGATCGCAGCTTTGAAAATATGCTAATGATGGCCAAAGCACCACCAACATAAAGACACCCACTGCTGCTATCTCACATCCGTCCACTGTGGCTCTTCTGTTTAAACATCGGTACCATCGACCACTCACACAGCATTTACACCATGTCTGACCTTCGCACCGCACACCCTGCACTCATAATATTACTTACCTCTCCGGAGTCCCACGCCAGCGCGGGGGTCCGGCGCTGTAAAACGACTGGAAAATGGCCCCGGTGGCCATTTTCCCATCGTTTGCGCATGCACAGTACAGGGAAAATGGTCGCCGCGCCCATTTTCCCGTTGACCTGTGCATACATTATAGACTCTGGGCACACTCTAGTGCCCAGAGTCTATAACTCTGATGCTGGCCGCACACAGCTCAGTGCGCTGCCGTCCACCAGGCGGAGAGGAGGGGGCCCGTGTTGGAGAGTGCACACGGGCCCCCTCCTCTCTAGAAACGCCCCTGCTGGGATACCAGTTGAATAATATGCAGGGAGCAGTGTTGGGCTACTGTATGGAAGGCATGGCTGGAATAATAAACAGGACTGGCGGTGTAATGTATGGGGAGCACTGCTGGTAATATATGTTCTTAATTCAGCTGTTAGTTCAGCCCTGACCATCATTAAATGAAAGTAATGCACCGAAAAGGCCTTTGGAAGTAATTACAAATAAAATATGGGCAAACAATGACAAATTATTCACCTTATACAGTATATCAAACAGTTTTGTAAATAATACACTACTAACCATTTCTCTTTATTATTAACACAAGGAAGATTATGCTAATCTCTGCCATATTAGCTGGGTGAATATGCAGTGACTGTTAATTGTAGGTGCTAGAAAGCTGCAGTATTATTTCTAAATCATTATCTGTGTGATTACAGCTAATTAAAGTTACTATCTCCCTAAAGAAAACTGTTCTGTTTGTTTTTCAGGTTAACAATTGTCTGGTTTTTTTTTGTTTGTTTTAACCTAATTGGCCTATAAGGTGAATTAGTATGCTTCACACATAAATGTATCATCATCAACATTAACAAATATAAAATGTTTTACTCCCCTAGAAAATGATTTTATGAGATCAGTGGTGATTATAAATTAGAGAATGTTATTTTGTATAACCGAAATGTATGATCCCTGCTGAACCATAATAGTTTTAAAGTGACATTTATAATTAAAGCAACAAACAAAACCGTAATCACCACTGTCCCCCGGCACATGAGATGAGCCCGCTTCCCCCTCTATTCCAGAACTGTTTTTATTTTATCTTCCCTTTTTTTCGCTGATCGTTTTTTTTTCTTCTTTTCTTAAATTATTCTGACCTTAAAGAATCACAATTGTGAGAGAGAGAGTTATCCCTATGGACAGCGCTACATATTAACATTTATTTATATAACACCGACATATTTAGCAGCTCTTTACAATTAGGAACGAATGCAGTATAAAAACAAAACTAGGTATTAAACAGTCAAAGAGGTGAGAGTGTGTCGCTCACAGGCTTATAATTTATAGGAAAAAGGGAGATTGATACATGTGTCACAGATTTATCCTGTGCTTAGTGCATACTAGCCTTCCTTTAATGTCTCCCCTCCAGGAGACCCTGGAGAGTAGGTCCAAAGGAATTGCAACATCGCATCACTCCCTCTCCCATTGCAAATACAGCAATTTGCGGCATTGCACAGCAATATCGGGGCAGGGCTGTAAATAGAGGTGTGTGACCAGTGCCAACGCCCCACTGTCTTTGCTTCTGGCTACGGCACCCTGCAACCAGGATCACTGCTCCAGTGCCGCCAAAGCGTCCTTTAGAGGCCCCAGACAGACACTCCGCAGCCTGTACAGCCGATTTGAACACCCTAAGGACACACCATACAGCGCTGTACTTCCCGGTGATGCTGGCCCCATCCCCTCTGCCTGACTTAATAATGTCATGAACGCAACGTCATGGCGCCGGCCGCTCAGGGGATGTGCCCGGCACAAGGCACATTTAAGCCCTGTTATGGTGCTGTGGTGCAGGCCATGATAAGGTGATTTGAAGTGAATTATGTCATCAGAACACCATGCTTCTCACTTCACTGGGGACGGGATCCGACCTTCCTGAATTTCGTGAATCTCCCAGACATTCTAAATGAGTAGACAAATAAGGCTTAGTTGGCCATATGATCCAGTCACAAAGCAATGTATGTAAGTAAATTGTTTGAATATGGAAAAAGAATGAATGTAAGCTTTCAGTGAACTGCATGGAGGGTGGTACTGGGGCGGACCGTATCACATCTGGTAAGTAGCGTCTCACTTATGTGGGGTATCCACTAAGCGATTTAAGCTATTGCACGATAACGATGTCGTTATCGTGCAATCGCTTGCAAATCGCGCATGCATCGTGCATGCATCAAAAATGTTTTGGACGGAAGCGACCCGCGATGCGCGTGCCCGCGGGTTGCTTCCGGCATCCGACATCGCCCGTACATGCAGGTCAACCTGACGATCTCGTCAGGTTCTGCATGTGCGGGGATGAGGGATGTGCCGGGACTGAACGAGTGTACGTTCAGTCCTAGCACATCACTAGCTATACAAACGACAGCACGATTGCAATGTCCAAAGGTGTGGAAGCGATGGACATCCAATATCAAAATACTGTTGAATTCAGCTATTTAACAAAGAGAACGGCCGTAGGTTGCTATTGCTCATGTGCAAACATGTTTTTTTTACGCATACACAAACCATCTGAATGTTTTTTATATTTTTCACAAATTCATCTGATGCAATTGTTAGTAACCATCACATCGAAAGTATCAGAAGCCCAGACATCATTTGATGGTGGGCTTTTGTTGTCCAACCCTAGATCCTGTGCTGTGACCGGTCATTTGTTTTGCTCCCAGCACCTTTTATAGGCAGTGCCAGGATATATGTCGGGCCAGCCCTGATTGGGCAGAACTAGCCATAAAAATTATCAGGATTGATTCCAAAATGTGATAAGTTTGCCTTAAAAGGTGAGTTTTTAGAGAAAACTTTGGATGCTAGAGGGATGTTTCATTGTATGAGTTTGTGTGGGTGTGAAGGCGGGGGGGGGGGATTCCACAGCCCTATAGAAAAGTGCTGTAACCAGCTCTGTCAATCCCCCTACAGCACGCTGCTCAATTCCTAAAAAGAATGGTGCAGATCTTTGATGACTTTACATTATAGGCACTCAAATTATTATTATTATTCTTTATTTATATGGCGTCACATGTGTTCCGCAGCGCCTTACATAGTACATAAACTAATAAGTGAACAAGAAACAAGTAACTTGCAGTACATTACAGTGCAGGACAAGGACACGATTTATATACATTGCTGCAATAGCGATTAAAGCACTCACAATAAGCAGCAGGGAGTTGGCAGTCCCGTGTTACATGCCCTTATGGGGAGTAAAGAGTAGAAGAAAATGTAATGAGAGGCACATGAGGGAAGAGGTCCCTGCTCGTGAGAGCTTACACTCTAAAGGGGAGGGGCCGACAGACAGGCGTGACACCGAAGGGGAAGATAGGGAGGAAAGAGCATGAGGTGGGTTAGGATGAGTGCTGGAAGGCCTTGATGAAGTAGTGGGTCTTGAGAGCCCGTTTGAAGATTTGTAGAGAGGTGGAGAGTGTGATAGGGAGAGCATTCCAAAGGTAGGGAGCAGCACGGGCAAAATCTTGGATGCGGGAGTGGGAGGAAGTAATCAGTTGACAAGAGAGGCGGCATGCATTTGTTGAGCGAAGTGGATGGGCGGGAGTGTGAAGGGAGAGAAGGTCAGAAATGTATGCGGGAGAGGATTTGGTGAGGGCTTTGTAGACAAGTGTAAGAACCTTGAATTGGCATCTGAAGGGGTAGGGGAGCCAGTGTAGGGCTTGAAGGAGAGGGGAAGCAGATGTAGAACGTCTGGAGAGGAAGATGAGCCGAGCAGCAGCATTGAGAACCGACTGTAGTGGAGAGAGGTGAGAGACTGGGAGGCCATCTAGGAGAAGGTTACAGTAGTCCAATCTGGAGATGACCAGTGAGTGGATGAGGGTTTTAGTGGCATCCTGGGTGAGGAAGGGTCTAATCCTGGAGATATTTTTTAGGTGGAAACGGCAGGACTGCGAGAGGTGCTGTATGTGTGGTTTAAAGGAGAGAAAAAAGTCTAGGATAATTCCAAGACAGCGCACTTTGGGTCTAGAGGAGATAGTTGTGCCATCAATAGATAATGAAATTGTGGGAAGTGTTGTAGTGGAAGAGGGTGGGAAGATGATCAGCTCAGTCTTAGACATGTTAAGTTTAAGAAAGCGCTGGGACATCCATGAAGAGACAGCAGAGAGACAGTTGGAGATACGGGTAAGGAGCAAGGGGGAGAGCTCAGGGTTGGAAAGGTAAATTTGAGTATCATCAGCAAAAAGATGATATTGGAGGGCAAAGAAGTTTATGAGTTCACATAAAGAGGACGTATATAGGGAGAAAAGGAGGGGTCGAAGAACAGAACCTTGGGGAACTCCTGCTGTTAGTGGAAGTGGGGGGAAAGAGAAGTCATGAGAGGACACGGAGAAGGAACGATCAGAGAGGTAGGAGGACAGCCAGGAGAAGGCAGTGCCACGTAAACCAAGAAAGTAAAGGATTTGCAGGAGGAGAGGGTGGTCTACAGTGTCAAATGCAGCAGAGATGTCAAGGAGAATGAGCAGAGAGTAGTGGCCCTTGGATTTGGCAGCAAGGAGGTCGTTGCTGACCTTCGTGAGGGCAGTTTCAGTGGAGTGGAGAGAACGGAAGCCAGACTGAAATGAGTCAAGGAGGGAGTGGGAGGAAAGAAAGGTGGTAAGGCAGTTGGAAACAATACGCTCAAGGAGTTTGGAAGCAAAAGGGAGAAGACAGATGGGTCGATAGTTGGAAAGTATGTTAGGATCAAGGGTAGGTTTTTTAAGAATGGGGGAGACAAGGGCATGTTTGAATGCAGAAGGGACAGTGCCAGATGAGAGGGAGAGATTAAGGAGGTGGGAACAGGCAGAAGGAGACAGGAAACAGGAGACGGGAAGGGATAGGATCAAGAGGGGAGGTGGAAGGTGGGGAGGGCCGGATGAGGGCCATAACTTCCTCTCCATAAACGGATGTCAGAGTTGGTGAGACCGAAGGGGAAGGGTGGTCAGAGAAAGGAAGGGGAGGAGTGCTGAGGGTCTGATGGGATATGATGTCCTCATGTATAGAGTCAATTTTAAATGTAAAGTAGGTGGCAAAGTCAAGGGCAGAGAGCGAGGAGGGGAGCCGAGGAGGGGAAGGACAGAGGAGGGAGTTGAAAGTGGCAAAGAGACGCCGAGGGTTTGAGGACTGGGATGAGATGAGGTTCTTGAAATATGTTTGTTTGGAGAGAGACAGGGCAGCACTGTAGGAAGAGAGAATAATTTGAAATGGAGGAATTCAGCCTTAGAGCGTGATTTTCTCCACTGGCGCTCGGCAATTCTTGAACACTTTTGCAGGTTGCTGCATTTGGAATGCCAGGGTTGTGGTGTGGATCTGCGAGGGTGAGTAGTTACTGCAGGAGCAACAGAGTCAAGAGCAGAAGTAAGGGAGGAATTGTACAGGGAAGTAGCTTGTTCAGGACTGGAGAGAGAAAGGATAGGGGAGAGAAGAAAGTCCAGCAGGGAGGAAAAATCAACAGTGTCAATACCCTCAATATTATGCTTAGTAATGGTAGCCTTAGGAGGTAAAGGAGGGGAAGGAGAGAGGGATAGGTTAAATGAGAGAAGGTGATGGTCAGAGAGGGGAATGGGGAATTGGAGTAATCAGAAATATCACAACGGTGAGTAAAGACCAGGTCAAGTGAGTGCCAACTCACATGGGAGGGTGAAGAGGTCCATTGGGCGAGACCAAATGAAGAGGTGAGGGTAAGGAGTTTAGCCGCAGAGGATTCTGTGGAAATGTCAATAGGAATATTAAAATCACCTAGGATAATGGAGGGAAGATCTGAGGAGAGAAAGTGAGGGAGCCAGGAAAAGAAGTTTTCAAGGAATTTGGAGGGAGAGCCAGGGGGAAGGTAAATGACAGCTACTCTGAGGTTTACTGGTTGGAAGAGGTGTATAGTATGAACCTCAAATGTGGGGAATGTAAGTGATGGTTCAGAGGGTATTAGCTGGTAGGAATAACTGGTGGATAGAAGGACCCCAACACCACCACAATGGCGACCCCCAGGGTGGGGGGTGAGGGAGAAGGCAAGGCCCCCAGAGGATAGAGCAGCAGGAGAAGTGGTGTCAGAGGGTGAGATCCAGGTTTCAGTAATGGCAAGGAGATTCAGGGAGTTGGAGATGAAAAAGTCATGGGTGGGGAACAGTTTATTACTGACTCACCTGGCATTCCAGAGGGCACAGGATAGAGAGATAGCATTTGTTGTGGAGATGTGAATAAGATTATCCGGGTTGCTATAACGTGGAGGTAAGATTAATTTGGGGGACCGATATGAATAGAGTTTTGTGATGATGCGGGCACCTGAGCTAGAAAGGGAACCTGTAGAAGGTGGGCAGTGAGGGAGATGTGGATGGCAGTGGGGTGAAGTGACAGGGAGAGGAATGTAGGAGGAGGGTTTAGTGGTGGGGTAGTAGGACAGAGGCGGGATAGAATAGGAAGAAAGTGGAGTAATGGGAGAGGAGGGAAGAGTAGGCAGACAGGAGGGGGGAGAAGGGGAGGAGGAGGTGGAAGAGATAAGGGGGAAAGGATAAAGGTGGAAGCAGGGGGCAGAACAGAAGATTAGGTAGAGACTGAGTGAAGGAGGGAGTTGACGAAAACCTTGTCATGGTGTTTATAAGTAAACAAGAGGAATGAAATTTGGAATTTGGAAATGTAAATGAAATCTGAATGCAAGAGATTTGTAGAAATGCAAGTGAAAGAACAGTGATGGTAAATATGTATGCAGATTAACAAGTTTGTTATTGGGAGGATTAAAAGTGGGAATCTAATGTGTGCAGAATTTGAAAAATAACGCAAATTGTAAGCAGATAGAGGATGTGAGGCTAGGCAAGAGAGCTAAGATAAAGGACAGTGGCTCTGATTCAGAGCCGCTCGCAAAAAGTGAGCGCTCGCTCTGAATCAGGGCGGCCGCTTGTTTTTTTAAAAAAAACGGCCTCCTGGCCGCTCGTTAGGTGACCATCGGGCTTGCGACGAGATCCATGTGGTAGGGTCTCGTCTGCCGCAAGCCCCAGTGAGCTTCCGGCTCTAATAGAGCCGGAAGCTCACTACTGACATCACTCGTGATATCAGTAGGGCCGCCCTCAAACGGCAGCCGTTCCTCCGGGGTTCGCACACTGCCCAGCCATCGACCCGCTTGCAAGCGCATAGTGCTTGTGAGCGGGTCTGAATCAGGCCCAGTGTTTCAAAGTGGAAAGATGTAAACTGACATGGGAACAAGTACGATAAGCATTGAGATGTATGCGAGAATCAGAAGGCCAGCATTATTAATAGCAAATCTCTGGTGACTTTACAATTCAGACCTCCAAATAAGTGGATGTTATTTGCAAATTGCACCTGGTGCATATTGCCCAATCACATGATATTGGCACAAGACAGCTGTTTCTGCAAAGAAGAAGTTTGCTTTAATGTGAGGAGGAGAAAAAGCTTTAGTTTACACATTTGAACAAAGCACCTTTACAACAAAGTCAAACCACCACTTTTAGTCAAACAATGCTTGGTTCAGCCTCACATACTGTATGTCTCAGCTTTCTATTTTTCCGTCAGGAAATTTTCTCATGAGCAGGGCCCTCCCTACTCTCTCTTTTCATATCTGCATATATTATTTTACCTTCATGTTCCTGTTTTATGTATGTGCGCTTTTAACCATTATCCGGCACCAGTGCTGGATAAATAACTGGGCGGCCGGGGCGATGGCCCGGAGGCCCCCACACAAATGCTGGCGTCTCCACACCCAGGTACATCACTGGACATTACACTACCGACTACCCTTTAGGCTTAATTACTGAACAGACCAACTTATAGTGGGGGCTGTGAACTGGGGGTTCTATGTGGCAAAATGGGAACAGGGAGCACTAAAGTTGTTTTGAATCACATCAACAGTATATAATTTTGACAATTTTATTGGCAGGGGCCCTCACAAGTTCGTTACCCTAGGGACCCCACAAACCCTAATCCGGCCTTGTGGAGCACTCTGGCATTTACCAAACAATGATAAAAATAGAGGTGGATTGGACCACCAGGAAAGTGGGAAAAATCCTGCTGGGCCGGTCCCAATCTCCCCTCTGCCGGGCCAGCTTACACTGCCTGCTGGCCCAGGGCAACCCAGCTTACGCAGCCTACTGGCTACCATGCTTCTGGGAATTATGTTGTGCTGTGTGATGCAAACTGGAAGCTATAATTTGCTTCGGCTAGCGGGCATTTCCGGGTACCGTTAGCTAGGAGCTCATGCTCCAGAATCTAGCTCCATGGGGGTTGCACCGTAGCAACCACCCCCTGTTCTCCGGAACATATCTTACCTTCGGCCCTTAGGATATTTTACCCCCCCTGGCCCCAGCAACATACACTCCCCACCTCACCCCCCCCCCTGAATCCAGGCACATAAACTATGCACAACCACCCTGGTCCCAGGGACGTACATTGCCCGCAAACCCCCCCCCCGCGGCCCCAGGGACCTATATTATTGCCCTGGCCCCAGAGACATACACTCCCGTCCCTATCCCACCAACCCAGGGACATACACTATCCACCCTAAGTAATGGGGTCAAAGGCAAGGTGACATTAATAACCTAGCATTGTTTCTTACCCCCCAACCCCCTCCTTCCACAGCCCCAAAGACATACTCAGCCCGCCCTAGCCCCCCCCAGCTCAGGGGACATACACTACCCACCTCCCCCGTCTCCAGTGACATAAATCCCCCTCCCCCGGCCAAAGTGACATAAAGTACACTCCCCGGCCCGGGGAAATACACTAACCACACTATGCCCCCTGTAACACACACTAAACACAAAGTGGGTGCTGGCCCTTTCCAGACCACAGACACATTTCTGTACTGGAGAATGGGGAGCTATAGCATGTACCTGCTTAGGGTGTTGCAACTCTTCACTACGCCTCTGGCCAGGAGATGGACCACCCGGGAACCCTGCTGTGGTCTCTATGAAAGTGGCCAGCGGCCTGTAAGGCAATTGGGTCAGTCCTGATTCACCCTGCAGCAAAGTGTGTGATTTTGTTGGTTTTTTGTTTCCACTTGAGACCAATTTGATGTTTTTTTCTTGTGAGTCTAATGTGTTTTATTATTTTCTGTAGGGGCCAATGTGTTTGTTTTCCTTCTGTGGGAGTCATCATGTGTTTGTTTTTTTCTGTGGGGGCCAAAGTGATTTACTGCATTCTTGTGCAATGTTGTTCGTCTACGCATGCGTCTAAGTTGCACCACGCAGGCATCACAATGGTGTTTGTACTGAGTTGCGATACAGAATCAGACGTACGCACCAAGAAGTGTATTAGAAATGTGTTGAGTGTCCCTAGGCGTTTACAGGGAGTTGGCTAATCAGACACAGATGTAACGCAGTATAGGTGTGTTATTGGAGTGACACGGGCGGGTTGCTGGAAGTGGTTGCGTACAGAGACTCTGAATCGCTCACATTGGAGGCCATACTCAGACGGATGATCTGCACCTGGCATAGGGCTGGTGAAAGTTTTAATGGTGCGACCGATGGTGGCGTCTAAATATGCACAAAGCATGATTGCAGCGTCTGTAGACACTGAACGCGGGTCTCTCAGCCCTTGCACTTTCGGGCACACGGATGTGAACCAGGGAAGGGCATTGTAGTGGCATTAGCATAAAGTCGCAGATGCAACTGCTGCAAAAGACGCAAAAAAGGCAGCAACTGTGTCCAACTCAGAATCAGGCCCTATAAGGAGGGATCCTGCTCCCTCGATAGACTCCCGTCCCCTCCTCAGACCCCACCACAATTACGGCTGCTTTCATAAATTGCTCGGGCTGGTTTTCCATCCCAATCCACCTCTGATCATAACAATGTATTCAGTATGGATCTGGGATTAGAAATCTAATGTAGAAGAGAGATTGTAAATGTATCTTTTTATTAAGTATGGTACGAGTGATATATTCCCAATATTTCAGTGCAACACCCCCACACACACACAAACATGCACACACCTTAAGAGTCCAGCACTTAGACACTGGCTACCAATATACACAAGAACTGGGAAATTTGCGCGTCACAGCTACTTTCATAAATGTGGCCTATTGGCTACAGAGTTTAAAGGAAAAAAACATTGGGCTGCAGCAAACACAAGGCAGACCTGATTCAGACCCGCTCGCTAGCAAGCGGACGCTCATTGCAATGATGTTCGCTAATGTGCGCATGTGTGTAGTTCGCAGTGCACTTGTGCAAACTAGTACGAGCGATCGGAATGTGCTCGCTCGCCCTGCCATGACAGCCTAGTGCAATGAGTGACAGGAGAGGGCGTTTGTGGGTGGTAATAGGGGCAGGGCAGTAGTAACGGGGGAGTGGAGGTGCGGACGCAGGCGTGCCAGAGTGTTTCAACGCCATTTCAGAGGCATACATAATTATCAGGCAGCGTCACAGTACATGTCACTTGGTTGATTTTTACACTGAACTGCTCGCAGTGCTTGCGGTAGGGTACAGTCAACCGCAAGCACTGCGGTCTGTTCCAGTGGTTCACGATGTACTGATGGTTGTATATACTTCCTGGAGATGACGTACGCTAGTGGGCGGCTAAAGACAGGCTGATGGGCGTCTATAAACACAAAGTGATCGCTCGCCAAGACATAGTGGGCGTGCTTATGCCTTGCCGTACGAGCAGCTGCCTTGACGTCACTTAGCTGAATTACCATACGTTGGGAGCGAGCGGCCGCATCTAGCGAGCGGGTCTGGATCAGGCAAGGAGACAGATGCTCACAGACTCATTACATTCATATTTCCCAATCACAAAAGTTACATCTGATTACAATCAAAAATATAACAATTTTTTTTTATTAAACAAATAATTTTTCTAGGAACACTGTAAAATCCAAATCACCAATTATCAGCTTATAAAGCAGGGGAATTATCACACTGTAGATATCAGCATATGATTTACTATCCGTGAAACAGATAAGAATATATGCAATCTTTATGAAACCTGTGGTATTTCAATGGAAATTGTATATAAAAGATTCTGTGGATGTGATCAATATATGTGAAAATTGAAAATTTGCTTTACTATTATACGCCTTTTACACCACAGCTAAAGGGTTATTGCAGGGTTAGCCTGGGTTGCTGCTAGGTGTAATAGGGGCAATGGTTGGATTCACTGGGCCGAGTGACCTGGCAATCCAACCTGGGTAGCTTGCAGGGTTTAACACGGGAACGACACGTGCAACCCTGCAGTGTAAACGAGTAAGCCGGGTGGTCCGACCCAGGTCCCGTTTACAGCATGGGGACTTCCGGGTTTCTAAGCGCTTGGAGATGATGTCATCTCCAAGCGCCGGGAGAAGTGCTCCACTGCATCCGTAACCCGGATCGGCACCGCAGTAGAAAAGGGGTCTGTCCTGGGTCTGACCTGTTTTGAAACTGTGGGTCTAATTCAGGTTGGTTCGCAAAGCTGCGTTCCCATGCAGCCAGCCAAAGTTTGCATTCTGCGCATGCATATAAGACGCAGTGTGTGTGCGCGAACTGGCCACAGCGATCGGGAAGCGATCGCAGTGAGCACGCAGAGTCTTCACACAGTGATTGACAGGAAGTGACCATTTGAGGGTGGTGACGGGGGATGGTAAGACAAAAGCAGGCGTGCCTGGGCGTTTAAACGCCGTTACAGGGGCGTGCATAATTAAGCCCCTGCGATAGCATACACTGGCAGAAGTCTAAATGGCGACAGGAAGTTTAGCAGTTTCTGCAGTAGGGTCAGGTCAACCACAACTGTGCGGATGGTTCCGATGTTACTCGATGGTACCGATGTTTTCGCTGACTTGCGGATGCATGTCATGGGAAGTGGGGGCTTTATACAGTGGCGGGCGTCTTGGCAGAGCCATAACTAAACTTTTTGGTGCCAGAAAGAGCATTGGTGCGCCCCCCCCCCTTTCCCCATTATTTTTCAAATAAGACCAAAAGACACGCACCCGAAAAAGGGCCATGGCCTCATGAGGAAGGGCAAGGGAAGAGATAGTGAAAGCCAGGAGATGCTGGGGATAATAGGAGAGGAAGCTACAAGTGAGAATGATAATAAGCAGAAAATTGACAGGCCAGAACAGCGCCCCCTGCCCTGCGGTGCCCTGTGCCATGGCACAGGTCTCACTACCATAGTTACGGCCAGGGCCGTAGAGAGCCCTGACAGGCCCAGGTACAGAGGGGGCGAGGTCTAATCGTGGGAGGCGTGGCCATGCAAGCCCCTCAGCCCGGCGCAAAGCTAGGAGGGGAGCGATCAGTGTGATCGCTCCCCCCCCCACAGGCAAAGCAGGCTGCTGCTCAGCAGCCACGAGTATTCTCCCACTGCAGCTCAGTGTGTGCTGGGCTGCTGTGAGAGTGAGAGAAGGGAGGGGGGGTCTGCGCCGCACCCCTGCCGGGCCCCTCAGGAGGCCCGAGCCCGGCTAAACAGTACCAGCACCCCCCCCCTCTCTCGGCGCCCCTGGTTACGGCCCTGAGTCTTGGTATAGTGCTGCGGTTGCCGTGCGATTGCAATTATTAGCATATTTTTGCAGCGAAAAGGGTGCATGCGAACGCAGCCCTGTGAACCAACATGAATCAGGCCCTGTGTTCCAAATCTCGGGTCATTCCCAGGACTTCGGTATCAGAGAAGTTTTCACCGTCCATCTGTGATACAATTTTTGTAGTTGTAGTGTGATTCCTGATGTGGCGATCTCTCATATATAATATGTTTCACAGCACATAAAAAACAGAAAATATTAAGATACATAGGGCCTGATCCTGAGATTCACGCAATGCTGATATTCACGGAGATTGAGCGATTGTTAGCTATTGCACATGCACGAAAGCTGCACTGCGCATGTGCAGCGATTGCATGTGATTATGCTCGCCCAGAGGATTCACGTGCAAGTTGAGTGACAGGTAGTCAGTGCTTGGGGGAGGTAATGAGGGGGTTACAAAAATGCAGACGTGTCACTCTGACCGTTTAAACTCATGGGCCTGCATAAATTAGCCATTGCGATCTCCTTCGAAACATGAGAGCTCTCAGCATGTCTCGGGAGACACAGTGTTTGAGACAGGTCAGACTTGACTTAGAGGCTGCATGGCCGCCCCGATGTGCTTCGATGTTACCGATGTTTATGCTGTTGCACATCGTTGGACTGATATAAGAAGGCAGCAGCGGGCGTCCCCAGGCTCGTGTAAGCTTTGGAAGGCATAAGCATATTTTAGCAGTTGTGATCCATGAGGGAACTCAGTTGCGATTGTATTAGCGTAAATCTATGAATCAGGCCCATAGTGCAATTGGTTTGAAGATAAATTATTCACTGTGTGTGTAACACTTCAGCCACTAGATGGTGCTAGTATCCTTCTCCCAATAAGAGATATCAGATTATCCCAGATATCACCTGTGATACTCTTGTAAACTCCAATGATGTATACGCATAGAAATAAAATAAAAAATAAAAATATATATATATATATATATATAGTGCAATACTACCGACAATATATTAATTCCTAAAAAAATGAATTAATAAAAAACATACAACTGAGTGCCTATCAACGAGGCATATAATAAATGCAATCAATGGAGCAATTCAAAAGACCAGTCCCACAGGTAGAGGCTGCCTTCCAGATACTAATTGGACAACAGGCGTATAATTTATAGCATACTTGCCTACTCTCCTGGGACCCTGCAACAGTAGGCAAGTCCCCCAGAATAGCTGCGGCCCCTACCCAAATGGCCCTCCACCCCTGGCCCTCCCCACCCGCGTTTGCTCGCGAAAGTCCGGGGGTGCAATGACGCGATTTGCACTGAATATCTCATCGTAGCTCCATCCCCCTGCTTTATAACGCCGGTAATATTGACATTATAAAGAGGGGGGCCGCGATGACGACCGGCACTTCCCCGCACCGCCCACTTCAGCCGCTCCCACAACTCCTTCTGCACCGAATGTCAGTAACTATGACTTATAGGTAGGAAGTCCTGGAAACTTCACAGTCCAAAAGCTAAACGACTGGACCCCAGCGTGCATGCTCGGCCACCCTCTCAGGTCCCACTGTCAACGCATTTCGAGATTAGCTACATTCAAGCCCACTGGTGTAGCTATCGAGATTATCAATTAGTTTATGTGGTATTGGGAAGTGACACATATTTGTGGTAGTAATCAATATATTAGGAATATAGCAACTATATCTATATCTACTTCACTTAGGATGATAATGAATAAACATTTTTTTTTTTAAAATCTATATATTCATAATAATGTAGTAAATTTGTAATTTACTTAATTCAATAGTGTTAATCATAATACATTTTTAGATTTGGACATTATAGTACAGGATGAATGTTTGTTTTATTTAAAAAGAAAATAAGATAATAATAGTAATAGTTACCTTCATGCTACACATAATCACAGGGAGCCCTGGATAAAAAAATAAGTATTCCAAAGCGTCAACAAATATGGATAAAGAGGAATTATACAGATGGGAAGGAAACAAATACAACATACATACTGGCAATATCCTTCAAAAGGTTAAATCTAAGGGTTATAAAACCATCAGATGATAAAACAATATTAAACAGTTGACATAACAAATTTCCAATCACTATTAGTTAATAAGGGCCAATGGAAGCATAAGAGAGGCATAAATATGGGTGATATAGGAAAACAATAGACATTTTATTATAGTGTAATTGGAATGTATAATAACAATTACAGAATGACAGAAAAGTTCAATATATCTGGTCCATAGGCCATATCCTATTATCCGCAATAAGCAGCTTTTCCGCAAAAAACGGCTTATGGTACGAATTTAGACTTCTCACGCAATCCTATTAGCTGCGACTTCTCCATAGCATTTGCTGAGTAGGTGCAAAGTTTTGAAAAAACCCCTATTTTTGGCTAAACATGTCAGGACTGGGTTCAGAGCCACTGGGATGACTAACTTAATTTGTCATAATTAAATTTTTGGGGTGAAAAAGCAAAAAGTGTTGGAGTGTATGGGGGTGCTGTATGGATGGGACAGGTGTTTTAAACATTACAGGTGCAAGTGACAGGTCTATTTTTTTTTTTTAAATTAAAATTCCCTATAATGACACAAAAATTTACTTACACTCATTTTAATGTACCCCTAATTTAACTACAACATATATTTTGTCCAAAAAAATATTGCCTTCTATAATTTTTTCACTGTAAGGAACAAATGCCTATAACCGCCATTTGACACTATTTAAGAACCCAGACCCTTTGATTATGGCCACTAATACAGTTCTATAATGTTACCCAATATTAGTTTGACTTTTTTGTAGGGTACAGGCAGATTTCTCCATTTTCACCTGTACTTTTCGCGGCTAACACCATGAGATTTTCCGTGCAAATGCTGCTGCGCGACTTTTGCAATAAGACTGTGCGAAAAGCAGAAGCCCACAAAGACGCGATAAATGACATATTTGGGCGAACAGTGCCGTAAGTTTACGCCCGTGCAAACTTATCCTTATCGCGGCTAAAAGGAAATGGCCCCATGAGTGAAAAAAATACTGGTTGTCACATAATTGCTTTATTTTTGTCTTCTAAATTACACTGGTAACCTACCTAGGTTTTACTATGGGGCCCGGTGATGATCTGTTCAGTGTCACAGATTAATACCCCAAAATATCCCGGATTGGCGCAGTTCACACTGCACACAAGTGCAGTGACGGCGCTTGGAGATAATGTCATCACCAAGCGTCGGAAACTCCAGATCTCCCCCTGAACGCCAGACCGGGATCTTATCCAGGAGGGGTGTCATTCAGGAAGCTGTCTGTGAGAGATTACAGCCTCCCCGTATAAAGCGGGGATGGGGTAAAAACCTTATCGGTACGGACCATATGGGGAGGGTGTAATTTCTCACTCCCAGATGACAGCTTCCGGATGACAGCCAATCACCATGCGGTAAACGGGTCCCGGGTTTTACCCGTGAAAAACCCTGCTTGAGACCCGAGAAAACGTTGGATTTTTTTTCCTAGGACCCTTTTCCACTAAGCCGCGACCCGGGTTGACACGGCAATAACCCAGGTTTTTGCGGCAGTGGAAACGGGGTATAAGAGGGAAATTTGTCAGGGACAAAAAAAGGCTACAAATATGTTTAAAATCTATGGGCATGATTCTATTCAACGCGATGTAAATAGCGCCGGGAGATAGCTCCCGGAGCTATTCAATTCATTGCGATGTTAAGTCGGGGAAGGCTCGTTCTCGCACCTTAAACAGGGTGTTTAGGCGCGGTAACGGGCATTCCCCGACCTAACTTCCCGGCGCGAGGCTGTTTTCCAGGCGCGGAGGGCAGAAAACAGCCTCGAGCCAGGACTTTTGTTGGATTTCTTCTCTCATCCCCGGAGGGATGAGAGAAGAAATCATTAGTCGGACTTGGCAGCGCAGTGTATTGAATAGCTCCGGGAGCTCACTCCCGGCGCTATTTACATCGCGTTGAATAGAATCGTGCCCTATGAAGTTAGGGCAAGTTGGCAACTTAAGGAGCATACACACTAGACGATATGCTCCCTGAGCGATATCGTCTAGTGTGTCCCCGGCAGGGTGTGCTCAATGTCGTTCATGACATTGAGCACACTCGCTGAACGATATAATTAATTATATCGTTCAGCGCCGGGCTCTCTCCCCCATTCCCCAACATGCAGCAACCTGACGACATCGTCAGGTTGCTACATGTTTACTCGAAGAACGATAATGACGAATGACGAACGACCCGTGGGAACGCGCATCATCGTTATCGTTTTCATGTTAAAAATGGCCGATAAAGTGGACAACTGAATGATAACGATATCGTTCAATCGCCCACTTTAATCGCCCAGTGTGTACGCACCTTAAGATCCTTATTATCGTATTACTATTATAATGGTAATTTACATGTGCAAATCTATATCTACCTGTTTGATTGCTGTCATTTACGCTGCAGGGCTGTAAATCAAAATACTCTTTAAATTTACACTTTCAAGTAACAAGTGCTGTCAGTGTAATCATGTGTTCACCAAAGCAGCATGTACTGTGCATAGCTGCAGTGACCAAGTTTTCAGGTTACCTGACAAAAGTAGTTTAATAGCAGCACACTGTGCTGTCTGCTGGGAACACGGTCATGTACAATAAAGTTGCGTCCGTTTGAATTGACATCAGAGAGTCAGAGACAAGATGGCGGCGTCCGTGCTGGGGTCAGTGTTGCGCGGTGCCCGGCAGGTTAGTGGGAGGACCGGGCAGCAGGGATAGAAGTAGGGATCTCGGCGGACCTGAGTTAGTTGGCAGAGCTGCAAGACCGCAGGTCACTCATCTCTAGGTTGTAAAACCCAATCAGCCAGCTCTCCAAGCCTCCATACACTATGCTTGGTCTTAACGGTAGATCCCCTATTAGCTCTTACATGTCTCCTAGTGCTCACCCTTTATACGTTAGGACCCTAGATAAGGGGAGAGATATAGTGCAAACGTTGTTAAGGGCAACTTATTCACTTTATCTCTCTCGAAGGACTAATACATCTCCCCAAATTATGTGGTGTCCCTGCCCTGTGGCAACGGAGTGTCAGAACCTGTGGTGCCCGGATTGTGCCCCCTGCCCCAGTAACCAGCAAATTATCAGTGTCATTCTTTGGTCATGTGAAATGTTATCAAGTCTAGATGGATATTGTTGGGTTGACTGTTATTACTATAATTCTTTGTATAGTGCCAACGGTGAGATAGGCAAATGGTTATAGCGCAGAGAGGGGTTTGGTGTATTAAAAAAAAAAAAAGCAAAATGTAAACCTAAAAAGTGGTATGCTTCTGTATGTAGGGAGCACTCTCCATTTATTCCCTAGTGTCCATTATAGCATCCTGCGTCTGTCACTCACAACCCGTGCAGTTCCTCTTTCCTGCATGGGGTGTCGCTCTCTGCTCTGGCGCTTCTAGCACACTCAGCTGATGCAACAAACTGCTGAGCAGAGTGTGCTAGAGTAGGGATGGACATCGAAGCGGGCATCTGACATAAAATCATGCGATACTGTAACCATTGCAATGGTTATAGTACCGGTTGGAAGGGGGGCAGGGCCTGTGGGAAATGGGGTGGAGTCTCACAGCACTCTAGCCCACGTCACTGTGGGTGCGTGCCCTGCACTCTCCGTTATGCTGGGCTGCCCCCAAGCTCCCCCTATAAAGAGAATAGATGCCATGCCATGTCTTCTATTATCATGATTCTCCCTATTTTGATGCATACCCGCTGCTCTGCTATGCAAAACGGGTGTGCGCTCCCCCTCCTCAGCCAGTAATCAGATGGGCATCGGAAAGCTGCATCCGATGGCTGGCAACCATCAAATTTCCACTATTCGATGGAAAAAGTACATCAATTGAAGCGGAAACATCGATGGTTGCTAACCATCGGCTTCCGATGTCCATCCCTACACTAGAGTAGAGAAAGACACACCAGGCTGGAAAGATAAACTGCATGGGTTGTGACAGGTGCAGGGTGTTAGAATGAACACTATATTCCCTATAACCCATCTCTGTTTTTTGTCTCCTCATCTCAATATTTTTTTTTATATTTGTTTTCTGATTTATTTATTTTTGTCTGGAAGTCCAAAGTATAAATTAACGCAGGGCTCGACAAAACCTGGGGGCCAGGGCGCCATGGAGACCAGATTTGGCTGCAACCCTCGGGCCCTGTAGTGCAGACCGCGAGCGCGATCCATACTACAGAGTAACAAACAGATCTGTCAGCGGCGGCTGTATGTTTGTTACAGCAGCTGATGAGAGTCTATCAGACTCTCATTGGCTGCTGCGTCGTTCACGGAGTGAGCCGGCTGGAGCTCACTCATGAGCTCCACCTTCCGGCTCACCCCGCAGCAGGTTGGGAGAGACGTCACGTCATGACGTCTCTCCCATAGTGCAGAGCGGCCAGGAGGAGCGGACAGTGGCAGTCGTCGGTAGGAGCGGGGATGAGGTAAGTTGCGGGTTTGGGGTTTTTTTTAAGGGGCGCTGAATAGGGGGGATGGCCGCTACTGTAGGGACACTGCATAGGAGGGGGTGGCCGCTATCGGGGACACTATGGGGGGCTACTACTAGGGGAAATGCATAGTGGGGTCTACTACGGGGGTCACTGCATAGGGGGGACTACTACTGGGGGCATTGCATAGGGGAGAGCACTTCTGGGGGCACTGATTAAAGAGGCACTACATAAGGGAATAACTACTGGGGGCACTGCAGAGGGGGGATTATTACTGTGGGCACTGCAGAGGGGGGATTACTACTGGGGGCACTGCAGAGGGAGGATTACTACTGGGGGCACTGCAGAGGGAGGATTACTACTGGGGCACTGCAGAGGGGGGATTATTACTGGGGCACCCCGTTAGTGGTATGGCCATGGGGGTTGGTTCTCAGGGGTGTAGGTGCTCAGTAATGCTTCCCGGGGGGAAGGGGTGGGGGGGGTCTGGCTCCTACACTTTCATCCTGGCTCCTAAGTTTTAGAAAAATTTGTCAAGCCCTGAATTAAGGACCCCCCCAAACACACACACACACACACTCTCTCCCTCGATCACTGGAATAAGGAAGAGGATGTGCAGCTCATATGCTTCACATGGTCTACATCAGGGGTGGGGAACCTTTTTTCTGCTGAGGGCCATTTTGATATATATATATATATATATATATATCATAATTTGCGGGCCCGGTGCAGACCACGCCCCCTCCGCGTGACATCACATGGGGCGGTGCCACAATAGCTGGTGACTGCAGCAATGCCCAGGATGCTTCGGGGAGCTGTTAGGACGCTTCAGACGGTCACACCGCTGCCCTAAGGACGTCCAGGCGGCACTGCTGCATAGATTTTGGTTGCAGGGTGCCTGTCGAGGTACCCTGCTAGCCAGTTGAGGTTAGCAGAAAAAAGCTACGAGGGCCAGACCAAATGATTCCACGGGCCTTATACGGCCCCCAGGCCTGAGGTTCCACATCCCTGGTGTACATTATAGGAAGCAAACTTGGTGGCAGGGAGCTGTCAAGGGGGTCTGAGAACTTTACTCCAGTCTTTGACATGCTAGATGATTCATACATACTGGGTAACGTTCTCTCCAACAGTTGTGACCAAGGAGATGTATCAAGAATTCTAAAAAGTGGAGAAGTTTTCCATAGCAATTAACAAGATTCTAGAATGTATTCGATAAATGCTAGCTAGAAGCTGATTGGTTGCTATGGGCAACTTCTCCACTTTTTTGAGGGGAAATCAATTGTTTTCGCCCACATTCCGGAGGCGCACGCATTTCTGCTCGCACCCTCCCGAGGTGGCGAGCAGATATAGGCGAAAACTTGGTTATGGGTGCATAAAATACTGTTTGGGTCAGCTTACCAGGACTTTAGGTGTATTTGGGGGCAACATGTGCAAAACTAAATGGGCGTCCAAAACAATTGAATATCGTCTTCCCAATCTCCCATCACTTTAGGTGGGAGATCGGGAGCTAAAAAACAATTGAATTCCCCCTTTATGAGGCTGGATACATTTGTCCTCAAGTAAGAAAAACTGTTGGGTTGAGAACACTTTTTGCTGTCTGTAACACCTGTGTGGCGGTAGTCTGGGAAAACTGGTACAGCAGTATTTAAGAAGTGAACAGATGTTAGGCCACTTGGGGGCACCCTGATTGTAGTAGGAGCTAGAAGTTACAGAATGTCAGAGTTGCCTCCTTCGCTGCCTAGAACAGTGCTTTAAGGAAATAACTCTTACAACCAAATGTTACACTCTGTTCATATGTGTTATTTACGGGTTTTGTATATTTTGTCGACATGAGTGTCAACATTGACTACGTCAACATTTATCATGTCGACTTCGCTGTAATGATTGTCGACAAAATATTCCTGGTGGTCTAGGGGTGACTTAGTTGGTTTTGCTGCTCCAGTGGTGTCTTCCGGGTATAGCTGACAGTGACTTCCAGCTGATTCTGCATCGGTACCAACGGTGAATATCGCAACCACCTAAATGTAACCCTCCACCTAGTGTCTAACCCTCCTCTGCCATAGCCTAGCCCTCAGTTGCTGCAGCCTAACCATATGCCTCCAGTTTGTGCAGAATATCAACATTGTGCACTTGTCAACAATCTGCAGATGCATTTCAACAATGCCGACATCATAACTGTCGATATTGAAAATGTCGATATAATGTAGGGATGGTCATCGGTGGTGTAACCATCGATGGTAAAATAGCACGTAACCATCAATGGTTACAAACTATTCACTGGATGACCATTGATGGTTTCACCAACCGATGGTCATCCCTGTCTTTTGACTGACTGCCCCGTAGGCCAATCAGAACATGGGGGCAAAAATATGTTCCGTATCTCGACACTTGGTAAAAAAAACCAAAAAAAAACACTTTTCTATCTGGTTCTCTCCATCGATGTAAAAACCATTTGACATTGGCCATAAACCATCGATGATTTTGAATCATTGATGGTCTTTGGCCATCCATAATAATGACTGCATCCCATTGGTTACTTATATAAAACAGACAGTGTGACTTCCAAGTCTCTGGCACACTAGTGCTTTTCTTAGATATTAATCAGCACTATTGCTCCAGTAGTTTGTCACAATGCCTGATCTGTGCAGGTGAAAACTGAATTTACTATTTGCCGATGCACAAATGTTGCATATGCTACTATAATAATAAAGGTTGCTGGATGGAGGTTTATAAAAGGCTATCTGTGTAGTATAATTCTTTACCCATGTTCCCTCTTATCAGGAAATCTGGGTGAGGGTTCATTAATTGTTTCTGTAAAAGTTATTGTTACTTTGACAGTAAATTCTGACATCAGACAATAACTCAATTGGAGGAATATGTGGTACACGTGCGCTTCTAAGGGTGTGTGTGTGGGAGAAAGGGAGGGGGAAAAAAGGGGTGGGGGAGGGGGATAGGAAGGGAGTGGAAATGTGGGGCTGTAGGGGAAATGGAAGTGTGGGTATGTGGCTGTTGTATAGATGTTTGTGGGTGTACGTGGGTGAATACAAATGAGGCAGACAATAAGTGTAGGATCCAACCTTTTATTGGGTAAGGCACAATGCTTCCCTAGGCAGTTCCGGTATATGGTGTGGGGATTAGCAGATAAGTATTGTGATCCTCGGTTGGGGAGTGGGTGTACCCTTTCAGGGGGCTCCTTTCCGGGCGGTCCTTACTCCTGCACATTCCCCTGCTGGACCTATGGTCTACAGTCTTACTGAACCGGGATGTGGGGTGTGAATAAAGTCCAGTACTTAGTGCAGTAGCGGCGTCCCACTCTGACTCTGGGATCTTTGTACCTACCGGTAGGTGTGGATTATCCTGTGGTTCTTTGCAGCTTTGGCTGTGATCCCAAGTGTTAGCCGGATGTTACGTGACACCTCCGCAAGCCCGCGGGGTGTCTGGCAGCCATGCGCCCGTCGACGTTCTTTGGTGGTGTGATGCAATGCGGAGAGTCAATGGGTGGTATTGGGCACAGTGATGAGGCTGGTGGGTGGGACCCAGGGTCTGCCTTGCAGCGTGGTGCTGGATCCTCTGCAGCCTTTCTTTGTGGTGTGGTAATGAGTACAATGGTCAGAGTTTTGGTGGGGGGTGCTGATTCTCCAACGTGTTTCGGCACTGGTGCCTTCTTCAAGGAGGATCCAGCACCGCGCCGCAAGGCAGACCCTGGGTCCCCCCCACCAGCCTCACCACTGTGCCCAATACCACCCATTGACTCCACGGGACCGTGGATCAACCCCACCACACGGCTGTCCGCATCGCATCACACCACCAAAGAACGTCGACGGGCGCACGGCTGCCAGACACCCCGCGGGCTCGCGGAGGTGTCACGTAACATCCGGCTAACACTTGGGATCACAGCCAAAGCTGCAAAGAACCACAGGATAATCCACACCTACCGATAGGTACAAAGATCCCAGTGACAGAGCGGGACGCTGCTACTGCACTAAGTACTGGACTTTATTCACACCCCACATCCCGGCTCAGTAAGACTGTAGACCAAAGGTCCTGCAGGGGAACGTGCAGGAGTAAGAGCCCCCTGAAAGGGTACACCCACTCCCCAACCGAGGATCACAATACTTATCTGCTAATCCCCACACCATATACCGGAACTGCCTAGGGAAGCATTGTGCCTTACCCAATAAAAGGTTGGATCCTACACTTATTGTCTGCCTCATTTGTATTCACCCACGTACACCCACAAACATTATCTATACAATAGCCACATACCCACACTTCCATTTCCCCTACCTATCCCACATTTCCACTCCCTTCCTATCCCACAACCCCCCCTTTTTTCCCGATCCCTTTCTCCCACACACACACCCTTAGGAGCGCACATGTACCACATATTCCTCCGTTTGAACCAACAGGCACAGGTACTCCTGTTTTCACGCTGCTGCACCTACCATTTCCTCATCCCTCATCCCAACTCCCTTCCAGTCCCCCCACCCTAACCCCACCACCACACCACAATTGTGAAGCGCAGTCCGCCACCCTAATTTATTTCAATAACTCAATTGTTCTACATCACACAGTACAAGCCATGCCATAATTGTGTATTTAGAGAAGCCAGCAGTGTGAATAGTTATATAGTGATATTATTAAACCCTTGTAAATATACATAACCACACGTACGTACTATTTGTGCATATTAACTTATTGTGGTTTTTTAATTCTCCTTGTAGTTGTTTACTTTGCCTCCAATGACGTGCTCCAATCAAGTGAGAGGTTATTATGCAGACTGGCGAATGTGGCGGGATGTGAAGAGGAGGAAGATGGCTTATGAATATGCAGATGAAAGGCTAAGGATCAATGCACTGCGGAAAAACAATATACTTCCTAAGGAACTTCAGGTATTTCTGTCTTGTTTGAGAGGACACTTGTCCCTTTATTGGCATCAGCCCATCATCTAACTTGTACTTTCTCCACTAGGGGTTATTTTAATAAATATTATATAATAAGCAAGAAAGCATGTCTGTCTGTTTGTCCTTTATGCACGGCCAGAGTTTTAGACCTAGCTCCACCAAATTTGCAAGGGGTGGTGTAGTTTGACCAGGATTAGGTTTTTACCTAGGTTTGAACGTCATCGGGGGCCACACACTGTCACGCAATCCCTAAAAATGGGGACACTCTAAAAATTACACAGGTACCGGGACTGCCAAAAACCTGTGTGAAAGCTACAAAAGTATCCTTTTAATCTCAGTCTAAACAAGTGTCAAATTTTATGACTCATGCAAGTTCAGTACCCCTTATACACATTATGCCACAGAGTAGTAGTGCTCCATATAACACATTATGCCACACAGTAATGCCCCTTACACATTGTCCCCTCCAGCAACTCACCTCCCCATGTCCCTCCAGCAGCCTCTCACCTCCCCCTGTGTGCCATCAGCAGCCACCAGGTGTGGATTTGGTGCCGGGACGCCAGCTAATTACATCTGGCGCAGCGGCAGATGTGGACAGACAGCACGGCGCAATTTGAATTCTGGCGCCGGTCGCGAGCCAGTCGGAGCTCATGGACCAGCAGTCAAGCAGGAGCCACCACTGCTGATTGGCTGCAGGTCCGCGAGCTGTGATTGCCTGGCGACCAGCGGCGCTGTCTCTCCATGTCTGCCTGCTGGTGTGCCAGCTGTAATCAGCTAGCGGCCTGGCACCAAATCAGCACCGCTGACATCCGGGCACCCCTCAGTGGCCCTGACTGGACCGGCACACCCTGCGTTCTTGACTAGGTGCAGGGGGAGCGGTGGGCCACAGAGGCAACTCTGGTACCTTTGCAGCTGCACCCTTTGCACCCATGGTAGTTATGCCACTGTTTGCATGCATGTTAGCAAACAGTGGGGTCCTTTTCAGGATCAATAGAATTGGGTTATAGGCGAGGACAAGGCGAGGATCACATCACCAAGATTAAATGAAATAACCAGTTACAGTCATTACATATAAATGCATACATTACAATAACTTAAAGCAGTTTTTTGTTTTTTTTAAATGCAAACAATAAAGTCTGCTTTTATTGATTGTTATGGAAATGGCTGAATAGAAACAGCAATCCGGAAATGTTCATCTGATGAAATCACCAGTGTCCGGAACCATTTATGTGTCCAGGGTTTGGTCTTTTTTCCTCAAAATCCTCCTTTTTGCAGAGGACGCCACTCGCCTCACCCATGTGAGTGCAGATGTCAGCACAGATTTCTTCTTTTGCTGCTTTCCAGGCCTAATGCCCACATTACACAAGTCTTGTAGCACTTGTATAAAGTAATGGGGGTCGGTGTTAATCTGCATCATTTTGGCACTGGTGCAGTCTACGATGGTCAGGCAGCGCTTCCAGAAGGCCCCTCTGTCGGTCTCTACGAGGAAAGGCCACAGTGGGTATGATGTCTCAGCGCCCATGTATGAGTAGGCCAAGTAGAGGCAGGTGAGGAAGGTGGCTTGTAGCTCATCCTCACTGTCCAGGTGGTCACCAATGGCCTCTCTGCAGATCATATACACAAACACTACATTGGCTGGAGTAATGAAGCTGTGGTCTTGGAAGTGTGGCAGAACCCAGGAGTCAACAATATGGAACCACTGAGTGACTTTCTCTGGGTTCAGGTATCTCAGGTTGGGACACCGCCTGCAGACATACTCTCCCAGGAACTGCAGGAGCTCTCTGGTGGATGCCTGCACTATAACCGGGTCTTGATGTGATATGCAGGAGGAACGGACGCTGGCCTGTCTCTGTACTGCCCCCTGCTGGTGCTGCTCTGGTCCATTGCTGGCTCCAGGGTTTGGTGAAATTTCCTTGGCATTCTTCTCATCCAAGGTTTCAGGAGCTGGGGACACAGATAGCACATTTTGGTTCATTCCTGGCCTAATGCCTACATTACACAGGTCTTGTAGCACCTGTGTAAAGTAATGGGTGTCATTGTTGATCTGCATCATTTTGGCACTGGTGCAGTCTGCGATGGTCAGGCAGCGCTGCCAGAAGGCCCCTTTGTCAGAGTCTATGAGGAAGGGCCTTAGTGGGTATGATGTCTCAGTGCCAACGTATGAGTAGGCTAAGTAGAGGCAGGTGAGGAAGGTGGCTTGCAGTTGATTCTCAATGTCCAGGTGATCACCAATGGCCTCTCTGCAGATCATATACACAAACACCACGTTGGCTGGAGTGATGAAGCTGTGTTCTTGGCCGCACTGCAGAAGCCAGAAGTCAGCATCTCGGAACCACTGAGTGACTTTCTCTGGGTTCAGATCTCTCAGGTTGGGACACCGTCTGCAGACATACTCTCCCAGGAACTGCAGGAGCTGACTGGTGGATGTCTGCACTGTAACTGGGTCTGAATGTGCTGCGCAGGGAGAGCTGATGCTGGACTGTCTCTGTACTGCCCCCTGCTGGTGCTGCTCTGGTCCATTGCTGGCTCCAGGGTTTTGGAAAACTTCCTTGGCATTCTTCTCATCCAAGGATCCAGAAGCTGGGGACACAGATAGCACCTTCCCAGCCTGTGATGTGTGGGAGGTCAGTGCAGGGCCCGGGGACTGTGAGGTGCTTCCAGCCGTGTACATGGGCTCTGATGAGCACTTCTCCATACTCAGGGTGAGATCAGGAGCATCTTCCTACCAATCAATAGCGAGCATCAGAAAAAGTAACTCACAGCTCAGCATGTCCCAGGCGGCGTGTAAGTGCAGATGTGTACCGCAGAGCCGGGTGATGCACACTGCAGAGCGGGCACGTTGTCTAGCAGCCTATAATTGGGGAACTTGTCTGAAGCCCTGTCTGCTCTCCAAGGATTGCAGTAACAGGGTGACTCCTAGTGTAACCAGCGGATTATATAGCCAGTGACATGTCATAGAACACATGCGTGTCACAATGGGCCACTGACACACTGACTATAGCTGCTGTATGTGCCCCTGGTGTCAGCTCAGGGAAACCCCAATGACCTAAGCTATGGGTTTGATGAAACTTTGTCCCACCCCTTCCCTATAAACAATACACTGGTAAAAATATATATAACCAATAGTTGCAGAGTGTAGATGTATTTTATTTATAGGATGAGAAGAAGGTTTTGTGTAAAGACAAAACCATTTATAATTCAGTTAAACAGAATTCAGTTTCTAACTTAAGTGTATATATATATTACCCCCCTGTGTGTATTGGCTAGATGACCCTTCTAGAGATTATGCTTTAGGTGCTCTACAACTTACATTATAAAACACTTTAGAAGAACTGTACCTTGGTTATATTATACTGTACTATTTAGGCTAAGTAATGCTGTAAGATAAATGTTAAACATATATTACCATTGTGCTATTCCCTCACTACAGTATCATGCCAATGTCCTTACATATGTACAGTAGCTTCCCCTCCCCAGGGGAGGAAATGGAGTAATATACTGTTCCTGACTTCCCTGTTTAGGTGCTATACAATGTTACCCTAACGCTCAGTCATACAACACAATCATACACATACACACACTGTTACATATTTATAATTGTTTTCAATAACCACCAAAAGTGAATAACTATTATCTCAACAACTGAGTAATGATGCTTTAGGGGTCTATGTACTAAGTCTTGGAGAGAGATAAAGTGGATGGAGCTAAAGTACCAACCAATCTGCTACTAACTGTCATTTTTCAAATACAGGGCCAAATGTAATAGAGTGTCAGTTTTGGTAAATTGTGAGTTTGGAGCTAAACTCAATTTTTCACAACTCTCCAATGTAATAGGATGTCTGTTCACTAAAACTCGCATTTTTCAGAGTTACTATAAATCCCCATTCTCAAACTCGCATCCAGATGTTTTCACATTGAAAACAATCAACTCGCCCAATGTAATAGGGTGTCTGTTTCTACTTCAGGGTCCATAGGGGGTCCACAGGGTTGACCTTGGGGGTATAGCTGGATCTGGATCCACGGGCACCACGCAGTTAAAGCTTTGCTGCTCCCAGGATGCACTTGGGTCCGTCCTCCTCTATACCCCGCCCCCGAGCCACAGCACCTCAGTTTTAGTTGGTGCCCGGCCGGAGTCGGGTCACCCTGCGCAGAAGAAGGGTCACCCTGCGCAGAAGAAGATTTTATTATTTTATTTTTACTATCTTCAGAGCAGCAGCATCAGACTGTCCATCTGGACGTCCACGCTGCCGCTCCAACAGCCCCGCTGGCGCTGCGACGCCGGTACTTATCCGGGGATCGCAGCGGGACCCCGGAGTCAGTACTAGCGTGGCTCCGGGACCTCCCAAGGACTGCTGCCGGACTCAAGGGGCCAGGTAAGCCGCATGCAGCGCTTCGCTGCGCGCGGGGATAATGCAGTCTTGTAGCCGCCGGTCTCTGGGGACAGACCGGCGGCGCTAGTAGCGGCGGCGGGCTCCCCCACTATGTGGAATACCCCGCGTGTCTGCTGACCTCCAGGGTGTAAGACCGGCGGGGAACCGGCTTCCCTGGGGGTTTCATACTAGCAGGGGAGGCAGCCTTCCCTGCTTCAGTGCTCCTCCCCTCAGCAAAGCGCGCCTTCTCTCAAGCGTGCTGGCGTCGCTGGGCTGTTATCTCCTGGCCACTCCTCCTCTGTGCTCTCCGGCGGCCATCTTCAGGCAGCATCGCAGAGCTCCCAGGCAGGCTTACAGTGGACCAGTCCCCCTGCGTACCTCTCCCCTGATCAGGACGGTGTTCGCAGCGCTATAGCCCTCCCAGACACTGAATCTGGGAGGTTGATTGTAGCGGAAGGTGCAGTGAGTAATACTTCTCTGCATGGTATGTGACTTTTGCTAGTGCTGCTGTCTGTGCTTTTTTTCTACTTACTGTCAGCTTTTTACCTATCCCTTTCCTTCTCCTACGACCCGCAGGTGCGTGGGGGAGGGGTGTTCTTTCTGTGTAACCTCACTTATATAAATCTACGTATTTGTGAGGTCCGTCACATACTGCGGTGTGCTCCTCAGTACCATATTGTGGGCTGTTTGGGTTGCATACTTGGGAGTGCGTGGGTGTTATACTCCTTACCACGTTTCGGTGAGACACTTTTATTGCAAAAAAGTTTGTGTCATGTCTGAGGAGAATGAGCACTCTGTGGCTCCTGTGTTGTTTTCCTGCCGACGCTGTTCGGCAGGGGTTGACGGGGCAGATTTGTCTCAGGACGGTCTGTGCAGGCGGTGCCAGTTGGTACCTGGACCCTCTAAACCCCCGGTGGCGCAGGATCCTCCCTGGGCGATGTTTACGCAAGTGCTGGCATCAATCGCGGACCGACTTGCGGTCCCGACTGCGGCCCCTTCTAGGGCGTTGCCCCAGCCTACCATCCCCCGTTCCCCGGGTGTGACTCGTCTGGTGCAGTCTCCTCCCGGGTCTCAGACTGTGGGTCCTTATGCGGGTTTGCCGGTATACGTGCAATCCCCCACGGTGCCGCAGCAGTCGATGGTACCTTTTCAGGGGTATCCTCGGGCAGTACCCCCACCTTGGGTGGACGTCCTTTCCAGCTCTGTTCAGAGTCTGGCGGCTTCGTCATCGGCTTTTCAAAATATGTTGCACAGTGATTTGCCCCCACGGGCGTCCAAGCGTTCCGTTCCGGCTTCACTGGCGGCTCAGTTCACGGACACGGACGTGTCTTCAGATGCCGGGGCCCAGGAGGTGGAGGCTAAGTCTTCCATTAATGTGCCGGCATTGGTTAGGGCGGTGCGGGCCATCCTTTACATTGAGGAGGATGTGCCCGCCCCCAGGTCAAAATACCCAAATTTTAAAAAGGCCAAGGTAGCTTCGACGGTTTTTCCCCTGTCCGATCAATTGACGGATCATATGGCAGGGGCCTGGCAGTTGCCCAGCAAGAGGTTCCAACCGCAGAAGCGGTTGGCTTCGAACTATCCGTTTCCGGAGGCTCATTGCAGGAAGTGGGAAACTCCTCCAGCGGTGGATTCCCACGTTACCCGCTTAATTAAAAGCGCTACGCTGCCTTTGCCGTCGATCTCCTCCCTGAAAGATCCCACGGACAGGAAGGTGGAGACTTGTTTGAAGTCTATCTACTCTCTCTCGGGGGCGGTGGCCCGTCCGTCCATGGCCATCTCTTGGGTGGCTAAGGCCATCGAGAGCTGGGCCAATGCTTTGGAGGATACCTTTCCGGAAGATGCTCCGGAGATCCAGAGAGCGTTGATAGGTCAAATGAGTGATGCGGCTTCCTACATTGGGGAAGCATCGTTAGATGCAAGCCTGCTAACCTCTCGGGTGTCGGCTGCAGCTGTGTCGGCGCGTCGGTCCTTGTGGCTGAGGTCTTGGAGAGAGATAAAGTGGATGGAGCTAAAGTACCAACCAATCTGCTACTAACTGTCATTTTTCAAATACAGGGCCAAATGTAATAGAGTGTCAGTTTTGGTAAATTGTGAGTTTGGAGCTAAACTCAATTTTTCACAACTCTCCAATGTAATAGGATGTCTGTTCACTAAAACTCGCATTTTTCAGAGTTACTATAAATCCCCATTCTCAAACTCGCATCCAGATGTTTTCACATTGAAAACAATCAACTCGCCCAATGTAATAGGGTGTCTGTTTCTACTTCAGGGTCCATAGGGGGTCCACAGGGTTGACCTTGGGGGTATAGCTGGATCTGGATCCACGGGCACCACGCAGTTAAAGCTTTGCTGCTCCCAGGATGCACTTGGGTCCGTCCTCCTCTATACCCCGCCCCCGAGCCACAGCACCTCAGTTTTAGTTGGTGCCCGGCCGGAGTCGGGTCACCCTGCGCAGAAGAAGGGTCACCCTGCGCAGAAGAAGATTTTATTATTTTATTTTTACTATCTTCAGAGCAGCAGCATCAGACTGTCCATCTGGACGTCCACGCTGCCGCTCCAACAGCCCCGCTGGCGCTGCGACGCCGGTACTTATCCGGGGATCGCAGCGGGACCCCGGAGTCAGTACTAGCGTGGCTCCGGGACCTCCCAAGGACTGCTGCCGGACTCAAGGGGCCAGGTAAGCCGCATGCAGCGCTTCGCTGCGCGCGGGGATAATGCAGTCTTGTAGCCGCCGGTCTCTGGGGACAGACCGGCGGCGCTAGTAGCGGCGGCGGGCTCCCCCACTATGTGGAATACCCCGCGTGTCTGCTGACCTCCAGGGTGTAAGACCGGCGGGGAACCGGCTTCCCTGGGGGTTTCATACTAGCAGGGGAGGCAGCCTTCCCTGCTTCAGTGCTCCTCCCCTCAGCAAAGCGCGCCTTCTCTCAAGCGTGCTGGCGTCGCTGGGCTGTTATCTCCTGGCCACTCCTCCTCTGTGCTCTCCGGCGGCCATCTTCAGGCAGCATCGCAGAGCTCCCAGGCAGGCTTACAGTGGACCAGTCCCCCTGCGTACCTCTCCCCTGATCAGGACGGTGTTCGCAGCGCTATAGCCCTCCCAGACACTGAATCTGGGAGGTTGATTGTAGCGGAAGGTGCAGTGAGTAATACTTCTCTGCATGGTATGTGACTTTTGCTAGTGCTGCTGTCTGTGCTTTTTTTCTACTTACTGTCAGCTTTTTACCTATCCCTTTCCTTCTCCTACGACCCGCAGGTGCGTGGGGGAGGGGTGTTCTTTCTGTGTAACCTCACTTATATAAATCTACGTATTTGTGAGGTCCGTCACATACTGCGGTGTGCTCCTCAGTACCATATTGTGGGCTGTTTGGGTTGCATACTTGGGAGTGCGTGGGTGTTATACTCCTTACCACGTTTCGGTGAGACACTTTTATTGCAAAAAAGTTTGTGTCATGTCTGAGGAGAATGAGCACTCTGTGGCTCCTGTGTTGTTTTCCTGCCGACGCTGTTCGGCAGGGGTTGACGGGGCAGATTTGTCTCAGGACGGTCTGTGCAGGCGGTGCCAGTTGGTACCTGGACCCTCTAAACCCCCGGTGGCGCAGGATCCTCCCTGGGCGATGTTTACGCAAGTGCTGGCATCAATCGCGGACCGACTTGCGGTCCCGACTGCGGCCCCTTCTAGGGCGTTGCCCCAGCCTACCATCCCCCGTTCCCCGGGTGTGACTCGTCTGGTGCAGTCTCCTCCCGGGTCTCAGACTGTGGGTCCTTATGCGGGTTTGCCGGTATACGTGCAATCCCCCACGGTGCCGCAGCAGTCGATGGTACCTTTTCAGGGGTATCCTCGGGCAGTACCCCCACCTTGGGTGGACGTCCTTTCCAGCTCTGTTCAGAGTCTGGCGGCTTCGTCATCGGCTTTTCAAAATATGTTGCACAGTGATTTGCCCCCACGGGCGTCCAAGCGTTCCGTTCCGGCTTCACTGGCGGCTCAGTTCACGGACACGGACGTGTCTTCAGATGCCGGGGCCCAGGAGGTGGAGGCTAAGTCTTCCATTAATGTGCCGGCATTGGTTAGGGCGGTGCGGGCCATCCTTTACATTGAGGAGGATGTGCCCGCCCCCAGGTCAAAATACCCAAATTTTAAAAAGGCCAAGGTAGCTTCGACGGTTTTTCCCCTGTCCGATCAATTGACGGATCATATGGCAGGGGCCTGGCAGTTGCCCAGCAAGAGGTTCCAACCGCAGAAGCGGTTGGCTTCGAACTATCCGTTTCCGGAGGCTCATTGCAGGAAGTGGGAAACTCCTCCAGCGGTGGATTCCCACGTTACCCGCTTAATTAAAAGCGCTACGCTGCCTTTGCCGTCGATCTCCTCCCTGAAAGATCCCACGGACAGGAAGGTGGAGACTTGTTTGAAGTCTATCTACTCTCTCTCGGGGGCGGTGGCCCGTCCGTCCATGGCCATCTCTTGGGTGGCTAAGGCCATCGAGAGCTGGGCCAATGCTTTGGAGGATACCTTTCCGGAAGATGCTCCGGAGATCCAGAGAGCGTTGATAGGTCAAATGAGTGATGCGGCTTCCTACATTGGGGAAGCATCGTTAGATGCAAGCCTGCTAACCTCTCGGGTGTCGGCTGCAGCTGTGTCGGCGCGTCGGTCCTTGTGGCTGAGGTCTTGGAGAGAGATAAAGTGGATGGAGCTAAAGTACCAACCAATCTGCTACTAACTGTCATTTTTCAAATACAGGGCCAAATGTAATAGAGTGTCAGTTTTGGTAAATTGTGAGTTTGGAGCTAAACTCAATTTTTCACAACTCTCCAATGTAATAGGATGTCTGTTCACTAAAACTCGCATTTTTCAGAGTTACTATAAATCCCCATTCTCAAACTCGCATCCAGATGTTTTCACATTGAAAACAATCAACTCGCCCAATGTAATAGGGTGTCTGTTTCTACTTCAGGGTCCATAGGGGGTCCACAGGGTTGACCTTGGGGGTATAGCTGGATCTGGATCCACGGGCACCACGCAGTTAAAGCTTTGCTGCTCCCAGGATGCACTTGGGTCCGTCCTCCTCTATACCCCGCCCCCGAGCCACAGCACCTCAGTTTTAGTTGGTGCCCGGCCGGAGTCGGGTCACCCTGCGCAGAAGAAGGGTCACCCTGCGCAGAAGAAGATTTTATTATTTTATTTTTACTATCTTCAGAGCAGCAGCATCAGACTGTCCATCTGGACGTCCACGCTGCCGCTCCAACAGCCCCGCTGGCGCTGCGACGCCGGTACTTATCCGGGGATCGCAGCGGGACCCCGGAGTCAGTACTAGCGTGGCTCCGGGACCTCCCAAGGACTGCTGCCGGACTCAAGGGGCCAGGTAAGCCGCATGCAGCGCTTCGCTGCGCGCGGGGATAATGCAGTCTTGTAGCCGCCGGTCTCTGGGGACAGACCGGCGGCGCTAGTAGCGGCGGCGGGCTCCCCCACTATGTGGAATACCCCGCGTGTCTGCTGACCTCCAGGGTGTAAGACCGGCGGGGAACCGGCTTCCCTGGGGGTTTCATACTAGCAGGGGAGGCAGCCTTCCCTGCTTCAGTGCTCCTCCCCTCAGCAAAGCGCGCCTTCTCTCAAGCGTGCTGGCGTCGCTGGGCTGTTATCTCCTGGCCACTCCTCCTCTGTGCTCTCCGGCGGCCATCTTCAGGCAGCATCGCAGAGCTCCCAGGCAGGCTTACAGTGGACCAGTCCCCCTGCGTACCTCTCCCCTGATCAGGACGGTGTTCGCAGCGCTATAGCCCTCCCAGACACTGAATCTGGGAGGTTGATTGTAGCGGAAGGTGCAGTGAGTAATACTTCTCTGCATGGTATGTGACTTTTGCTAGTGCTGCTGTCTGTGCTTTTTTTCTACTTACTGTCAGCTTTTTACCTATCCCTTTCCTTCTCCTACGACCCGCAGGTGCGTGGGGGAGGGGTGTTCTTTCTGTGTAACCTCACTTATATAAATCTACGTATTTGTGAGGTCCGTCACATACTGCGGTGTGCTCCTCAGTACCATATTGTGGGCTGTTTGGGTTGCATACTTGGGAGTGCGTGGGTGTTATACTCCTTACCACGTTTCGGTGAGACACTTTTATTGCAAAAAAGTTTGTGTCATGTCTGAGGAGAATGAGCACTCTGTGGCTCCTGTGTTGTTTTCCTGCCGACGCTGTTCGGCAGGGGTTGACGGGGCAGATTTGTCTCAGGACGGTCTGTGCAGGCGGTGCCAGTTGGTACCTGGACCCTCTAAACCCCCGGTGGCGCAGGATCCTCCCTGGGCGATGTTTACGCAAGTGCTGGCATCAATCGCGGACCGACTTGCGGTCCCGACTGCGGCCCCTTCTAGGGCGTTGCCCCAGCCTACCATCCCCCGTTCCCCGGGTGTGACTCGTCTGGTGCAGTCTCCTCCCGGGTCTCAGACTGTGGGTCCTTATGCGGGTTTGCCGGTATACGTGCAATCCCCCACGGTGCCGCAGCAGTCGATGGTACCTTTTCAGGGGTATCCTCGGGCAGTACCCCCACCTTGGGTGGACGTCCTTTCCAGCTCTGTTCAGAGTCTGGCGGCTTCGTCATCGGCTTTTCAAAATATGTTGCACAGTGATTTGCCCCCACGGGCGTCCAAGCGTTCCGTTCCGGCTTCACTGGCGGCTCAGTTCACGGACACGGACGTGTCTTCAGATGCCGGGGCCCAGGAGGTGGAGGCTAAGTCTTCCATTAATGTGCCGGCATTGGTTAGGGCGGTGCGGGCCATCCTTTACATTGAGGAGGATGTGCCCGCCCCCAGGTCAAAATACCCAAATTTTAAAAAGGCCAAGGTAGCTTCGACGGTTTTTCCCCTGTCCGATCAATTGACGGATCATATGGCAGGGGCCTGGCAGTTGCCCAGCAAGAGGTTCCAACCGCAGAAGCGGTTGGCTTCGAACTATCCGTTTCCGGAGGCTCATTGCAGGAAGTGGGAAACTCCTCCAGCGGTGGATTCCCACGTTACCCGCTTAATTAAAAGCGCTACGCTGCCTTTGCCGTCGATCTCCTCCCTGAAAGATCCCACGGACAGGAAGGTGGAGACTTGTTTGAAGTCTATCTACTCTCTCTCGGGGGCGGTGGCCCGTCCGTCCATGGCCATCTCTTGGGTGGCTAAGGCCATCGAGAGCTGGGCCAATGCTTTGGAGGATACCTTTCCGGAAGATGCTCCGGAGATCCAGAGAGCGTTGATAGGTCAAATGAGTGATGCGGCTTCCTACATTGGGGAAGCATCGTTAGATGCAAGCCTGCTAACCTCTCGGGTGTCGGCTGCAGCTGTGTCGGCGCGTCGGTCCTTGTGGCTGAGGTCTTGGAGAGCTGACGCTGACTCCAAAAAGGGGCTGGAGGCCTTACCTTTTAATGGGGAGTTGCTTTTTGGTCCAGACTTGGACAAAATTGTGGACACTCTGGCTAAGTCTAAATCAGCCTTCCTCCCTTCGGCTTCTGCTCCTACCAAGGCACGGAGCTCTGCTTTTCGGTCCTTTCGGGTTCAGGGCAAGGCCAAAGGTCAGTCCTTCCCGAGGCAGTCGACGACCAAGGCCGCTTCTAAGCCCAAGAAGCAGGCCTGGAGTGCCAGGCGCCCTTCTTCCAAGCAGGAAGATAAACCTTCTGCCTGATGGGATGGGCCTCCCTCTCGGGGACCCCAGAGTGGGAGGCCGACTTCTTCTATTTGCCCAGTGCTGGCATAATACCACCACGAATGCCTGGGTTCGAGAAGTGGTCTTCCAGGGGTACGCCCTGTCTTTTCGGTACCGTCCGCCCCACCAGTTTTTCTGCACGAGTCCTTCTCAGGATACGACCAAGTCCTTACAGATTCAGGAAGCTATAGAGTCCTTGCTGACAGCAGGGGTCATTGTTCCCGTTCCTCAATTACGACGAGGGACGGGGTACTATTCTTCTCTGTTTCTGGTGCGGAAACCCAATGGTTCTCATCGCCCTATCCTCAACTTGAAGTCTCTGAACAAATTCCTCAGAGTTCCCAAGTTCAGGATGGAAACGTTACGTTCCATCATTCTGGCGATGGAACCGGGGGATTACATGGTGTCCCTGGATATCCAGGACGCCTACCTCCATGTTCCGATAGCACCTTCACACCAGCGGTATCTGAGGTTCGCTATACTTCAACACCATTACCAGTTCCGGGCGCTACCCTTTGGTCTCTCCACGGCACCGAGGGTGTTCACGAAGATTATGGCGGTCATGGCCGCACATCTTCGGAACCAGAATGTACGGCTGCTACCGTATCTGGACGACCTCCTGTTGCTGGCGAGCTCCCCGGAGGTACTGCTTCAACATCTCCACTTGACGATCGCTTGCCTGCAAGCGCACGGGTGGCTGATAAATTGGAAAAAGTCCTCCCTGATTCCATCTCAGCGGATGGTTCATTTGGGAGCCCTGCTGGATTCTCGTCAGCAAAGGATCTTCCTGACCCCGGAGAAGGTCTCCTCCCTACAGCTGCGGATACGCAGTTGCCTGAGCAGTTGCCGCTTGTCGGTCCATTCGGCTATGAGAGTTCTGGGGTCCATGGTGTCGACATTCGACATGGTGGAATTTGCCCAGTTCCATTCCCGGCCCCTGCAGGGGCTGATTCTATCGGAATGGAACGGGTTACCTCACCGGATCCGCTCTCAGTTGCTGGTGTTGTCCCCGGAGGTTCGGCAGTCTTTGGCTTGGTGGCTTCAGACAGCTCATCTGGTCGAGGGGCGCCCCTTTTGGATCCCGGACTGGGTCCTGCTCACAACGGATGCCAGTCTTCGGGGTTGGGGGGCAGTGACCGGCTCGTTGTCACTTCAGGGTCGTGGTCTGCGGAAGAAGCTCTTCCCATCAACATTCTGGAACTGTGGGCAGTTTACCGGGCCCTGCAGTCGTCCGGTCCCGCTCTTCACGGAAGGGCGGTTCAGGTGCAGTCCGACAACGCCACCACGGTGGCGTATATCAACCACCAAGGAGGAACTCGCAGTCGGGCAGCGATGTCGGAGGTGTCTCGCATCCTTGCTTGGGCGGAGTGTCACATTCCAGCGATCTCGGCAGTCTTCATTCCCGGAGTCCTCAATTGGGAGGCGGACTTCCTCAGCCGTCACGACGTGCATCCCGGGGAATGGTCGCTTCACCCAGAGGTGTTTCAGCTACTTGTGGACAGGTGGGGGCTGCCGGAGCTGGACTTGATGGCCTCCCGTCACAATCACAAGTTGCCCGTTTACGGGTCAAGGACAAGAGACGCAGGCGCCAGTCTGGTAGACGCGCTGTCGGTGAAATGGACGTTTCACCTGGCGTATCTGTTTCCTCCGATATCCTTACTTCCTCGGGTTCTGCGGAAATTCAAGCAGGACGGCGGCACGCTCGTGCTGGTAGCTTCGGCGTGGCCCAGACGTCCTTGGTACTCCGATCTGAGGTGTCTCTCCATCGACGCTCCGTACCTTCTTCCTCAGCGTCGGCACCTGTTGTCTCAAGGGCCCTGCCTTTACCCGGATCTGGGTCGGCTGTCTTTGACGGCGTGGCTCTTGAGACAGCCGTCTTGAGGTCTAGGGGTTTCTCCAGTTCGGTCATTGGTACCATGCTTAGGGCACGCAAGCCTGCCTCCGCACGGATTTACCACAGGGTGTGGCGCACTTACTTTCAGTGGTGTGAATCCAGAAACTATGATCCTCAGGTGTTCTGGGTTTCCAGAATCTTGGAGTTCCTTCAATCAGGTTTGGACCTCGGCTTACCCCTGGCCTCTCTGAAGGTTCATGTGTCTGCTTTGTCCGTGTGGTTTCAGCGACGGATTGCTACACTACCGGATGTTCACACCTTTTTCCAGGGTGTTCTCAGGATACAGCCTCCCTTCGTGCCTCCTGTGGCTCCTTGGGACTTGGCGGTGGTGCTACGGGTCTTGCAGGGTCCTCCTTTTGAGCCTCTTGAGTCGGTGGACTTCAAGTGGCTGACGTTCAAGACCGTTTTTCTCCTGGCAATTGCTTCTGCCAGGAGGGTGTCAGAGTTGGGGGCGCTTTCCTGTCGCCCCCCTTTTCTGATTTTTCACCAGGACAGAGCGGTGCTCCGCACTCGTCCTGAATTTTTGCCCAAAGTGGTCTCCAAGTTCCACATTAATCAGGAGCTTGTCGTGCCAGCTTTTCAGTCACCTGATCTTTCAGCTGGTGAGGCTTCCTTGGATGTAGTCCGGGCACTTAGAATCTATGTGGACCGGACTGCTTCGGTTAGGAAGTCGGATTCGTTGTTTGTCCTCTTTGGTTTTCACAAGAGGGGTTGGCCTGCCAACAAGCAAACGTTAGCCCGTTGGCTTCGTTCAGTTATTTGTGAGGCTTATGCACAGGAGGGTTTACCTGTGCCAGCCTCTGTTAAGGCTCATTCCACTCGTTCTGTGGGTCCCTCTTGGGCTGCTAGACGTGGCGCCTCCGCTGTTCAGCTGTGTAAGGCGGCCACTTGGTCTTCCATTCAAACGTTTTTGAGGTTCTATGCGTTTGACACCATCGCCTCTCAGGATGCATCCTTCGGGCGCCGGGTACTCCTTTCAGCACAGGAGCGTCCCCGCCCTTAGTTGAACTGCTTTGCGGCTACGATAATGCCCCACATGCTGGTATTTGTGGTTCTCCAAATACCAGCATGCGGGGGAGGCTTGCTGGTACTTGTGGTTCTACAACTAGAGACAATATGGAAACTAAAATTTTACACTATCAACCCGGCACCCACCGCCCTAGGGTGCCGGGGATAGCCCCAGGCTATCAGTCTAGGCCTGGGGTGCCCTGGAGAGAGGTACCCCTTTATTGGGGGGGTACCCAACTCCCCAGGGATCCCCGGCCTGGACTAACTAGCGGTCAGGGATAATGCTTGGCCGGGGAAACCGGTGAAAGGTTTTCCCTGGCTGCGGCATTATCCCCCCGCTAGAAAGAGTTTGGTGCTGGTTTTGCAATATTCAGGGGACCCCTACTCGTTTTGTCCCCTGATTTTCCAGAACCAGCTCAAAAAAGCCCTGTGCTGGTTCTTAACATACAGGGGCCCCCTACGCATTTTGGCCCCTGTATTTTTAGAACCAGAACAGGCTTTTGGGGAGGGGGTGCACGTCTTTTTTTTTTTTTAAATCACTCACAGAAGCCATCACAGATCCCACTGATCTGTGATGGCTTCTGTAAAACTCACACCTTTTAATACTAGTCGCATTAAAACGTGTCAGTTTACGTAGGGAAAAACTCGCCTAAACTCGCAAATGCAGTAGCCTCGAACTGAAAAGTTCGCAGGCTATTGAATTTGCGAGTTTCAGTACAAACTCGCACTTTTTAAAACTGACTACCTATTACATTTGGCCCACAGTCTGTAAAGTGACAGGAGATTATTGGTTGATACTATATCTGCATCCCCTTTATCTCCCTCCAAGGCTTAGTACATAGACCCTTTAGTATCTTACATCTACAGTAGTCTCAGTTGCAATAGATTTTTTTATAAATCTGTCAATGCTAGGTGGTATATTCCGGTGCAGCGGTCTCTGGTGTGCTTACTATTATGTAGTAATATGACCCAGGTCACTTGCATATAACAAAGGTGACATCCACAGTATCTATCCCTAGATGTAACATAGTGTTCACTCTAGCTTCGGTGGCAGGCAGGGCGCCAGAGCCAGAGGAGCGCACGCGTGAAAAGGGGGCGTGTCTATAAGACGTGTCCCCTTTTCGTCACACTTGGGGGCGTGCACGGCCCTTATGGACACATCAGGCAGCCCCCAAGTGCTGCAGACAGGAAGAATAGATGCCGGGCGTATGCGCCCGGCATCTATTCTCCGGCGTTGACCGGGTCACCGCACATTTCTCCACCCGCAGGACACTGCGACCCGCGGGTGAAGACGGCACCCGCAGGCTGTGAGGACGGGGCGCTTTTTACCCTCCTTCTGGGTGCTTTTTGCCCTCCAGAAGGAGGGCAGGGCGCCGCACCCCGCTAAAACAGCCTGGCGGGAACGCTATAACATCCCACCGGTATACAATCGGGAAGCCAGCTGCCTTAATACCGGCAGCCGGCTTCCCGACTGTCATGTCGAGGGATGAAATGCCGGGCGTCTAGATGTTGACGCCTGACATTTCCCCGACGCCGGGAGACCGGCGCCCGACATCTCGATCGAAGGGATGCCGGGCCCCGCGAGTGGACAGCCGCAGGGGGAAGGGTTAGGTTTAGGGCACCCGGGGGGGACTTAGGGTTAGGCACCCCCCCGGGGGACTTAGGTTAGGCAGTGGGGAAGGAGGGGATTAGGGTTAGGCACTTGGGGGGAGGTTAGGGTTAGGCACCCCTAAGGAGGGTTAGGTTAGTTAGTACTTACCTATCCACGATCGGGATTTCCAGCGCTGTCGGGCTTCCGCTGCCGCAAACTCTGCTGTTGTCGGCCAGGGGCTGCCGGGAATCGAACCGCCGGCCATGTGGCCAGCGGTATTTCATACCGATTCCCATCCCACCTCACAGTCTGTATAATAGGAGAGGAGGAGGCCACAAGGCACTCTCCCCTGGCTAGAGCATGTAGTCAAGAAGCTGGCGGTCGGCTTCCCGACTGTGGAATCTCGGCATGAGAGTAATGATGGGTGTCGAAATCCCGAAGCCTATCATTATCCACCCGCCGAAATCCCGAGACCCGGGATACCAAACAAAGGTAAGCCGGGCGTCGCGAGCGAACAGCCGCAGGGAGAGTTAGGTTTAGGGTTTCCAGGGGGACTTAGGGTTAGGCACACCTTTGGGAGGGTTAGGCACCCCCAGAGGGAGGTTAGTGCTAGGCAACCCCCCGGGAGGGTTAGGTTTAGGCTGCCGGGAGTGGGGGTGGTTAGGTTTAGGCACTCCTGGGGGGAGGTTAGGGTTAGGCACCCCTAAGGGAGGGTTGGGGGGGGGAGGGGGAGGGATAGCGTACTTACCTACCCTGTCGGGATCTGCGCTGTTCAGGCTGCCGGTGTCAGGATTCAACCGCCAGCCTCACGTCTGGCGGTCATTCATACCGATCCCCCCGGCTAGGTAAGGCATATCATTAGCCAGGTCCCTGAGGATTTGGGAAAGTCACTATGTAGTTGGTATTATATCAGATTTGTTATGGCCTCAATAAATCATCTGCTGATCTGATCACTAGTAGTGGGGTTCGTTATCTGTGCGGGATTCCAGCCTTAGGCGCCTCGTTGTTATGCTTTTCCCTTCTGTACAGTTCTGTACCCTTAACCTTTGGTATAGCCAAAAAATATTCTCCACCCTCTCTGGGTCCTCTTTAGGCATCCTCTCTCCCATCATACAACAACTGTTAGGCTCTCCTCAGAGCTACCTGTATGTTAGTCCCTATATGATAACCTGGCACTGCCAGTAATGGGGACTCTATAACCTTTACATATGTACTGATCAGCAGTGAGACTGGTGTACATTCATAGACTGGGTCCCAGCACGTGCCTCTCTCCTAGTGCCTCCCACAGAGCTCCCCCCCCCCCCCCCCCCCCTTGCCGTCGTTCGTCGCCAGTCAGCATTGGCCACTCGCCGCATGCACACATCGTCTAGTGTGTATGCTGCTTTAAGTCGCGTACACACTTGCCGATATTTGGAACGATAACCGTATCGTAATCGTTCACACGATCGGCCAGTGTGTATGCGAAAAACATTCGCTGGTCGTTTACGATATCCCCAGTCGGCTGTACAAGTAGCCCAATCTGGGGATATCGTGAGCGATGCCATGCTGCTGAACAGGGCCGGCAACAGAAATCACAGGGCCCGGTACTCGCACATTTTTAGGACCCCCTCCATTCCTGGGTCTCTCAGGTACGGGTCAGTCGCTTGAGAGTTTGCAGAAGGTTACAGGGAAAGAGTGACAGGGAGAGGGTAACAGGTAGGGGCAAAGGGTGACAAACAGAGGGTAATAGGGAGAAGCAGAGGTTGATGGGGAAAAGCAGTGGGTGACAGGGAAAGGGTGTGGGTGACTGTGGAGGGTGAGAGGCAGTTGGTGACGGTAGGGGCAGAGGGTAAGTGAGGCCTCTGTAGGAGAGTGTAAAGGGGGTTAATTGGGTTGGAAGAGTTTACTAGGACATGAAGGGAAAGTATCAGTGGGGGAAACAGAGGAGAGAGAGAATAAACAAATACAAAAAATAATAAGGAACTCACCTTACACCCAGTCCTTGTGCAGAGACGCTATCTACAGCAGGCATCTTCCCCTGGCCGGCACAGCAGGACAAAGCCAGAGCCCTATGAGAGATGGAGGAGACCAGGACCCGCATACCCTAGGAATACAGGCCAGACTCCTCTCATCTGCTTTTTGCGCCGGTAAGAGGAGGGGAGGAGTCTGAGTCGGATCACCTCCTCCTTCATTGCTACGGCCCGCAGCAATGTACAGTAATAAGTCAGTCTGACTCTTGACATTATTGCTGTCAATGCCGCTGCGGGCCCCGGGCTGCACCGCTGTACATTACACCACTGAGCCCGTACATGCCTGCAGCAGGTACAGCTGGGTTTGCCTCTAGGCCCCTCCAGGGTCCCTAGAATCTTGGGGCCTGGTATGGCTGTGCCCCTAGTCCCCCCACCTGTCGCCATGCCTGCTGCTGAATGCAGCATGTCCCCGCTCCCCCCCACATGGTGTAGTGTGTATGTGGAATTATTGGGATAAACTGAAGGAGACTGGTGTTGTCAGCAGCTGCACAATCTTGGCATAGCCACCTGAGTTTTAACCAGTGTTTACAAACTGTTTTAACGCAGTAATACCACATGGGTATTTTCATACAGTCGTCAGCTATTGTCAGAGGTTGTTATCTGATTGATATGTCTGTATGTAACCAAGCCGTACAAGTTTGTGAAATCCCTTGAAACATTCGTTTTGTCTTGCAGGAAGTGGCAGATAAGGAGATCGCTGCACTGCCCAGGGATAGTTGTCCGGTGAGGATCCGGAACCGTTGCGTTCTCACTTCCCGGCCGCGTGGTGTAAAGAGACGTTGGCGGTTGAGCCGAATAGTATTCCGCCATCTAGCAGACCACAGCCAAATGTCTGGCATTCAAAGGGCCATGTGGTAGAACTGTATTTCAATGCTTAAATATAAATGTCAAATGTTTTGTGTTCTTGTGGCTTACTGGCAATCTGACATGTTTCACAAGAATTAAAGGTTTTGTTTTTTGTTTTTTTAATTGCAGTGAATTGTTAAAAAAAAAAAAAAAAAAGCATAATAATGACAAAATTTTTAAGTTATCAATTCAAGTAATCAATTCTTTGATTCATTGTTTTCAATTTCTTTTAATTAGGGTTCAGCAGGATCCAGGTCCTTAAGTTACTGTGGCCTACTGCTGGCTAGTGTCTGTAATAATATTACCACTGAAGGTGCCAATGCAAGGCTACAATTAATAGGCAGGTCCTCAGAGATGATTACAGAGGCTCCCCAGAAGCCCCTTACAATTGTATGTACTAGATCCCCATTCAACTCAATAATGGGGAGATGTATAGAACCTTTGAGAGCGATACAGTGGAGAAGATGCCATAGCAACCAATCCGTTATCATTTATCTAGCTCAGTATATACAATGGTTGATTTAATGCTATAGGCAACTTCTCCCCTTTCATCTCTCTCAAAAGTATGATACTAGGGGGTCTAATTATCATTACATAATTATCACTAGTGACAATTATGTTTTAAACTCGCTGCGAATTTAAACAAGCTTTCGGAGGCATTCATCGTGCCTCACTGCCTAAAGTATCACTTCCAAAAAGCTGCTCTTTTTGCGGAGGCAGCTTTTCAGAAGTGAGAGGCATTACACCTTTTCCCCTACTGTGTCGATGATATTTGCTTGTCAGTGCCCCCCACAGACCGACACTGCAGCTAACTGCAGGACCCCCTGCTCAAGTGTTCCCTGCTGCTCTCTCACATCAGGATCCCCCCCCCTGCTCAGTGTACCCCGCTGCCCCCTCTTCTGTACTTCCTGACAGTGCCTCAGGCAGCCCGTCTTTGCGGCTGAATGCAGAAACCCTGCTGCCCACAGCTCTCTATGCTCTTATCCCTCAATGCAAAACTCCTGATCAGTGTCCCCCGCAGCTCTCTCTCACATACCTTTCTTCAGTGCTCCCTGTCAGTGTCCCCCACTGCCTGCAAACCTCTCTCCCATGCCTCTCTTCAGGACTCCCGGCCAGTGTCTCCCGCAGCCCTCTCTCCCATGCCTCTCTTCAGAACTCCCAGCCAGTGTCCCCCGCAGCCCTCTCTCCCATGCCTCTCTTCAGGACTCCCGGCCAGTGTCCCCCGCTGCCCTCTCTTCAGGACTCCCGGCCAGTGACCCTTACTGCCCACAGCCCTCTCCCATGCCTTCTTCAGGAATCCAGGCCAGTGCCCCTCTCTCCCATGCCTCTCTTCAGGACTCCCGGCCAGTGTCCCCCGCAGCCCTCTCTCCCATGCCTCTCTTCAGGACTCCCGGCCAGTGTCTCCCATGCCTCTCTTCAGGACTCCCGGCCAGTGTCTCCCATGCCTCTCTTCAGGACTCCCGGCCAGTGTCTCCCATGCCTCTCTTCAGGACTCCCGGCCAGTGTCCCCCGCTGCCCTCTCTTCAGGACTCCCGGCCAGTGACCCTTACTGCCCACAGCCCTCTCCCATGCCTTCTTCAGGAATCCAGGCCAGTGCCCCTCTCTCCCATGCCTCTCTTCAGGACTCCCGGCCAGTGTCTCCCATGCCTCTCTTCAGGACTCCCGGCCAGTGTCTCCCATGCCTCTCTTCAGGACTCCCGGCCAGTGTCCCCCGCTGCCCTCTCTTCAGGACTCCCGGCCAGTGACCCTTACTGCCCACAGCCCTCTCCCATGCCTTCTTCAGGAATCCAGGCCAGTGCCCCTCTCTCCCATGCCTCTCTTCAGGACTCCCGGCCAGTGTCCCCCGCAGCCCTCTCTCCCATGCCTCTCTTCAGGACTCCCGGCCAGTGTCTCCCATGCCTCTCTTCAGGACTCCCGGCCAGTGTCTCCCATGCCTCTCTTCAGGACTCCCGGCCAGTGTCCCTCGCTGCCCTCTTCAGGACTCCCGGCCAGTGACCCTTACTGCCCACAGCCCTCTCCCATGCCTTCTTCAGGAATCCAGGCCAGTGCCCCTCTCTCCCATGCCTCTCTTCAGGACTCCCAGCCAGTGTCTCCCATGCCTCTCTTCAGGACTCCCAGCCAGTGTCCCCCGCTGCTCTCTCTTCAGGACTCCCGGCCACTGACCCTTACTGCCCACAGCCCTCTCCCATGCCTTCTTCAGGAATCCAGGCCAGTGCCCCTCTCTCCCATGCCTCTCTTTAGGACTCCCGGCCAGTGTCCCCCGCTGCCCTCTCTCCCGGTCAGTGTCCCCACATGGCTCTCCTAGCCTGCTAGTGTTCCTGGTCATACATGCTGCTTGTAATAAGGGGAGAAGAGATGGAGCTGAAATGATCCCTGTGCTGCAAGCTTGAAAACAAACAAAAAAAAAAAAAACTATCTGGCATACAGTAACAAGTTCTGAAAAAAAAAATCCGGAACGAAGCCAACGGGCTAACGTTTGGTTTTCACAAGAGGGGTTGGCCTGCCAACAAACAAAGAGGATAAACAAGGAATCAGACTTCCTAACCGAAGCCGTCCGGTCTACATAAATTCTAAGCTCCCGGACCACATCTAAGGAAGTCTCACCAGCTGAAAGATCAGGGCCAGTGTCTCCCGCAGCCCTCTCTCCCATGCCTCTCTTCAGGACTCCCAGCCAGTGTCCCCCGCAGCCCTCTCTCCCATGCCTCTCTTCAGGACTCCCGGCCAGTGTCCCCCGCTGCCCTCTCTTCAGGACTCCCGGCCAGTGACCCTTACTACCCACAGCCCTCTCCCATGCCTTCTTCAGGAATCCAGGCCAGTGCCCCTCTCTCCCATGCCTCTCTTCAGGACTCCCGGCCAGTGTCCCCCGCAGCCCTCTCTCCCATGCCTCTCTTCAGGACTCCCGGCCAGTGTCTCCCATGCCTCTCTTCAGGACTCCCGGCCAGTGTCTCCCATGCCTCTCTTCAGGACTCCCGGCCAGTGTCTCCCATGCCTCTCTTCAGGACTCCCGGCCAGTGTCCCCCGCTGCCCTCTCTTCAGGACTCCCGGCCAGTGACCCTTACTGCCCACAGCCCTCTCCCATGCCTTCTTCAGGAATCCAGGCCAGTGCCCCTCTCTCCCATGCCTCTCTTCAGGACTCCCGGCCAGTGTCTCCCATGCCTCTCTTCAGGACTCCCGGCCAGTGTCTCCCATGCCTCTCTTCAGGACTCCCGGCCAGTGTCCCCCGCTGCCCTCTCTTCAGGACTCCCGGCCAGTGACCCTTACTGCCCACAGCCCTCTCCCATGCCTTCTTCAGGAATCCAGGCCAGTGCCCCTCTCTCCCATGCCTCTCTTCAGGACTCCCGGCCAGTGTCCCCCGCAGCCCTCTCTCCCATGCCTCTCTTCAGGACTCCCGGCCAGTGTCTCCCATGCCTCTCTTCAGGACTCCCGGCCAGTGTCTCCCATGCCTCTCTTCAGGACTCCCGGCCAGTGTCTCCCATGCCTCTCTTCAGGACTCCCGGCCAGTGTCCCTCGCTGCCCTCTTCAGGACTCCCGGCCAGTGACCCTTACTGCCCACAGCCCTCTCCCATGCCTTCTTCAGGAATCCAGGCCAGTGCCCCTCTCTCCCATGCCTCTCTTTAGGACTCCCGGCCAGTGTCCCCCGCTGCCCTCTCTCCCGGTCAGTGTCCCCACATGGCTCTCCTAGCCTGCTAGTGTTCCTGGTCATACATGCTGCTTGTAATAAGGGGAGAAGAGATGGAGCTGAAATGATCCCTGTGCTGCAAGCTTGAAAACAAACAAACAAAAAAAAAAACTATCTGGCATACAGTAACAAGTTCTGAAAAAAAAAAACCGGAACGAAGCCAACGGGCTAACGTTTGGTTTTCACAAGAGGGGTTGGCCTGCCAACAAACAAAGAGGATAAACAAGGAATCAGACTTCCTAACCGAAGCCGTCCGGTCTACATAAATTCTAAGCTCCCGGACCACATCTAAGGAAGTCTCACCAGCTGAAAGATCAGGGGACTGAAAAGCTGGCACAACAAGTTCCTGATTAATGTGGAACTTCGAGACCACTTTGGGCAAAAACTCAGGACGAGTGCGGAGCACCGCTCTGTCCTGGTGAAAAATCAGGAAAGGAGGGCGACAGGAAAGCGCCCCCAATTCAGACACCCTCCTGGCTGAAGCAATTGCCAGGAGAAAAACCTCTTAAATGTCAGCCACTTGAGCTCCACCGACTCAAGAGGCTCAAACGGAGGACCCTGCAGGACCCGTAGCACCACTGCCAAGTCCCAAGGAGCCACAGGAGGCACAAAGGGAGGCTGGATCCTGAGAACACCTTGGAAAAAGGTGTGAACGTCTGGCAGTATTGCAATCCGCCGTTGAAACCACACGGACAAGGCGGACACATGAACCTTCAGAGATGCAAGGCGTAAGCCGAAGTCCAATCCTGACTGAAGAAATTCCAAGATCCTAGAAACTCGGAACACCTGAGGATCATAATGTCTAGACTCACACCACTGAAAGTAAGTGTGCCACACTCTGTGATAAATCCGTGCTGAAGCAGGCTTGCGTGCCCTGAGCATGGTACCAATAACCGAACTGGAGAAGCCCCGAGACCTCAAGACGGCTGTCTCAAGAGCCACGCCGTCAAAGACAGCCGACCCAGATCCGGGTAAAGGCAGGGCCCCTGAGACAACAGGTCCCTACGCTGAGGAAGAAGGTACGGCGAGTCGATGGAGAGGCTCCTGAGATCGGAGTACCAAGGCCGTCTGGGCCACGCCGGAGCCACCAGCACGAGCGTGCCGCCGTCCTGCTTGAATTTCCGCAGAACCCGAGGAAGTAGGGATATCGGAGGAAACATACGCCAGGTGAAAAGACCATTTCACCGACAGCGCGTCCACCAGACTTGCGCCTGCGTCTCTTGTCCTTGACCCGTAAACGGGCAACTTGTGATTGTGACGGGAGGCCATCAAGTCCAGCTCCGGCAGTCCCCATCTGTCCACGAGTAGCTGAAACACCTCTGGGTGAAGCGACCATTCCCCGGGATGCACGTCGTGACGGCTGAGGAAGTCCGCTTCCCAATTGAGGACTCCGGGGATGAAGACCGCCGAGATCGCTGGAATGTGACCCTCCGCCCAAGTCAGGATGCGAGACACCTCTGACATCGCTGCCCGACTGCGAGTTCCGCCTTGGTGGTTGATATACGCCACCGTGGTGGCGTTGTCGGACTGCACCTGTACCGCCCTTCCGTGAAGAGCGGGGCCGGACGACTGCAGGGCCCTGTATACTGCCCGCAGTTCCAGGATGTTGATGGGAAGAAGTGCATATTCCGCAGACCAACGACCCTGGAGAGACAATGAGCCGGTCACTACCCCCCAACCCCGGAGACTGGCATCAGTCGTGAGCAGGACCCAGTCCGGGATCCAAAAGGGGCGCCCCTCGACCATATGAGCTATCTGAAGCCACCAAGCCAAAGATTTCCGAACGTCCAGAGACACCAGCACCTGAGAGCGGATCCGGTGAGGTAACCCGTTCCATTCCGATAGAATCAGCCCCTGCAGGGGCCGGGAATGGAACTGGGCAAATTCCACCATGTCGAATGTCGACACCATGGACCCCAGAACACTCATAGCCGAATGGACCGACAAGCGGCAACTGCTCAGGCAACTGCGTATCCGCAGCTGTAGGGAGGCGACCTTCTCCGGAGTGAGGAAGATCCTTTGCTGACGCAAATCCAGCAGGGCTCCCAAATGAACAATCCGCTGTGATGGAATCAGGGAGGACTTTTTCCAATTTATCAACCACCCGTGTGCTTGCAGGCAAGCGATCGTCAGGTGGAGATGTTGAAGCAGTACCTCCGGGGAGCTCGCCAGCAACAGGAGGTCGTCCAGATACGGCAGCAGCCGTACATTCTGGTTCCGAAGATGTGCGGCCATGACCGCCATAATCTTCGTGAACACCCTCGGTGCCGTGGAGAGACCAAAGGGTAGCGCCCGGAACTGATAGTGGTGTTGAAGGATAGCGAACCTCAGATACCGCTGGTGCGAAGATGCTATCGGAACATGGAGGTAGGCGTCCTGGATGTCCAGGGACACCATGTAACCCCCCCGGTTCCATCGCCAGAATGATGGAATGTAACATTTCCATCCTGAACTTGGGAACTCTGAGGAATTTGTTCAGAGACTTCAAGTTGAGGATAGGGCGATGAGAACCATTGGGTTTCCGCACCAGAAACAGAGACGAATAATACCCCGTCCCTCGTTGTGATTGAGGAACGGGAACAATGACCCCTGCTTTCAGCAAGGACTCTATAGCCTCCTGAACCTGTAACGCCTTGGTCTTGTCCTGAGAAGGACTTGTGCAGAAAAACTGGTGGGGTGGTCTGTGCCGAAAAGACAGGGCGTACCCCTGGGAGACCACTTCTCGAACCCAGGCATCCGTGGTGGTATTGTGCCAGCACTGGGCAAATAGAAGAAGTCGGCCTCCCACTCTGAGGTCCCCCAGAGGGAGGCCCGTCCCATCAGGCCGCAGGTTTATCTTCCTGCTTGGAAGAAGGGCGCCGAGCACTCCAGGCTTGCTTCTTGGGTTTAGAGGCAGTCTTACTCGCCTCGGGAAGGACTGACCTTTTGCCTTACCCTGAACCCGAAAGGAACAAAAAGCCAAACTCCGAACCTTAGCAGGCAGTGCCGCCAAAGGGAGGAAGGCCGACTTGGATTTAACCAGGGTATCCACTATTTTGTCCAAGTCCGGACCAAATAGTAATTCCCCATTGAAAGGTAAGGCCTCCAGACCTTTCTTTGAATCAGAGTCCGCTCTCCAGGACCGCAACCATAAGGATCGGCGGGCAGACACCGCTACAGCTGATACCCGCGAGGTCAGCAGACTAGCATCTAAAGAAGCTTCTCCAATGTAAGAAGCAGCGTCCCTCATTTGTCCCAACAACGCCCGCTGGACATCCGGAGCGTCGTCCGGGAAGGTATCTTCCAATGCATTGGCCCACCCCTCAATGGCCTTGGCCACCCAGGAGATGGCCATGGACGGTCGGGCCACCGCGCCGGAGAGGGAGTAAATAGACTTTAAGCAAGTCTCAACTTTCCTGTCCGTGGGATCCTTCAGCGAGGATATCGACGGTAATGGTAAGGTAGCGCCCCGAGTTAAACGGGTGACATGGGAATCCACCGGCGGTGGAGTTTCCCATTTTTTACAATGTGCCTCAGGGAAGGGATAATTAGAAGCCAACCGCTTCTGAGGAAGGAATCTCTTACTGGGCGCCTGCCAAGCTACCGCCATATGATCCGTCAACTGATCCGACAGGGGAAACACCGCAGAAGCCACCTTAGTTTTTTTGAAACTAGGAAACTTCGACTTAGGAACCGGTGCCTCATCCTCTATAAGAAGAATAGCTCGCACCACCCTAACTAGTGCTCGCACATTAATGGACGACTTGGTATCCATTTCCTGGACCGAGGCGTCCGAGTCAGTGTCATCAGGGACCTCCCCATCATCTGAGGAACCCTCTGAGTCCGATACCTGAGCAGCCCGTGTCATGAGTGGGCGTTTTGAAATCCTAGAAGGCATGTCAGTATGCAACATTGACTGAAAAGCCGAGGAAGCGGACGCCAAATTTTGCACGGAGTTGGAGAGCACATCCACCCAGGGTGGAGGAGTCGCCACAGGGGCCTGAAAAGGTACCACAGGCTGCTGTGGCACAGGGGAAGCCTGTATATACATAGGCAACCCCGCATAGGGACCCACTGACTGAGACCCAGGAGAACTCCGCAATAACTGCGGGACACACGGGGAATGAGGGATGGTCGGCTGGGGTAACGCCCTAGTAGGAAGAGCAGTCGGGACCGACAGACGGTCCGCAATAGACACCAGCACTTGAGAAAACATCGCCCACGGTGGTTCCTGCGTCAGAGAAGGTCTGGATGGGCCAGGAGCCACCTGGCATCGACTACACAGGCCATCCTGTGACAAATCCTCCCTATCCACTCCTGCAGAACAGCGTCCGCAGGAGGCCAACACCGAAGCCACTGAGCGCTCAACCTCCTCGTCTGACATGACATATATTTTTTTGACTATATAATATATTCTATCTGGCAACAGGGCAGAAGTAAACGCACTCACCGGTGTGCTGAACAACAGCCCACAATATGGCACTGTGTAGCACACAACTGTATGTGACGGACCTCACAAATACGTGATCTATATAAGTGAGGTCAGTAGAAACGCCCCTCCCCCACACACCTGTAGGGCTTGTAGGAGAAGGAAAGGGACAGGTATAAGCTGACAGTAAGCGGAAAATAAGCACAGACAGGCAGCACTAGCAAAAGTCACATACCATGCAGAGAAGATATACTCACTGCACCTTTCCACTACAATCAACCTGCCCAGATTCAGTGTCTGGGAGGGCTATAGTGCTGTGTACACTGCCCTTAAATCGGGGGAGAGATACACAGGGGGACCGGTCCGCGTGCTCCCTGAGATCTGCGCTGCCACAGAGAAAATGGCCCCCAGAGACCTCAGAGGAGGAGTGGCCGTGAAACTGCAGCTCAGCGACGCCAGACTGCGTGCTGAAAGGCGTGCTGAGCTGAGGGGAGGAGCCGCTGAACAGGGAAGGCTTCCTCCCCTGGCTGGCCATAACCCCAGGGATGCTGGCTTCCCGCATGCCTGTTAACCCTGGTGGTCTAGTGGTCCCACGGGTTATGGGGGGCCCGCCGCCACTGCCAGCAGCCTCCGGTCTGTCCCCAGGACCGGAGGCTAAAGGACTGCATTTTAAGGCATTCCGCGCGTCGCCGCTAGCCAGCGACGCGCGGCTTACCTGAATCCCCGGCGACTCCGGCAGCAGTCCTGGGAGGTAGACAGAGTCCGGCTAGCACGGACTCTGTCCTCCCGCCGCGATCCCCAGATCAGTACTGGCGTCGCGGCGCCAGTAGGGGATCAGAGCGGCAGCGTGGGCGTCTGAATAGACAGCCCTTCGCTGCAGTCTGTAGTAAAAAGAAAGATTAAATAAACTAAATGTATGTTAAACTAAAAAAGCTTCTGGGGGCTGCTCCTGCAGCCCCCCTGCGCGGTGACCGACTCCGACCGACTTACACTGAGGTGCCTGTGGCTCGGGGGCGGGGTATAGAGGAGGACCCAAGTGCATCCTGGGAGCTAAAAGCTTAACTGTGTGGTGCCCATGGATCCTGATCCAGCTATATCCCCCAAGGTCAACTCTGTGGACCTCCTATGGACCCTGAAGTAGAAATCTTAATTTTCACCTGCTTTTGTTGGAATTAAGTGATAATGAATAGACCCCTAGGAGAGTATAACTCCTTTTAAAAAGGGTCTTTATCCTTTTATATGAACTAAGCTGCAATGCTCCATCCTCTTCAGCCCTCCATTTAAATTTACCATGGCTAAAGATGATTTATTTTTTTCCCTTACTCTAAGGGTACAACACTTCCCTGTATGCACTAAATATCGCTGCTTTTATTCCATCACCCGGGACAATGTTGCAGGACAGCTCATGCAAAGAGAAACAAGTAATCTAAATAGAACACTATCACGCCAAAGCCATTTTTATGAATGTGTCACATGTAGCAGCATGTGTGGAAACAGGTTTTATTTTAGTTGCTATCTTTTTCTTGTTACTTTCAATAAGTTCATGGACAAGAGCGATCTGGAAATACTTGGATGAACTTGATACTTTCTGAATATGAAAGATAACATGGTTTTGAGATTACATAAAATACACAATGTAGAGCAGACCTGTAACCTACAAGTCCCAGCATGCTTTATCAGCGGATTGGTGGGAAGCTATGTTGGGACTTGTAGTTTCACAACAGCTGGGGAGCCTCAGGTTGGCCAGGCATGATGTAGAGCTTCAAGATGAGCAAATACATTATTTACAAAAAAATTATTATTTTTTTTTTTTTGTAATAAAGGGTATAGATAATATAAAAATACAAAGAGAAAAAATTAAATATACAATCAACAGTTGATTATGAGTGATAACTGCAATGCATATTGGTAGCTGCTCAATCACCTTAGTAATATCACTCAGGTGCATGAAAGGGAGGGGTTATGGTGCGTACACACTGGGCGATTAAAGTGGACGACTGAACGATAACGATATCGTTATCGTTCAGTCGTCCATTTTTAACACAAAAAAGATGAACGATGACGACGACGCGCGTTCCCGCGGGTCGTTCGCCATCCTCCTTCATCGGGCTGACATGCAGGCCAACCTGACGACCTCGTCAGGTTGCTGCATGTCAGGGAATGGGTGAGAGAGCCCGGCGCTGAATGATATCGCTAATGATATCGTTCAGCGGCTGTGCTCAATGTCATGAACGACATTGAGCACAGCCTGCCGGGGACACACTAGACGATATCGCTCAGGGAGCATATCGTCTAGTGTGTATGCACCTTTAGTCTATACAAGAAACAGCAAAGGGTATCCCCCAGCACTCTGATATCAGCAATAAGATTTTAAAAACTACATGGTGGTATATAATTCAGAGATCTTAGTTGCATATATTTGCAAAAATATGGCTAAGCCTCCAGGCCACGTCACAGCTTCTCTGATTAATGGAGGTCCCTATTTCTAAGTCAAAGCCTGGGGCGCGGAACCCCAAAAAGTCAGCGCACCTGAGAGAGGCTAAGGTGTTAGCTTTTGATTTATTATTGTTAACACTTACTATGTGTTAAAAGGTGATACACAGATGAAGGGTGTAATTAAAATGCTAAATAAAGTTATTAGTAGAAAAATAAGTGTAAGAAAGTGCTAAATAGAGTGTTCTAGTGTGCCACCCCAAAGCAGTCCAGCCATACCAACCCAGGGAGCACCACGCCGCAAACTCATTCCTAAAAATAATGACATACAATCTGGGTCATTTAATTGCCCAATATAAGGCCACATAATAATGGCACATACACAAACATAATGAGAGCCAGCTTACCTTGGAGTCACCTCTAGGTCCTCCTAATGGCACTACAGGAACCAGCATGCCCTCCAAACGCTGGTCTCATCTATGCGTGCTAACTGGACAAACACGTCAGCATTATACAAAATGGTCATGTAACACTGGCTGGTGCCGAAAACATAGTTTAATGTGATAACTTATCTTTCCAAATGCAGGAGTACCACCTATCTGATGGAAACTAATAGAGCCAAATTAATTTTACAGATTTATTCTGATGGCCCAGGCTTTTGACAAGACAGATAGGCTAATGGTGCATACACACGGTCAGATTTCTCTTCAGATCTGAACGATAACGATTTCAAAAATCGTTCAAATCTGAAGGAAAATCTGACATGTTTGAACGATGCGCGTTCCCGATGGTCAGATAACGATATCTGACATCTGATGTGTTTGCAGTCAGTTTTGGACATTTCACTCATTTTAATGTAGTCAAAAATCGTTCGTTGGTCAAATCGTTCATCTGACTGTGTGTATGCACCTTTAGGGATGTGGATACAAGCGGCAGGTCCGTCATAGGAAAGGGATTGTCCAAAAGGGAGTATTTTTGAGTTGCATTTTACCTGCTAGGAAAAGAAAAAACCTTGGATCTGTTTATTTTTATCACATGGGACAGTAATTAACTATACATCGGCTTAATGCAAAATAAGTATCATTGTTGTGTCATTATCAACATTGCAAAACTAATTGAAGTGATTCCACCCAAACCTATAATCGGTGAGGAAAAAAAGCTAATGTTTACACAAATAGAACTGTAGCTTTAATGTACTCCATATTCATCAATGTTTTCTATCAAAGATATTTACATGGGCTATGTATACAGGTTGTGTCTCCCATATCCAAATATTCGTTAATCCAGAATATTCCGAAATACAGATAGTAAAACCTTTGTTTGGTTCAAATGGACACAAACCTTGTTTAAAGCAAAAAATTATTTAAAATATTGTATAAAATTACCTTCAAGCTGTGTGTATATAAAACAAATTAATTTCATGTATGTACACAAACTTTGTTTGAGCCACAAAATTATTGAAAATATTGTATAAAATTACATGCAGGCTGTGTGTATAAGGTGTATAGAAAACAAATGCAGTCTGTGTTTAGATTTGATCCCATTCCCAAATTATGGAATATTCAGATATCCAAAATACCCCTGGTCCCAAGTATTTTGGATATGGGAGACTCCTCCTGTACCTGTAGATAGAACAGTATTCTGGATTGCTAAACTCCTTTTGGCCAGATTCAATTACACAAAAGCTACTATCAGCATCTTGTGTTTTGCTATCTGCTGCAAGTAAAATCAGTCTGCGATAACACACGAGGCCGCTGGAAGGTGTTTAGGTGGCTTCTGCACTTAATTAAATCAGCCATTTTGTCTTTTATATTGAAACACAGTTATACATTAAGTTTATGCAAAGAGTCAATATTTGCAGTGCAACAGTAAAGCATCCTAAAATCATTCATGTGTAGGGTTGCTTCTCAGCCAAGGGAGTGGGCTCACTCATAATTTTGCCTAAGAACACAGCCATGAATAAAGAATTGTACCAAAACATCCTCCAAGAGCAACTTCACCCAACCATCCAAAAACAGTTTGGTGATGAACAATGCCTTTTCCAACCTTACCATAAGGCAAAAGTGATAAAGTGGCTCGGTGAACAAAACATCGAAATGTTTGGTCCATTGCCAGGAAACTCCTCAGGCCTTAATCCCATTGAGAACGTGGTCAATCCTCAAGAGGTGGGTAGACAAACAGAAACCCACAAATTTTGACAAACCCCAAGCATTGATTAGGCAAGAATGTGGCCCAGAAGTTGATTGACAGCATGCCAGTGAGAATTGCAGAGGTCTTGAAAAAGAAGGGCCAACACTGCAAATATTGACTCTTTGCATAAACAATGTAATTGTCAATAAAAGCCTTTGACACTTATGAAATGCTTGTAATGTTACTTCAGTTTCTACTGCAGGGTCCATAGGGTATCCACAGGGATACCTTGGGGTATAGACGATGGCTCTGCCGGCAGGAACCAAGCAGTTAAACTTTTGGTCCCAGGATGCACTTGGGCCTCCTCTCCTATACCCCGGCCAAGGCATCCTCAGTTTTGTAGGTGCCCGGTCAGAGATCGGGTCACTGCGCAGAGGGGCTGCTCTGACAGCCCCTGAAGATCTTCAAGAGTGGCTACACGGCCAGTCCAGAGGACGTCCGTGATATCACTCAGAGACCCCGCTGGCGCCGACCACCGGTACTGATCCGGGGAACTCGGCAGGCACCTGAGGGGTCCAGCTAGCAGGGAACCCCCAGGGGGCCTGGGACTGTGGCCGGACTTCACGGTGGACGTTGAGGTAAGCAGCGGGCGTCTGCTGACAGACACAGTCCTTATTTTTTCCCCAGGGATGGGGGCTCCCTGGGGACAGCTGTTTGTGGGGCCAGGTACTAACCTGCGCTGCCACTGAACCTCTTGGGTAGGGGGCTGGAGCGGCGCAGAATCGCGCTCCAACATCCTAGAGGTTAAATGCATGCCAGGGTCTATTCAGCACAAGCCGCTCTTCTCATTAAGTTCAGCGGGCTGTCCCAGCGTTACTCTCCCGGGCCCGCCCACTCAGAGTTCTCCAGCGGCCTTCTTTTTTGTGCAATACGCTGGTCTCTGCACGCGGTGCCTGGGTCCCCCTGCATACCTCTCCTCCAGTCAGGTCATTGTATGCGGCGCTTTTTCCAAGTAGACATAGATCTATTGGTTGATAGTAGCCATTTTACTTATCTTTCTCCTTTTAACCCTCTCAGTACCAGTACTGTCAGGGTGGGAATTATCTCACAGTCAGCAGGACTTACTGTGCGGTGGGTCACACTGTTTATGATGACCCCCAGGGGCTCAGAACCTGTGGGCTTCCCTGGCCCAGGCGTTAAAATAATTTGGTGGATCAGTTGGCAACCCCTCCGGCATTCCCGCCAGTGGGGTTCCAGCAGCAGGCGCTCATACCGTCCACCGTTATGGGGGTCCCGGGACTCATGATGGTGAAATGTTCTCCTCAGCAGACGCTTCCCCCTGCGGAACCTGTCTGGGTGAATTCGCTGTCCAGTACAGTGCAGAACCTGCCGAACATGTTCCATGATCCTCCGCTAGGCCTGCTAAGAGACTGTTTTTGTCACATCTCATCACAGTATAATGATGATGCTGACATATCTTCTGATGAAGGTGAACTCCTGGAAGTATCTGAGTTCACTCCCAAGGAAGTGGAAGCTACGTCTACGATATTTATTCCAGGTCTAATTCAGGCCGTTCACATGGCCATGCTCATCCTGGACGGCCTACCTGCCTGCAGCGACACCTTCGTATGCTTACTTTAAGCAAGTTATAGGTAAGGCCACTATTTTTTTCCCCTATCTGGCCAGTTGGTGGATCATTTAGAGGAAGCGTGGCAGTCTCATTGGAAAAAATTTCAATCTCCAAAACGGCTGGCTTATGCAGATAATTATTTCACTAAATAGGAGTCTCTCTCTTCTCCCCTCCCCCCCAGGTGGATTCTCATGTGACCCGTTTAGTGAAGAGTGCAACTCTGCCTACGCCGTCCATGTCATCTCTGACTGATGCCACGGACCGTACGGTGGAGATGTGTCTCAGTTCCATTTACTCCCTTGCCAGAGGGGCCTCCAGACTGGCCATGGCGATCTGCTGGGTGGCCCGAGCCATGGAGAGATGGGCGGATGCTCTGGAGGCGTCTTTTCCTCCAGAGGCTTCCAGTGAGCAAATCAAGCTGGTGCGCAACCTCCGAGATTCAGCTGTGTACATTAACGAGGCAGCTTTGGATATTGGCCTACTCACATCAAGGATTTCCACAGCAGCAGTTTCTGCTCGTCGCTCTTTGTGGTTAAGGTCTTGGAGAGCGGATGCTGAATCCAGGGAGGGATTAGAATGCTTGCCTTATAATGGTCAGGTTCTGTTTGGCCCTGATTTGGACGGCAGCCAAATCTGCTTGTCTTCCGTCTGCTCCAGACCCATCTGAGCCAGTGGCCTCGTCCTTTTGGCCCTATCGTCCCCAGGGTAAGCCTAGGGTGCGGTCCTTTCCAAGGCCCTCCGGGACCAAAAAGGGCTGCTAAGCCCAAGACAGGCTTGGAGCACAGGCGTCCAGCCACCAAGCCGGACGACAAACCCTCAGCCTGACTGGACGGACCTCCCTTTGGGATCCCAGGGTGGGAGGCCGACTTCTACAATACGCCCAGTACTGCTGTCAGACCACAACAGACACTTGGGTAAGGGAAGTGGTCTCTCAGGGGTACGCACTCTCCTTCCGTAGCAGGCCTCTCAATCAATTCTTCACTACGGGCTTCCCCTCAGACACTCTCTATGCTCCAGGCAGGGGTCATAGTGCCGGTCCTGTTCCCCCAAAGGGGGACGGGTATTATTCCAACTTCTTTCTGGTGCAGAAACCAAACAGTTCCTACCGTCCTATTCTCAACCCCAAGTCCCTATACAAGTTTCTGAGGGTACCCCAGTTCAGGAGGGAAACTCTACGTTCCTTTATTTTGGCTATGGAACCTGGGGATTACATGTCGCTGGATATTCCGGATGCTTACCTCCATATCCCAATTGCAACAGCTCATCAACGGTTTCTCCGATTTGCTGTGCTGGATCACCATTACCAATTTCAGGCACTGCCGTTTGGCCTCTCTACGGCGCAGGTGTTTACCGAGGTAATGGCGGTCATGGCGGCCCACCTGCATTTATAGGGGGTTCACCTACTACCCTGGACAACCTTCTATTGGCTGGGTCTCGAGAGGTGCTTTGCAGCCATCTGCAACTGACAATATCTGTGTTGCAGGCTCACGACTGTCTGATCAATTGGAAGAAGTCCTCCCTCATCCCATCCAAGAGAAGGCTACATCTGGGTGCGCTGTTGGACTCTCTTCAACAGAGGATCTTCCTGACAGAAGAGAAGATCTGCGTTACAGACAAGGATTCGCACTTGTCTCCACAGTCACTGAGTGTCCATTCTCTCGGCGATGAGATTACTGGGCTCCATGGTGTCAACATTCAACATGGTGGAATATGCCCAGTTCCACTCCAGGCCCCTGCAGAGGTTGATTCTCTCCAGGTGGGACGGATTGCCCGGTCGGAAAAAGACACAGATGATGGTGCTTTCTCCGGAGGTGCGCCTGTCTCTGACCTGGTGGTTACAGAAGGAGCATCTCAACAAGGGATGCCCGTTTTGGATTCTTGACTGGGTCTTTCTTGCGACGGACGCCTGTCTCCGGTGTTGGGACGCAGCGACGGGTGCACATGTGCTTCAGGACGGTGGACCGTAGAGGAATCGAACCTCCCGATCAAAATACTGGAACTTCGGGCGGTGTTCTGAGCCCTACAACATGTCAGATTCTTCATGGGAAGCCTGTGCAAGTTCAGTCAGACAACGCCACCACAGTGGCTTACATAAACAGTCATGGAGGAAATCGAGGTCAGGCGGCAGGCAATCTCCCAGCCATATCGGCGGTGTTCATTCCAGGAGTACTCAACTGGGAAGCGGACTTCCTCAGCCGTTTCGACGTGCATCCAGGGGAATGGTTTCTTCACCAGGACGTGTTTCAGCTCCTAGTGGACAAGTGGGGTCTTCCCAAAATAGACCTGATGGCCTCTAGACACAACCGCATGCTACGGGTGTATGGATCCAGAACAAGAGACGCAGAGGCTCTCCTGGTAGACGCTCTGGCAGTTCGGTGGACCTTCCAGTTTGCGTATCTGTTTCTTCCGTTCTCCCTTCTTCCTCGAGTACTTTGCAAGTTGAAGCAAGAAGGGGAAAAAATCCTGCTGGTGGCTCCAGCTTGGCCCAGACGTTACTGGTACTCAGATCTTCAGAGTCTCTCCATCGACACTCCGTTGCTGTTGCCTCAATGTCCGGACCTGTTGTCTTAGGGTCCTTGCCTTTACCCGGATCTGGGCCGTTTGTCTTCGACAGCGTGGCTCTTGAGACATCCCTCCTAAGGACAAAGGGGTTCTCAAGCTATGTGGTGGATACCGTGCTCAGAAGCCCGCTTCTGCCAGAATTTACCACAGGGTGTGGTATACCTGCTTTGACTGGTGTCGCCCCAGGGGGGTATAATCCCCAGGTATTTCGGATGTCCAGGGTTCTGGCTTTCCTACAGGCAGGCCTGGACAAGGGTCACCGCCTCGCGGAAGGAAAATGTGTCCGCACTGTCCATATGGTTCCAGCGTAGGATTGCTCCGCTTCCTGATATCCGCGCCTTTATGCAAGGTGCTCTTCGCATTCAGCCTCCCATTGGCCCTCCAGAGGCTCCTTGGGATTTGGTTGTGGTCCTTAGGGCTCTCCAAGGACCCCCATTTGAACCACTGGGCTCAGCGGACTTCAAATGGCTTACAGCGAAGACTGTATTCTTCTAGCAATTGCTTCTGCTAGAAGGGTGTTTTATTTGTGGGCTCTTTCATGTCGCCCTCCTTTTCTGTTTTTTCACAGAAACAGGGCGGTAATTAGGACTCGCCCTGGTTTCCTTCCTAAGGTGATCTCTAGTTTCCACATTAACAAGGAAAACAGGATTTTGGTACTTACCGATAAATCCCTTTCTCCGATTCCACAGGGGACACTAGATTTCAAGACAGTGGGGTATAGACGGTGGTAGAGCAGAGCCTGGCACTTTAAATAATTTAAAAGTGTGACTGGCTCCTCCCCCTCTATGCCCCATCAGCCCCATTTTAAGAACTGAGCCCGAGAGGAGACGGAGGACAAGAGAAAAGAAAACGAGGAGAAGTAGAAGACCACAGAATGGAACAAGACCGACTGAATGAGAACAGTGGAACCCATAACAGGGAACCATGCAGTCACACAACCATAGAATGAACCCAACAAAACGTCAGGTATACAGCGCTGGGCGGGCGTCCAGTGTCCCCTGTGGAATCGGAGAAAGGGATTTATCGGTAAGTACTTGCTTACCCCTCGGCCAAACCGAAATAGGGACTGCCAAGAACAATAGGCGCAGCAGAGGCAGAGGATCAAGTGTCGTAGAGCACAGTAGACAAACACTACTCATCAGAAGACAGTCACAGAAGAACTTCCACAACGTACGCACAGCGGAAGCCAAAATGAACAGAACGGCTGGCGAGAAAACAATCACAGTTGAGAAGCGGCTGAAAATAGACCAAATCAGACAGCTGGTAGCAGAGAGCCCCAACAAGAATCCATAGGAGAAGGGCAGAAAACGAGAACTTGTGAATCGTACTAGAGTCTGCACAGGAAACTGCAACAGCTGCAGACAGCAGAATCCCAGCACCGCTGGTCATAATCATATAGATAGAAGTATGACAATGCCAATCAACAGATACAAAATTGATCCTGTCCACAGACTCCCAACAAAGAGTATGCTGGGAGGTCAAAGACAAGACCAAACAATCGCTTTGAATGATCCTTGAGGCCCACTACAACAAAGTTGTGAACCAGCGGAAAGGTTATACCATAGAAGTCTCCAACGAGTGGAGATCCCACGGGACATGAGGCAGAGGCGAATACGAGAGGATGGAGACTACAATTCCTTTCAGAGGGTCAGACAGCAGTATAACCCATACTGAAAACAGGGATAAAAAGACAACTTCCAACCTGATGGAAGTGCGTAGTCAGTACCAACTGCCGGCCCGAACATAGTGTGAAAACAACCAGGAACTTAGCAGTAAAGGAGCACGAATGTAACCCCACCCAGGGAGAGCTACCAATATAGGGAAGCATCCCACACAGCAAGGCCAGGGCAGCAGGACAACCATGAAAGTACCCGTCAGGTACCTATTAGTGTGATAAAATATCAACAGATACTGAACAGGAAAACCCAACAAGGCCCCCTGCGTGGAACATAGTGATTGTCACACTTATGTAAAGATGTGCACTAGCCCAGAGATGCGCTTTGGTCCATAACCCCAACAGATTCTAGTAGAATAGTGTTGCTAATCTCAATGTACAAACTATGCACCCACACACTAGGGAAACTCTAAAGTGTAGAGCCAACTGATTAAAAGAGCAGAGGGCTGCTAGGACAGCCGCTAGGCTCTGTAAGGGAGATTAACGTTATGTATGTCAGGTTGCATGAAATAGGAGCATCTTCCTAGGCATTAGTGAGGTAAGCTCTTACCTGTGAGCGACCAGAAGCCCTCTGGACGCTATGTAGAATGTCACTGACCTTTTTTTATCACACAGCAACCCGCCACGTTAGGTATAAAGAGTAGCTTCAGTGGGCTAAGACCAATGCTCCACAGCACGGACCTTAGTCTGGAGAAGTGCAGGAGAAATTACTGTGGAAACTAATAAAATGTTAGTGGAGACAAGAAGGTCGTAGACACACACACACACACATACATATATATATACCGTGGCTTACCTCCACGCCGGGAGGCTGCTCATGTGTCGCGTGTGGCCGTCATTCTGTTATGGCGTAGAGGCAAGATGTGTTAGCAGCGTGCTGTCCCAGACTGGTGTCGTTCCTCGGACTTCTGTTACTGGTGTACTCGCCTTATATATTAGGAGCGTGCGTGCTTCAGGTGAGCTATTTTAGCTCCAGATTAACCCGTTTTTCGAAGGGGGAATCAAAAAGACGATCTCAGTTTAGGCTATGTAGCTAGTAAACCATGGGTTAACCTTCACAGGCTATGATATCAGGCCATTAGATTAAGCTAGGCGCCCTTTGTTATAAAGCCAAGGGGAAGCCTGACATTGGGTAATACCCTGCGCTGCAATGGCGGCACTGTGTCCAGTCAGCCCAGCACCTCTAGCCGGGAATGTGCACCGGCTGAGTAACTGGCACCTCTCAGAACCGCATAACGCGGTGTTATAGTGCAAACAGGGGTTTAGGCTAGTTCCCATTCTGCTAACAACTAGCTATGCACAGTAGCTAGCACTATACAGAACTGCAAGGTTTTAAAACCAGCCTATAATGTAGTATATGTGCTGGCACCTATATAAGCCTACAGCACCTGGTATTCCCAGGCGGTCTCCCATCCAAGTACTAACCAGGCCTTACCCTGCTTAGCTTCCAAAATCAGACGAGATAGAGCGTGTTCAGGGTTATGAGGCATAAGCCTGGGGATGGGACGCAATAATGTGCCAACCCTGGTTACGGGTAAGCTATAACCATAAGTTTCGGCCCCAGCAACCAGAACAATGACTAGTACAAGTACTATACATACTATATATCTTTAATTAGGTTAAGCCATAACACCCGGTGCTTGCAAACTCCACACAGCTAGGACCACGGTGGGAAGAGAACCCACGACCTCACTGCTGCGAGGCAGCAACGCTAACCACTACACTGTCTGGCAAAATGGCGGGACCGTGTCCCGTCAGCACAGCGTATTTAGCTGGGAATACTCCTGTCATACAGTGACGGACATCCCTTATTATTTACTAAAGCACTCCCAAAAAGGGAGGGGTCTCGTAGGAGACCAGTGCTAAAGCACTCCCTGCTGCAGGTAGAGCACTGAGCTGTACTGCTTGTGTGCAGGTAGATACTGCTGCCCATAAGAGGGAAGCAGGGGCGCTGTTGTAGTTGCTGGACCGTATGCATTCCTGAATTACCACGCTGTGTGATCCACTGATATACTCCAGTCAACACAGCGCTACTTGCCCCCGCAGTAGAACCGCATAAAAGCGGAGTAGTTGAAGGTCCAGCCGGTGCCGATAACACGTGAGGAGCGATCATGGCTCCTACACAAGCGAGGGGGGCTAAATCAGCATTTGGAGGAGCGGGCATGTAAAGTTGCTCAGCACAGCCAGGAGCTGCGTAACGCAGCGTCTCCTCCTGTTAATAGAAGAGAGCTGCTAATCGCTAAGGCAGTGCTGCATTATGCCTAGCCCACATACTGAAATGGAGGGCGCAGGTCTGTAGCGCGTGGAAAGCCTCCTCCCTGTACAAGTACTGCAACAGCGCCCGCACTTCCCTGTAAGTGACAACGCAGCATACAGGGTGGGAGGGTGCGCGGCGCAACGGAGACTTCACTGCTGTCAACTAACAGCCATGCTGGGGAAGGGGCAGGAGACCCGGACTCTGACGGTTTCAGCTACGGCGGGTCCTGTCTTCCAGCCTCTCTCCTGAGCAAGGGGTGGGGGGTGAGTCAGCGCTTGCCCACCTGTGTTGGAACTGACTGCTGGCATTGCTCAGGCAGGATGTTCCAGAGCGTTGTACAGGGAAGCGGCATTATCACAGTGAGCCGCTTACTAACCTCAGGGATGCTGCTGCGGTGCAGACTACTGAGAAGGGATCCTGTACAAAAGGCGCAGCTGTGCTCATTGTAACCGCAGCGCGGCACGCGCTGTCCTTGAGCCCAGCGTTTTGGCCTTGGCCGGGTCGCCGCTAAGCCCCGCCCCCAACACCACATTAATGGCGGTAAATCTCCCCCGTCTCGCTAACGGGGACTCTGCACTATTAGCGCTATGTTACCTAGGCAGTCATAGCGCTGTGAGAGCCAGCGTCTGTGCTTCTTCAAAACAAGCACCGGCACAGCAACCAACCGCTGAGAGCGCTGTACCACGCTCTCCAGCGGCTATGAGCATAAGCCAGCACCGATGCTTTTATACAAGCACCAGCGCGGCAACTTAGAGCCCCGTTGAGCGGCTCCTTAAGCCCCGCCCCAGCCCCGTTATGCAGGGCTAGAATAGCGGGGCTGCAGACTCCCGTTATGGGAGTAGTGGGACGCGGCAGTCTCCCTCCTTGCATATAGGAGTGAGGAGCAGGCGTCTTCAGTGACAGCTGTGGCTAGCACCGCGCTGTCACGAACGTAGAGGGGCCTCTTGCTTTATCCATCCCCTCATTTAAATAGGAGGGGGAATAGTGGCTAGGCTAAGCCAGAGACCCGGACGCTGACTGCCGAGTGCAGCAGCGAGTCTCATCAGCAGCTCCGACACTGCCAGGTTTACTTGCAGGGGGAAGGAGGCTGTGTAGCAGTCGCGCAGCGCGCGCTGTCCTGAGCCCAGCATTTTCACCCACCACTCCAGCTAGTCAGGAGTGGTGGGATATACTTATGGGCTGCTGCGGCCGGGATGCTGGGCTGAGGGGGCGGCGAGGAACCCGGACACATGCCGGTGTCAGCAGTGGCGGGTCCTCGCAGGGTCCGATGACTCCATCTGCTGGTGCCCCCTCCTCAGGGCCACCGGACACAGGCTGCAGTAGCAATGTGGTGCACTCCCGGCGGCTCCCCCGTAGCAGGCAGACTGTCACAGCAAGCAGTCTGCCTGTCCTCAATGCTTGTTTTAATAAAAAATATGAAAAAGGCTGGAGACAGCCAGATGTGCGACCGGCTCTCTCGGGCACATTCTAAAAACTGGGGCTGATGGGGCATAGAGGGGGAGGAGCCAGTCACACTTTTAAATTATTTAAAGTGCCAGGCTCTGCTCTACCACTGTCTATACCCCACTGTCTTGAACTCCAGTGTCCCCTAGTGGATGAAGGAGAAATTATAGTACCGGCCTTTAACTCACCAGACCTTTAAGCAGGTGAGGCCTAATTGGATGTGGTACGTGCCCTACGTATCAACGTGGACCGTACTAGTTCCCTTTGGAAGTCGGACTCTTGGTTCGTCCCCTATGGTTTCCATAAGAAGGGTTGGCTGGCCAACAAACAGACGTTGGCCAGGTGGATTCGCTTGGCGATCTGAGGCTTGCACTCATGAGGGCCTTCAGTGCCGCCCTCTGTTTCTGCTCATTCTACTCGGTCTGTGGGTCCCTCGTGGGCAGCTCGCAGTGGCGCCTCAGCTGTTCAGCTTTGTAAGGTGGCCACGTGGTCTTCTGTCCTTACCTTTTGTAAGGTATTATGCCTTTGCCTCTCAGGATGCTTCCTTCGGGCGGCGGATTCTTCTTCTGCAAAGGAGCGTCCCCACCCTTGAAGGTACTGCTTTGGGACATCCCCAAGGTATCCCTGTGGATACCCTATGGACCATGCAGTAGAAAATAAGAGATATGGTAAGAACTTACCTTTGTTATCTCTATTTCTACGAAGTCCATAGGGTTCCACAGGGCGCCCACCCTGTTGCCCTGTGCTTCAGCTGGGTTTGGTTCTGGTCACTGGTTTCCAGTCTCCTTCTATGTGAGAGTGTGATTCTTGTGTGTTCCAGACTTCCTTCTCTGTTCTTTCCTCCTCCGGCCTACGGCTTGGTACGAAACAGAGGATGCCTTGGCCTGGGGGCGGGGTATAGGAGAGGAGGCCCCGGGTGCATCCTGGGACCAAAAGTTTAACGGTGTGGTGCCCGACGGCAGAACTATCGCCTATAACCCCAAGGTATCCCTGTAGAACCCTATGGACTTCGTAGAAATAGAGATAACAAAAGGTAAGTTCTTACCATATCTCTTATTATACCATAGTAACATCTGACAAAAAGGTCTAAAAACACTGAAGCAGCAAACTTTGTGAAAACCAATACTTGTCATTCTCAAAACTTTAGGCCATGGCTGTACTCTATCTATATATTATATATTTGTCACTTGTGTGAATAACAAGAGATATGGTAAGAACTTACCTTTGTTATCTCTGTTTCTACGAAGTCCATAGGGTCCACAGGGTTGACCTTGGGGTTATAGCTGGAACAGGATCCATGGGCACCACACAGTTAAGCTTTTAGCTCCCAGGATGCACTTGGGTCCTCCTCTATACCCCGCCCCCGAGCCACAGGCACCTCAGTTGGTAAGCAGCCTAGGCCGGAGGAGAATATGGAACAGAGAGAAGGAAGACTGGAACACACAAGAAACCATACTCACAGCAATAGGAGACGGAAAACCGGTGACCAGCCACACAGCCCATTTGAAGCCAGGTGCGTCAGGGCGGGCGCCCTGTGGACCCTATGGACTTCGTAGAAACAGAGATAACAAAGGTAAGTTCTTACCATATCTCTTGTTTTCTACTTCAGGGTCCATAGGGGGTCCACAGGGTTGACCTTGGGGATGTCCCAAAGCAGTACAACTAAGGGCGGGGACGCTCCTGTGCTGAAAGGAGTACCCGGCGCCCAAAGGATGCATCCTGAGAGGCAAAGGTGTCAAACGCATAGAACCTCAAAAACGTTTGAATTGAAGACCAAGTGGCCGCCCTACACAGCTGAACAGCAGAAGCGCCACGTCTAGCAGCCCAAGAGGGACCCACAGAACGAGTGGAATGAGCCTTAACAGAGGCTGGCACAGGTAAGCCCTCCTGTGCATAAGCCTCACAAATAACGGAACGAAGCCAACGGGCTAACGTTTGTTTGTTGGCAGGCCAACCCCTCTTGTGAAAACCAAAGAGGATAAACAAGGAATCAGACTTCCTAACCGAAGCCGTCCGGTCTACATAAATTCTAAGCGCCCGGACCACATCTAAGGAAGTCTCACCAGCTGAAAGATCAGGGGACTGAAAAGCTGGCACAACAAGTTCCTGATTAATATGGAACTTCGAGACCACTTTGGGCAAAAACTCAGGACGAGTGCGGAGCACCGCTCTGTCCTGGTGAAAAATCAGGAAAGGAGGGCGACAGGAAAGCGCCCCCACTTCAGACACCCTCCTGGCCGAAGCAATTGCCAGGAGAAAAACCGTCTTAAATGTCAGCCACTTGAGCTCCACCGCCTCAAGAGGCTCAAACGGAGGACCCTGCAGGACCCGTAGCACCACCGCCAAGTCCCAAGGAGCCACAGGAGGCACAAAGGGAGGCTGGATCCTGAGAACACCTTGGAAAAAGGTGTGAACGTCTGGCAGTATTGCAATCCGCCGTTGAAACCACACGGACAAGGCGGACACATGAACCTTCAGAGATGCAAGGCGTAAGCCGAGATCCAATCCTGACTGAAGAAATTCCAAGATCCTAGAAACTCGGAACACCTGAGGATCATAAAGTCTGGACTCACACCACTGAAAGTAAGTGTGCCACACTCTGTGATAAATCCGTGCTGAAGCAGGCTTGCGTGCCCTGAGCATCGTACCAATAACCGAACTGGAGAAGCCCCGAGACCTCAAGACGGCTGTCTCAAGAGCCACGCCGTCAAAGACAGCCGACCCAGATCCGGGTAAAGGCAGGGCCCCTGAAACAACAGGTCCCGACGTTGAGGAAGAAGGTACGGAGCGTCGATGGAGAGGCTCCTCAGATCGGAGTACCAAGGACGTCTGGGCCACGCCGGAGCTACCAGCACGAGCATGCCGCCGTCCTGCTTGAATTTCCGCAGAACCCGAGGAAGCAGGGATATCGGAGGAAACAGATACGCCAGGTGAAACGTCCATGTCACCGACAGCGCGTCCACCAGACTTGCACCTGCGTCTCTTGTCCTTGACCCGTAAACGGGCAACTTGTGATTGTGACGGGAGGCCATCAAATCCAGCTCCGGCAGTCCCCACCTGTCCACGAGTAGCTGAAACACCTCTGGGTGAAGCGACCATTCCCCGGGATGCACGTCGTGACGGCTGAGGAAGTCCGCCTCCCAATTGAGGACTCCGGGGATGAAGACCGCCGAGATCGCTGGAATGTGACCCTCCGCCCAAGACAGGATACGAGACACCTCCGACATCGCTGCCTGACTGCGAGTTCCGCCTTGGTGATTGATATACGCCACCGTGGTGGCGTTGTCGGACTGCACCTGTACCGCCCTTCCGTGAAGAGCGGGGCCGGACGACTGCAGGGCCTTGTATACTGCCCGCAGTTCCAGGATGTTGATGGGGAGAAGTGCTTCTTCCGCTGACCAACGACCCTGAAGCGACAAAGAGCCGGTCACTGCCCCCCAACCCCGGAGACTGGCATCCGTCGTGAGCAGGACCCAGTCCGGGATCCAAAATGGGCGCCCCTCGACCAGATGAGCTGTCTGAAGCCACCAAGCCAAAGATAGCTGAACGTCCGGAGACAACACCAGCACCTGAGAGCGGATCCGGTGAGGTAACCCGTTCCATTCTGATAGAATCAGCCCCTGCAGGGGCCGGGAATGGAACTGGGCAAATTCCACCATGTCGAATGTCGACACCATGGACCCCAGAACTCTCATAGCCGAATGGACCGACAGGCGGCAACGGCTCAGGCAACTGCGTATCCGCAGCTGTAGTGAGGCGACCTTCTCCGGAGTCAGGAAGATCCTTTGCTGACGCGAATCCAGCAGGGCTCCCAAATGAACCATCCGCTGTGATGGAATCAGAGAGGACTTTTTCCAATTTATCAACCACCCGTGTGCTTGCAGGCAAGCGATCGTCAGGTGGAGATGTTGAAGCAGTACCTCCGGGGAGCTCGCCAGCAACAGGAGGTCGTCCAGGTACGGCAGTAGCCGTACATTCTGGTTCCGAAGATGTGCGGCCATGACCGCCATAATCTTCGTGAACACCCTCGGTGCCGTGGAGAGACCAAAGGGTAGCGTCCGGAACTGATAGTGGTGTTGAAGGATAGCGAACCTCAGATACCGCTGGTGTGAAGATGCTATCGGAACATGGAGGTAGGCGTCCTGGATGTCCAGGGACACCATGTAATCCCCCGGTTCCATCGCCAGAATGATGGAACGTAACGTTTCCATCCTGAACTTGGGAACTCTGAGGAATTTGTTCAGAGACTTCAAGTTGAGGATAGGGCGATGAGAACCATTGGGTTTCTGCACCAGAAACAGAGACGAATAATACCCCGTCCCTCGTTGTGATAGAGGAACGGGAACAATGACCCCTGCTTTCAGCAAGGACTCTATAGCCTCCTGAACCTGTAACGCCTTGGTCTTGTTCTGAGAAGGACTTGTGCAGAAAAACTGGTGGGGTGGTCTGTGCCGAAAAGACAGGACGTACCCCTGGGAGACCACTTCTCGAACCCAGGCATCCGTGGTGGTATTGTGCCAGCACTGGGCAAATAGAAGAAGTCGGCCTCCCACTCTGAGGTCCCCCAGAGGGAGGCCCGTCCCATCAGGCCGCAGGTTTATCTTCCTGCTTGGAAGAAGGGCGCCGAGCACTCCAGGCTTGCTTCTTGGGTTTAGAGGCCGTCTTACTCGCAGACTGTCTCGGGAAGGACTGACCTTTCGCCTTACCCTGAACCCGAAAGGAACGAAAAGCCGAACTCCGAACCTTAGCAGGCAGTGCCGCCGAAGGGAGGAAGGCCGACTTGGATTTAGCCAGGGTGTCCACTATTTTGTCCAAGTCCGGACCAAATAGTAATTCCCCATTGAAAGGTAAGGCCTCCAGACCTTTCTTTGAATCAGAGTCTGCTCTCCAGGACCGCAACCATAAGGATCGGCGGGCAGACACCGCTGCAGCCGATACCCGCGAGGTCAGCAGACTAGCATCTAAAGAAGCTTCTCCAATGTAAGAAGCGGCGTCCCTCATTTGTCCCAACAACGCCCGCTGGACATCCGGAGCGTCGTCCGGGAAGGTATCTTCCAATGCATTGGCCCACCCCTCAATGGCCTTGGCCACCCAGGAAATGGCCATGGACGGTCGGGCCACCGCCCCGGAGAGGGAGTAAATAGACTTTAAGCAAGTCTCAACTTTCCTGTCCGTGGGATCCTTCAGCGAGGATATCGACGGTAATGGTAAGGTGGCGCCCCGAGTTAAACGGGTGACATGGGAATCCACCGCCGGTGGAGTTTCCCATTTTTTACAATGTGCCTCAGGGAAGGGGTAATTAGAAGCCAACCGCTTCTGAGGAAGGAATCTCTTACTGGGCGCCTGCCAAGCTACCGCCATATGATCCGTCAACTGATCCGACAGGGGAAACACCGCAGAAGCCACCTTAGTTTTTTTGAAACTAGGAAACTTCGACCTAGGAACCGGTGCCTCATCCTCTATAAGAAGAATAGCTCGCACCGCCCTAACTAGTGCTCGCACATTAATGGACGACTTGGTATCCATTTCCTGGACCGAGGCGTCCGAGTCCGTGTCATCAGGGACCTCCCCATCATCTGAGGAACCCTCTGAGTCCGATACCTGAGCAGCCCGTGTCATGAGTGGGCGTTTAGAAATCCTAGAAGGCATGTCAGTCTGCAACATTGACTGAAAAGCCGAGGAAGCGGCCGCCAAATTTTGCACGGAGTTGGAGAGCACATCCACCCATGGTGGAGGCGTCGCCATAGGGGCCTGAAAAGGTACCACAGGCTGCTGCGGCACAGGGGAAGCCTGTATATACATAGGCAACCCCGCATAGGGACCAACTGATTGAGACCCAGGAGGACTCCGCAATAACTGCGGGACACCCGGGGAATGGGGGATGGTCGGCTGGGGCACCGCCCTAGAAGGGAGAGCAGTCGGGACCGACAGACGGTCCGCAATAGACACCAGCACTTGAGAAAACATCGCCCACGGTGGTTCCTGCGCCAGAGAAGGTCTGGATGGACCAGGAGCCACCTGGCATCGACTACACAGGCCATCCTGTGACAAATCCTCCCTATCTACTCCTGCAGAACAGCGTCCGCAGGAGGCCAACACCGGAGCCACTGAGCGCTCAACCTCCTCGTCTGACATGACAGAATATATTATATATCTGGCACCAGGGTAGAAGTAAAACGCATTCACCGGTGTGCTGAACAACAGCCCACAATATGGCACTGAGTAGCACACAACTGTATGTGACGGACCTCACAAATACGTGATCTATATAAGTGAGGTCAGTAGAAACGCCCCTCCCCCACACACCTGCAGGGCTTGTAGGAGAAGTAAAGGGATAGGTATAAGCTGACAGTAAGCGGAAAATAAGCACAGACAGGCAGCACTAGCAAAAGTCACATACCATGCAGGAAGATATACTCACTGCACCTTTACACTACAATCAACCTGCCCAGATTCAGTGTCTGGGAGGGCTATAGTGCTGTGTACGCTGTCCTTAATCAGGGGAGAGGTACACAGGGGGACCGGTCCGCGTGCTCCCTGAGATCTGCTCTGCCACTGGGAAAATGGCCGCTGGAGACCTCAGAGGAGGAGTGGCCGAGGAATCTGCAGCTCAGCGACGCCAGACTGCGTGCTGAAAGGCGCGCTGAGCTGAGGGGAGGAGCCGCTGACAGGGAAGGCTTCCTCCCCTGGCTGGCCATAACCCCAGGGATGCTGGCTTCCCGCTTGCCGGTTATCCCTGGTGGTCTAGTGGTCCCACAGGTTATGGGGGGGCCCGCCGCCACTGCCAGCAGCCTCCGGTCTGTCCCCCGGACCGGAGGCTAAAGGACTGCATTTAAGGCATTCCGCGCGCCGCCGCTAGCCAGCGACACGCGGCTTACCTGAATCCCCGGCGACTCCGGCAGCAGTCCTGGGAGGTAGACAGAGTCCGGCTAGTACGGACTCTGTCCTCCCGCCGCGATCCCCAGATCAGTACTGGCGTCGCGGCGCCAGTCGGGGATCAGAGCGGCAGCGTGGGCGTCTGTACAGACAGCCCTTCGCTGCCGTCTGTAGTAAAAAGATTAAAAATAAATAAAATTTAACTTAAAATAAAAAGCTTCTGGGGGCTGCTCCTGCAGCCCCCCTGCGCGGTGACCGACTCCGGCCGGGCACCAGCTTACACTGAGGTGCCTGTGGCTCGGGGGCGGGGTATAGAGGAGGACCCAAGTGCATCCTGGGAGCTAAAAGCTTAACTGTGTGGTGCCCATGGATCCTGTTCCAGCTATAACCCCAAGGTCAACCCTGTGGACCCCCTATGGACCCTGAAGTAGAAATATTGTTATTTACTGTATTACTATTATTATAGTATAGGAAAAACATTGGGTTAATTCAAACATGTTGGGGTAAATTATTTGTTTAATAGCTAGTTTAGGATATTCATTGAGTGTGACCTGAACCCACATTAAAGGACAATGGGGTCTATTTATATATGAATATTTCTGGGTGCTTTTGGTGGGTACCAGCAAATATTAAGTATCTCAGGAATGTAAGTACAGGGGTATTTCCGCAGAGATCGGAAAATCTTCTGCGGTCCTCTATGAGGGTTGCTTTATTGCCGAATTTATGTTGTATTTGGAGCTTGGCCCTGGTAGCTAATGCTGCATTTTGTAGCCTATGGACTTCATAATGCTCAATATACCACAAGAGTGATCACATGATCATAGCGCACCAAGTTCCTGAAGAAGTCTTACATCGCAGGGATGGATTCCTTTTGGAACCCCGCATTTATTTTTTTATACATCAGGGCATTATTAATTTTCTTATTTCCTCGTTAAGCGGCAATCAGAATTTATAATTATTGTGTCTAAAACCAGATGATTAATAAATATGCCCCAATGACTATTTCTTGTTTCTGTCCTCTTGTAGGACATGAAAATGTTACATTTTTGCGTTCACCACCAAAGAAAAACAGCCAAACATGAAATTGCTGACCTTATCTGGCAGAATTTAATAGTCAAGTTAAACATTCCTAATTCATTTACATTTTTTACAAAATAAATGTCAGACAAACAAAACAAGACACAGGGTGGACACTGACAGAACTCAAAGACAGATCTAGGACAGTATGGCTAAAAGTGCGTATGACTTTTGATAGTCCAGTCAGAATGATACAGAAACAGCACCTGGTGCATGCTGGGAAGTAAATGGATTGTAAACAATGGAATCGTAGAGGTCAACTCTACTGGTGTTAAAGCAAGCGCTGTCCCTGTACTGAGGAATTATTTAAGGCGATAGTGACGACAAGACTCTTCCATCAGAATTCCATGTCACCCTTTAACTGTTTCTCTCGAGATTCCACCCACGCTTTATTTAATGTTCTCTTCATTTCATCATCTCCATCATCATATATCTTCTTCAAAACGTTCATAAGACCGGCACTGGGGTCTCCATCTGTGTCCAGTGATGGTTTGCTAAAGGCAAGAAACAGGTTAGGAATATATTCATGGCATGCTTAATATAAAACCTTAACATCTTCCAACTACTCACAGGCAGATAGCAGCCGTCTGCCAATGTGATTTACCATAGAGATAAACATCGTATTTTCACCATCAATGGTCAACATTCATCATGAGAGATGTGGCGACACCCTGACAACGGAGCAGCTCGTTTAGGCCTGCCTCCTTCACAGCACTGTCACCTATCAATGGTTTCCTACCATCGATGATCACTCTAATTTATGGACTGTCCAAGACTGATCTGAGCAATTACTGATGAGATCACTCCAGGACATCAGGTGGGAAGTTTATTGTGCCAGTTTATAGATACGGCTGTAATATTGGATGCAGATATATAGATCAGAGACTTTCCACATACTTGCCCACTCTCCTGGAATTTCTTGGAAACTCACAAATTTGAGGGATACCTCCTAGGGTGAATCGCGTCCCTATGGCCCTGCCATTAGCGAGTTAATGCTGCAAATCCTGGCATTAGAACGTGTGTAGCGGACCACAATTTACATCCCCCTCCCTGGACCTACCAAACAGCGGAGAAAAAAAAAAAGTAGGTACTAGCACCACTCCTTCAGCGTGGGGAGCCCAGATCTCTTTCCAGCTATTGGTATGAACCAGTGGCTGTCAAACTCTGTCCTAAGGACCCCAAACAGGTCACGCTTTCCAGGTCACCCAGCAGGTGCACAGATGTATTCATTACTCAATTACACATTTTAAAAGATCCACAGGTGGAGCTAATTATTTCACTTGTGGTTCTGTGAGGAGACCTGGAAAACACAAATTGTTTGGGGTCCTAAAGACCAAGTTTGAGAACCTATAGACCAGAGGTTTCCAAACGCAGTCCTGAAGGCTCCCCAACGGAAGCGCATATCCCGGCGGCCGCATGGCCGGGAGTTCGAATCCCGGCAGCGGCAGCCCGACAAAACAGCAGGGCCCGGCAGCGGAAGCCCGACAGCGCTGGAAATCCCAATCGTCCTAAGGTATCTACTAACCTAACGTAACCCCCCCTAACCCTCCTTAGGGGTGTCTAACCCTAACCTACCCCCTGTGCCTAACCCTAATACCCTTCCTCCCCCTAGCCTAGCCCTAACCCTCCCAGGGGGGTGCCTGACCCCAAGTCCCCCCCGGGAGCCCTAAACCTAACCCCCCCCCCCCCCCCCCACGGCTGTCCACTGGTGGCGCCCGGCATCCCTTAGATCGGGATGCCGGGTGCTGGTCTCCCAGCATCGGAAAAGTAACAGGTGTCTAGATTTAGACGCCTGTCATTTAACCCTCGCCGGGATAATACAGTCGGGAAGCCGGCTGTCGGGCTTACGTCAGCCGGCTTCCCGATTGCATCCCCTCCTAAACAGTTCAGGTTTAGCGATATCCATGGTTGAGCACAGGTGGTTAAATCAAACTGACTGAGGTACTAATTAAAGTCACTTTTGCTCAACCATGTATATCGTATATCTCTAAAACCTGGACTGTTGGGGAGCCTTGAGAACCTTGTTTGGGAACTTCTGCTATAGACCATGAACTAATCCCCACTATAACAGTGCTTCAGAACACGTTTGGTCATTTTTAAATACGTTATAGTACTCACATGGATGGTTTAAGAGAGGAGGGGCCCGTGTGCAGCCCTCCTCGTCGCCGGCCGTGCAGTAAACTCTGGCTTTGTGCCAGAGTCTACTTGGCAGGTCTCCGGGAACATGGTGTCCTTGCTATGTTCCTGGAGACATCTCTACTGTCCATATCACAGAGAAAATGGCCGCTGCGCCATTTTCCCAGGGATTTTCAGTATGCAGCACCGGCCGATGCAGGACTCCAGAGAGGCAAGTATAATATTATATGGCTCCCTGGACTCCGGGGCTTGTGTGCACCGCACACCCTGCACTCATTCTAGATACACCAAGGAGTACTCACTCTTTTTCCTTTGTTTGTTTCTCAACTTGTGTCAAAAATTCCCACTTGCTTTCAGCCTTTTTTCTGCACATTACTAGCACAGTGTCAGTCTTCACCTACAGCCATAAAACAAATTAGAATTTAATTATCTATTCACAAAAACTATATAAAAATAAGAAATTTTCTATTAACATGACATAAATAAAACACCACTTCCACTGTTATTTTCTGAGTTCAAGTTGAAACATTATTTTTTCATTGAAAAGAAAACACAAAATAGGCAGTGATTGGTTGGCAGGCTGATTTGTCACCTTCAAAAGTTCTGAAAAACACATAAGTTTTAGGGATAGTGGGGGATATGCAGAGTAGGGAGCAAATAAGAAAAGGAACAATTTGCTCCTGGAACAAACCATGTTACAATGCAAGGGGTGCAAACGTATTTACTTTATCCGTGCAGGGAAAAATACTGACAGCTTTTACATGTAAGGGACAAGTACTGGGCAGCTTTGTTTTTACAATTAAATTTAGAATTAATCTAGGAAATGCCCCTTCTTAACTCTAAATATATCAGCTCTTTTTAAATCTGCCCCCCTAGAGGGCAACATAGTTTCTTCAAGGTGCAAATTGCTCCTTTGTGTTTGATTTGCTCCTAAATGCATAACACCCGTCCTACTTAACTAAAAACAAGATGCTCATCCTCTAGAGATGTAAGCTCTCACAAGCAGGGCCCCCCTTCCTTTGTGTTTTCCTTCCCAACACTACACCCATTTCAGAGTTTCTCAACCTCATGTTCCGGAGCACCGGCGTACCTTAAGTTAGGGCTACTTATCACTGATGCTCACTGTATTGTCAAAAGCTGGGAATGCAATTCTGATTTATACTTGCTGATTGATCATTGTAGAATTTTGCATTGTGGAATTACATATTTGTTGTTGTCTGTATTTTATTAGTGTTAAATGTGTTCTCGGTTCATCCCATATGTACTGTGCTGTGGACCATTTATGGTGCATTACAAATAAATGACAAGATTATCAATAACATTATTTTTTAATACATGGCAAATATCATTGCACAATCTATTTAAAAAATAATTTTGAGAATGGGTCCCCTTTTGTGGAGAAACACATAGGTTCTATACAGTGCTTTTCTGTTTCACTGAGCAAAGCAGTCCTCCAATATATATGTGTGTGATACTGTATGTAGCAGTCCTCCAATGTGTGTGTGTGTGTGTGTGTGTGTGTGTGTGTGTGTGTGTGTGTGTGTGTGTGTGTGTGTGTGTGTGTGTGTGTGTGTGTGTGTGTGTGTGATACTGTATGTAGCAGTCCTCCAAAATGTGTGTGTGATACTGTATTTCAGGGCTTGACAATTTTTTTGCTAAAATCTAGGAGCCACGATGAAAGTGTAGAAGCCAGACCATCATCCCCCCCAAAAAATTACAGGAGTGAGGTCGTCAGCGCAGGCCGGGACGGACACAGGCACAGCAGTCACCACAGGCAACACTCAGCACATGCACTCCTGTGCATGACATGAACACGAAGCTCCGCCGGAGCTTATGAGGATCTGCTTTCTACCTCACTGCAAAATCTAGTAGCCAGGCAGCAAAATCTGGTAGCCATGGTGACCTGGCCCACAGGATTTGTCGAGCCCTGCTGTATATGTAGCAGCCCTCCAAAATGTGTATGATACCGTATGTAGCAGTCCTCCAAAATGTGTGTGATACCGTATGTAGCAGTCCTCCAAAATGTGTGTGTGGTACTGTATGTAGCAGTCCTCCAAAATGTCTGTGAGATACTATAGGCACGAAGCTCCGCCGAAGCTTATGAGGATCTGCTTTCTACCTCACTGCAAAATCTAGTAGCCATGGTGACCTGGCCCCCGGGATTTGTCGAGCCCTGCTGTATGTAGCAGTCCTCCAAAATATATGTGTGTGATACTGTATGTAGCAGTCCTCCAAAATATATGTGTGTGATACATTTTGGAGGACTGCTACATACAGTATCACACACATATATTTTGGAGGACTGCTACATACAGTATCACACACATACATTTTGGAGGACTGCTACATACAGTATGTGTGTGATACTGTATGTAGCAGTCCTCCAAAATGTATGTGTGTGTGATACTGTATGTAGCAGTCCTCCAAAATGTATGTGTGTGTGATACTGTATGTAGCAGTCCTCCAAAATGTATGTGTGTGTGATACTGTATGTAGCAGTCCTCCAAAATGTATGTGTGTGTGATACTGTATGTAGCAGTCCTCCAAAATGTATGTGTGTGTGATACTGTATGTAGCAGTCCTCCAAAATGTATGTGTGTGTGATACTGTATGTAGCAGTCCTCCAAAATGTGTGTGTGATACTGTATGTAGAAGTCCTCCAAAATGTGTGTGTGATACTGTATGTAGAAGTCCTCCAAAATGTGTGTGTGATGCTATAGGCACAAAGCTCCGCCGGAGCTTATGAGGATCTGCTTTCTACCTCACTGCAAAATCTAGTAGCCAGGCAGCAAAATCTAGTAGCCATGGTGACCTGGCCCCCGTGATTTGTCGAGCCCTGCTGTATGTAGCAGTCCTCCAAAATGTGAATCTGTGATACTGTATGTAGCAGTCCTCCAATATATGTGTGTGTGTGCGATACTGTATGTAGCAGTCCTCCAAAATGTCTGTGTGATACTGTATGTAGCAGTCCTCCAAAATGTCTGTGTGATACTGTATGTAGCAGTCCTCCAAAATGTCTGTGTGATACTGTATGTAGCAGTCCGCCAAAATGTGTGTGTGATACTCAGTGTTCTCCCCAGAAACTGTATCCAGCCGGGTGGCATCAAGAAGTAGCCGGGTGGCATCAAGAAGTAGCCGGGTGGGGGCCTTAATAGCAAGAATTACATTTTTAAACCCTGACCTTATAATGATTTAAACTTGAATTAACATTTTATATATTAATTATACTCTTCTTATAAAAAGGCCCAGTCGTCTGATTATGAAAAAGCTGTAAAGTCTGTTGCATCTGGTCCTTTTTATACAGCTCCCAGATACTATTCCCACTTGTAGGCTCCCAAAGTGCCGGGTGGTAGGCTGTTTCTTGCCGGGTGGTGCACCCACAAAAAACAGCCTGGGGAGAACACTGGATACTGTATGTAGCAGTCCTCCAAAATGTGTGTGTGATACTGTATGTAGCAGTCCTCCAAAATGTGTGTGCGATACTGTATGTAGCAGTCCTCCAAAATGTGCGTGTTATACTGTATGTTAGCAGTCCTCCAATATATATGTGTGTTATACTGTATTTAGCAGTCCTCCAATATATATGTGTGTGATACTGTATGTAGCAGTCCTCCAAAATGTGTATGTGTGATACTGTATGTAGCAGTCCTCCAAAATATGTGTGTGTGATACTGTATGTAGCAGTCCTCCAAAATATGTATGTGTGATACTGTATGTAGCAGTCCTCCAAAATGTGTGTGTGATACTGTATGTAGCAGTCCTCCAATATATATGTGTGTTATACTGTATGTAGCAGTCCTCCAATATATATGTGTTATACTGTATGTAGCAGTCCTCCAAAATATGTGTGTGTGATACTGTATGTAGCAGTCCTCCAATATATATGTGTGTTATACTGTATGTAGCAGTCCTCCAATATATATGTGTGTTATACTGTATGTAGCAGTCCTCCAAAATGTGTATGTGTGTTACTGTATGTAGCAGTCCTCCAAAATATGTGTGTGTTATACTGTATGTAGCAGTCCTCCAATATATATGTGTGTTATACTGTATGTAGCAGTCCTCCAAAATGTGTATGTGTGATACTGTATGTAGCAGTCCTCCAAAATATGTGTGTGTGATACTGTATGTAGCAGTCCTCCAATATATATGTGTGTTATACTGTATGTAGCAGTCCTCCAAAATGTGTATGTGTGATACTGTATGTAGCAGTCCTCCAAAATATGTGTGTGTGATACTGTATGTAGCAATCCTCCAATATATGTGCGTGTTATACTGTATGTAGCAGTCCTCCAATATATATGTGTGTTATACTGTATGTAGCAGTCCTCCAAAATATGTGTGTGATACTGTATGTAGCAGTCCTCCAAAATATGTGTGTGATACTGTATGTAGCAGTCCTCCAAAAAAGTGTTAGATACTTCTTAGAATATTTCTTATATTACACCTCCCAAAACTACGTACTCCCAAACTACACTCTGCACACCAATGGCTGCTACCCAACAACTAGGCATGCTTCCAAAGACTAGCAACATCTAGCTGCTGGCTGTCATGATCATCTAAAAACTCATTTATTTTTCATTAACGTTGCTAAAAGAAAGGGTTTTATTTGGGGTTTATTATTAACAGTTTTTGGTTTTTTTTTCTGGACAAACGACCAATGGCGCCAGTTACAGTGTTAAGGCTATATTAGACTTTACAAAACCCAAGGTGAAACCCTGAGAAGTCGCAAAACAATTGTTGAACCAGCTGATCTTGTGAACATGCTTCCTGTCTCCAGGGTTTTGTCTAATAGTTGGGATGAGGACTCTGGTGTCACAGTATGGGCGAGGGATTCAGTGGGTACCAAATTGTAATGTAACAAGCCTACACTTCACCTATAATATTTACACTGATTAAATAGAATGTCCTCTTTATTCTTTCTAACCAAAAGATGGCAATTTGTTTTTAAGGGGGAGATGTATCAAGCCTTGAAGAAAGAGTGGAGAGAGACAAAAAGTACCAACCAATCAGCTCCTAACCGTCCTTTTTCAAGTACAGCCTGTAAAGTGATAGTTGGGAGCCAATTGGCTGGTACTTTATCTCTCTCCAAGGCTCAGTACATCTCCCCCTAAAACTGGGTACAATCAGCCGATGTGTAGAAGATATATCGTCCGATCCAGCGGATCAGGCCAACACATCGTCAACATCAGCCAATGTGTACGCACTACTAACAACCAAGCGCACTCCCACTTGGTCGCCATTCGCATTTGTCAGGTCGGCCCTACATGCAGCTCAATCTGATGATCCAGCTGACAACCCCATGCAGTCGGGCACCGGATCACGTACTGTGTACCGGCCGCCCGATATGTCGGTCTCGTCGGCGGTGGCGGTATGGCCATCCGTTGCATCGCTGGGTACACACATAGTTAAGTGTGTACCTAGCTAAAGTGTAAGAATCCCTACTACTAGTTAGTGAAAATCATAATATATACTCACTTTTCTTGAGCTGTTCTGAGCAGAAATGGGCTTAAGCAGGTTGTTGACAGTCATGGTATGATTCTTCCCATTCAGATCCTTCACTAATAATTCAAAGGACCTGAACAAACAAACAGGTACTTGAGTATACACAAAAATGGGGAATCATACAGGAGAATTTATTTAGTTGACAGCATGATAAACAGAAGCAGGAACTTGTAATGCTCTTATCACAGGCTGAAACTCTGACTGAGACTACCATCTGCCTAGCCAGCTCACATCATGACAATTGCGTGATCGTATCAAAAACACAGTTGGAGATCAGACGCTGAACTCCACAGGTACATAAAACAGACCTTTCAGCTATAAACTTGATCTTCCATACTCAGAAACTATCATAGTGAGATAAAGAAGAGGAATTCAAGTAGTAAAAGTTGGCTGCACAAACCCCCCCTCTTTTTCTCTATGGTAGAGTTGAATTTATAGTCTGCGCTTTGATTCCCTCTCCTCAATATATTATCTGCATCATTTCACTCAAAGCATAACCATTCGGTGTGGGAGCTTTACCTTTCTGTAAACTGGACTTTCACGTTCTCAGCTGGGATGTGTTGAACTCCATTCAAAGTAATGTAGATTTTGACAAACTTGTCAGACTGATCCCACCCTGCGGCAAGAAACACAGATACTGCAGTTGTTACAACAGCATTACAACAGAATCTCTCCTATTTTCTTGGCCAGTGAGCATCAGGCTGTATTTTACATAGACACAAAAGATGAGTTAACAGCAGCACAACTGCAAGTGGGCACACGCCATTGTCTTAAGCTATGTACACACTATACGATCGATCGTCTGATATATAATTCTGACGTGGATCGGAAACATATATCGTGCACATCGTATAGTGTGTATGCCTGATCTGTCATTCATTGAATAGTCCCATCTGCTGTGCTGCACATCAGATGGGGCTATTCACGTCCGACGCAGTGTTGTTACAGGCAGCAGGTAACAATACATTGCGCTGTAGTATGCCAAATTGTGTAATGTGTATAGTGACATGATGCATCGTTCCATTGCATCGCTGGGTCGCACTGTTTTATAGTGTGTACCCAGCTTCAGATCTCCCAAGTATCTTCCAACGCAATCTGCTTTCTTCTACAGGTGGTGGCTGAACCAATTAAAAGAGAATGCCTTCCATATCTTTTCAGACTGAAAACTAAAACAAGCACAGTGGCATAGTGGTTAGCATTACCACCTCATGGTACTGAAGACCTCATTCAGACCTGCTTGCTAAATGCGTACACTCACTCGATGCGTATGCAAATCCAGCTAAGTGACAGCAAGGCAGGCGATCGCACGGCAAGGCATAACCACGCCTACTATGTCTTGGCACGAAATCGCTTTGTGTATGCAGACGCCCACCAGCCTGTCTTAAGACACCCACTTGTGTACGTCATCTCCAGGAAGTGTATGCAACCATCGGTACATCGAGGACCATCGGAAGCGAACGCAGCGCTTGTGACTGACTATACCCTACCGCAAGCACTTCAGTGTGAAATAAAACCAGGTGACGTGTACTATGACACTGCCTCTTAATTATGCAAACATCTGAAACGGCGTTAAGATGCTCAGGCCTGCCTGCGTTCGCATCTCCACTCCCCCATTTCTAGCGGGCTTCCCATCACCACCCACAAACGGCTTCTCCTGTCACTCACTCTGCTGGGCTGTCTATGCGCATCAGTGGACGCTTCCCGATCGCTCACACTGATTCGCGCACTGCGATGTGTACGCCTGCGCACAATGCGAACCATCGGCAGCTACAAGCGAACACATCCTAGCAAGAGGGTCTGAATCCGGTCCAGAGGACACAAGTTCCCAATTCCCAGTCATGGCATATCTGTGCTGAGTTTGTATGTTCTCCTCATGTTTGCATGCGTTTCATCCACATTTTGAAAATAACATACCGGTAGGTTAATGAGATTCTGACAAAAATAAACCCTGGAGTGTATGTGTGCGCAGTGTTCTCCCCAGGCTGTTTTTTGCGGGTGCACCACCCGGCACTTTGGGAGCCTGCAAGTGGGGACAGTATCTGGGAGCTGTATAAAAAGGACCAGATCCTACAGACTAATCCAGTTTTATTATAATCAGACGACTGGGCCTCTAATAAGAAGAGGAGAATATATACAATGTTATTTCAAGTATAAATCATTATAAGATCAGGGTCTAAAATATTTTATTATTGAGATTATTAAAGCCCCCACCCGGCTACTTCTTGATGCCACCCGGCTGGAAAAATTCCTGGAGTGTGTGCGTGCGCGCTTACCCTGGAGTGTGTGCGTGCGCGCTTACCCTGGAGTGTGTGCGTGCGCGCTTACCCTGGAGTGTGTGCGTGCGCGCTTACCCTGGAGTGTGTGCGTGCGCGCTTACCCTGGAGTGTGTGCGTGCGCTTGCTTGTTAGGGAAGTTAGACTGTAAGCTCTAATGGGGCAGGAACAGATATGGATGACATATTCACTGAAAAGAGCTGCCTAAATTGTAGGTACTATAGAAATAAATGAGAAGTCTTCTAATCGTTGCTAAGTGCAAACATTTGTGCTGTAGAATGGAAAGGATTAAGGGCCTTATTCAGAAGTGGACGCAGTAGCGGCGGCTACTGCGTATTTATGGTAATGCCACAGCAGATAAGCTCACCGGCTGCGGCCCTCTAATTATTTCTATGGCGCCACAAGGGTTCTGCAGCGCCTAACAAAGCAAATAAACAAATATGCAAAAGCAAGAAAATAGATACTGCAGGACAAGTACATGGTTTATAAACATTGCTATATTAGCGGTCATAACAACCAAATCAGCAGCAGGGTGGCAGAAACCAAGGGTTGTGCGCTGTTGTAGGGAGTAGATGATATTAGTAAAAAAAAAAAAAAAATGTAATTACATTAGGGAAGAGGGCCCTGCCCATGAGAGTTTAATCCGACAATGTGCACAAATAGTCGAACAATCGAGTAGACATCGACCGCACAATCAGACATTAGTGCAGACATCCACTGATTCTTATTGAACCAATAGGCTAAATTCTGATGAACAGCCTTAGAACGGAATCGGTATGATATCCCGGCTGCCGCATGGCCGGGAGTTCGAATCCCGGCAGCGGCAGCCCGAAAAATAGCAGAGCCCGGCAGCGGAAGCCTGACAGCGCTGGAAATCCCGATCGTGGTAAGGTAAGTATCTACTAACCTAACCCCCCTAACCCTCCTTAGGGGTGCCTAACCCTAACCTCCACCCCCTGTGCCTAACCCTAACCGCTCCCTTCCCCGCTGCCTAAACCTGAGTCCCCCGGGGGGATGCCTAACCCTAACCTCCCCCCGGGGGTGCCTAACCCTAACCCACCCTCCCCCTAGCCTAACCCTCCCAGGGGGGGGGGGGGGTGCATAACCCTAAGTCCCCCCCGGGAGCCCTAAACGTAACCCTCCCCCACCCCGCGGCTGTCCGCTTGCGGCACCTGGCATCCGCTCGATCGGGATGCCGGGCACCTGTCTCCCGGCGTCGGGAAAATGAGCAGCGTCTAGATATAGACGCCGGTCATTTATCCCACGCCGGGATAAAGCAGTCGGGAAGCCGGCTGCCGAGATTCCAGCAGCCGGCTTCCCGATTGTATACCCTTAGAACACAATGGCTCCTTTCTCCTGCAGTCACTGATTTTAGTTTCTAGTTTAAGATAGAAAGTGAAACCACATTGTGGTTTTTATTTGTGTTTACCGTAATTGTTGATTTTCACTGTATAAGAGCTGGACATAGGAGGGACAATGGCAGACGGCTTCTGAACCTCCACAGAATCCCCTACTTCTTGCTGCGGTTTGTCAGATATTTCTGTCTCCAGTTTCCGTTGCTCCACAAGCAGCACATCCCGAACTCGTTTCCTAGTAGCCTTCGCCAGCAGCTGCTTCACTTCATCCAGATCCTTCTGAAGCTGGGGACAAATGACCTTATTTTTAGAGCTTATCTACAAATTGAATTAAATCAGGGATGTGCAGCCAGCCCTGTCATTAATGATTAACATAATTCAAAGAAGATACTTATGACACATATATATTACTTTATATTATTCTGATCATTTGTACAGTGGAAATAGAATTTGTTTGGGAGGCACGAGAGCGGTGCCTCCCGCTGAGAATAGTAAAGGAGATACAGTGGGGTGTGGGGCCAAGCCACGGGCAGTAAAAGCCCATTGAAAAAAAAAAGCAGGAGAAGTGGCACCTATACAGGGGTCTCATTGACATAGACGTGCTTTCCGCCCACATTAGAGCACACCACTGTCAGTGAGGCAGATGTGATTGGGCATCAGATCCAGCACTGACAGTGACTGTATCCGGCTGTCACCGTCAGTGCTGGACTCTGTCTGGGAGAGTGTCAGTTTGCAGGTCCCAGGTAGGCAGCATGTGATAGCATCACACCCGCTATTATGTAAACTGAAGCCATGGACAACATATTTAAATATGTTGAGTATACCCAGCTATTGCAAAAATCAGTACATCCTGAGTAGTTCAGATACAGGTGACTGTATTTCTAGTTATTGTGCTGTTGGCTTTGTGTATTCCTGTGCTGTAAATTCTATTGAGATACAGGGGAGTGTATGTTATTATGCAACCTGCCAACTGAATGGTGGATTTAAGGTACCTCTTTCAGGTCCATATACTATATTTGTGTGTAAATCTGGCTCGGATACTAGAGAGTGCCTTACCAGCCACTGACCTCACCGCACACCACTGAATTAAATGCAGGTCTTAAATGTCTGTATAAGCTTACAAATGCTACGCCTGTAGCTCTGACTAAGTCCAGACTGCACTTACAATTACCACTGTCGTCTGCGGAAGAGGTGAAGACCCCAAAATATTGCGCAATACATCGTTTGGAAAAACATCTACTCCAACAGAAAAACCTGTCCCTCCTTCTGACTGAGTTGTAGCTTCTTGATATAATTTTATGAAGATACAGACTGGCAGAGTACAATGCACAAATAGTATAAACGTTTAACAAAAAAAAGGGAATTGTGCTCCAAATAGAATATAAGCATTTAGAATATAAGCATTTGTCTGCACACAGGCTAGAGACCAAATTACAATAAAATCTGGAAACATTCTGCGCATACATATTGATCGTCATGGTCATTGGACAATACAAGTTGCTATACAAGTAAAACTCTGTGTATGGACTCAAGTAGTCAGAGTCACTGGCAATTCTAGCATGGCAGAGGTGGCTGCAACCAGCATACCTGGCTTACAGCAGCAAAATAAATATCTTCCCCCTCATGGTATGTAAACACATTATTTTATATACTGGTAGGAACTAAGCCATGCATGCTAGGACTTGTAGTCCCACAACAGTTGAAGATCACTGCTGTCTGACCTGACCCTAAGGTGCACCATCCTTAGGGTTACCAGAGTCAGCACCTGTGTCCATGCAGGAATGTCTCAGAGATCCCCAGTAACCAGGAGGTTCTGACCCTCATCACCATGCTTCTGGGTAGGTACAGTAACTGTAAGACCTCTCACCTCCAGTAGAGTAGAGTCCATCGCGGAGGAGTTAAAGCACCTATTCCAGGGAGAAGCCGGTCTTACGAGCGGAAAACGCCAGCAGCAGGGGTGTCACAAGACACGAGTCTCTGGAACCTTCCGCCGCCGAGTGACGTCACCGCCCTATCTCACGCCCTCCATGAACCGACCCCTCACTGGGCATATTCCAATAGGTAGTAATAGTTCTAGAAGGTGCCAGTCTGACTCTGGACTGTCTTTGTAGTCTGCTGGTAGCGGCCATTTTGCCGGAGACCGGTAGTGCAATTTATCGAGGAGTTAAATATACTCCAGTCCAGTCTCATAAAACTTCAAAAACATATCACCCGGGCTGTTTGTCCTGTTGTTCCGTACTTAGCATTACCGGTTTCCCCTCTGTACCTGTGCTGGGTGTTATCTGCCGGCTTCCTGCTGCTCACACAGGCCGGCGTACTCCAGGGTGTTACCTGCTGCCATGCTGCTCACCCAGGCCGGCGTACTCCATCGGGGCATTGCTGGTAGCAAAGGAAGAGGCCTGGGCCGCCGCAGTAACTCTGGCTCGGGGAGTGGTGTGTGCAGGGCTCACGGTGACTTGCTATATTAGTAACATATCTGTGAACCGGGCAGCGGCCATTGCATAGCAGTTCTGTGGTAGGTCAGATAGCCATCTCCTGTATTGTAGTGCACATAAACGTGTCTTCTTACACCTATTTTTTTACGCCACAAAACGTGAGGCGCCTGCTAGGACTTAAACACACTTCGCGATATAACAGATTATATATCTCATTCCGGCACAGATCTGAACGATATATATTGGCCACATCGCTAAGTGTGTATGCACTATTGTGCGTTCAAGTGAGTCGGTCGCATATTCTAATCTGTGCAGTGGCGTCACAAGGGGGGTGCGGGCCGCACCGCGTGGGTGACGCCAAAATCCGACTCATCCCCGCACCCCCACCCGCCGCCACACTTGTGTTCTAAGTGTCTGTTGAACTGGTATTGGGGGAGAGTTCGCGGAGCTGCGCATTAAAAAAAATATATATTTTTTTGGGGGGGGGGCAGTGTTGTCACCAAGAGTTACAGCATCGGGTGCCACCAACCCTGGCGACGCCTCTGCTGCTGTGCTTGCATGACAGATTCGGCGGCCGACACCATAGCTCTGGATGCGGTGGGGGAACGATATATTGAGCGCTCGTACACCAGATCGTGCATTGTGTACAGACTGGTATATTGTGACGTCGCTGGATACATACATTGTCTAGTGTGTACCCAGCATTAGACACTCCGCCATGGCTAGCAATTCCCGTGCTTGCCTACTTTCTCCTGAATTTTGCGTCTCAGTCGCATACAAATTTGCTTAGCGCCCTAGGGCAGAGGTTCCCAAACTCTCCATTACAGTCCATGTTTTAAGGATTTCCATGCTTCAGCACAGGTGACTTAATTAGTACCTCAGTCAATTTGATTTAACTATCTGGACTCAAGCTTGGCTATCCTTAAATATTGGACTGTAATGGCAGAGTTTGGGAACCTCTGTCCTAGGTATTTAGGATTAGTATTTTTGTTGCAAATGACTTGATATAAAGTTGCAGATTTAGCACAACGATGCATAGTTTTCTTGAGCTTTACATCTTAATTTGAGAACTTAGAATTTAGGATGTGTTTTTGTCGCTAAGGAATTGGTGTATATAGATACAGATTAAGAAGCATATTTTAAGGAAAGATTGCATGGCACTGCTAAGTCACAAAGTCCATGTGGTGCCAAATGGGTATATTTGGCGCAATTTCAGGATAGGTGCAAGGGTAAATTCAAGGAGGGGGTCCGTGTGCAGTCACTACTTGAACATGCAAGACACTGACTGGGTCAGCACATGGAAGCCTGTCTGCCTTGACCACAATTAAGCTGACAAGCAACCCCGGATAAGGGACAGCAGGGCACATGCTGATAAAGAGAACATCTTCCTGCCACAAAGCTGAGGATCAATCCACTCATATCTGTGGATAGAACTCCAACCCAGGACTTCTGCACATGGGCATATCTATAATGGTTGCAGGTTGGGTTGTGTGGTGCATTTGGGCCAGAGTCCAGGGAGGCTCACACCACACAAATCACCCATAAAATGGTGCGGCAACCATTTTCCCCAGAGACCCGCATATTGCACCCATTCACAATATCTCTTCGTTGGCACAGAAGGTATATTGGGAACATGGCACGGGCACAATTTTGCCAGTGAACGGAGCATACACGCTTTGACAGTGCCAGTCTCCTGAGATCACGTGCTGGTGAGGGGCGGTGCACACAGCCCCCTCTCCTCTCAAACCTCCCCTGCTTCAGCAACTTTTTAACACCAGAGAAATTAGCAGTTTTGATCAGTACTATAGTGTAAATAATGAGAGATATGGTAAGAACTAACCCTTGTTATCTCTCTTTCTTCGAAGTCCATAGGGTCGACCTTGGGGTTATAGGTTGGGAACCAAGTCCGGGCACCACGCAGTTAAAGCTTTCAGCTCCCAGGATGCACTGGGTCCACTCTCCCTATAACTCCGCCCCCAAGCCAGAGGCACCTCAGTTTGTAAGTAGCCAAAGGCCGAAGGAGGAAAGAGAGAGGAGACTGGAACACTCAAGAATCACAGAGGAGACGGGAAACCGGTGACCAGTAACACAGCCCATATGAAGCCAGGTGCGCCAGGGCGGGTGCCCTGTGGACCCGGAAGAAAGAGATAACAATGGGGAAGTTCTTACCATATCTCTCATTTTCTTCAGGGTCCATAAGGGGTCCACAGGGTTGACCTTGGGGATGTCGCAAAGCAGTCCTTGTAAGGGTGGGGACGCTTCTGTGCTGAGAGGAGAATCCGTTGCCCAAAGGAAGCATCCTGAGAGGCAAAGGAATCCAATGCATAGAATCTTTGAAAGGTCTGGACAGAAGACCATGTGGCCACCTTGTAAGGCTGAACAGCCGAGGCGCCACAGTGAGCCGCCCATAAGGGGTCCAAAGCCCGAGTAGAATAAGCATCAACAGAAACCGAAACAGAAAGGCCTTCCAATGTTGAGGCCCCTGAGATAGACATACGAAGCCATCCAGCCAATGTTTATTGGCCGGCTGGCCATCCTTTCCTGTGAAATCCATAGAGCACAAATAAGGAGTCTGATTTCCGGAAGGAACTGGAACGGACCACTTAAATCCTGAGGCCGGACCACAGTCAATGAGGCCACACCAGCCGAGAGGACTGGTGACTGAAATGTCTGTACTGTAAGTTCCTGAATAATATGGAACTTAAAAACCAATTTAGGAAGGAACACAGGGCCTGATTCAGACCCGGTCGCAAGCGATGAGCGCTCGCAACCGGGTTGATGGTGGCCCACAGCGCATGACGGAGCCGACTCCGTTGTGCGCATGCGCGAGATCCAGCTAGCAACGGGCAATCCGTCGCTCCGGGTCTCGCACCAAAGGGGGCGGAGCTGTCAATGTTGAGTGACAGCTCGCCCCCTTTGGTGGGCGGGCCAGGGGGGGGTGGCTGCCGAGTGATGTCAGTGGAGAACTTCCGGCTCTATTAGAGCTGAAAGGTCTCTGGGGCTTGCGATGAACGAGACCCTACAAGGGTCTCGTCGCAAGCCCGATGGTCTTAACCATCGCGACCATCATCATGGCCGCTCGCTATAGCTGTGGGTGGTCACCCACAGCTATGCAAGAGGCCGCTCCAAAAAAAAAAAAAAAAAGCCCGGCCCTGATTCAGAGCTTGCGCTCTGTCAGAACGAGTGGCTCTGAATCAGGCCCACAGGGTGAGTGCAACTCACAACCCTGTCCTGGTGAAATATCCAGAAGAGGGAGCTACATGAGAACGCTCCCAATTCCAACACTCTCCTGGCAGATGCAAATGCCATAAGAGAGTCTAAGCCAGGGGTCTTCAAACTTGGCCCTCCAGCTGCTGTGGAACTACACATCCCAGCATCCACTGCCACCTTTTTGATATAACAGCATGCTAAAACTATGTGCAGTGCATGCTGGGATGTGTAGTTCCACAGCATCTGGAGGGCCAAGTTTGAAGACCCCTGGTCTAAGCTATAGACCACGTAAGGACGATCAAAGCTAGTGGTTCAAATGGAGGCCACGAAGAACCACTACCAAATCCCAAGGAGCCCCTAGGGGGGATAAAGGGAGGCAGAATCCAGAAAACACCCTGAAGGAGGGCCAGTCCCTCACCTGGGACTAGAGCAATTCCACATCCTAACCATACTGACAGTGCGGGTCTCTGAACTATCAGGGAGGCCAGGCGGAGGGCTAGACCCAAGCCAGCTGGAAGGAATGCCAGAACTTCTGGAAATCCTACACACCTGAGGATCATAGCGACAGGCACGATACCATAATTATTATGTATGCCGCATTCTGAGGTAGATCCCAGCAAAAGCTGGCCTACACGCTCTAAACATCCCGATGATGACAGAGCCAGAGAAGCCTTAGGACCACAGTAGGGACGCAGTCAAAGACAAACGATCCAGGGAAAGGCAAGGACCCTGAGACAACAGGTCCGGACATTGAGGCAGTAGGAACGGAGAGTCAATGGAGAGACTCTGAAAATCTAAGTACCAGTGACGTCTGGGTCAATCTGGAGCCACCAGTAGAACAGTACCTCCGTATTGATTGAACTTCCGAATAAACCGAGGAAGAAGGGAGACCGGAGGAAACAGGTACACAAATTTGAAGGACCACTTCACTGACAATGCGTCACCGAAGGTTGCTTCAGTACCTCTAGTTCTGGACCCTAACTGTGTGTGATAAGAGTCAGGAGGACCACCTCTGGGAGGCCCCCTCTGCTCACTAGGAGTTTAAACCTCTCTTGGAAAAAAAAAAAGACTAGTCCCTGGAATTCACGTTGTGACGGCTGAGAAAATCTGCTTCCCAATGGAGAACTCCTGGAATGAACAATGCAGAGATGGCCGGGAGGAGACCCTTGGTCTCTGTCAGAATGTGTGACATTCCTGTCATTGCTGCCCAATTTAGAGTGTCTCCTAGATGGAATCCACTGTTGTGACATTGTTGGACTGAACCTTTACAGGTTTACAGAGAAGTATGTGTTAGGCCAGAGCGAGGGCCCAAGACATCTTGAAGTTCCAATAAATCGAGTGGCAGGGTGGAATCAACAGACGTCCAGCTGCCCCGAAAGGGATGCGGACCTGTCACTGCGCCCCAGAGACTGGCATCTATTGTAAGGATTACCCAGTACGGGATCCAAAAAGGGGCGACCCTTGGTGATGAGATGGCCATAGCCACCAAGATAGAAACAGACGCACCTCCAGTGAGAGCATCATCGTCTGAATAGTGATCCGATGGAAAAAAACCTGTTTCATCTGGAGAGGATCAGTTTTTGCAAAGGCCTGGAATGGAACAGAGCATATTCCACCCTTCCGAAGGTAAGACACCCTGGATACCAGAACCCGCATTACTGAGTGTAATGACACTTGTCGACTGTGGAGACATCCTCAGAAGGATTCTCTGATTCTGAGAATCCAGCAGGTCTCCCAGATGAATCATACCCTGTGAGGGATTCAGGGAGGACTTTTTTACAGTTGATTAACCATTCGTGCTTATGAATGAAAGCAATGGTTAACTGGAAATGGCTTTAAAGCACCCTGGTGATCCTGCAAGAGCAGGAGGCCATCCAGATACAGGAGCAGTCGGATACCCTGAACAGATGGGCTGTCATAAAAGCCATAAATCTGGTAATCTCCGGTGGGGCTGCGGACAGTCCAAAGGGTAGAGCCCAAAAATAGGAAGCGTTGCTGCGGTGAGAGGACTCTATAGGTACCTGAATATCCAGCGATACCATAAAGTCCCCAGGTTCCATAGCTTGGATGATGGAGCGTAGGGGTTCCCTCCTGAACCTAGGTACCTTTTAGGAATTGGTGCAGAGATTTCAGATAGAGGCTAGGCCAATGAGGACCATTCGGCCTCTGCACAAGAAAGTAGAATAACCAGTCCCTCACTGAGATAGTGGAGCTGGCATAATTACCCCTGCTTACCGCAAGGACTGCATAACTTTCTGGATTTGTAAGGCCTTGTTCGGGTCTGAAGGGCCTGTATAGCCAAACATGTGGGGAGGCCATCTGAGCAATGAGAGCATACCCGTGAGAGACGTCAACTCTTACCAAAGCGTCCGTGGTGACTTGACACCAGCACTGGGTGAACTGAAAAAGTCGGTATCTCACTCTGGGATCCCCCAGATGAAGGCCTGTCTCATCAGGCTGAAGGTGTATCCTCGGGTTTAGAAGCAGGGCGACTGGAGTTCCAGGTCTGCTTGGTCCGGGTATGGCGGCCCTCTTGGAGGCTGACAGTCTAGGAAAAGATTGGCCTTTAGGCTTACCCTGAGGACAAAAGAACTAAACAGTTGTAGTCCGAGGCCTTGTAGTGGAAGTAGCTGAAGGTGGAAATGTCGTTTGTGATACTGCCAACATTGCTCCAATCTTGACAAGGTCAGGGCAAAACAAGATATCCCCATTATAGGGTAATCCATTTTAAAGCATATCTTGGGAGTCCACCTCTGCCTTCCAGGAGCACAGCCATAGGGTATGGTGGGCAGATAGTCGTGGCCGAAACCCTGAAGGTTAGGAGACTGGCATCCAATGTTGTTACTCCAATATATGAAAACTGCATCTTGAATGTGAGCAGTAAGAGACATCTGATGCCCAGAAGTTTTTGAGGGAAAAACGGTCTACAAATGCATCAGCCCATCTCTCAATAGCATTAGCCACGTAAGTGATAGCGATGGTTGGACGGGCAACAGCCCCTGAAAGTGAGTATATTGATTTCAGGCAAAGCTACCACCTACGTATCTGTAGAACCCGTCAGAGCAGGGATGGAAGGCGTAGTAGCGCTCTTAATCAGACGAGTAACATGAGAATCCACCCCAGGAGGTGACCCTCAGGGAATAGGTAACATGAGGCCAAACGCTTTCGTGATACCTCCAATCTGGCAATTGCCAGACCCCTGCCATGTGATCCACCCGCTGGTCAGAGAGGGGGAAAACAGCCGAAGACACTTTAATGTGTAAACTGAGGGTGATTTGATTTAGGTGCAGGTTCAACATCCTCTATAACTAGGATGGACTTGACCGCCAGCACCCAAGCAGGGATAACAATACATGTGTTAGGCTCAAAACATCATCCAGTACTCCATTAGCTGACTATCTGTGTTAGACAGCAATGCAGACTGGGAAGTAACCACAGGGCATTTATTACACCATCTTGTGTTTCTTAGAAAAGACATCCACCCAGGGTGGCTGTTGTGGTAATCCCTGCAAGGGAAATGACAGACTGTCGTGGTACCTGAGGAAAATGCATGTACTGTGAAGAACCCCAGTAGGGAGCGAGTCTGTCACAGGGGTAAACCGCAAGATCTGCGTGATACCCTGAGAGGGAAGGGTAGCATGTTGAGGTAACCCCAAGTGGGTTATAAATATGGGGGCCGCCAGACGATCCGCAATGGAGGTCTGGGTTTTTGAGAAAATAAACCGCCCAAGGGGGTCCTGTAAGGGGCCTGGCCCCTTAGACATAACCGTTCCTGAGTCAAATCCTCCGTACTCACACCTGCAGCACATGACTTGCAGGATAGCAAAAATTGGTTCAGTATCATGCTCTATTTCCTGGTCAGACATATCTGACCAACAATCATTGTGGAAATATCAAGCAGCGCTATACTGGTCCTGACTGACGCTAAGATTAGCTGCAGGGACCCATTATCAGCGTATGCAACAGTTTCATCTAAAATATGGCAACATGCAGCACGCAACAGTATGTGAGCAACCTCACAAATATTGTCAAGTTTGTATATAGGTGAGGTCTCAGAACCACCCTAAGTACACCTGTATTAGGGCACATTGTAAAGAAAAAGGGATAGATATACAACAGGTGAGAGAAAAAGCAGTCAGCACTAGCATAAGTCACATACAATGCAGAAATATATGTGCATAAACATTACATATAATATACTGCAAATGCCGCTACATTCAACTGCCCAGATTCAGTGTCTGGGCAGGCTATAGCGCTGTGTACACTGACCTAATTGGTGAGGTATGCAGGGGGACTGGACTGTCATCCTAGGAGATCTGCTGCTGGCCGCCTGGAGACCTCAGAGAAAGTGTGGCCCACGGAGGAATGCAGCTCAGGCACTCCAGAACACACACTGGAAAGGCACGCTGAGCTGAGGAGCCGCTAGACAGGGAAGGCTGCCTCCCCTAGCTAGCAATTAACCCCTGGGATGCCGGCTCCCGCTGTGAACTTCAAGTCCCTGGTGGTCTAGCGGTCACACGGGGTTTGCCTCTGCAGAGGGGGGGGCCGCCGCCGCTAGCACCTCTGGTCTGTCCCCAGAGCTCGGAGGCAGGAGACTGCAGGATACGCAAGCGGTGACCCACGATCTTACCTGTCCCAGTCGATCCAGCTGCAGCCTTGGGATACCTCCAGAGCCCAGCTAGTACAGACTCTGGGGTTCTGCAGCGATCCCCAGATCTGTGCTGGCAGGGTGTAGGAGTGGCTGCTTGGACATCCAATGAAGTCGCTCTGAAGTTCTAAAAATAAAATCTAAAATAACACACACACACACACTTAGGGGCTGCAAATCAGCGTAAAAATTTACCCCAGAAGACAAACTAGAGGGTTGAGGTCCTGTGGGCATGTACATAAGTGCCAGGCCCACTCCAAGAGTGATGACTTTTGGGGGTGGGGGAGTCTTAAAGACACCCTCTTTGGGTACACACTAAAGTGCTCTCCACGGTTCAATACCCTGCTCAGGACCTAGAGTGAAGACCACCTGGGTTATAATACATGGATGTAGAACTATATTTTGAGGCAATACAAGAGGGGGATACTACTCTTGCTTTTCTGAAAGGGCACCACACCATTGATGAGATATTACCCTTTGTAGATTGTTGGAAGTTCTGAACCTGCAAAGGTACACCAGGGCAGAGGTCTAAATTTATATACTGATGTAATTTCCCCAAATTCTACTATTACAGTCCAGGTTTTATAGCTAGCCATGCTTGAGCATAGGTCACTTAGTACCTTTGATTTAACCATCTGGCCTCTCCCTGTATTTTACAACTTTTTTGTACATAGGATAGCCAGAGGCAAATAACACTGATTTCCCTGTAAAAAAAAAAAAAAAAAAAGTGAATCTTTTCGTTATCCTACAATTTGTATTTTACCACATCTTATGAACTTCTTTCCAACTCCAGATGAGACTCCACTGGCAGGACCAGGGCTCACTTCAATTGCAAAGTCAGTTATGATTCCAGATTTGAGAGCCCTGTTATATTATCCATACCAGACAAGACCTTTGTACAAGGCCTGCATTACTCAGGTTCTCATCCCTCACTTGAGTCTTGCATGCAAAATGAATTAGCTCAACCTGGTCTTACAAGGAGCTTCTCAAGATATCCCCATGGTCTTACAAGGGAAGATTCTAAAGAATGTGGAAACTAAGTTGTCAAAGTCAGTGACAACTCCTACAAACTATGGTCATTTTACCTAGACACACACCCTTCTCCAACACCTGTGCTGGATAATCTGTAGTCTCACAGCACTGTCCCTGGTATTGTGTCCCACTCCATTTAGAGTGCAGTACACATCTCCCATGGATCTGAAGCATCTGTTTTGACATGTCCTACCAAACATTTGCTATGAAACAATACTCCCGTTACATTTAACTGTAATCGGTTGATGCTCTCCCCTCCTTTCCTGACATAAGCTCAAACACTGCAATAAGTAGGATTACATTTGTGTAAAGTGAGGTATTGTATTCTACCCAAAGACCATTGTACCTGTAGACCCTAGTGGTAGGCCCCTAAACACAATGTTTCAATCTATTGCAGAGGTTCTCAAACTCAGTCCTCAGGACCCCAAACAGTGCATGTTTACCAGGTCTCCTCACAGAATCAAATGAACTAGCTCCACTTGTGGATGTTTTAAAATGTGTCAGTGGGTAATGAATACACCTGTGCACTTACTGGGTGACCTGGAAAACATGACCTGTGTGGGGGTTTGAGAACTACTGCTTTATTTAATTGGAGTTCTTTCAAAGAATTTTCAGAAGTCTGCTCATCCCAGTTTGTAAACTTTAGAACAGAGATTACTTGTAATACCTTTAGTGGAACGGTAAATTGTGAGATTTACTATTCCAGGAAGCATTCATAGGTCAGGTATGTCCAACTTCCAGTAGGCAGTGACTTAATTTCCACCTCAAAACTAGCCATGATCTACTACTGCACTTTCCTATCCATAATCACTTTACATTTAGTTGAAAAGCCAAAAGTTAATTTGGGCACAAATGCCAGGGCCCAGTGTTGTGGGCATGTAGTTCTCCTTACTGCAATGGGATGCAGGCTCCTCTGCTGCATTCTCCCACTGTCTGAGGTGGCAGGCTGGAAGCAAGGGACAGCCTGCATACTACTTGCCCTGACACTACTGCATATACAAACATGTCCAAAAAAAAAAAAGTATTAAACAAAGGAATGAACAAGTGACTTCCAATGGTATATGTATTCAATGCAATATTAACATTCACATGTTGGTGCCAAGTATTTGCAGCAGAGTGATCAAAGCATCTTGGGACATTAACCTGTCATTTGTGACTGAATTCAAATTGCCAACTCACAAGCTGGCATGGTAAAGTGGTGATACCAGTAAAATATTACATGCAGATAAACAGTAACAAAGTAGTCTTTATTGTATGCATGTCATAAGATACATACAAGACATTCAGCCACCTTCCTACACAAATTTAACACAGCTTTACATAAAGAACCTAGTAACTTTGCAGGAGTGCACTTCAGAGGGTTTTGCATCTTGGTCCGTGCAGTTGTTTGGAGACCTTCATTCACCAGATCTAGTGATCAGAAGTATATTAGTTTCAGTATCATTAGAGCAGCCATGTTGAAGACTAGCATTGATAGGGTCAGTACTTTTACTTTCATCTTATTATCAGTGAGAGAGTTCAAAAGTAATAGTCATCATTCCACAATGAGGGGGGGGGGGGGAGGAGTTATAGGCAGCACGAGAACTTACCAGTAACAGTAGCTGCAGGAAGCCTCACTGTGCCTCCAGGAAAGTCTGAATAAATTACAAGAGATGTTAGTGCTCAAACATTGGTTTATTTCTAGACAGAAGATGCATGAACAATCAGTAGTGCAGTTTAGTGTTGCTGCTAATAGTCTCCCACTGTAATTTCAGAAAAGAGTGGAACGGTAAATGATGAAATCAGTGTATTTCATATGGCAGAATCATTTTCATCATTAGTTACAGAGGGTTTAAGGGTATATATTAGGCTAAAGTTAAACCAGCTATTAGTTAAGCTAGTACTTACATTTACTGTATCCAGAGATCCTGTAAAGAGTAAAATATGCCATTACTATGCTTTCTATGTAGCAGAAGTATTTACATTGCAGTATTAGTCTGCATCAGTGAGTCATGTTATCCTCAAAGTGATCAGAGACCTGATTCATCAAGTCATCATTTACAGACCATGTCATACAACACCCAGATATCAGGTAAGGCTGGGTGCACTACATAGGTTACAGTGTGGTTTCCCACTCTATGGTGCCTACTGGAGTAGAGTTCATGATCGTATCCTACCTCATACAGGCGGTAACATGGGCAGGAAACCCCAAGGATAGCTGGCGCTCTAAGTTGATACTACAGTAGCAGCGGTGTCAAACTCAGGCCCTCCAGCTGCAGTGGAACTACACATCCCAGCATGCAGTGCCAGTTTTGCTATTCAGGCATGCTACAACTGGCAGGGCATGCTGGGATATGTAGTCCCACAAAAGCTGAAGGGCCCAAGTTTGACACCACTGTACTACAGTCTGCTTGTTTCAATAAAGTTGTCCACTCGCCACTTCAGTGTTTTGGTCAAGGCATAGGCCTGTAATCAATTTGAAGCGTTAAGTCCAGATCCGCGTTGTTACCGCCGATTATGTCATTATCGCCAGTTTTGGTTTTACCCTGTATTCAATTTGAAAGACTTTCCGCCTAGGTGGAAAGTCATTGCAATGTAATAGGCGGTAAAGTACCACCTATGAATGGCAGGCGGAAAAAAGTGCAGAACTGGTGTGCAATGTTGCGGGAATCCCTGTGCAGCCTTCAGAAAGTCCCCAAAAGGTAATGTCAATAAAAAACTTAAGGACACCCCAAAAATTGAGTTTGAAAAAGGGGGCAAAAAAGTTGGGAAAAACTAGTGAACTTGACTCTGGGGGGGTCCCCAAGTGTTTGATTGCAGGTGTATTTCAAGATTTTCTCAACTTCACTTTATCAACTTTAAATATGCTGACCCCCATTTTCAAGTACCCCAAATTTGCTGGGATGTTTTTTTTCAGAAAACTCCTAAATACCATTCTGCATCAGGTATAGAAAACCACCAATTAGCAGCTATTGAGTCCTTATAAATACCTTAAGCATTCCAAATCGGGGGGGTACCAGTGAACCACACGTCAGAGCATCATTTGGGAGAGTCAGGCTGATTTCCCCAATTCTGACAGTACTTTCCGCTTGTTAAAGTATTGCCGGGTCCCGTTTAAGCTTACTTTCAAATTGAATATGGGGTAAAGTGTGCACACACGCGATACTTTTCTGCCTCCAAAACAGGCAAAGTCAGCGTTAAGTCTGGGCGGCGTTAACTTAGCTTGGCTCAAATTGAATACTGCTCATAGTCTATACACAAGTCTAAATAGAATCTTTAATAAGCCACCCAAAGGTGTTAACCTCTTCACTGCTTGTATGCAAGCTGGAACTGCATTACTATAACTACTGGCTTGTTAATGCATTTATGCCATTTTCAATATACACTCCTGTTAGAAATTAAATGCATTGGACACTCCCACCTATGAAATCTGAATTACAATAGAGGACAGTGTAGAAATGCACTAGTATGTCATTTTGGCAGCAGGTTCAGCCTGCAATATTAGTAACACGGCTGACCACTTGGGTGGCAATATTCTCACGGCTATACTCAACCACCTCAGAAGTGCCATCTGCATGAAACAGCAGTGGAGCCTGCACTCTAGGACAGGTTAAAGTTAAGCTGCATACACGTAAAGAATTTTTTCCAACCATCCAACTAGTTGATTGGTTGCAATAAAAATCTGGTAATTTATGAAAGCAAATGACAAACAGCAATTTACTCCGAAATGCTGGAAAATGGACAACTGTTTGAACAAATTTAGATCAAACATTTAACAAACTTGTCTGACGACCATTTATCTGTTTTCAGATATTTAGGAGCAAATTGCTGCTCAGTTACTCCCAACCATTCAACTAGTTGGACAGAAAGTGTATGCAGCTTTAGTCATACTAAGCAACTCAAGTGCATGGGGCAGGGTACCAGTCCCAGCTAGGCCAGAGCATTTATTTAGCCACCACCCTGGAAAAAACCTTAATCAATTTGTACTTCTCACCTTAAAATCATAAAGGAAACATACCTTACATAAGTGTCAGAAGTTCATGCAATTCTTTCAGAAACACCAGAACCTGTAGACAAAGTGAAGTCTATTAGTTGGGAGTGTTTGGGTATACAGCTCTACTGTATTGAGTCTAGGGTTGCATCAGATAGGAGCGAAAGACTGTTCTTCACAGAGATCAGCTGAACTATGTTTTCATCATATACACCCACAGCTACAAAATACACCAGTGCTAAATCATACTTACCACCATGTCCAGTGATGGGAACCTCCACAAGTGTGGCAAGCCATTTCAGGTGTGCCTGGGAGATATAGAACACACATTGTAACAGTGACACTTGGTTTAGCAGTATGCAATGTTTAGGTGTCATGTCAGGCATTTAAAGGAGATTTCCTGCTGAACAATGGAGACAGGAGCCAATTTGTTTGGCCAGCTGAACTCTTGTACCTTTATAATACATGTTTCTGTAGACAAGTGCCTTGTCCTGGGGTAATCATACAATCATGGCAAAGCCTTATATTGGCACCCTGTACAACAGTCAGAGTACGTGGGCAGGTACAATGTCATGTTCAATGTAAAATGCACCATACTACTGCGTAATTTATCTAGGCACCATTACAAGTTGAGTTCTGGGGACTCTAGAAGCATTCTGCCAAGATGTTACTGCATTGCAGGTACCCTCTACAAGTACCTGTTTCAGGTTACATTGTCCTTTAAATAGCTGACCTTACAGAAGTAACAATGCATGAAACTGGACATGTCAGATAGGAGCGAAAGTGTTCACCACAGTCATTCTGATGAACTATGAAATCATCATGTGATCCAGTGCACAAGCATCAGCTATCGAGCCTTTATCTGTGCCAACACTCACCTTATCCATATTCACTTCCTCCAGAGCAGCCAGAATCTAGAAATAAGCAGTTACAAATAAGTCTCCCACCTCCACAATACAAGTTTTATTAGTGGCACACAGACCATCAGATGTTAGATTCTCTTTCACTCTTATTCAGAGAGATTCCCATTGATAAATATTCAAGTCATCATACAGTACTAGGGCCAAGTAATATCCACTATTAACTGTACTTACATTGTAGATTGCCTGCAACCTGTACACGGTCTCCAACCAGCATGATTCTGGGAAAAGATTAACTGTTAGAAAAGCCCATATATATTAGTCCACTGAACATTAATTGAATTAAAATAAAAGTTTCTAGTTGACAAGTATTTTCAGTATGCTAGCTTTGCCACACTGTCAGCTCCTTACACAAGACATCATACATGTTCTAATTTAAGCCTCAGGTGTTAATGTGTCAGAAATCACTTCTGTCCACTACTCTTGAAACATCATTGGCTTTAATAAGGTTAGGGGTGGTTTTTACTGTCAAGTTGGGTTTTCCAAATAAAAGATGGCATGAATTTACATATTGCCTTGTAAGATTCATCCATCCATGGATAGGCCATGTAGAGAAGGCTGTATTTAAGGGGACGAATCTTCTAACAGGCAGCAATCAGTATTTCATGCCAGCAGAACAAGTTATGCTACCAAAGGCCTTTATAGCATAATGTAGGGGCATCTAGCCCATTTTCCCTCGTGTTAGCCCTATGTAGAGTAGTCAACCATATGACAGTACATCTGATCTGGAACTCACCAATTTAATCTGTGTGACTGCTGCAGCAAACAAGGTCCAGGGCCAGCTGCAGGACAAGAAGAGTCATTAGACATTCTAAAGAGGCTCCTCAACAGAACACAAGCTCCCTACAAACTGTTTCACAATAGCCAAATACTATTAAATAGGCTATATTCAGCAGTCCCAACTGCTGGTTAAAACTATTCTAATGTGAAAATTCAGACTAGATGCTCATAAATTCTTACATCTCAGCCAGTTTAGGAATAATCCAGAAAATCTATAGGCTTGTCACAAGCCCAAGTGGTACAAGTTAGATACTGTGCAATTGGTTCCTTGCAGGTTGGAGATCTATACAATGGCTCTGAAGCAGGGGCCTGACTGATTTAGACCATATACAGTGCTGGTTACCTCAGAAAATAAATGGAACGGTTAGGAGTATAATCAGCCTTTATCATATGGCAGAATCAGTTTCATCACTGGTCACCAGCAGACAAGCCAATTCAGATAGAGACCATATTCGGATTCAAGTTTTGAAATATGTCACTCACCTGAAATGTTACACCTGCTGCACATTCAGCACCTAGAAACAGACAAGATGTTAGCATTGTCAGGCATTGGAGGGCTATACATATGACTGGCTTTGAGGTCATATCAGTAGTTTATTAGTCTACATGGACATTTCAGGTCAGACATTTGAAACATCATTAACCCCAAGAACACAACTAATGTATGGTTATGCTCCAGAATGTGTGGCTGCTGGAGAGGTTTATTAGGCTAATCAAAGACAATAGCTGGCCCACAACATGCAACAGTTAAATTCAAGATTGGTCACTATAGGTCAAAATACGTATCAGCTAGTTACAGCCCACGTATGCATTTGGCTAGACAAATCTTGATCATGCAGACTGACCACCTTCATCTTAAGGATGCTTACCTTGCTGCAGTACAGGAGGTGTAATGGCCCATCACTGTAACCCACTCCGCTAAGGAAAGAGAAAAAAAAAAAAAAAAAAAGTCAGTCTACTAGGTCCTCTAGACTTTAAGGATTATTAATTTCGGAGCACAAGTCAGATAGAGCTAATAACAAACTTCCATGGGATGGTCAAGCCTGTTACAAAACAGATCATCATACTATACACTTAGCCAGCTCTAGGTATTGGATTAGCATGCACACTGGGATGACATACATTTAGCAGTTTGGACAGCATTCTGAACAGTATGAACTTGCATCCACCAGATGCTGGAACCATTGGTAGTTGAAGCTTGCTATAAGTTCAGTTTTTATGAATTACAATCATGTAGATTTTAGTTAGTCTGGCCCAGTGCTTATCTTAAAAACGTAAAGTAATTTACCAAGCCATACTTACTGCTAGAGGTCATGTAGGCTTCATGTTTTATTCTTGAACTGCATAATCTATAAAGAGAAAGCATAGGATTAACATGTGGCTCTTAAACAAGTGGTCATTGATAAATACAGCAAAAAACACATCAGATAGGAGCGAAAGACAAGCTCTATTCACCACTGTTCATCTGTTGAACTATGTGCTCATCATTGTGTTTTATTGGGACAAGAAAATAGTCTATAAAAGGAAGGCTTTAAGAGGATAGCTGCCAGCTTGCAAGTTATAAAAATCAAAGCTATCGCAACACATTGACCCATACAAAAAAAGCATCTTACGGTATGCAAAAATGGTATAATATTCACCATATTAGAGTAGGTAGTCACTACAGAGCCTCTATAACAGCTGGTAATTAAGCAGCAATGTTAATCAGGAGACACATTACCCCTTCAATAGTTATAAAGAGGCCTCATACTGCAGTAAAATTCCGGTCAATACGCAAGATGGAGTACTGCAGAATCAGTTAAGGACTACAGTATAAAATCAGTACCAGGTCACATGCGCTGAACCAAGCTTTGCTCACTGCTGTCCTTAGCCAGAAAGAGGCCATGGAAACCTCATACTATGGATAATTTCATGGTCATATTGGACTTTAACCTCCTCCTAGGTAAAATTATGTTAGATGACCATTGTGATGTAGTATGGAAGGGGACAAACCTTATTTCTGTTATCCTGCATCCAGTTTGTACATGTTTCTATTGCACTGTGATAAGAAAAATGACAGTAGTTAAGGAAGTTTGGGCATGTACAATTTATTCATATTATATTGTACTGTGTCAGTGAAAGAGTGCTCCCTCATTCTTATTCAGAGAGATTCCCATTGATTAAAACAAATCATCATTTACAGTATATGACAGGTTTTATACTTAACATGTAATAAACTTACCCACAAGCCAGCAACAGAACAGACTTCACCCCTAGTGGTAAACAAGACACATTAGAAGCTGATCATACACCCGATTGTTTGTCTTAACTGAATAAGTAACGCCTCAGTATTAGTATAGGTGGTAAGCTATCTCGTCATCCTGACAGTCAAGAGTAGCAAATAAGTATCATCATAGTGGCGTTACATAATCACTGGTCCTAGCTATAAGACATCCACCATTAGTGGTTTCCAGACTCCGTACACTGAGAGTCTACACAGTTGTTTTTTTGATGGATTTTGATTAGATGGTGAAGTCCTTCAATGACATAGTTGGAGCAGCCTTAAACAAGAGGCAGATGAGGGCCAGCATAGATATTCCTACCTTTTTGTAGGGACACTATGGTTTGCAGTGGGACTATTCACTTGCATCACACCATAGGCCTTTTACTATTCAATGTATAGACCAGTTACATAGCTATATAAGCAGTCTTAGTATCAGATTTCCTTTTTTTAAATTACCACAGGACTTAAAGAAAAAAACAACAACTTACATTTTCAAAGAGCGTGCAGCAGTCAGATTATCTGCAAGAGAAAACCCCTATTAGTCAATCTGCAGTATTCATTCCCCCACAAACTAGCTTTTTATCCTTTATACAGGGATGGACTTTGAAACATTGTTGCTAACCATCTGGTTCCAGATTCAATTAAGTACTTTTTCGATCCACTAGGTGCTGCTTTCCAATGCTTGACTGAAGTCAGCTAAGGGCCATAAAGGTGCCGATTTCAGACTGTATAATGGTGCATACACTGTCAGATTTTTTCAGATATGAACGAAGACAAATTTTAAGAATAGTTCACAACTGAAGGAAAATGTGACATGTTTGTCAGATGAACGATATCTGACATTGATGTGTTTGCAGCTTGATTTGGACGATTCCATTCATTTTAATGCAATCAAAGTTCATCTGGCAAATCTGACTGTATGCACCATTAAAATTAATGAAATCAACCAAATCTGACTGCAAACACATCAGATGTCAGATATTGTCTTCTGATAAACAGGAACACGCAGTCACCGTTGCAGGGACACATGTCAGATATTATTTCAGTTATGAAAGATCTTTAAAATCATTATCGCTCAAATCTGAAGGAAAATCTAACTACGCATCATAATGCTACAATTACCATTTAGCCAATGTACCATCTGGCAACCATTTAATGCCAGGCTTCTAGTTCCATCCCTAAAGACATTTTATAATATGTAGTTATAAAAAAAAAAAAAAACAGCATTGCTATGGCCAAATTATCCTTTATTATCACTGCACAAACTGCAGCACAGGGAAAAGTTTATTTCCTTCAGTTACTGTACCCAGAACTGACATGAGTGAGGAAAGACTGCAGGTCCCCAGCCCATATAGTCCAAAGAAACTTAGCTCCTTGTAGGTAGCCACTTTTCAGGCTCAGTGGCTCTACAAGATAATATTCCCCCTCTATGCCCACATGGACGGTAGTGAATGATGGACAATAGCTGAGGTCAGTATACAATAAGTGACAGCCTTTCCGTTGCTGTTTACATATGAAGGAGCTATTGAGCTTTGTGCAGCTGCAGCTACATAGATCCCAGCTATAGCACATGGTAAGGGTGAGACCAGGCCTGCTCAGAGAAGTTGGTAATCATCATTATCTGTAAGATGTCCCTACCAACATAGCTTTCATCATAGTCAGGCTGCAACCAGGCCAGGAACAGGGCAGCGTTTCCCAAGCCCATCCCTCAAGAAAACAGCAGTCCAGGATTAAGGATAGCCATGCAGGAGCACATTTAAAGGAAACCGATAGGTGCTAATTAAGTCCCTGTGCTTAGGCATCAAGATCCTTAAAACCTGGCCTGTTCAGGTGCCATTAGGACAGTGCATTATATCACTGGTGTAGTCAGACTGGGGGAGCTGCAGGTTATACCCCCACTCTATACCGCCAGCAAGGACTGTGCAGCAGCTCCATTGAAGGCAGCGTTATAACAGATACATGGGATATTACAGAAAGCCGCCATAACAGCAGATAAGTAACATAGGCGGGAAGGGCCCCGGCTGCACAATCCGCCTCCATCTTCCTCCCTATCGGTCTCCACACAGAACTAAAGACGCCAGCGAGTCACAGTAACACGAAGGGAGCTGCCCTGTATGTATATTACAAGTGGCGGTCGCCATGCACTACACACCCATGGCACAGAGACAGATTGCACTCACCCGATCCTAAGCCGAAAGGGAGAAACTCCAAGAGGACCTTACGTAGCTGCGGCTGCATCTTATATATGCTGAATCCCGCTGGAAGTTACGTCACGGCCCGCCTCCTTTTACGAACAGCCAGTAGGCTCTTCGTATTCAAACTGTCGCTCGCAGCGGCTGGGCCGGCCATGTTATTGGTTAGAACTTCGTTAAGACATGGTATTGCTAAAAATTATTGGTTAGATTTATTTAAAGGGGATAATAAATAATAGAGTGCTGGTATAATAAGTGATGCTTCTTCATGATGGTATGATAATATTCCAGAGAATGAATACAACATTTACAATGAGGAATCACAAAAGCGCCAATTTGATGACACTACTAACCTACATCTACTTTTTGTGTTTTATCATGAAAGCTGCTGAAGTGCTGACACTGAACATACGCCAGTGTTGACGCACTGCACATTCTCCTTAACCGAGACTATATCAGACCCTCCAACATGGCCCTTTCCATTAGGTACAAAATGCTCTGCTTCTGGATTGCCTTCTTAATTTATGATTAAAGCCACCTGTGCTGAATCACCATTCTCATGAATAACTAGCTCAACACAGGTGACTGCAATCATACATTAGGTGGGAAGTCCAGGAGCAGTGCATTTTGTACCTAATGGAAAGGGTCATATTGGAGAGTAGGCATATGCAAAGACAGGCGATCCAGATTCGTAAGCATTTCACTCAGGCGTATCTTTTACACAATGTACAAACTGGAACAAGTGCATACTGATAATGACTAGTAGCAAAGGGGTAAGCCCAAAGAGAGGATGCAACTGACCACTTTGGCTCTTGACGTCATGAGGCCCCACCCTCGTTGCGGCAATATGCCATGAATTGCGGCTGTCGTGGTAATCATAATTGCGGGGAGGGAGGGTAGGTTGCGGATCTGGCGGCTGGCTCTGGAAGAATTGCTCACTCTTCCGGGTGTCCAGGAGCGCCACACAATTTTCGGGAGCCTCCTGGCAGTTCTGTGGCTGGCTGACTTCAAGTCTCCTTTTCACCTGGTTTTAATCAGCCACATAATCTGTGTAATTCATACTTGTCCCTTATTAAATAAATGATGCCGCACCTTCAGAGACAGCATTTACGCATGACACAGAGTGATGTGTACAACCTAACGGGTGTAGTATAGAAAATCAACCCAGTAAAAAGGTTGACAGTCAATAGGTCAACAGTAAATTGTCGACATGCAATAGGTCGACATTGACAAAAGGTAGACAGGGTAAAAGGTCTACAGGTTCATATGGTCAACACAAAAATGGTTGACATGTTTTTTTGTAATTTAACCCTACAATACTCCTAACCCTCCCCCTGGTGCCTAATCCTAAATGTCCCCTCTGGAAGCATAACTCTAACTCTCTCCCAAATGCCTAATCCTGATCCTAACCACTAACTCTAACCTTCAAAATGTTGAAAAAAATCCTAAAAAACATGGTGACCATTTTTGTGTCGAGCATTTGTGTCAACCATTTGAACCTATTGACATTTTAACCCTGTCAACCTTTTTCACGGTCAACCATTTGTCAGTTGTCCTTTTGTATCTGTTGACCTTTGTCTGTCAACATGTCAACTATTTTGTGTCGACCTATTGACTGTCAACCTTTTTATTGTCGATCTTCTATTTGGATACCCAACTCTACATACGGTTGTATATAAGTTTTTGTTTTGCATGCACACGATGTTGGATGCCTGATTTCTGTCCAACTCTGCATCTGGCCCAGAATTTCCAATGCTATGGAAAATGTAGCAGCACTGTGACATACTTACCTACTCTCCCGGAAGGTCCAAAAGATCACCAATTTCTCTGGTAGTCCCCCGAACCCAGAGTGGTTGGATCCTAGTGAAGTGGGCAGGATGGGGCAGCCAGGTCGGCATTGCGGAGGAGGGCAACGTTAGGGCATGATCATCGTGTGAAGCATGGTGTGGGGTCATGATGATACGTTTCAGAATCCTCCCCCCCCCCCGGTCCGCCCTCAAGTGGACGGCTGCAGAAGGGCTACGAAAGGGGCTGCGTGGGGGGGTTTGGCCGGCTGGAAGACTTCCCTGCTTTTCCGGGCGGCCGTGAGCTCCTCACGATTTTCGAGAGCTTCCTGGCTACATAGGGATGGGGCAGGGCGGATAAGACGTGGTTCAATTAGAATTGCGTAGTTTTAGCCTTCCCACCTCCCCATAGACACATGATTCACAGCAAAAACTACCTACATTTTTTAATTTGCCAACAGCAAATTAATTAAAGTGGTTCCTTATCTTGCATTAATTACTATATAGCAATTTTGGTCCAGCCAGAATGGGGAGTTTCTTGGTGAGCTGCATGATACAGTCACACAGGATTGTCGGCCAAAATATCAGGAGGATGTGAAAGAAAGACAATGAGGGGTATTCAATATGAAATGTTAACTTCACTGTCGAAGTTGACGTTTCATATCAGAGTTTTTACCAGCGTTAAAGTACCGGGCGCGCTCCCGCTTATACCCGTATTCAATATAAAATTAACGAAAACAGGAAACTCCGAAGTTGGATTTGCGTAAAGTTACGAATTTTTCCTTAAAAAAATTGTAAGACCCCCTAAAGTAGTAAAAACATGGGGGAACACTATGGGTACCCGTTTTAGCCTTTAATTGAAAGTCGGGGATTTAAATAGCTGCAACAGGTGTTTTTTCCCGACATTGAAGAAGTGATGCAGAAGAGCACTTAGGTTATTTTTTTCATTTTTTTTAAGTCGACCCATCAAATTTGGGGTACATGAAAATGGGTACTAGCATATTTTGATGTCCCTAAAGTAAGTTTTTAAAAATTCTGCATTTGTGCACCTGCCGCTATAATTCTATTGTAGAAAACATCTGCCGCATACTTGCAGAATAGCCCTGAACCTATTTCCCTATTCTTAAACAATTTTTTCCCTTTTTTTTTTTTTTTCACCCCAATTTTTAAATACATTTTTTGGGGTGTCCCTATTTTTTTTTTTAACTTTTTTTTTATACAGTTCTTTTTTAAATGTAATTCCCAGGTGTGCAGGCTATTTTTTTTAAGCCTGCACCCCTAAACCCCAATTCTGCACTTTTTTTCGACACCTATTCAATGGTGAAAAGTTATCAAAGACTTTTCAAAACTGCGATAAGTCTTTGAAATTGAATACGGTGTAAAAGTAAAACCTGCGATAATGACGTCATACCTCCGATATTAACGCAAAAACGATGTTATCGCTCTCATATTGAATACCCCTGATAGTGTGAGGTTATGTGTGGACTGTGAAAGGGGATGTAATTAGACATGGAAGCTATGAAGGTTATGTGGGAGGTTCTGGAATCTGATAAGCTTGTCTGAAGAGGAGAGTTTTCAGGACACGCTTGAAGGATTGGAGACTAAAGTCTTATTGTGCGTGGTAAGGCATTCCATAGAGTGGGTGCAGCCCGATGTCCTGTAAGCGTGAATGGGAGCAAGTAATGCAAGGGGATGAGAGACGCAGATCTTGTGCTGAGCGGAGAGATCGGGTTGGGAGATATTTTGAGATGAGTGAAGAGATAACCCCCACATGTTCACTAAATTGTTTTTATACAAAATATATATTCCCCAAATAATAAGATGAACTACAAACATTGGGCCTGATTCAGACCCGCTCGCTAGATGCGGCCGCTCGCTCCCAGCGTATGCAAATTCAGCTAAGTGACGTCAAGACAGGCGATCGCACGGCAAGGCATAAGCACACTCACTATGTGTATGCTGACGCCCATTAGCGTATGGTGCGACGCCCACTAGCGCACGTCATCTCCAAGAAGGGTATTAAAACATTGGTACATTGGGAACCATTGGTTCAGACCGCAGAGCTTGTGGTTGACTGTACCCTACCGCAAGCACTGCGAGTAGTTCTGTGTAAAAATCAGGGCCAGATTAACAATGGGGCGGATGGAGCTACAGCTCCAGGCCTCCACATAAAAATAGGCCCATTTTTCATGACAACATGATGTTGACTGGCCATCTCCTCTCCACACGATCAGCCATAAATCATAAGTAGTAAAATTGTATTTCTTTTTACCTCACAAAATGAAGGATTTTTTTTTCCTTTACATATTTAGAGAGACATTGGGGCTGAGAGTATAGGGGGGTACATGCCCACATGGCACTGGACCCACCCACACAGCACTTGTCACGCCTCCTCTGCTTCTTATAATAGACCCTTGGTCATTTTCAGCTCCAGGCCCATGTGGCCATCAATCCGGCCCTGGTAAAAATTAACCAGGTGACGAGTACTATGACGCTGCCTGTTAATTATACACGCCTCTGAAATGGCGTTGAAACACTCAGGCATGCTTGAGTTCGCAACTCCACTCCAACGTTACTACTGCCCTTCCCGTTACCACCCACAAACGGCCTCTCCTGTCACTCATTCCACTGGGCTGCCTTTGTTGGGCGAGCGAGCGCTACCCGATCGCTCAAACTAGTTCACGCTTGCTGCGATGCATATGCATGCACAAATGCATAACATCGGCCGTGTACGAGCCAGCGTCTGCTTGCGAACGGGTCTGAATCAGGCCCATTGTTAGTAATTTGTCAGCCTTTTACAGGCTAACTGTGTTTTTCAAAGTAGTAAGAATCAAGGGTCTATGGGCCTGAATCAGAGATGGCCGCTAATGCGATCGCAGCTGCAAAAATATGCTAATAGTCACAAAGCTTACCCGAGCATAAGGACGCCCACTGCTGCCGTCTCATGTGTGTGCGACGTTGCCTACCTGCGAAATTAACAGTAACATCGACGCACATCAAAAAAACTAGGTGCATCAAAATTGGGGTACATGAAAATGGGTAGGGTGCAAGCATATATTGAAGTCCCTAAGGTGCATTTATAAAATTCTTCAAAAATGCCCCTTGCCTCCACTTCCTGCAATGAAGAAAACACCTGCCGCATATGTGGGAACCCCCCCCCAAAAAATTAATTTTGTTAGTTTCAAACTTGTTCCCCATATTTTTTTTTTTCACCCCAAATTTAAACTTAATTTTTTTTTTATGTATCCCGATTTTTTTAAAAACTTTTTTTTGACACAGATATTTTTTAGAGGACTCTCCCAGGGGTGCGGGCTATTTTTTTTTAAGCCTGCACCCCTGAACCCCAAATATGCACTTTTTTTCGCAATCTATTCAGTGGTGAAAAGTTATCCCCGTTTTTTTTCGCACCGGAGATAATGAAAATAGGCAAAAATGACATCATCAGCGATAAATTATCGCCGATAACGGCCTTTTCGCTTCAAATTGATAAAAGGCCCATAGACTCTGTTGGACAGTAATTATCCACTTACAGTGGTTCATGCCTATTTGATAGTCATTTGCCACAAGCTGATAAACATTTGCGTATATATCTTTTTAATATATTTTTTACTCTATTTTATTTGATATATACTTTTTTCTATTGTGATTATATTAAAGTATTCATAACCCCACTCCCGGGAGTTTTATAAGTGTTGATTGTCTATTTTATTTATGAACAGTATTGTTTGTTCTTAATAAACTTCCATATATCATCCCTGACTGTGTTTGATAAGCGCCACCTACTATTCTTGTTTACTCTTCATTTTGCACATGAGAAATACTCTCTTTACAATGGCTGTCAGGGGGCACCAAGGAGCAGGATGGGTCTGAATGAGGCTTCTACTGCGGGTAAGGGGGGGTCGTGGCACGACGATGATGTAGTATTAGGGGCGGGGCCAGGGAGTCATTGTGGCCCCGCCCCCTCTTCACAATGCCACAATTGGCCAATCACTCCCTGGCCCCGCCCCCTCTTCACAATGCCGAGATTAATGGCATTGTGAAGCAGGGGGCAGGGCCATGATAACGCAATTCAGCACTAATCTCATCACCGCCCCCCCCACGCTACAGGGGTGTATGTATTGGAGTGGGGGGGCAGGGCGATGCGAGGAGTTGCAGGGGGTGACGGTGGTCGGGAGATTTGCCTACTGTTCTGGTGGGCCAGGAGCGCCACACAATTTTCGGGAGACTCACGGTCATCTTGGGAGAGTAGGCAAGTATGTCTATAACTGCTGCCTGTGCCCTACTGATCACTGCAGCGGTTATCTATTTGTGGGGCATGGGGAGCTGCAGTCTCTTATCTTCAGATACCACCGGGGCTGGTGCAAGTTGCAATAAACCAAAGGCGGTGCCTGAAAATTTGGCCACTGTCTATTTTGTCTCCAAATGCGTGGAAAGAACTTGTGCCCCTGGCTCTTTATTCAGCTCTGTGGTGGACCAAGGTGTAAAACTTGCCCCTATGCTTGAAATACGTTGTTTTCCACAGTGTTTACGAGAACACTTTTTACTTTGCTCCTTTGTTGTCCCAAAGTGTCAGGAAAGGTTGGTTCCAGCTACATTTAATAAAGGTTAAGCCCACCTGGAACAGGCTCTCTTAGCAATAGCCAAAGATCTCATCTCCGCAGCGTGTAAATTGCAATGAGTTATTGTTTAAATGTTTAATTGTAAAATATGCCTAGAAAGAGCTGTAGCCACTGTGGTGTAACCTTCCTACAAAGACTGACCTAAGTGCCTGCAGTCGCCAGGTTGCACTAAGTACCGGATTTCATAACTTCAGTTCCTGGGACTACATACTCAGGGCCTGATTCAGCAAAGATCGCTATTGTGATCGCAGCTGCGATTACGCACGCAGTGTAACTGCGATAGTATGCTAATTCATTGTGATTGCTATGCCACCGCAGCACTACATGAGGATGCCCACTTTACCTTACACACATCCATAATACTTAGCAAGACTGCACAAATATCAGTACAATCGAGTACCATCGCAGTCCCAACATACACTTGCACAAGGTCTGACCTTGTTAGAAATTGCTAACTTCGGCGCACGCTATCAGGCCTCAGGCTGTGTAGGGCATCGCAGTGATAGTTTATGCATGCCCATGCAACGGCATTCAAACGCACTGATGGAGATAGTGTACACAGAGATAAAGTACCAACCAGCTCCTGTCATTTTTCAAACACAGCCTGTAACATGACCGTTAGGAGCTTTTGGTTAATACTTTAGCTCCGTTCACTTTATCTCCATCCAAGGCTTAGTAAATAGACCCCATAATGAACTTTGGAAGATCGCTGGACTGTCAAGATTAGAAGGACTACAAGGGCCAGATATATTCTTATTTCATACCCGATCTCTCCAGATTTTATGGCTGGGTGTGCCCGCAGAAAGTGGGTCATGCTTGAGCAGGATTGCTACCTTGTCAGTACTAATAGTGAGGAAAGCCTGGTTCCACCTGACTGTGCCAAGCACTAATACCAGTGATTTCATAAAGAGTCTGGTAACTGTGATGTGTGTTTCTGTTTATATAGCAATGCAGTGTTTTACAGTGTGACTGCTTGCTATCCGGTCGTCTTGTCGGCATTTAGAAAGTTGACAGTCGGAATGTCGACAGGTCCTGAATGTTGACTGTCATATTGTCGACACGGCCATTAGATCGACAATCAATGTGTGGACATAAATTTAGGTCGACATGGTTAAAATGTCGACACATTCAGAATGGCACAATTTAACATTTTGACACTAATATGACAACATGTTTTTTGTTGATTTTTCGAGTTAGGGTTAGGGGTTAGGCTGAAATAACAAAAAGATCTGCATGTCTACATATTTAGTGTCGACCTAATGACCGTATCGATTTTCTGACTGTCGACATTCAGAACCTGACGACTTTCTTTATAATTGCTTAACTGTTCTTTAATAGTGCTATAGTGCTGTGAACATTTGCTTAATAAATGGTGTACTTATTTATATATTTGACTGTGTGCGCTAATACTTTTCAGGGTCAGGTGATAGCCTGGAAGGCGTCCTAGTAAGCGTTGACTTGGCGCAGGAGACAACACGTTAACTCTGATTGCACCCTAAGTTTGGAGGTACACATACTACAAAGGCCTGCAGCTCCATACACCCTAAACCTTTTCAGTAAGCCACATGCCTTATTACAGCCAGCAGGTGCTATTATGTTACTTATGTTTTATAGCATATCTGTTCAGCTGAAAAATGTTTTAGCTCCAAATAGTCTGGCAATCATATGATGCATTATTAACAGGCAGTTACAATAGGGACCAGTGAGAGACACAAAGAATCTTTGGGGAGTTTTATTTCAATCGTTTTGACACCAAGATGAAACAAACCTTTGTGCAAATATGTGTATTTGTGCAATACAGTACTGCTAACCTTCCTCAAAGTAGACGAAAGAAGTCTAAAGGTGTGGCTCATGCTCATCAGTCTCCTTCTGATAATAATTCCGAAGCTGTGAAATCCTCGGAGGAAGAAGATGTAATAAAAGATATCTTTTGTTTATACCCTTTTGAACAAAATAATTTGGTCACGAGAGCAGTAATGGATGCTTGCAAGAAGGTCCCGTTGTTAGGAAGCCTGTGGTTCTTCTAGTCCATCCAGTGATTTCCAAAATACTGAAACATTTCTTTAAAAACCCTGAAGCTGTCACATAGATCTATAAGGGGTATATTTACTAAAGAGCAGAATTTTAGAAGTGGAGATGTTGCCCATAGCAACCAATCAGACTCTACTTAACATGTATCTAGCACCTTCTAGAGAATAAAAGCTAGAACGTGATTTGTTGCTATGGGCAACAACTCCACTTCTAAAACCCGCACTTTAGTAAATATCCCCCTAAGACTTTTTAATTTTAAATGCAGCATACCAAGGAAAGGGTACTCTCCTATAGGAACTAGGTTTTCCTCTAGAATATGGAAGTTTTTCTTATGCAATGGGTCATAAACAGGGGCGTCTCCTACCTCTATCTCCCAGGGGGTCTTGTGCCCACTGCTGGACCTGCCTGCAATGTACACATCAAGCAGGTTTCTAGGGACTGCATCAGCTGCAGCCCCTAGAAGTCAGATTGGACTGACAATATAGCAGGAGAGTAGCTTCCCATTGGAAATACTCTCTCTGCTAATTGCAGCTCGAACTGGCAGTCCCAGGGGCAGAAAACTCCTCCCCCTGGGACTGCTTGTCCATCGTGTGATTACAAGGGAGCGCTTCCAATGAGAAGTCACTCCCACTGGAGCAGAAAGGGCTGTGCTGAGCATTTTTTAAATGGCTGTAACAGGTTTTTACACAGGGTTGAGACCTTGACAATCTTGAGATCAGTAAGGATGCAGCTTTCTCAGGTGACAGTGTATACTTGCCGGCTTTTTACACCCGCCTTCCGGGAGGGAGCTGTCAGGCTTCCACGGCAGGGGGGGGTTGTGGCGTTGATGCAACATTGGGGGCGTGGCATGGGTGTGACCTTGTGATCGAGGAATTGTGGCCCCGCCCCCTCTTCACGTCTTCACAATGCAGAGATTAATGGCATTCTGAAGCAGGGGGTGGGGCCACAATGACGTGATTCATTGCAAATCACATCACCACCAATCCCCCCCCCCCTGCGGGGGTTTCTATTGAAACCGCGGGGGAGGACAGGTCGGGGGCTGTCGGGAGGCTTGCCTGCCTTTCCGATCTTTTATGAGAGGCTCCCGGCCGAATCGGGAGGGTAGGTTAGCATGCAGTGGTCTGGTGTTCCGAGAAGATGCCAAGTAAAATAGCATGCTTTTGAGCCTATTAAATACTAATAAATACGTCTCTATTGAAGAAGACTAACTGCAGATAGGCCCTCAATGAATGACGTAGTGATTGCATTATTGCGGGCAGAAGGGGCAGCCATGCACCACACAGGAGGAACAATCAGACGTACATACCCAGACAGGCACCACACCCAGCAAAGAAGCATAATTAAGGCGTAGCATTGTAACATACAAATTCCTTAATTACAGGTTAGTTTGTTATAATATGACATATAATAGTACACATTATGTACTATATGAGGCATTTGGACAAGTCTGATGGCATAAGGGGAATCTGGATGGCCTGATGGCATACAAATGGTGCCTGGAGGGCTCTGTTTGCATATAAGTGCCATCTAGAGAGGTCTAATGTCGGTATACAGTCAGAATGTTGATATTCTGAATCTCGACAGCTTCTGAAAGTCAACAGTCAGAATTTCGACATGAACATAAGGTTCATGAGAAAAATGTCTACTTTCACAAATGTCAACATGTTCATAATATCAACATGTTAAATGAGTGTTGACAATATATTTTCGGGTTATTATTGGGTTAGGTTTAGGCTAAAATGTGCAAGCAACTGTATGTTAACATTATAAACATGTCATCACTTTAACCATGTTGACATTTGTGAATGCCGACAATGCTTGACGACCTAATGTTCATGACAACATTCTGTCGACTGTCAGAACCTGATGAAATTCTTGTGTCTCAGAAATTTATCAGAGCAAAACTGTGAATCCAAAATCGGCACCCTACATTACTGCAAGTAAAGATTAAGGCGCATATCCACTACACGACTAATGAACGACTGTATGATAGTGACATTGCTATCGTTTATTATACTGTGGAGTGGATAATGTGCCCACACTGAACGATATGTTCGGTGCAGGCACCCTCCCTCATCCCCAAACAAGCACAACCTGACAATATTGTCAGGTTGGGCAGTATGTTCAGGCAATGACAGATGCCAATAACGACTAGCGGGAGCGCACATCTATGTCCATATATATCGTGTAGTGAATATGTGCCTTTAGATACCCCTAATGAGCAGCTATTCCAAAATGTCAACTATAATTCAATGTCCCCTATTTATATAATATTCTACTTTACTTCATAAGTGTGGCTATAAAGTCTACAGTGGATGATTCCCAACTTTTCTTGGCAAAAGATAAACTAAATTTGCAAGTAATCCTAACCTGCAGCAACCATGCAGAGATGGCCAAATCCCAGCATGCCTTGCACACCCTCGGTTAATCAAGGCTGGCATGCTGGGACTTGTAGTTTCGCAACTGCTGCCAAACCATAACTGATTCCAGTTCTAAACTTTATTTCCATCCACAGACTGCATCCACTGCATTGGGAGACGTGTCTCCTCCACCCTTTGAAACCACCAGTAACTATGTTCCCACAGCTCCACACCCAAGATGGCTGCCTCCGTCTGACGGACGCCATGACAGGGTGGGCAACGTGAACTTCCGGGTGAGCGAGACGGGTGAGTGGAGGTATTTTGACATAGCACTTCCGGAGCACTGTGTTCCGGCGGTGGCCCCGTCCCGGCCCGTCCGCGCCCCCGGAGGTAGGTGGCAATAGTCAGGGCGTGGGAGGGGAGAACGATGGGTGAGGAGGCAGGGTAGGGCGCACACTTCATTCTACCGTGAGTAGGAGGGATCAACTCCAAACCAGCCTGCCCACCCCACCAGCCCTGTAACCCTCCTCCACACCCAGGGGTAACCTCGGTGTAATGGCAGCTGTGCCCGGCGCTTTCAGTCATCATTCGGGTGGGTCACAAATAACTTCTTAGCTCCATTGTGGATGGTCACTAACATTTGCAACACAGTGGCATAGTGGTTAGCATTGCTGCCTCAAAGCCCCTGAGGTCATGAGTCCAGTTCCTGACTAAGGCACTACCTGTGTGGAGTTTGTATGTTCTCCCAGTGTTTGCTCCGGTTTCCCCCGACACTCCAAAAACATTCTGGTAGTGTAAATGGGAGGTAGCTAATTAGTTGCCTGGCAGAATGTTGACCAGAGAATAGCATTACTACTTTAAATAATATTACTACCATATTGGCATTCATTGCGTGACATAAATAAATGGGTACAATGTGCAGGAGCCTATTTGCACTCAATAAGACATCTGCCGCTATCTATTACATCCTGTAGCACTATGTCAGTGGTTACTAGCCCAAGGACTGGTCAGCAAATGGTCTCAGTCCATGATCTTTATATTCTGTTACCTGTTTTCCACTGCCGCAATAACCCAGGGTATTTCCGGGTCTGCCAGGGTTGTGGCTCGGTGTAAAAGGGTCTTTGAAAAAAAAAACCTAGGTCAAGTGACTCGGGAATCCAACCCTGGTCGCTACCGGTGTTGAACCCAGGTAATGGTGCAGTGTAAACGTTGAGACCCAAGTCATGCTTTAAACCAGCGGATTGGCTAGCTTCAGTAGCACTTGGAGATGACATAATCTCCAAGTGTCCACTGTAACGCTGGAAGACCTGGGTTCAGTGAGAACGGCAGGACCCAGGAAATAACCCGGGTGTAGGGGTAATACCCAGCTTCGACCTGTGCTCAGTGACCCAGTTGGAGTTGGGTGTTTGGTGGAAAAGGGGTATAAAAGAGCTTGATTTTCTTCTTTGTCTGTATTATTGCATGGATACTTTCTGTAATGACATGACTATAATGTATCTTTGTGAGCTTTCATATATACAAGACTGTAAACTAAAGGCGGGTACACACTAGCACAATATCAGCCCAATTTGTCGTTTCTGGGCAAATCATAACGGCAAATCGGACATATAGTTGTGTGTATATATCCGATTTGCGCGATTGCATGCGACATCTTCTGGTTGGTCGTGCTGCAAGTCAGTTAGAAGATATCATGTACGATGCCATGCTACCGAATGCAGCATGGCATCCTACATTGCATCATCGCCCCCTGCATTGTGCAGGTGTATATGCACTTGTCGATGCAGGGTCCCGTCGTATCGGCTGGCTACATATCGTTCTAATGTGTAGCCGCCTTAAGAAATCTGAATGGACAAAAAACAAATGCTGGCCTGTGCCCTGGCCCCCTCATACCTTGTTTTATTTTAAACTCTTCTCACACAATATAACAAACTTTAAATATCGAAGTTTGCCTTGCTGCATGGTTGATGCTACTACCTTATCCACCTGTCTGAGAGCTTATTTCCTGATTAAAAAATCCGAATGTTGGCTGTACATGGTATGGTTTGGTTTCTAATGCTGGGAACACATTAGACGATATGTCGTCCGATTTATCGTTTTAACAGAACGATATGTATAGGGCACATCTTCTAATGTGTACCCGCGATTGCGCGCTCCCATGGGTTAATTATCAGCGACGTCATCACATCTGCTATTCTGCATAGTAGATGTGACGGTCCGACGGCATGCTCGTAGGTGCGGCCACTGAACGCTATATCGTTCTGTGTGTACAGGCAACCAATGTATCGTTACATCGGTCATCCAGTAGGCCACAATCCATGATCATCTAATGTGTATCCAGCATGAGTCTAATCATCTAACATGATTAGGCTATTACCCCTTTCACACTATCTGCAATAACCCGGGTTATTGCACGTGAACGCGCAGCAACCCAGGTTACTGTGCAGTGTGAAAAGACCAGGCTGATATAAGCTGACCCTGGTCGCAAGAAGGGTTTTCAACCCGGCTCGCGATGCAGTGTGAACGGGTAATCCGGTGTATGCGACCTGGGTCCCGTTCACAAGCATAGGAAGAGCCGGCGCTTGGACATGATCTCTCCAAGCGCTGGCTCAGCACTTGACGGCAGTGACGTCATCAACCCGGCAATAAGCCAGGTCAGGCCGCCAGTCTGAAAGGGGTCGCACCCAGGAAGGACGCGTGAACAAAATCCCGGGTGCAACCCGGCATAGTGATGTGGAAGGGGTATAAGAAACAATGTGTTGTCAGTTTGGCAACACCTACAGAGAAGCAAATATTCACGTCTGGTAATTTGGCCAGTGGGTGGAATAATTGGATTGGGAAGGGCCTGTGCTGTCTGGTTGTCCGTTAGCTCCATACACACCCTGATACCATCACGGGTACAAATGCATTTTTCATCCTCCCTATTCCAAATCAGTTGTAATGGGCAGAATGATAATTATATAGCCACACAAATAGATAATGCAGCCACTTCTAGCTGATTGTAGGAAACGCTGAATCATTGCTGATAATCTAATTATGGTACATAAGTTTGTGATTATGGTTCATAAATGGCCTGTTATTTAAATAATTGCTAATCGCTGTAAAGTGATTTTGTTGTAATTTGTTTAGTGTGTACATCTACCAATATATAATGAAGTCATTAGATGTCCAAAAGAGTGACATCTTCTGTACAGTAAATTGTTGAGAGAGAGCGCCCTGCGCTATATAGTGGCACTAGGACCCCTGGCTGATGGAGGTGTAACCTCTGTCCCGTGTGTACTACTGTGCACGCATGATCATACTGCGCATCTTCATGTCTGTCCTCCTTATAGAGTGGACGTGCCTCTGAGAGTATGTACAACGCTGAGCGATGGCGTTACAGAGGCCATTGACCCTGCAAGTTCCATTACACCACCACCGCTATACTGTTGTGTGTGTGTGTGTGTGTGTATATGTGTGTGTGTATATATATATATATATATATATATATATGTGTGTGTGCTTACTCCACTGCCATCACAGATGTGTGCTCACGTTTGTCCTCACACCGCCTGTGCTGCCCCATATGCTCCTCACTGGATCTGGTCCATCCATTGTATATGTGTATTGTGCACCTGCTGCATTAAAGCTGTGTCATCCTGCAAACCTGTTCTGCCTGGTTAATAAACCAAAGACCTGGTTAAGTTATCTATCATGTGACTAACTTCCATCACACACCACTGCCATCTATACCATCTATAGGGTCTGCCAATAGGTTATGGACCCAGGCCACCAGCATGTGCAGATTACGATACCAAAAACTGGGTTGCAGTGACGTGGAATAAAAGGATCTGTGTGAGTACGGAATAGTCCTTTATTCACAAGTAAGGGTGAAAATATACAGTGCAGGAACAAGCATGAAATTTGCCAAGTTAGTGGGTTCGGAGCATTAAGCTCCATAGAGGTTTGCTATACTGATGCAGTTAAAGAGGGTAAAGTAATGTAAAGTTACTAGTGATACCTGCAGTAATCCCAATCCATATGATGTGGATAGAGCCATCCATGTATACCTGAGGTCTAGCTGTAGGACAGAACATGCATTCCGTTGACAACACGCAAAATGTGAATAGCATTGTAGACATTTTATGAAAACAAAGGCTTAATCAGACAAATCAACCTGACTCGCTCTCTGTATGGTACTAAGCTAACTGCATGCAAAAATATGTTTGAATATATAGATAGGATGTTGTCTGCATCTCATCAATTGACTGCAGTAGGCATACAAGTAGATGAGGAGGAGTTTGTATTGGCGATGCTGCAAATCCTTACACCAGAGATTGCTTTTCTAGTAGTAGCTTTGGAGTCATGTGCTGCCAGGCTATCAACAGAGATTGTATGGGCCAAGCCACTGCAGTTTCAAGAGCACATCTGTTGAGACCAATGTTGAGAATTCCATTCTATTGTCAACGGATGCAAAACCTAAAAGGCCCAAGTACTTAAAGTGTCACAAACTGGTATATAAGGCATCAGAATGTAAAGCAAGTGAACCAAGTGGTATTTCATCATGAAAGCAGAGTCAGCATTAAATGTAGCTGGCAGTCATCGCATAGATTGTTGGTACATGGACTCAGGTGCTACAAGGCACTTCAGCTAAAATTAAAGTTGGTTCAATGTGCTAAAGTCATGTGATCCTGTAAATGTCGGAGGAAAAGAAGATAAAGTCCTAAATGCTACCTAAATTGGGATAATTGCTGTGCACTTGATAGGCAAAACAGTTGTCACAGAAATATATATTCACAGAGGGACATTGTGTTGTGTACAATAAAAGAGGAACACTAATTGCAACGGTAACCCAGTGCCAACAACTGAATATCCTAGACACCGAGGAGTGTTGTGCAATTGCAGCTTCAGATTCCAAGCAGTCTATGGAACTACGGCATAGGAGACTGGGTCACCTAGCATATGACAATGTTCAGATACTTCTATACAGCTTGATGACAGTGATGTCCTTGAACAACCCAAAAAGACCAGAATGCTAGGCAAACACGTTGCCCCTTTCCAAAGTCCAGAGCTAAAGCACTATTGGATCTAGCACATATAGATGTGTGTGGACCAATGGAGGTGGAGTCAAGGAGTGGGGAACCATTACTTCATGACACTCACAGATGATGCTACTAGGAAGATACACTTCCTGAAACCTAAAAAATCTTGCTACTTTTCTAAAGTGTAATGGCATCCAACACCAATTATAAATTGCCTACACACCTGAGCAGAATGGAGTGCGTGAGAGGGCAAATAGAACAATTGCTGAGATAGTAGAGACTATGTTAAGTGATGCAGGTCTGGATAAAAGATGCTGGGCAGAAGCAGTACTTACTGCAAAATCCCTCAAGATTCGAGCACTTACAGATGCAGTTAAAAGGCATGGGCCAGTAAAAAGCCAAGTGTCAATCATCTCAATACCTTTGGATGTAAAGCATATGCCCATATCACTATAGAAAGAAGGTCAGTTAGATCCTAAGTCAATCTCATGTTTTATGCTTGGATATTAACAAAGCAAAGGATACAGATTGTGGGACATTGTCAGTCAAAAACTCAAAGTCAAGTGACGTAGTATTTTATGAGCCAGCTTCAACCAAAAGTAAGCTGAATGTTGCAACCTCAAATTATACAAGAACTAAAGTCAAGTAGCAACTGGCAAGAGTGGAAATCAGCCATAGACAAAGAGCTTAGAGTATGCTTACTAAAGAAATCATTGTATGGGTTAAATCAAAGTGGCGGCTCCTAGAACATCAAACTTGATCGTGTTGTTAGAAATTAGCTTTGTACATTCTAAAACTCATCACTGCTTATGCTGCAAGTGGAAGGAGAAAGGTTGATTTATCATGGTTGTGTACATAGGTGATTGATTTGTTGCTTGCTGGGCAAGAAGGTTTTTAGCAGAAGTCAAAATGCTACTAAGTAAAAGTTCAAACTAAATGATCTTGGACCTACAATGCAGATCCTGGCATTGGCACTCCCAGGAAACAAGGGCGACATGCCCCTAATCCAGGAATGCAGCCCGGGCGCCACCCTCCTCCCTGTCCCCAAAAGGCCACAGCTTGTCCATCAGGCTCAAGTGATCTCAGGACCTGTTCTGCACATACTCGCCAACGGATATGTACGTGAACCATCAGATATACGCCCATATCTGAATCAAGTCCATGGTTTTCTGGTGCAGTTTTCCCATTTTCAAATTAAATGCTCCGCTGTAAAATATATATAATGTTTATAGCTGCTTTTATTGCTTTTGAAATGACTAGGGATGACCATTGATGGCACCATATGTTGGGAGGAAAATATAATGGTTTACATAATTGGCGGCCATCAGTGCAGCGGACGGTTGCTGACCAATCAGGAAGGGGGCAAGGTTTGGTGGGTCACAACAGATGGCAATGTTAAATTACCGGGCTCTCCACCATCGATGAAGGAGATGGCCATCCCTATAAATGACTATTGAAGACGTGAATAAAACACGGTCTTGATTAGTGGGCAAACACAATTTTGCATCTGAAACAGCAACTCTTTTAGTCAGACATAACCACAATTAGATTAAAATAAGTTTGCTTACAGTGCTGAATGTAATGTTAACTTCTTTCATGTAATAAGCCACTGTTGGTTTTTGATCTGACTTATCTCTTATTGTTTCAGTGAGTCTGTCTCTATAGCATACCAACCAGAAAATTTCTTATTGCAAGGGAAGTCCTAACAAGGGTGTTTGTAGGTGGAAAATCTGTGTCTGCACAAGCTCACGTCTCTTTTGTTAGAGCAACTGTTTTGAAAAGAGTATTTAGCCATAAAGTTTGGAAATTTGTAGACCAATGCTTGGAGAATTTTATCTAAGAAATGAAGCTGTGTATTCAAATGATCTTGTCTCTACTCCTGCAGGGTTGAGTGCTAACGAGAGGGGCAGCCATGGAGAAAGGAGGCAACATCCAGCTGGAGATTCCAGAGTACAGCAACTCTGTGCTGAGCCACCTCAACCAGCTGCGGATGCAAGGGCGTCTGTGTGATATTGTGGTCAATGTGCAGGGACAGTCGTTTCGGGCACACAAAGTGGTCCTAGCTGCCAGCTCGCCCTATTTCCGAGACCACATGTCCCTAAACGAGATGAGTGCAGTATCTTTGTCTGTCATTAAAAATCCTGGGGTGTTCGAACAACTTCTATCTTTCTGCTATACAGGTCGTATTTGCCTGCAACTTGCAGACATCATAAGTTATCTGACCGCTGCCAGCTTTTTACAGATGCAGCACATTATTGACAAGTGCACGCAGATTCTCGAGGGCATCCATTTAAAGATCAGTTCACCGGAATCAGAGGAAGAACTAAGTCAAAGTAGACCTAAACACCAAGAGAGGATACAGGATACCCACCGGGTCAGCCAGAGTTTGACTCGCTCCTTAAGTCCACGACACAGCACTCCAAGGACCTCAGGGAATCGCAGGGGTCAGGTAAGCACTGTACTAGACATTAGAGAGCTGAGTCCTGCAGAGGAGTCCACAAGTCCTCAGATGGTGGAGCAGGGGTCAGATGTGGAAAGCAGGGAGCCCATTCTTCGAATCAACCGAGCAGGACAATGGTATGTGGAGACCGGATCAGCAGACCGAGGGGAACGTAGCGATGATGACGTCAGGGTGATGGGGGGCCTTCGTATCAAGACAGAGAACTTGGATGAGTGGCTAGGACCAGAGAACCAACCCTCTGGAGAAGATGGAAGCAGTGCAGAGGAAGTGACTGCCATGGTGATTGATACAACAGGGCCCAGTGTTGCAGGACAGGAGAGCTATAACTTGGGGTCTTCTGGCTCTAAAGTGTCCAGGCCAACAAGCAGTGAGATAGACAGGTAAGTGGTAGTGTGGTTTTTAATAGGCTACACACCCCATTTCTTAATTTTTTTTTTTTTTGCTTCCACACTAAAAAAGTTGATCATGTGAATATTTCATTAGTTCTAGTTCTGTGGTGCCATCATAGGTTGTTTGCCAACCACAAAAGTGTAAATCAGCAGCACAAATGTTCTTTAGTTACAAGCCGATTGTACACCCTTACAGCCAGTGCATGGATTTGCAGGCCAAGATGGCAGCATGTGTGGGTGCTACAGCCTGCTCTCCCTAAAAGGAAGAGTTGGGCATATAGAGGGCGCCCCTTGCTAAACGTGGATTTGACGCTCAAACGCACCTGCACATTTTGTAGGACAACTTTATTTAAAAGAGCTAAACGGACGGGGAGCGTGCAATTACAGAGGCGTTCTCTGCTTTGCAGGAGCACACAGCCTTTTCTTTTTTTGCTAAAGCAATTCACCACCACCACCTCCTCCTATTCCAGTGACTGGTTCTCATACCTCTACCCCTACCCCCCATACTTATAATGGGACACATTTGGCACATTTTAGTTGCAATTCTGGCTTTTAAGTCACAGTTCTTGGAGATGTACGTTGACCAGTGTAATTAAATTGGAAATGTACTAAGCTTTTGAGAGCAATAAAGTACCAACTAATCAGTTCTTAACTGTCATATTTCAAGCACCGACTGTAAACTGACAGGAGCTGATTGGTTGGTACTTCATCTCTCCCCACTTTAGCGCTATTCAAGGTTTGATGCATCTAACCCTAAATTCTTTAAGGGGGCGATTCAAATGTTTGAGCTGGTGGCTGTCAGTGCCAAGCGCCTTACGGAGCTATTGTTATTGCTCTGGTCAGGTGTGAACAGCTGTCCGCGTCAGCATTTCTGCTCACCCCTTCCTAAGAAAGCGAGCAGGAATGTGTAAAAAAAAAAGTCTGTGGTTTGGGCGCCCTAATCAGGACTTTAGATGGGTATAGCCACTATACGTGGCTAAACCCTGTGTTATTGGGCACAACAAACGAGATAATTAATGGGCGCCCAAAACAATAGAATTGTTACATTGGTCGACCATTAATTATTGCGGCACCAAAAACAATTAAATCCTCCCCTAAGTCCATAAACATAACACACAATAAAAACACATCTGATTTCGCTTCCATGATTAATTTAACACACAATTGAGGCTGAATGGGGCATTTTGTTAGGCGTAAAATAAAGAAAAGAAGTTTTGATGAATGAATGGGATGGTCCTAATGTGGTAGTAAGTTGGAGTGTGATGTGGCAATTCTCTTTCCACCACACACCTTCCAACTGATACAATTATGTGCAATTTAAGTTTACCGGGGGGTGATTTCCAATGCTAGTAAAGTGGGTGTGCACCTGGTTCTGTGCTTGGTGGATGAATAGGAGGACTTTCACACGGTGCAGGTTCACAGATTGTGAATTGCAGCTTCAGACCATCATTTTTCAAAGTATGTGAATTTTTGAGCTTCAATTATGGGTGTCCTCCGTTAGTCCCACACAAATATAATTTACTTATTTTGTGCTGTTTCATATCTCTATGTGACCATTCCTGACCCTTCTCATTCACCTTCTTACTGAAGATTTAGCCCATCTGGTAGTGTGGGCACCATGCCAGAGAGACACAGAGCGAAGAGCGAGTCTCCACGGCGGCTGGAGGATCCAAAGCAGCACAGCTCCCAGGTCAGTGATCCGCCTGTACCAGCTCAGCATGGTCATCTATCATATGACGGGCGGAAATAGATATTAAAAGATGAATAATAATATTTTTAGCCATTACTCTGCGGCTATAAAATGTCCACTGTTGAATTACATGCAAATTTCAAAGGTTTTATAAGGTAAATAATAATAGCAGTATTCATCAATAACCGAATTATGGAGCTTTGTACTAGAAAATATTAGTAAAGGCATAAATGACCTACATTAGTTCTCATGTTTGTCTATCTCATTGTCATGGAAACCACTTTGCTGTCACCAGGCAAGCGCTTCGCACTGCAGAACTGTCCACACTTACATGGTGTCTCTGCCTTGTTTTTTTATAGTTAAACTAGAATCATAAACTACATACAAAGAACTATGTTATGGATCTCTTGGCCCAGGTTTTGAGAACGTTAAGAAATCCACTGAAAACCTAAGATTTACTTTTGGGTGGAGTTCAGTATGGTGGGATAAACGATAGAATTAAACTTTCGTTTGGTTCAGTATTCTCTCGATTCCGAAGAGAAGCCTCAAACTGTTAAGCACTCCTATTAGTATAATATTTTATTCATTTATTTATTAGCCCCAACATATTCTGTAGCACTTTACAATTGGGAACTGACGCTTGAAACAAGCAGCAGTGTTGTCAGTGCTGCTCCCATGGTAACTGTCATGAACAGCAGTGGTATACGTATGGCCTTTAGTAAAGCCGGGTACACATCAGACGATGCGATGGTCATCTTGATTTCCCTTGAACTCCCGGACAAATGATAAGGTGCGTACACACTGTGCAATCTTCCGAACGAGATATATCACGCATAGTTCTTCGTTAGATTGATAAGATATAACGTTAACATATCTCCTGGTTGTGCGTACACACTGCACGATTTGCGGAAATCGTTGACGATATCCCCAAATTGAGCTGCATGTACAACAGATCTGAAGATGCAATGGACGGCCCTGCGGGAGCGGTCATAGTGCGTGCTCACTGGATGATTTGAGCGATTTGTCGTTCTGATCTGACAAAAAACGACAAGTCGTTTAAAAAAATCGTCTGTTGTGTACCCAGCTCTACAGAGGGCAGAGCAGCGATGGACTGCTGGAACCTTCTGGGACAGCAGCCAAAACAGGGAAACGTTACATCGAGACTAACTGGAATTATAATTTATTTTTAATTTTTTTTTCGTATCATAGAGAACTTTCCCCACAACTAAATCTTTCCTGATTGGCCCGCTGCATGGTTATAATTTCTATTATCAGGGGAAATGAAACCGCTTGAATGATCGAGGATCTTATCCTGAACTAAAATGCGTCCACTTTCTGCTTCCAGTTTTTCTGACCACAACATTTCTGTAGCCTGATGCTCTCACTTCATCAGAATATCCCCTCACCGTGAGACAATCATGGTTCAAATCTTCACGGCAAAAGATAATGGGGCTAATGCAGAGCTGCGTTTGCGGAAGGATCTTGTGTGTTGAGCCGAGCGTATAGAACTATGTGGGAAACAGTTGTATGGAACTTGGTTGTATTTCCACTTGCAATGAAAGGCATAATTGGGTGGCGGTGGGGTGCTCACACAAGGGCCAAGTTTACTGGGGGCCTGGTAACGGGACTGTGGTCTCCGCAGAATTATACATACACAGAGGTCTATCTTTATTGAGATGGATCTCTTGTATCAGTGATAGGGCTGGTGTAAGTGCGCACTGTGCTGACGCAGGGGCATGGTGGTCACATAGATGCGTACAAGTCCGGCATAGAGGTGAATATCACATTTTAGTGCCATGCACACAATTGTAGTCGAGTTACAAGCGGGTCTGCAGCGGCCACTTTATGAACTCTCGCATTGCGCTACTGAACATGTCGTTATTACAGATATCCTTTTGCCTTTTTTCCTCATACAGGGAGATGAAGCGGGAGCTATTGGAGTGAGCGGTTACGTAGAATATCTCCGCGAGCAAGAGGTGTCGGAGCGATGGTTCCGCTATAATCCACGACTAACCTGTATTTACTGCGCCAAATCCTTTAACCAGAAGGGCAGCCTGGATCGGCACATGCGGCTCCACATGGGCATCACTCCTTTTGTATGTCGAATGTGTGGGAAGAAATACACCCGCAAGGATCAGCTGGAGTATCATATCCGGAAGCACACAGGCAACAAGCCCTTCCACTGCCATGTGTGTGGGAAAAGCTTCCCCTTCCAGGCCATCCTCAATCAGCACTTTCGGAAGAACCACCCTGGCTGTATTCCTCTCGAAGGGCCTCATAGCATTTCCCCCGAGACCACCACTGTTGTCACCTCCCGAGGTCCAGCAGGTGAAGCATCTCCACCTCACGAGGAAGCCGGTGGAGTGACTCCTTCAGCGACAGCTGAGGTGACATATGGCGGGGATTCAGCTCACGGCTCCGTGTCCACTACTGGACCGGACTAAGACACAAAAGAATATATATTACAGGAGGACACAAAGAGACTAGATTCCTCCTCCCCTTACCTCAGCAAAACTTCAACATTGTACCCTTCCCTCCTGCTCCTCTCTATTTCCCAGTTGAAGTTTCACAGGATTGGCTCCTGGGGCAATTGTAGAATGCAGAATTTGGGAAGCTTGCAAATTTCATTGCCAAAATCGGAAAGAGAAAATTGTTTTAGCTTCCTCTGGGCCTCCTTTTCTTGTAGACTTCACAGAACTGTAATTACCATTCTATGTCAAAGCATCGACCGCTGTACGAAGGAAAAGAGCTAATGTTTTTGTTTTTTTCTTAAAAAAAAAAAAGTGAATTTGCCCTTTTTTCTTTTTCTTTTTCTTTTTTTTTTTAAGTACAGTTAATGACTAACGGAGATTTTGGTGTACTTGTTGAAATTGAACGTTTTGCAGTTACATTGTGAGGTGTCTCGGTGGAGGGGTGTTTGCACCTTTTGTCAATTAAGCTTTCTTCTGAATTGTGCTTGGCAGATGGCGTTTTCTGGTCCTGACCTGCGTAGAAGTTTGATGGTGCTGACTTATGTATATTAGTAAGGTGCTTAAGACGCTTCTATAGCAGTGTCAAACCTCTTCCATATTAATTAAGAAAAGTGAGATGTTTTAAATGAAGCTCGGAAATTTGGTGTTAGGTGGTGGCACGGCAATAATTTACCCTTTGGAGATCACAGTTGCACCTCACTATGCTTAGAATGTTATGGTGGCTATTTCTGGGCAGGGCTGGATTTATTGTTTAGGAGTCTAACCATTGGTCCCTCAAGCCCCACCCCATGCCTAGCCACACCTCTTTTCTGTGAACATTCTGTAGCCTTGCAGAATATACTGTAGTTACATAGTCTGCAAATCGCTTTGCTTGGATGATCTTCCAAACCCTCAAATTAATCCAACATTTTCCCCTCACTTGCTGAAATAAAGGTTTGACATGGAGGCATAGCAGGCCAAGGGATGGCCTTCATCCTCTACTAGGCACTGAACTGCAGTGTCTGTTGCTAAATCCGACTTGGGATCTTTAAAAGTGAAATAAGCCATGTCTACTTATGTATGGTTTTACTGATAAGATAAGTGATTCCTTCCCCCCCCCCCCACCACACCCCCACCCTACCCTCGATGTCAGTCATTTTGCCAGCTGCCTGCTTCCCGAATCTCCCAAGAGAGTTGTGTTTGCTATAAATTAGGATGCATTAAGCTAGTTTCTTGAACGTAGAGCAGAGGCATTCCCAAAGACACGAGATGGGCTCCAAAACTATCTGGTCAGCCCCCATATTTTATTTGGTTATTGTTTATTTATAAGTGACTAGAGCTAGTCATCTTTCCTATGCTTCATTCGTACCGTTACTTGTTCACGGAGATCTGCAGAACACAGCCACATTTCAGTATACATTATCAGTGTGCTTCTTATATGCCCATAGACACAACTTCAATTCGTAAGTCTCCCAGCATGTAAGAGTTTTATAACAGTATTTCACTTATTTATTTGTATTTTGTTACCAGCAACGCACAGTTTTTCATATTTGAATGAGCAGCATTTTATTTTATACTATTTTTTTTTTTCTTTTTTTAAATAATGAAGTGTGGTTTCATATTATTAAGGAATTTGTAGTATACTCAAACCTACAGGGCCTCATTTACAGTTGAAGATATGAACATTTCGATAACAAATCCGCGTGTAGAGTTTTGCATATTGTGCACTTGCATCCTCTATGCCAGAAGAGGCAGCAAGCGTGAGCCAACTACAGCAATGGCACGTTCATATAAGTGCAACATGATTAGACAGGGCACGTCACCACAGTGCCGTAACTAGCTGGTGCCATGCCCCTTAACCAGGTGATGTCACGTGGAGGGGCATGGGGAGTACAGCACTGCCCAACGCATCCTGAGGGTGGTGCCACCCACAGAGCATTGCACTCTATGTGGTGACACCATTCGCACACCCCTAGTTATGGCTGTGCATCACCAGATACTGTTAGGAGGCGTATCATTTGCAGGTACTGGAGGGCTGGTGCATAGTTACATTCCTGATGGCGGTCCACAGCACTAATGCTTCTGATTGGCTGCTTGTGTATTGACCTCTCCAGCTTGATCCTGCTTAAGTCATTAGTGTTGTGGCTGTTTTATATCAAGTCACAATTCGTCAAGAAGAATGGCAGTGATTTATTTCAAAAGATAAACAATGGTAGTAGATCGTTTTGTATTATTTATGAGGAAAAAATGTGGCTTTTTAATTTTTTTTTTTTATAACTGTCAATATGTTGTTCTCTCGTGTTTCATAACATTATATTTTGTACAAATAGGGTAATGTTACTTTAATATTTACTGTTAACACATCAAGCTGTATCTCTATGCTATCGTTAGGCGTCAGTATATACCTGGCTCATATGCCTGGCACAAATATCACTGCTTCTGAGTCGTGCGAATCGTGAAAATCGCCAGACCCCACATACTTACGCACACCTGCCAACTCTAAATGAGGCCCAGATCGTCTGTACTTTGACAGATCTTAAATGCTATCAGAATTGCTTTGGCGTTCCCTGACCCAACCTTTCAAAACAACGGCTACCTTTACCTACATCGGAGTAGTGCACACGTATCACTTTGTGTTATTATTAATACATTGAGTAAATCTGTGTATATATTTTTCCCCATTTACTTTGATTGTATTCAGTATTTTTGTTTTTAATTACACAGTTGATGACATCATTTTTGTGCCTCACTGATGTCGCTGTGTCCTTGCTGCAGTCTCATAGTAACTGCTTCATCTCCCTAGATGGCTGTGTTAGCTGTATGTAGAAGGCAGGGTCACTGTGAGGACTGTCCGTATATAAACCAGGGAAAGAAACATGTTGATATAGAAACGACGTGTCCTTGGATATAGGTTTCCCTCTGCTTTCCTATTTATTCCCGGAGGTGAATTGCTTTATTTTTCTTGTATTTTTCTTTCTGTTATTTGAAGCTATATCAAAAGAAAAATGCGGACAGTGTTGCGTTATCTTGACGTATATGTATGGATTGGAAGTATCCAGGAAAGACCCTAGACATTGAAACTCAGGGTTATTGACTCCACTTATCCACGTACCTCTCGGTCCTAGATTCTGGTAATGTGCAATGAGCAACCTGTGGACTCTTCTCTATAACAGCTGCATTGCATCTGTAAGGTATAAGCTCTCTTGGTAGAATACGATTAATGGTCTGCTAGGAACATTTTGCCTTGCATAGCGTCACATTGCGGAGAGTGGGAAGTGAGTGCTTAGCTTTAGGGGTTATTAAATGGACTTCGTTGAGCAGCGGTGACAGCTCCATGTTATGGAATCTGAATATTTCCAATATTATAATCTAATTATCAGGTAGAGTACGGTACTTTATCCAATGGGAAGTAAGAATAAAACCCCTTTTTTTTTTTGTTCTAAGTATATTTCAACAACTATGTTCTTTAACGATGTGGAAAGAAACCTTTTGTAATGATTTGTAAAATAGCACTTTAATACAAACTGGCCTTATTCCTTAAGGCAATAAAGCACCTCAGAAGACAGAGTGTAGGTTCTCTAATACAGGTGCTAGTACACTGCAGTAATGTCACGTGATCATTGCAATAATATAGATGTCTGCTTGGCGTACGTATCTGCTGTACAAGTCCTATTACATTATAATTCAATACTTCAACAAAGAATAGATTCCTGATTGACGGTCTCAATTGTACAGGGGAAAATCGCTGCATATTTAGCAGATTGACTTAAAAAATTAAAATACAGCACAAAATAAAACTCATTTTGCTACAGTACATTTTGCTCATCTATAGTTTTAATCAGTTTGCGGTGGCTTAAGGATTCTCCAGCTCCTGAAGTCTAAGTATATTCATGCTTGAGCACAGGTGACTTAATTAGTACCTCAATCAATTTGATTTAACCATCTGGACTCAAGCATGGCTATCCTTAAAACCTGGATTGTAATGGCGGAGTTTGGGAACCTCTGCTATAGGGGATGGCTGGCCGGTGGGACTTGGCAGCATTAGAGTGTAACCGGCTTCTATACATGGATGCCCTCTGCAGCTGTGTACATCCTGCTGCCAGGTCCCACAGCCAATCGTGACAAATATTGTGGTGTGGCCAATGGTTTCAACCCCTTTAAGGTGCCCATATATGTTGGCATTTTATCAGCCAATTAGGCTACTATAGGATTAATTGCTTCAATATTACAACCTACGTGGATAAAACAAATATTCATCCCAGGAAGAGGAATATCTGATTGGATGTGTTTTGATGTTTATTAATCCTGCCCGTGCAATTTATTAATTTATTAATCTGTGCCCTGTGAGATTCGGCACTAGGGCTGGGTGACTGGAGCTATGTAATGTGCGCCCATATTGGACATCTGACCTGGGCACTTGGTTCAAGTGCCTCTCTCTGTCCGTGTACGGGCACCGTTAAAGCAGATTACATGGGGCTATTGATCACATTGCGGCTTGCTTTTAATTGCTTTCTACGTTAGTTTTACTGTGTTGGCTAACAAAGGGAAACGGTTACACACTCCATCCATATTAACTTTATTTTATTTATTTTTAAACTTTTGTAGTTTTCCGAAACACCGATCCCCTACTGTTTATAATAATGTCTTTAATTGTATTGTACAAGTGTCAAGAACATGTTTAATGCAACATAGAGTTACACTCCAGCTAATGGCCAAATCCTGTATCTTGAGACTCTTCTCTATTTTGTTGCACAGGTTATTTAGTGTTTAGTATTATTATACATGACGTCTTTTCTTTGTGATGCTAGGGCCGGGTCTCACGACACTGACCAGCTAACCTCGGATTGTTTCCTCGCTACTGCGGACTGTGCTGAAATGAATTTGTGCGCACAACCTCTATTTCTTGATGAGCTTCCTCTTACCCTGGAAGACAAGATTTTTGCCCCTGAAGTGAACTCTTTTAGCTGTAGAGTCTAATGATCACGGTTTCTTTTCTATGTAATATTACTAATTTATTTTTAGGAGTAGTTCATCATTTAGTTTTTCATAGGCATGGAAGGGTCCTCACAGATTGTCTGGTTTAAATATGAGTGATTTACTATTAACAGAGGATTACAATCGATTAAATACGGCATGCTTATATAAAATGGTTGTTTTTAACATTCGTAGGGGAGGCATTTATTATCTGCAAACCAAACTTCCTGCCTTTAATACAGTCTTTATTTTAAGAAGACTCCAGGCTCGCTCATTGATGTACTGGGAAAATGGGTAAAAATGCATGAAAACTAAAGTGCACTTTAGGGATGGGTTTTTAATGCATTTTTACTGTGCTTTTCATGCCATAATCTATTGTACTGATAGCGCTCAGTAATATATTTTAAATATCAGAGTGGAATGGCTGGAACATGCCCATATAAGACCAATCATCCTATTTTTAATTCACTTTTCTGACATTACTTAGCAGATGAATAGTGCTTTTAGCAGGTAGTTGTGAACGAGCCCCCAATTTCCAAGTGGTGTTGAATTTTTTTCCCCAACTTATTTCATTTGCTATAGGGTTTGCAGGGCATGTAGCACCTTACGATTGTACCAGTTCATATAGTTTATTGGGTATGCAGTCACATTGTGGACAGTCTTTATGTCAATATTGAAAATGACAACAGTTATGATGTCAACATGGTTAAAATATCGACATCTGGAAAATGTCAATATTAGGTTTAGGAGTTAGCTGTAGGGATTCCTTAAAAATGAATTGTCAACATGCTGAACATGTGGACATTAGCAACATGTCGATATAATATACCAAACCCATAAGGTTCTCACTTATGTCAGATTTTAAGGACATTGAAAGCTCAACATAACAAGTTGATAACCTGTTCTAGAACAACATTGTGCACTCTCTCATGTCTGATCTCCCATCTATAGTGACAAGACGATATTCAATTGTTTGCACTGTCGGGTGCAGTACTGGGTGTCCATTACTTATTGCCCATGTTGCTCCCAAATGCACCGGGTTTAGGTGCGCAATTCAGCTAAACCCATCTAAAGTACTGAGCGCGCTGATTTGGGCGTCCAAAAGCCAGACTTTTCGCGGATTTCTGCTCACCCCCTTAGAGGTCACAAGCAGACAGGGGCGGCTGCGGCACTCGAGCCAATCAGCAGAAACCATTGAATAGCTCCAGTCGGGCACCTAATACTTATGAGCGCCCCCCAAAAAAACATTATATTCTCCCGAAAGATTTCAGACTCTCAAAGGATGTTGATGTCTGTAGTATTAATTCCATGTTTACCATTAAATGCCACATTTAGTTCTTTAAATTGTATCTGTCGCCTACCTGTAGCAGAGGCAGACATATAGGTGAAGGGTCAGTTAGCGGTTGGAACTTTGCATGCTAATACTCCTCAGGATATTAAGGCAAGAAAACCTAGCGTGTCTCATAGAGGTGCAAGTGTTTTCCTACCATAATAATCGTAAACGTGAGAAGCTGCCCATCGCTTTGGAACCTTGTGACCAAATGAATTTACCCCATGGACTAAACTAATATTCTAGTGAATGGATAAAATGCCTTTTCCTGAATTGGAGCAGATCACAAAATGGCTGCCTTGACTGAAAGGAGACACTTCACCAACATTCCTGTAATGGTGGACACTGCTTAATTTGCAGGCGCCAATGTAAACCACCCTGTATTACACACATTGTGAAATACCAGTGCTCACGACAAAACAGGCACACACTTGCTATGCTATTTACTATGGATGACAGGACATAGCAATATATTATAATTAAACTGATCAAAACTGCAGTAATCTGACAGGTCATATTGGAGCTGTTGTACAAAACTAAAGGAACTGTAAGGCAATGTTATTGTGTATAATATTATTATTATTATTATGTTGTCTTCTGATTAGTCTATTACCATGATGTCAATGTTTATATTTTATTGAATTACTGACTAGTATACTGTAATTGCACAACATTACAGATAACACATTCTCTTGTGTTATTATCAGAGGTGGATTTATAAGATTGGAACCATGATGAGATTTTAGTGACTTATATTTGGTTAATTAAACATTGACATGCAACAGCAACATTACATTAGTGAAAGGGATTGAACATAGATAACATGCTTTAACTACTGCTGCTTGGCCCTCCGTGTTACAGGGAACATGCTTCTTCCTGGCTTCTGTTTACAGGTGGTTTTAAATAGAGTAATGGCACCTTTTGTAATTATACTTCATCGAGTGTACGTGTGAGTTCAGCCAGTTCTGAAATAGGAGGGCCGAAACCAACTTGTAACCAGATCAATGGAATGGTCACAGCGGCACAGTGTATTTCAGGAGTAGTATGCTGGTATTGTGGGTGGCAGTGACCTGTACATTCATTTGACTGTGTAAGTGAAGGAAAGCCTGCGGCAGTGTCATGACATGTGAGGGTAATGGAGGCTAGTGTGAAGCCACAGACTGAGCAGGGCCTCCAGCCGCAGAGTGTAGTAATGTGATGGTCTTCTCAGACTAGTGCAGCTATAATGGTATAGTATAGTGACTACTGCTAATTAAACATGGAAATGCATGACAATGGAAATATGCTAGTGATGGGAGCAATGCCTGCCAACATGCCCCACTTCAAAGTGGGCATATTTGGTCCATTCAAACTGCACCCATTACAGGTGAGGCTGGTTGGCAGCTATGTATGAATGTGGGCACCTCATGTTAGAGGGAGGAATGTCAGTCATAGCAGCGGATCAGGACTAGGCAGCCAGTGGCCCACCAGCTGTATGATCATAAGTTGCATACTTCTGTTATAGACCATGTATGAGTCTCCTGCTAACCAAAGTCCCAGCATTCTCATCGTACTCTAGTTGCTCAGATCAGTTCGTGGTCAGCTGGCTTCATATGACATCTGTAGAACCCAACTTCTCCGTGGACTGCAGTGTAATTAAGTATTATGGGACTGTTTCTCTTCTTTTTTCATGCTAGAGTACAGGATGTTAGAGATTTTCGGGGTGTCTTCTAGCTCATTTATCAAAACTTGTAGCATTCAAGTATGTGAATTTAGCCACTGTGACCTTTTTAATAGTCCAGATACATTTCTTTGCTAGAGTGGAAGGGAACTCCACTCCCTCAGCCAGAATACACTGGATACAGTTCCTGTCTTACCTCTCACTGTTGCATAAGTATTAGTTCTGCTTTAAGTATTTTCTAGTCCACACTGAGTAATATTGTCTTGGTGTGACAAAATAAGTGAGCTACAAGTCATAGTCAGCCCCGGCCCAACAGTGATTTCCTGTACTGAGGTCTGAAAGCGTTGGTTATCGGATTGCTTAAGGCAGGAGTAGCCAACCCTGGTCCCCGAGAGCTGAGGATCGGGTTGGCTACACCTGGCTTAAGGGATTTGTGCACACACGCATTATGTGATTCTGTCCAGTGTAAACAGTCTTAGCCAGTAAACAGAGAAGACATGAGCTTACTGAGAGATCATTGATCCCTATGGAGAGCCATGGATGCAGTACACACTGCTGTCTTACCAAAGCAGGTGACAGAGAGCAGAGGTGGGGGGGTGTTTATACTTTCCTATGTCCCCGTTTCCTTATACCCCTTGCTAACACTGTTGTGTGCATTGTGCTAGTGTCACACTGTTGAAATAGCTGATCTCTGAGTGAGCTTATCTCCGCCCTTCACTAGTCCATAACAGGAGAGCTGAGACTGACTTAAATAAGTCCTGTGGACCTAGCCTTAGACAGTCTGTGGGAATTGGATGCATAGTGAATAGACACCTAATCTGGCACCGTAGTCATTGGTCTGCCTATATTACACTTTGTTCTTCCTGCTTTGGATTTTTTATTTGGCCAGAATGGGTTGCAAATCTCTGCTTTAAATTTTCTATTTGTGTATGATCACTAGTAAATCATATATGGCACTGTTAGTAAGTGTTTTAAGGACATTCTATCAATAATACAACTTTTACTTACACTACAAGTATCTTCTCTTCCTGGAGACAGACATTGTCACCAACAAGTGTTATCTGATTGGCAGGTTAGATGCCTACGTAGTGATTGGAGGATGAGGCGATCATGCTGGTGCCACATAAATGGGGTTTTATATGTAATATTTTAAATGTACCTGTTTTACTTTTTTTATTTTCATTACTCCTATTAGCACAGTGCTGCAAAGTGCAAAAACATGAGCAAGTGTATGTAACTATAGGTTGTGCTCAATATACTTGGTCTACCTATGCCTACACAGTGCTAGTAGCCAATGTATAGACTCGAGCAGAATTCAGCTTACTCACTGGGAACAAGCAACATTACAGTGGCATTAGGCTGCCTGGGTCTCAGTGATGTCTCTAGTTCCTATGTGACTGGATAGGCCGCATTCTCCACTACAAGTAGGTGACCAGGACATGTTTGAAACGGATGTTAAATTATTTCAGGGGGAATCTATTACAGACTTTGTATCACATATGGGTGAAATTCAGTTTTTAGGTGGTATATTTTGCCGTTTGCAGAAAATACTAAACTTCCATTACTTCATTTTTGGATTATTTTTTTTTTTATTTGTGCAGCTATACTGTAGATTTATCCAGACAAAATGGATCTCTACAAGTACAAAATGAATATTCATAATTGTATTTTGTTGTCACTTGACCTGTATGACTCTGCTAAAGGGCCTATTGGGCCAAATTCCAGCTACCTGAGTCTATGCTTGGGACCCCTTTTACCCAGTATTTGGGGAAGGGGGGACCTGATGGAACCAGGTCACTACAAAGGACCCTAATAGACAGTGTCAGCAGAGTCTAATCCGGGCCCTGACTGCAGGGTAACGCTTCCTATTCTATTCACCAAAGTAATGACAACGGAAGGTCTCAAACCGATAACAATTAATGCTGGACCTACTAAGTGTATTATGATTGAGGACAGAAGCATTGTACATGAGTAGTGTTCATTCTAGCACCTTGCACCTGTCACAACCCGTGCAGTTCCTCTTTCCTGCCTGGGGTGTCGCTCTCTGCTCTGGTGCTTCTAGCACACGTGTCTACATCAGAAGTTTGTTGCATCAGCTGTGTGTGCTAGAAGCACCAGAGCAGAGAGCAACAAGCCGGTAAGAGGAACTGCATTGGTTGTGGCAGGTGCAGGGTGCTAGAATGAACACTACATGAGAGTAGGAAGTAGGACTCCCCTGCAGCCAGCTGTGCGCTTTGTCTCCTTTGTGGTGGCCCCAGCCAAATTGCAGGGGGGCCCTATTGCAGAGGAAGTGATCAAAAGGAGAGACCCCTCGTTAGCCCGGTAAAGACGAGAGTATGTTTTATTTAGAAAAACTTCAAGGTGGAATAGCCATTTAAAAAAATAAAATGAAAAATATTTTGTGGGATTCCCTTTAACTCACATTGATCTGCTGTAAATCTGGCCCTTATTAATTGACTGTCTCACTAGATCTAAGGTTATTGGGAAAACGCCTTGTTTGACTGTTATGCCATTGCATGCTAAGGAAAAGTCAGTGAAATGAGAATAATTTATTGAGTACATCATTTATTGCAGCACTAAGACTACTCGAGTGAAATCCTACATAGTTTGTTTGCCTGACTGATGCTTTTGTGTTTGAGTAACGAGTACGTTTTGTAAGAACCATACATCCATTTATCACATATTTATAATGAACACGTTTTTTATCGGACTCCTAAATTCTTATACAACTGTGAAATGTATGCTTTCTTGTAACCTTGAATGGAACAGAATAACTCCGCACATCCGGATACTGGTCTTATTAAATGGGGGAGATGTCTTTTGATAATCATGTCCATTTGGAGTGTGAGAAGACTGTATTACTTTGGAGCTTTGTATCCAGACGTCTTACAAGGGATTTTAAATTGGCACAAGAAAATGAATAAAAGATATATGTGAGTGCAAGATCACTGTCTCATGTTTGATTTATGCAGTTTGCAAATATGTGTGTTTTGCAGCGAGGTCCCACATCATTTACAGCTCCACATACCTGTCCCACATCATTTACACCTCTACATACCTGCCTTACATCATTTACAGCTCCACATACCTGTCCCACATCATTTACACCTCTACATACCTGTCCTACATCATTTACAGCTCCACACCTGTCCCACATCATTTATACCTCCACATACCTGTCCCACATTTACACCTCTACATACCTGTCCCACATCATCTACATCTCCACATACCTGTCCTGCATAATTTACACCTGCACAAACCTGTGGGCCTGATTCAGTAGTGTACGAAAATGCAACTACATACGCATATCGAGCGATTATTAGATATTGTGCATACATATAAGCCATGCTGCGATCGCACTGCAATTACGGACACAGAAGAATCCATTGCAGAGTGAGTGACAAGCTGTGAGCATTTGGGGTTGGTGATGGGGAGTGGTAGGAAACGCAGGCGTGCCTGTCAGGTTGAACGCCGTTGCTTGGGCATGCATAAATTAGCCACTGTGTTTACATACGCAGCATGAGAGCTCACTGCGTGCAAAGAGACTTGCAGTGTCTGCGGCAGGTCAGACCTGGTGTAAATGCTTCGTGAGTGGTCGATGATACCGATGTTTACGCAGATAAGCAACGTCATACGCATGTGAGAAGGCAGTACTGGGCATATTTAGGTCGGCGGTGCTTTTGCATGCATTATATTTTTGCTGCTGCATTTCGTGCAAATTCGCAGCTGCGATCGGTGCTGAATCAGGCCTTGTGTCCAGACATTTTTACATCCAAGCTGAATCAGGCCCAAAATCCGAGAAAAGTTCAAGGACCTATGAGTCAACGGGGTGTTTTCACCTGTTTACTAGCTTAGTTATTGGAGATTTCTTCCTGATCAGACCCATAAAAAAAAAAAAATCTGCCGGCTGCTTTCGTGGTCAATCAGCTTAAAGCCTCACTTACTGTCCAAAATAACTGGACATTATAGTTTTGTTTTAGGAAGTGAAGCTGGGATGGATCCTCAGGGTCTGTGCATGTGGGTCCTTTCTGGTCCTTCTCCACTCCCCCTCCATCAAAATGAATAATATAACACAAGACAACACTAAATTAGAAAACCCACACTAACACTACGCTCCTCACAAACACAGCCAAATAAACACTGATAAGACGGAAAATAAGAAAGACCCCAGACAAAAAATAAAACAAACTTTAAACTACACAGAAAATGACAAGACTACTGTCAGAAATCGCAGTAACACTCACTAAACTTCTCTGCATGTGGTTATGTTTTACCCTATAGAAAACCTGTTTGTCTATTTTTGTCATCTATCTTCATCGGAAATGTCAAAACCAACAATAAAACCAACCAACATCACCATTGATTTTCAAATGACACAGAACACTGACGGATAGTAAAGACACATTTTTTTTTTTTAAGACACAAACATGCTGTCTATAGCCATCAATTTCCGTTGGTTTTAAAAGTGAAGCTTAGTAAATTTGCCCTTATAAGTGGATATAAAGATGTATTTGAACCAACTATAACAGATTACCAAATAAATTGTGTCTGTGTGTGCCCAAAAAGGAGTATTGCACCTTGCTTCTCTACCCTTTTCGAAACTGTTTTATAGCAAAGGGCCTGATTCAGAGATGGACGTAGTTCACATCACTGTTGCGTAGCTGAGGCCAGGACATCTGCGTCAAAAGACACAGACCCTGGCTTCTGAACTCCCAGAAAACGGGGCTGCAGCTAAGCGGGCACTGCATGCGAGGACGCAGGACAGGTCATGCGCGAATGTGCCATCGCTCCACCACCAAGAGAGTCTTTGTGCAACTTTTCCCTTAAAATGTCTTATTCGCAAAGCAATGCGAATAGGACACACAAGCAGCTTATGCTAATTAAAATAATATGTGTCATGCTATATTCTTTGTGTGACTGCGGCTGTATCTGCATTTGAAATGCTATGTTACTGTGTCACAGCCGCTGACACTAATGTAGCATTTTGCATGCAGAACTAGCAGCAGTCACACACAGAATATAGGCTGTATGTAATTTTAATCAGCATAAGCTGCTTGTACGTCCTATTCATATTGCTTTGTGAATAAGAAGTATTTTAAGGGAGAAAGTCGCACGAAAATACTGTCTGCGCTACTGAGTCGACATTGTGTAATGCGACTTGTAGCGCACGGAGGATAGATGTATGGGGACACATCTGTACATCTCTGAATGAGGCCTAAAGTGGTAATCATAGCAAAATTTTTATGTAATTACATATAAAAAATATATATTTTTTTATAACAGTTGCCTTTGAGTGAACCCTCATTATACATGTAGAGGAGTTTTCTGATGACTAGTACAAAATGAAAAGCAGGTATTTCTAATGTTCATGTATCTGGATGTAGAAATATGTTTGAATTAAGAGCTACGCACCATTAGAAACACACTTATTTAACGTTTATAAACCCTGCAACAGGATTTTTATTATACATTAATCTCTTACTATTTCATTAGGAAAATATAGAAAGGGAAACAAAAACACATGTATGTTATTAATAAGCCTAAAGGACAGACTTTGGAATGCCTTTAATTATGTTCTTCATGCAGAGTTAGTTACAGCCGGGATTGGCTACTCGGCCCATGAAAATAATAGCATTGATTGCGACTTCTCGGATGAAGACCAGGAAAGGCCTGTTGGCTTTAAATGTGATGCGTTTTGGGTTAAATGACCGTCCTGCCACAAGGATAGAAGTAGCTGCCGAAGCCTCACTACCTTCCTCGTTGACCTGGGGTAAAAATACATATTAGTTTCAGTTTAGTGAAGACCAGCAACTATTCTACCATTCTGACTATAATTTGGCCCCTAGAGTCATTTCTACATTGGATTTAAATTTACCATTGTTGTTGCTTAAGCAGAATCTGCCTTATATCTGTTACATAAATAAGGACACGGGCGAAAAAAAGAGGGAGCTCCTATCGGCACTATTACATAGACACGATAAGGTGATTGAAAATGTTGGTAAAAATTAAGAGTAATAGAAAATGATAATAACTTCTTTGTACATGATAGCAACAGTCAGTGGGCACTCTTACCTCCCAACATTTGAGTCTCCGAGGTGGGGCTTAAGCGCGTGCTCCTGAAAAGGGGGCATGGCCCGCCAAAGGGTTGTGGCCTATAGGCACGCCCCTTTGACATCACTAATGGGCTGCCCACGAGATTCCTCCCTGTACTGTGAATAGATGCCATGCGCTCTGCTTCTATTCTCTCTCTGCTCACCCGCTGCTCTGTTATGCAGTGCAGCAGTGCGTGCTTCCCCCCCCCCACCGCGGGACACTGCGGCCTGAGGGTGGGACAGTCCCAAAAAAACAGGACTGTCCCGCTGAATGTGGCACATTTGGGAGGTATGTGTACAGGATAGTCACCTGTCCTGTGGTACATGTATAAACCGGGAAAGAGACAACACAAGTTACATTGTTCTCACAGCATTGATGTGATTCCTTCTGTATAAACAGTATATATGTAGCATATCTATAATGGTGCAGGGTGTGCAGTGCACATGGGAGCCTGTGTCCAGGGAGGGGGGGCAACGTGCTGCAACTCTGCACCCATAGACGATACCTCTCCATTGCAGAACTAATCGGGGAAGGTGCAGCTGCCATGTTCCTAGAGATGTGTGCATGTGCAGAGGAGGAATCGGGAAAATGGTCAGAGTGCCATGTTGCCAGCCAGGGATCTGCACAAGCGCATTAGACTCTGGCACTGAGACAGAATTTGCTCGGCGCTTGTGTATAGAGGCCCGTGCATGAGAGTAAAAGCAATTGTTTATTACAATCTAAAATAACTAGGTAAAAGAACCATATAGTCTGACATACACAGGTAATATTTAAGCATAAAAGTGGGCTATATTTAATCTTTCATAATAAGATATGATAAGATTCCAGTTTGGTTACGTATGTTTAGCGATGGTGCTGTCAGATGTTTCTCCTGGGCTATGTATTCCTGTCTGTTGCAGCTTCATACGGGAATTCCAAGTGGATACCAGCGGTTGATGTGCTAGATCAGGGGTGCAAAATCCAGTGTAGTGACAGCCAGTATTGTATATGAGGCAGGCCACATATAGTAAATGTACAGAGGCCTCTGCGTTTCGCTCATGATGTCAACTTCATCAGACACCCCACAGGCATACATTGCCTAGGTGCGACATCGGACAGCGCCAGTGCTGTTCATACTTACCCAAAGTGGAGTTTTCCTGGACATATTCTGCACACAGCCGCACCACAAGGACTTTTTCCACATCTGAACAGGTAACAAATTCCACTAATATACTGCCTTGAAATGTACCTATCCCATGCTAAGTGCAGGAGACTGAAATTGGTGCCCACTTTGCATATGCATGACTTTGTATACACACCCACTAAACGTATCTCTTACCCCACAGGTTCTCAAACTTGGTCCTCAGGACCCCAAACAGTGCATGTTTTCCGGGTCTCCTCACAGAATCACAAGTGAAATAATTAGTTCCACCTGTGGATCTTTTAAAATGTGTCTGAGTAATGAATATACAAGTGCACCTGCTGGGTGACCTATGTGCGGTCCTAAGAACTGAGGACCTCATTCAGAGTCGGTCGTACCCAGCGATGTTCACAGAACAGCGCATGCGTAAGTTTCGCAATGCACGTGCGCAAACTAGCTGTTGCGATCGGAAATTTTTATCTCCTTCAACTTGGGCAGGTCGTTAGTTAGAGTGACAGGATGAGGCGTTTGTGGGTGGTAACAGGGGAAGGTGCTTGTGAACGGGGGAGTGGAGATCCGAACGCAGGCGTGCCTGACTATGCAAACGGCGTTTTATGGGATTGCACAATTAACTAAGTAGTGTCATGGCACATGTGACATGGGAGGTTTTTACAGTGACTTGATCGTAGTGCTTAAGAGAGGGTATGGTCAACCTTAAGCTCCACGACCAGCTCCGATGGTCTCGATTAATCCTTATATGCCTGGAGATGACATGTATTGCGAACGAGAAGAGGGCGTGTTTTTAGTCTTACGGCCGCATCCTCCCCTCGCTCGTCCAGCTAACGATCCCATCTTAACGACGCAACTTGCGAGCGCTTCATTTGCATACCCGGCCCCTTTTCCCTTACGACCGAGCGGCTGCAACGACCGACTCTGAATGAGGTCCTGAGTTTGAGAACCACTGCCTTACATAGTTGCGCCCACATTCCAATTTGTGTGCGATTCAGAAGCAGGCCCATTTGCAGAAATGCTCCATGTGTATTCACATATGGTAATGAGCAGTGATGATGTTTCAATAATTTATCTCTATGCTTCATATTTGAACATTTTAATTTTGGGGCTTTACTGGCTCTAAGTGTTAGTTACTCTTTCGGCTCTCACCTCCAAAAACGCTTTGTGAAATGCATCTGACACATATAAGTCTGATCTTCCGTTTGCAACAATTCCTGTGAAAATCAAAATAGAAAATGAAAAACACATATATCGTTCACCAATTACCATTGTACAAACAAAATTAACCAGACTTTAAAGTGCATCTATCTCTTCCACAGGGATGAAGAGTCAATTTCTTACACTGGAGAAAGTACAGTATCTCAGCAGTGTCACTGGTTCCCATGAATTAAATGAAGACAATGGGGCATATTCAATTGGGTGCGAGAATAGCAAAAATCCTGCACCCCCGCGGTTTTCCCTGCAGGTGCGGGATTTTCCCTGCAGGTGCGGGATTTTTGCTATTCAATCAGGAGCGGGGTTTTCCCTGCAGGTGCGGGATTTTTGCTATTCAATCAGGAGCGGGGTTTTTTACTTTTTGCGGGCCGGGAGGTTTTTTTTTTTGCGCTCCTCCAGTGCATGAAAAAGTTGGGAAATGCTGTTGGACCCCGGCGGCACCCCTCGTAATGACTAATTAAGCAATTGGAAGTTTCCAATTTGCTTAATTAGTCAGTAATTACTCCCCTTTCCGAAAGGGGGGTGTGTGTGTCCCAAGTTCAGAGTGCCCCACTGGAATGGGTGCTGGGAGAACTACATCTCCCAGCAGCCCTTGCCCCTCCCACCAGGCCATGGAGCCTCCCAGCAGCCCCCTCTCCTGTGAGAAGATAGAGGAGAGGCCAACGGGAGCCCCGGAGACCCCTGGGCAGGTAAGTGCAGAAATTTTTTTTCTTTTTACGCGGAGCAGGATTTTCAAGGCTGAAAACCCTGTGACCACTTTATTTTTTATTGGATACCGCGGGTATCGCGAACGCGCATACCTGCGGTATTCCAAAATTGGGCGCAAGGTTTTTTCCTCACTAAACATCGCACCAATTGAATATGCCCTAATATGAGACAGAGGTATATTTACTAAAGTGCTGCTTTTTTTAGTGGAGTTGTTGCCCATAGCAACCAATCAGATTCTAGCTATTAGCTTTTAGAAGGTGCTAGATATATGATAAGTAGAATCTCATAGGTTGCTATGGGCAACAACTTCACTTCTAAAAACCTGCCCTTTAGTAAATATACCCTGTACAGTCATTTGGGAGCTGAATTATCCGAGTGGAGCTTATCATTTCACTAGTAATTAGTGACATTACAGAGGCGACATTTTCTCAATGGTATCCTGGTAACTTGACAAGCTGCATTCAGCTCACAAATTGTTGGCCCCCGCTATGTACCTAGGAGGGGATCCGGTCAATACCCCGACAGTCAGGATGCTGGCGCTTAGAATGCCAGCGCCAGAATCTCAACACTTATCTGAATACCGGCACCCCGACGGAAGTACTGCGGTCAGGGGGAGGGTTAGGGGTTAAGGTTAGGCACTAGGGGGAGTGTTCGGTTTAGGGTGTGGGGAGGGGGTGGTTAAGTTCAGGCACCAGGGATGGAGGGTTAGGGTAGGGGTAGGATACTGACCGACAAGTGTCGGTATCCTAGCCCTATCGGGATGCCGGTGATGGGATGCTGACCGCCGGCATCCCATACCCAAACCCCCAGGAGATGCTACAGGTTCATAGCAAATTATGGGTGGAACAATATTTCTGAATAAAAATAAAATAAAGATGACGCAACAAACCTGGAAGCCGTGCAGTATTTGGATCAAACAGGTCTACGAGACCCAGTTTCTGTAACTTCTCTTTGACACTGAAAGAATCCTCAATCTTGAATCTTGGAAAGTGGACGGATAGCTGAACAACCTGAGATTGATGCAGCCACTCCGTGAACTTCTCTAGAGTCAGTTCTCTCTCCACCTTTTCCAGCGCAGTGTCCTCTGATGGCAGCACCAATACCATCGAAATGTCATCACCTTTGTATGGCAATTCAAGAACCTGGACTGCATCATCTTTGAAAGCACCATAGCGGAACATCCCCTCCTGATACATCATTGAGGTTTCACATGGCTCGGTTCTGCCTGGTACATGGAATTCTCCCAGGATTGTGTTTATCGAATCAAACTTGGACTTCCACAGTCCCTGCAAACAATGAATAAATCAAATGTATAAACTTTCTTAAGCATGATTCATTTACCGGTTTAGACTTTATGCAGCAAATCTGATTTGTACTTGTGGAGCTGTTAAAATGTGTATTTTGTTCAAACCTATCAGTGATTAGAGATTTGGGCTAAATGTACCATGCAGCGCTTTTGTCCTTTGCCGTGTCTTTAGCAGTTACAGAGGCTGAATTTAAAGGAGCAATCATATTCAATACAAAATCAGGCATGTTTTGCATGGAATAGAATAGCCCCTTACAGTGGCGTAACGTGGGGGGGCGGGGAGGATTGAGTGGGGCACGTGTCTTGGGCTCCATCGGCTGCAGTCTAAGGCAGTGCGGTCCGAGGCACTACACACTAAAACACACCGCCACCGACTGCAGCCAATAAGAGTCAGACAGACTCTAATTGGCTGGAGGTTACTCATGAGCTACGCCATCCGACTCCCGCAGTGGCTGAAGGGAGAGACGTCATGATGTCTTTCCCATAGTGTTGAGCAGGACCAGAGGAGTGGATGGCAGCAGGAGCAGGGATTCGGTAAGTGAATTATGTGTGTCTGTGTGTGTTTTGCGCACTACTACTAGGGGCACTGTATAATGGGCACTACTGGGGGCACTAATGGAGGCACTGCATAAGGGGCACTACCGAGGGCACTGCTATTGGGTGCATTGCTACTGGGGGCATTCGGTAAGTCAATTATGTGTGTGTTTTGGGCACTACTACTGGGGGCAGTAATGGAGGCACTGTCTAATGGGCACTACTGGGGACACTGTATAATGGGCACTACTGGACTGGTGGTACTGTATAAGGGGCACTACTGAGGGCACTGTATAAAGGGGCACTAATGGAGGAACTGCATAAGGGGCACTACTACTGAGGGCACTGCTACGGGGGCACTGCATAAGGGGCACTACTACTTTGGGCATTAAGGCATATGGAAAGGAATGTTCCCAGAGTGACGAGAAACGGTGGTGTCATGTTGACAAGCCCCCGTTTTTCAGTGTCCACGCCCATAGAGCCATCTGGCCACTCCCACTTAGTTGGACAAAAAGTTGAGGGGGGGCACCATTTTTCATCTTGCCCGGGCTCTAAAAACACTAGCTATGCCACTGACCCCTTTAGATCCAGAGGCCAAAACTAAAGATGCATCAGCTTTAAAAAGCGCCGCAAAGTACATTTAGCCCCTCATCTCCTACTTCCAATCATCCACAGAATGTGTGTCCCATGTATTAGCATTCAAAATTTCACCTGCAAAGAGTAGAGGCAACATTGTGTGTCTGGACAATGTAGTGCATAATGTCACGTTGTCTGTAGTTACTTATATGTTCCACTCACAGCACACATAATCTAGTTATCTTAGTGAATAGAGATTGGTGTTACAGATGTCTGTACAGGTGCAGCAACAGGCGTAACAAGGTGTTGTACAACAACAGTGAGAAAAGCTCCTGCCATCAGCCATGAATAAGCCCCACCTTGAAGTAGATTGCATTCACCAGAACCAACATAGTATCCTCAGTGATGGCTCCTTCTGGGATAACATTGGTAATTCTCTTCTCGGTTTTATTGGCTACCCAATTATTAATCATTTCTCTTGATTCTTCAGCTTTCTCCTGAAACCACAAAAATACATAGGATCGTATTATTAGTGTGAATGTGATCATTATATTAGATCCCTGGAGAGAGCTGGAATCACATGCTATGGTATTCCCGGCAGGGATGCATCACCTTCCATCACCAGTTATGTCATTACATAATGTTGTGTAGTGGTTTGCTGCTATCATAATGCAGTTACATTGTGACATTTTTATCATTAAAAAGCAGGAGCTTTTATCATTAACCAGCACCATTGACCGTGACGGCGTCAGCAGCTAGGTCGCTACATCAACCAGGCATGCAGGCCGATGGAATGACCCCAATAACCGACCTGCGGGAGCGATGTGCCTGAGACATCGGCCCGATCAGCGGGGTCGAATGACAACTTGTCTAATGTGTACCCAGCATAACAGTCATGATTTTGTTACCAGACAGGGGCCTGACTTGGAGATTGTTGGGGCCATCAGTAAATTTAGGTATGTTTCAGGTGGGTGTGATACGTTATGTCTACAATTACATGCCGCAGTGCCCAAGCCTTCCTATAGGATTTAGGATGCAGACATTCAGCTACCTACCAGGAGGAGGAAGCTGAATGTCGCCAAGTATGACTATACCACTGATAACTCTTTTACACCAAGCATTTGACCCATGAAATTACCAGGTAAACCCAGGTCAAGTGTCAATGTGAAAGGATCAACCTGGGTTTTGTGTGCCGGGTCTGCGAACCTGGTCATATCCAGGGTTATTCTCAGGACTGATGTGGATACGCTGTGGTGTACAATCCATTATGAGTGCAGCTGCCTGATCTTTCTCGCCAAACATTCAATGTCTGCTGATCCACTCTGTCAGTCCCTCCATTGGCTACCAGTCTTCTACCGCATTCAATATAAAATACTTACACTCACACAAACCAAACCACACCAACATACATCTCTTCACTCATCACAAAATATCTCCCAACCCGACCTCTCTGCTCAGCACAAGATCTGCATCTCTCATCCCCACACATTACTTGCTCCCATTACAGGACTTTTTTCGGGCTGCACCTACCTTTTGGAATGCCCTCCCACGCACAGTAAGACTTTACACTAGTCTCCAAACATTCAAACGTTCCCTGAAAACTCACCTCTTCACACAAGCTTATCAGATTCCAGAATCTCCCGCATAACCTTCATAGCTTCCATATCTAATTATATAACCTCTCACAGTCCACACATAACCTCACACTTGGGGCATTATTTATTATCATTATTTTTACTAAAATAAAGTTAAAAAGGGTGTTTTCACACCCTTTTCACATTATTTTAGTATCACCTAAATTTTCTAAAGGGCAATTGGAGTAGAATTCATAAAATTCTACTCCAAGCCCTAATTACCACATATTTTTTGTAATCAGATCGCATTTTCCATAATTGTAATGGGAAATGCGATCTGTCTGCAAGTTACTACAAATAAATTGTGAAAAAATACCAGGAAGCCCTGTGATAATAAGGCCTGGACGTGGCGTTATCCAGGGTATCCCCCGTTCCGTTTACCGGACTCCTGCTCTGCTCTAACAGGCAGAGCAGAGCCTGGAGCCGGCCCCAGTGATCAGCTGTGTGATCTAAACAGACCACAAGCTGATACACTGCAAAAAAACCAAAAAACTTTCCCGAGTCCAGGGACCGGAGATCGGGGCTCCGGTGATGTCCTCTGGTCAGCTGGGGGGTGTCGCAATTGCAGGGGGCGGGGCTTAGCGGCAGCCGGTCGGCGCATTAGCGGGCACTTACCACTGTATTTTTTGCCAAATTTACCATGGCAAGTGTGCAGAGAGGATTCGCAGGGACAGAGCTTGCGATAAAGCCTGCAATTGATTTTTAGTAAATCCCTGTGATATTGGCTAAATTCGCAATGCGAATTCAGTCGGTAATATCACACTACAATCTGCATTTTAATGCGGATTGAAGTAAATAGACCCCATAGTCTTTTTGTTCACATCCTGCTGACCCTAAGCCAACTTTCCGGTGTGACTGGATCATACAGCTCACCAAGAACCTCTGCAATCTAGCTGGACCAATTTGCATGTAGCACCTATTCTTGTGTATCAACACCTATTTCCCTACAGATTGTAAGCTTGCAAGCAGGGCCCTCTTACCTTTATGTATGTCTATTACAACCCAGTCTTGTTCAATTAATGTTGTTTCAAACTGTAAAGTGCAACGGAATATGCTGCGCTATATAAGAAACTGTTAATAAATAATAATAAATAACAGGGCCAACCCGTGTTATTTTATCCGGTATATGTTTGCAAGCTGCTCTTTGGCGGATCGATATTAGTTTTGCAGGGCAGACAGGTGCAGTGTGAAAGGGGACAACCCAGGAATAACCCGGGCCCAATGTGTGGTGTGAAAGGGGTTTGAGCAGCTGTGACACGGTTCAAAACGGTTTTCATTAACCCTGGATCGGACCCGGGATTTAGATGTGAAAGGGGTATAAAAGTAATACATTCAGTTGCTCTAGATAAGATAATAGTGTTATATTATGATTAGTTGTTTATATGTTAGACTTTGGTTTTAACATAGACAATGACCAAAATAAAACGAATTGCTGCCTCTTGCCTTACATACTAATGCTTAAAGTCACTTCCTTATTTATTTTGTAGTCTATTTTATAAAACCGGATGTTGGTATTAGGAATCATTATTCTAATATGCAAAACACTAACAAAAAAAAGGAAAAAAGATTGTTTCTTTATTTTGCAATGAACATTTCTGAATTTGACTGAGGGGCCTATTCATCATCGATAAATGGCCCAGTCACTATGCGGAAACGCTAGTTTTAGGAGTTTGATCATGAGAACAAGCACCATCATCAGACGGCACTTGTTCTCGGATCCCCGCTCTTTCCTATGGGAAGGAGTTCCGGGGATACGAAGAGGGATCCGAGCGGATCCCTCCACCGCCTCCTCACTACCTCCCTGGCGGCTGTGCGCATTCGTGACCTAGGGTCACGCATGTGTAGCCGGGATGACTGGGAGAAGGTAAGTAATGCAGCTACTTCTGCATCTCCCATACTAACTGAGGGGACAGCTGCTTTCCGGAGCAGCTGTCCCTGCACCGGAGCAGTGATGAATTGCTCCGGTGTAATCTATCCCCCGCTGTGAGTTGAATACTTCATCATCGGAGGCCATACGGCCTCCGATGATGAATAGGCCCATGAATTAATTCAAATAACTTTATTATTTAAAAGTTGCATAAAAACCATTGGATTTAGTTTTTACAACTCTGTCAAGTTAGGAGTAAATTTAACACAAAATAAATATATATGCTGTATATATAATAAAATGCTTCGTGAGCCATTGTTACTCATTTTCCTGCGGTCTCTTTGTTTACAATTAAGCTTATCGCGTTTGACATGCCGTGGTAACCAGCTCCTAAAACTTACGATGGGATGGGGTCATCAAAGGACAACATACCATTGACAACGGGTTGCGTACGGAATGTGGGCGCTCGGGATCCAGTCAGTTAAAATCCCAACACCGGTATCCCGGCAGAGTTAGGATACCGACACCTGTCGGTAGGTATCCTAACCCTCCCCCACTCCTTACCCCTAGCCCTCCCTCCCTGGTGTCTAAACCTAACCTCCCCCCTCCCCGCACCCTAACCTTCCCCCCTTAGTGCCTAACCCTAACGCTTACCGTCCCCCTAACCCTGCTACTTACCTTTGGGAAACCAGCAGTTGGGATGCCGGTGCCGGGATTTCGACAGGTGTCAGGATTCCAGCGCCGGTTTTCTAAGCGTGGGCATCTCATGTGCCAGGATATTAACAGTATACCTTGACAACAATGCATTCACTTGCAGTACAAGGTAATACCCCTTTCAGATGCCGGGTCGCACCCGGGATTTTGTTCACAGGTCCATCCCGGGTGCGACCCCTTTCAGACTGGCAGCCCGACCCAGCACTAATGCCGGGTCAATGACGTCACCACCATCACGTGCTGAGATCTTCCTACGCAATGAACGGAACCCGGGTCGCATCGACCCAGGTTACCCGTTCACACTGCACCGTGAGCAGTGTGAACGTTTCTTGTGACCAGGGTTGAAATGCTTATGTCAACCTGGACTTTTCTCACCGCACAGTAACCCAGGTTGCTGCGCTTTTATGTGCAATAACCTGGGTTATTGCTTGTAGTGTGAAAGGGGTATTAGTAAATAGAACAGTTGGCATCCAAGAAAAGCCGCTGTGCCATAGTTATATAGGGAATGGAGGATTGATGTGAAAGCCCAGACCAGTATCTTTTCAAACTAACTTCATTCAGGACCGTTGAATTCTCCAGCGCACAATTACATGTGCTCAGATCAACTGCTAGAGTTACTCATGTCAACAAAATGATACACCATTAATGAAAATTAATGGTAATTTAGAAATTACTGGAATGTATGGATTTTCAAAACTATGTGGAGTTGTATTTCTTTCAGTAATGAACAGAAATTAGAATTATTATTTATTTATTTACATTTTCGGGGAAATTACCAGCTTAACATTCTTCTTGCTCTCTCTGAAGGCAATATAATCACATACATTTATATTTGAACTGTATGTCAGTAGAACATTTATTTTGAATTAATTTGCTAATATCACTTTGTGAACATAATTATTAGCCAGCATTTATCTGTCTCTTAATCGCTATATGCATTCTGCATGTAGTTGGATATTACTGCCTCATTTATTTCATATTATCAGCCTTAATAGATTTTAGTAATAGACAGTCGTAGCTGGAAAACTGCGCACTAAGGGCCAATGAGTATTGTGTGGAGTGTGCTGCACGTAATGAAAGGTTGTCCTCCCTAATTACAATTGAATATCAAATTGAGATATTACTGCGCACTACTCCTTTACTGACTCAGTGTGATCTGAATTATTAACGTGGGCAGGAGTCCCTCTCTATACCCCTATGTTTGGAGTAAGGGTAAGATCTTGTACAATCCTATAAGATGTGCAAATATACTATAATCAAGAATCTGATGTGAAGACGATCATATTATTAACAATATACTTTACTGATAATAAAGAACATATAATATACAAACTAGAACGGTATCGAGAATCAATCTGTGGTCTAATACCATTTAAATCATATGAATAAAAAAGTCACTACAATGCACAATGCCCAAACTAATGAAGAAACATGGATGGTGAAGTAGACTGTGTTGCTTATAGTTGATGTATGTTTCACAGTCAGAAAAGTAAATGTTGAACGAATTCTGTTTCCAGGGGGATGTAATACAGCGTCTCGTGGTCCCCTTGTCCAAGTAGTACTGCCAATTCGTAACTCAAAGTCACTAATATACTGATGACGCTGTAGTTGCCCGGGTTGTCTTCAGGGCATAAAGGGAACCACAGATTGATTCTGGATACCATTCTAGTTTGTATATTATATGTTCTTTATTATCTTTAGACTGTAAGCTCTCACGAGCAGGGACCTCTATCCTCATGTGCTTCTCTTTATATTTTCTTCTACTCCTTACTCCCCATAAGGACACTTTGTTGGTCGGTATTCTAACCCTCCCTTCCCTGGAGCCTAACCCTATCCTCCCCCTCCTAGTGCCTAAACCTAACCTCCCCCTCCCCGCACCCTAAACCTAACTCTACCCCCTTAGTGCCTAACCCCTAACTCTAACCCCCCCCCTAACCTCGCTACTTATCTTCGGGATGCCGGCGCCGTGATTCTGACAGGTGTTGGGGATTCCAGCGCCGGCATTCTGACCACCGGAACCCCCTCCGTCGGGATTTTAACAGCATCCCGTCAGTGTGTATGACAATCTGAGTGTGAGTTCTGCAGTTCAGTGAATCAGATTCAGTTTGAGTCCCGGGGCAGGTTGTATGAAGCCTTGGAGAGAAATAAAGTGTAGTTGCCCCAAGCAACCAATCAGCTTCTGACTGTGATTTCAAAGACTGTGCCAGATAAATGACAGAAGCTGATTAGTTGCTTTTGGCAACTTCTCCATTTTCTCTCTCTCTCCAAGACTGCTCATTTTTGAAAAAAGGGAATTTATCACCCGAAGAGCCTGATGATGGATGGGATGGTAAAGGATGCTGACATTGTATATGAAGCTAGAAACAAATAATTTATGCTGCAATGTGTTTTGCGATGTAAAGATAAACCAATAAAAAAAAAAATATATAAATTATTTATTCAAACATCCTGGTGTCCATTATTGTCATCAGTATTGTCCGTGCAGCACTTCACCTGCTACATCTGCATTACATCTGCTCAACCTGCGTTTGTGACCATCCCTGTATGCCTTTTCTAGCACACATTACCCTGACAAGGAAGAGATTGAGCTACACTCAGGTGATAAGCACAAGGGCAATACCAGGTAGGTAGGAGTCATTGGAAGACTTACTGTACCACCACACTACACACAGGCGAACAGGGGTCACATGTACACACAAGAGACGGAGGCAAACTCACCTTGAAGTTCAGAGGCCACAGTTTGGCTCCATAAACCACCTCACTAATTTCTTGATAAGTCTGATTGAAGGTCAAAGACTTTTCCCCGAAGAGGCGATTGGTTGATACCAGCTCCGATGATTTGTTGGCTTTCCGGTAAAGTCGACAATTCAGTTTGGCAAAGAAGAAGTGGATTTGGTCAGACGCCTTTGTAGAAACTGAATCAAAGTGGAAAACCTTTTATAAAGAGAAGATAAAATCAACATGGTTATTTGTGGAATTCGTGAGTTGTATAGTTGTGGAGAATAATCTGTGATGGAAGTGAAAAGTGATAGACACAGGGTTTATTCTTTTATAGCATTTCTATGGCCACTAACAACTGCAAAATAAATCTAAGCATAAAAATGTTTACATTTGTGGGATTGGGTGGTGGGATAGACAAATTCCTCATCTGAAACTATATGAAAAAGTTCCTAGAGACTTAAGCTGCAACCAAATACGTAATGACTCATTCCACAAAATGGCTGCCACCGCTGTGAGTGTGTGTGTGAGGGCCAAACAACTTGAGCAGGCAGAAAGATGGAAGATGATCCAGTTTTAAAAGTTAAAGCATAAAAATAAATCCATTTTCAGGGCTACATCTGACATAAATAATGCTGTACAGAATTTATAAATATATTGATCAAGGAATACTTGAACAGGGCAATGAAATATAATACACTTAAGAAATGTACTGTCAGAGTTTCAGGTCACCGAACTGCAAAATAGTTCACGGTGGGGGGATCTCAACTTCTGTTTTCTGAACTGTCCAATTGCGGTCTTGGAGGTGTAGACTCCTACGTAGTGATTATAGCAGAGTAATGAGCTGCAGAAGACCTGATGGGTAAGTGAATGGATAATCTGCCTATTATTAGTATTGGAATAGGGACTGTGTTGCTATGGATGGTACATACTAACAGGTTAATATAGTCCTATTAACACAAATAAAATGATTCCATTTGGATGACTTGGTTTCCAGGACATCTATTTATCATGCACCCAATGATCCATTAATCTTTGGGTATCGGAACCTAGCACTTTTTTTTAAATAAAGAAGAATACAAGAGGTGGGAGATACAGACAAAACATTCTGACACCTGACTGCTCCCTTTCTGGCTGCAGATGAAGCAGGTTTGTTTTCCACCCGACCCCACATTCTAAAACGGTTGCACCACTCTTCAGTACCTGCTGGCTACCTTATCCTAATGCAAGTATCTGCCCATCTATGCTGAGCATCTGTCCGTCTTCATGGGGATAGGGGGGTCAACCCTCTGTTTTTACACCCACAGCATCATGCTCCATGCTGGGTGCAAAAGATCCGTCAGAAACAGGAATCCTACCTCTGTCCGCACTCTCTAAACAAGCATGGAAGTCAGTCCACGTGCCTGTAACACTACCATGAGACGGAACAGTTCCACGAGTTCTCATGGTCGCCACCCAGAAGTGCCCATTTCACAGAAAGAGTGGTCCGTCCATGTGCGTGCGCATGGTACAGGGCATTCAGAGTCAGCGACTGCTTTCTATGGGACATGCACAGTTTTAAGATATCCGCCAGATTCATCTCCATTTGGACTTGCGTCCTAATCAGAATCAAACCCCTAATGATCAAATTATTACAGTAGAATAACTATAATTATGAGCATCTTGTTTAATTAATTTTGGGAATGTACATTCCATAGAAATGTTCTGTAACCATGCCATGTAATCAGGTAATTTTCTCTACATCTTGTACAATATAAGCATACTGTATCCCAGAAAAAAATATTTCCAATTATTACTCTATTCGCTTGGCTTTACCTGTTTCATCTCAGTGTCTATTCATAACACTTATACCCCTTTTACACCGGAGCTAAAATCCTGGTTTTTGAAGGGTTAACCCGGGCAGCTCCCTGGTGTAAAAGGGGAGAGAGTTGGATCGCCGTGTCGAGTGACCTGGAAATCCAACACAGGTTACTAGCAGGGTTTAACACGGGCGTAGCCCGTGAAACCCTGCTATGAGAACAGCGCACTCCGGGTCACGATGACCTGGAGTGCGCTGCTAGCCGGCCAATTGGTCCGGCTTCAGTGGCGCTTGGAGATGACGTCACCTCCAAGCGACCACTTTCACTCCGCAAAAGCCGGGTCTATGCAGACCCGACTACGGTGTGAGCGGCGCTGACTCGGGAATATCCCGAGTCGGCGCCGGCAAAATTCCGGGTCTGATCCGGATAGGAACTTTATTCCAACTCCGGGTCAGACCCGGAATTTAGGTGGAAAAGGGGTATAAGTGGCATATTTAATTGGCCATGAGATTTTTGCCGCAAAACTTAATGCGGCTATCACATCCAACATTTGATTAACGTGGCTATGCGTGTTTTTCTCCAAAATCCCGCTGGAAATTTAAAAAAAATGGGGAAATCAGCCTGTACCTTAAAAACCTCAAATAAATATTGGATAACAGTATAGGGGGTATATTTACTAAAGATCGATTTTAATCAATTTCAAATCGAACAAAATCGATTAAAATCGATGTTGAGTGCGATGCACTCCAGGGCTTAGGTTGCGGTGGGTAACGCCATATTCCTAATAGCGTTACCCTATAGAAGCCTATGGGCTTGTATCGGGAGAGTGCTGTGAGAGGGATCCAATTGGATCCTTTGCCGGCATTCATGCGAAGGGAGGCGGGATGCATCCCGCCCACAATCTTAAAAACACCTGTCCCATCCACACAGCACCCTCATATACCGGTCCCACATCTTTTAATACATTATTCTGCACTTTGCTTAAAAATACCCCAATCATGACATGTAAGTATTAGCCCAATTAGGTTAATTGTAAACTTCTAATTGACTAACTGATCATTAGGGGGAGGAGGGGGGTGTCCCAGGGGCTCTGAAACAAGTCCTGACATTTTTTAACTTAAAATAACGATTTTACCCTACTTTGTACCTGCTCTGGAGCTGCGATGTAAAAGCTGCAGCAAATCCTATAAAATATACCCCGTCTAAGATTCTTGTGGCCAATTTTTTCACGCTGCGAGATAAATACATTTAACACGGCCGATTGAATATACCGCCAAGATGTCTTTAGGAAAGTTCTCAATTATAGACATGTATACCCTGGGGAATGATTATATAATGTTAGCAGGATAAGAGACATCAATGAGTATGGTTGTTAATGTGCTGAACATAGTTTCCAAGGACACTGCAGATGGACAGCGACTAAAATACTGTGACTGCACATGTGGTAATTACGCCTGGCCTTAGGGATTTTGCACAATTTATTGGACATCATCCACAAAATTTTCAGTAATAACCTGGGAGGTCAGTGCCAAGGTAACTATAATTGTTATGTTCCAGAGCTGAGACACCCGGATTGCTTTTGCAATCCTACAGCAGAAGACTTTGTAAGATCAGAGTATGTTCTGTTACATGAATTTCTCACCTCCATAAGCTGCTTTAAGGTGTTATCACAAGAACCAAGCTTGGCCATGGTGAAGGCCTGAGAGATGCTGAGGGGTGACATAAAGAGGTTCTCAGCATTGGTCTTGGAGTCAGCCACGGTTTTGTAGAAGTCCATGGCAAACCTACAATTTGCCTTTGAAAGTTCCCAGACCCTTGGATTGGTGGCATCAGGAATCTTTTCTGGAGGGGACGCTTCCTTCTCCTTCTCCTCTGTTTCTACCACCTCTTTACGGTAAATGCACAAGGGCTCCAGCGGGATGTCTTTGGGTTTGGCTATGCAAATGTCAGGATATTGGGACCGGGAGGAAACCAAGCCCAGCAGGCTGCAGAGCAATACTGGAAGGAGATTCATACCTATGACGCAAGATAAAGGACAGACTCAGGATTGGATAACAAAACATCAATTTGCAGGATGCTCTGTTTTAGAGTGTGATCTTTTATGAACTATGTATAAGGGACATCCACAAAGTTACTTTCTTTGTAATAACAAGGATAAATTGATGTTAAAATATATGTTGCACTCCAATCAGTAACCATGTATATACCTACATCAGCAATTTATGCGACAAGGTTCTTAAATACCTATTTTCCAGGTAGGAGAAATTGCAGGAAATAAAAGTGCAGGGGGTATATTTACTAAAGCAACCAATCAGATTCTAGCTATTATCTTCTAGAAGGTGCTTGATCAGCGGTGGCCAACCAGCATCTCTTGAGCCACATGTGGCTCTTTAGGTTATGTGCTGCGGCTCTCCCCATTGTAACGGTGAATGCTGGCCTCTTGAAGTAGTCAGAGGCTAAAGAAGCTTCTGATAGCTTCAGAGGTCTGCGCTCCCAGTGATGCAGTGCGCGGGTGATGTCATGACGTCACCTGCAATGTGAGGAGCCTGCGCCGTGCACCTGCTGGATCCAGTCACATCCAGTCAGAGGCAGCGGCAGCCAGAGCGGTCAGGTAAGTACGGAGCTGGGGTCACTGCATATGGGCCAAAACTAAGGACTGCATAAGTGGCACAAATACAGGGGGCACTGCATAAGGGGCACAATACAGGAGGCACTGCATAATGGATAAAACTACAGGGGGCACTGCATAATGGATAAAACTACAGGGGGCACTGCATAATGGATAAAACTACAGGGGGCACTGCATAAGGGGCACAAATACAGGAGGCACTGTATAATGGGCAAAATTACAGGGGGCACAAATCAGGGGCGTATCTATAATGGGTGCAGGGTGTGCGGGACACACGGGCTCCTGGGTCCAGGCACCGCACACCCTGCACCCACGTTGGCACGGGTAGTCGGGCGGTGTAAAAACGACTGGAAAATACCCGCCGCACCCATTTTCCCGTCGTTTGCGCATGCGTAGTACAAGAAAAATGGCAGCCGTGGCCATTTTTCCGGCGACCTGCGCATACTCTATAGACTCTGGGTGCACTCTAGTGCCCAGAATCTATAATTCCGGCGCTGGCCGTACACAGCTCAGTGCGCTGCCGGCCACCGGACAGGGAGGAGGGCCCCTCCTCTCTAGAAACGCCCCTGGCACATATACAGGGGGCACTACATAAAAGGCACTAACACTACTCCCTAAGAGCCAGTGGGGGGGGGGAGGGGCAGCCTGAGACCTACGGGAGTGATGCCTACTTTCATGCATATGGTGGCAGAGTGGAGCTGTTGAGATAACTTCAGGGGGTGGGGTGGAGGTGGCTGGGTTGACACATGAGAGGCCGCTGTGGTGGCATGGGGAGCGGGGGGGGTTCATTGACACATGAATGCGGGCTGGAATGGCAAGGGAGGGGTCTGGAGTGAAACATGGAGGGGCTGAAGTGTGTATTGCGTGAATCTTGCTTTTTCACTGTATTTTATGTGGATCTGGTTTTTAAAATGTATTTTATAGAGATGTACGGGTTCAGTTATATTTTGTTCTTATCGCCAAATTATCAGAAGTTCAGATTTATCTTATTGGCTATCCAAAACACGTGACACCAGGATAGCCAATATGATGCCGTTTTTGAGATCCGAACATAGAGTAAAACCGAATCGCAAATCTCTAGTATTTTATGTGGATCTGCCTTGTTTCTGTGTATTTTATGTGGATCTGCCTTGTTTCTGTGTATTTATGTGGATCTGCCTTGTTTCAGTGTATTTTATGTGGATCTGCCTTGTTTCTGTGTATTTTATGTGAATGTGGCTTTTTCAATGTTTTTTATATTGCTCTGATTTTTCTTTCACTTACCGTATATATTATTATATTGGGAAGATTATGTAAATTGTGTATTTTCAAAGTGCTGGACTCCCCCAGTGTGAATAAAAACGGGGATGTGACACAAGGTTATGCTCCTGCGAATGTCATACCAAAGGTCTGCGCACAAAAATGGGGCGTGGCCTTGTGACAGCTAGGCCATGCCCCATTTTTGCGAGCGCATGTTATTGGATATTTTTTGGCCATACACCTTTGACTGGTTGGCCACTCCTGTGCTAGATGAATGATAAGTAGAATATGATTGGTTGCTAAGGGCAACATCCCCACTTAAAAACCCTGCACTTTAGTAAATATACCCCCAGGAGTTTTATGCATCCACCTGTCATGCTAAATTAATCTCATACAGGATACCAAAATAATGTAGTGTTCGGACAATATTTGTGATGTTATATTGGGCTGTCCTGTATAATAAATTCTGCCCTCAATGCCATTATAATATTTAAGACAGTAATAGTAACAGAATATTTATTTGGGAAACATACATTGCAAACGGTGTAAAAAAATAATAAAAAAATTACAGTATGTCAAAACACTGCAGGCATTCCTGTTCAGATCACCCACGAAGCCCAAAGTAATACATAGGAACATAAAATAAAAAATAACACATATAAAATGTATGTATTGTTGCTGCTATTGTAATCATTAGCCAGCTCCGGCTGATAATTGCATTTTATACACAAGAATTCTGCAACATTTTAGTTCCGTCGCATTCGGAAAAAAATCCTTCACTCTGCGTAAAGCCCCATTAGCACCACTGACATAAATTGCTCAGCTGGTCAATATTTTTATGTACAGGATTACAAACTTATTTATGAATCTGCCAAATTCTGGTCAAATGAAACAGATGATTTCCCAGGGTGTATGCAGTGCACACCAGTTCTTATCATGCTAAAATAAAATGTCCATTCACACTTACTATTATTCAGGATGCTTAGGGTTCATGTATATATGTCCTTGACAGAAAATACATCATTTTGTAAAACTGGGCTCACCTGGTTTTGGTTCTTCGATTCCTTAACGATACTCTTTGTGCTGTAGACGGTAGAATACCCAGTGTGTCCCAGCAGTGCAGGTACTGAATGTCCCACTCCCCCAGCCAGGGTCAGGAAGCACAGGGACGCCAGGTGAAAGGTTGATGACCAGCCAGTTGAAATCTTAACCACTGTTTTTCTCTTTGCTTTGGGTGGGCCATATTATTAACTGCTGTGTTGCTGGATGATACTATAGCAAAGGCAGGTAAACTAGGAAACTGCTCTCTAACACTCTGGGTACAGAAACTGGTTATGATGTGCATGTCTATACTGCATACTGGTGTTCTAGCCTAGTTTAGTATTTTTATTTAATTATTGGGCTTTTTACACTGGACAGGCTGTATACCCAAATCCAATGAGTTCAAAGCCACCAAGGACTAATGATAATCTACTGGAATCAGTGTCGGACTGGAGCAAGAAGGGCCCACCGGGGGAATGCAGTGTTGGGGCCCTTATTTAGGGGTGTGGTCAGCATCCAGAAGGGGTGTGGCCAGCTTCCACAGAGTCTTAGCTAACCATTACAGAGTGCATGACCTGGGCCCCTTTAAAAATATATTTAGTAAATACTGTTAGTGCATACTATAATACATTAATAACAGCAATGCATTGTTGAATATACACCATAGTCCTGTGCAGTATAATTTAACATACTGCATGTATAATGTATAATTCAAGTGCACAGTCTAGAACCTGAACCCTAGAGGAGGGAATGGGCCTTTAGGCAGTTGGGCCCACTGGGGGTTTTCCCTGTACCCATGTGGCTCAGCCATTTCCCGAGGGCTGCTGACATCATGGGACACTGTACCCAGAATCTGGAACACATTACATCTGCATCTCTGTCATAATCTGGGGATTGCTTCAAGGGCACAAACTATTGTTTCCCCCTTCTCCAGCTTTACAAATGTGTACTTTGTACCCATATTGCCTCCACAACTTCCCTCAACGGTGCCTCATTTACAACATGTAAAATGGGCAATGCAAAGTACAAAATCCCCTGTATTGTGCTGAGCACCGAGATTCCTGCCAATGTACACAGGCTTGTTGTAGCAGGATGGGAGGTGGGACAACAGTTTTCACCAGGTGATGGCAGGAGCTTATTGGAACAAGGGTGTTCCATGCAAGATACTGAGTAGCCACAAGTGCAACACGTTTTGCTGTAGTGCAAAAACATAGTTACAATTAGTTTAAACAGTGGCAAGGGCACATTTATAGTGATGCCCCGTGCTTTACCTCATGGCGTATAGTCATTTTCATAGCAACATTTGTTTTTGTTTTTTGGGGAGTCAGCTCACAGCTGGCAGAGATCAGGACTTATTCATACACTTATAATGTGACACATGTATTTATTATTTTGCTATGAAAGTTGCCCCTCAGCGCATGTCAGTAACACAGCTGAGGGGGTAAAAGAGGAAGTCATGCGATCACATTACTTCTCAGGGATCTCCAGGTCAGGCAATTCTGTCCCAGCGACTCACAATGGTACATCCTAGTTAATATAGATTCCTTATTGCCGCAAATTGCGATGGTAACAGATCATTATTTTCAGGGGCAGACCACAAATAATAAATATGCCCCTAAGGCTCTGTGGGATCCCGGTGTAAAAGAGACCTTGCACATCAAAGTGTAACAACCAGTTCAGTACTTAATGCAACATGTACCATGTAAATGTATGAGCAGTGGAGTCTCTAGGGGGTGTGGGGCGTACAGGGTGACACCATCGAAGGGGGTGACACCAAGATAGCAGATGGTGTCACTGAGCAGCTGAGATTGAGGACAAACGCATGCTCGTGTCATCTGTGCATCCCTTTATGAGCGCAGTCTACCCAACTTCCAACATGCCACGTCACAAAGCATGTCATCTCAAGTTGGTTGCATTACCATGACAATTAGCTCAATGTTCTCCAATAGCCTCCACAGGCACCAGATCTCAACTCCATAGAGCATCTTTAGGAGGTATTGGAATGGGAGTGCCCCAGCATCCAAAAAATTAGAGTTGTATCCAAGATGGCCAACTTCAAGATACTGCCATACTGGTGACATACCTTAAAAAGTTTTCCTCCACTCTCATATCATATGTGCAGACACTGGATTAATATTTCCTTACTCATTTCCTTTTTATAAGGGTGTTTCCACACTTATGGCCCACCCTGTATTTTTTTGAACAGGGCAATTCTAAAACATTAATAGGTGGGTCTCTGATGAGAATTTACACTTTTGCATAATGTATCATTGGATCCGAGAGGGATGGGGGCATGGGAGTGCAGGAGAGGTGTAACCACACGCACCTCCCTCCCCTGCACGATGGCAGTGTGCATGCCACACACTCCAGTACCAGGGGCCAACCAATGTCTTGGTAGCCCTGCTGGAGATTTCATAATTAGTAATTAAGAATATCTGACAAAAATTCAGAAACAAAATCACTTTTTTTTACTCTGTTGCCACCATTCATAAAAGATTTTTCTTTCCTGTAGTCAATTTAGGATTAATTTCTCTCATGTGCATGTTCCAGATTGCGCAATCATGGTAGAATAGATGATGTTTTAGGTGATGACTAATCCTTATCCCAATGTCCCCAAATTTCTTGGATATTGGGACAAAACCATGTAGAACATCTGCATCAGTTACTTGACATTTCTAAAGCTGCATACACACACGATTTTTTAACGATTATCGTTAAACGATATCGTTTAACGATAATCATTTGAAAAAATCGTTCACTTTCTGAGTCAAACGATGAACGATAATCGTTCATGCGCGTTCAAGTTTGTAGTTTAGTCAGACTTGGCAACTCAACGATTTTCATTAAGGGAATATGCAAAAATCGTTTGTAGTTAAAAAAAATCGTTCATTACACTTTAAAAAATCTGACAGATAATCTGAAAGATAATCTGACAGAAAATCGTTCATAAAATCGTTGGTAACAAAATCGTTGTGTGTGTATGCACCTTAAGAACTAAGGGCAGATTCAATTAGCCGTGAATAAAAATGCCGAACTTTTTTCGTCAGGTAGAAACCATGGGCGTAACTTTTTGCTATTCAATTGGATATTCAAGTCAAATAAATGTGGATTTCAATGGGAGAACTCGTGGCTTTTAGCTTTCACCTCCAGACTAGGTAAAAACTATGAAAAAGTCTTTAAAGTAATGTGAAAATGTCAGAATATTACCTGTGGTCGACCCCTCTTATTGATTAATACTATAGTTGTTTAAATAGTAAAAAGGAGAGTTATGGTAAAACTTACCTTGGTTAACTCTCTTTCTTCGAAGTTCATAGGGTCCACAGGAAGACATTGGGGTGTAAGGTGGGACCTGGAGGACCGGACACCAACAGCAAAGCTTTTCAATCCCAGGATACTCCAGTCCTTCCCCCTATACCCCGCCCACAGCCTGAGGGCACTTCAGTTTTGTTAACAAGCCCAATGGCAGGAGCAGGATAGGGGAGAAGGAAGACTGGTACACTGAGGAATCACACACTCACACAGGGAAGGAAACAAGTGACCAGGGGAAGAAAACTCATAGAAGCTAGGAGCGTGAGGGCGGGTGTCTTGTGGACCCTATGGACTTCGAACAAAGAGAGTTAACCAAGGTAAGTTTTACCATAACTCTCCTTTTCTTCTTCAGGGTCCATAGGGCTCCACAGGGAGACATTGGGGATATCCAAAAGCAGATGTTCAAGGGCGGGAACGCTCCTGAGATGAGAGGAGAACCCTACGCCCGAAGGAAGCATCCTGAGAGGCAAATGTATCAAAGACATAAAACCTAAGAAAGGTGTGGACAGAAGACCAGGTGGCCGCCTTGCATAGCTGTTCAGCTGAGGCACCACGTCGGGCTGGCCATGAGACCCACAGAGCGAGTAGATTGAGCAGACACTGTAGTCGGCACAGGAAGGCACGTCTGCATGTAAGCCTGTGAGATAGTTTTGCGAATCCATCTGGCCAGAGTCTGTTTGTAGCTGGCCATCCCTTCTTGTGGAATCCATATTGGACAAAGAGGGAGTCCGATTTCCGGATAGAAGCAGTACAGTCCACGTAGATCTTTAGAGCACAGACCGCATCCAAAAAGGCCTCACCTACCGAGAGGTCTGGTGAATTAAAAGTCGGAACCACAATTTCCTCATTCAGGTGGGAGCGAGAAACCACCTTGGGAAGGAAGCCTGGGTGTGTTCGAAGAACAGCCCTGTCCTGATAAAATATCAAAAAGGGGGAGCGACATGAAAGCGCTCCTAAATCCAATGCCCTACGGGCAGATGCTATAGCAAGAAGAAACAGAATCTTCACAGTGAGCCATTTGACATCCACGGAATCCAGGGGTTCGAATGGAGGTTCCTGAAGTGCTTGGAGCACCACTGACAAATCCCATGGAGCCAGGGACAAATTGAGGTTGTATTCGTAGAACACCCTGCATGAAGGTGTGAACATCCAGTAAAGGAGAAATTCTGTGCTGAAACCAGTTCAACAAAGCAGATACCTGCACTTTCAGAGATGTTAGGTGGAGGCCTAGATTCAATCCAGCTTGAAGAAAGGCAAGAATTCTAGAAACCTTAAAGACCCGAGGGTCATAGTTTCTTGGAGCACACCACTGAAAATATGTATGCCATATTCTGTGATAAATCCTGGCTGAGGCTGGTTTACGTGCTTTTAGCATGGTCTGGACCACAGAGTTGGTAAAACCCTTAGCCATTAGGATGGATGTCTCAAGAGACAAGCCTTTAAAGACAGACAGGCTAGGACCGAATGTAGACATGGACCCTGAGACAACAGGTCTACTCGTAGAGGAAGCTGAAGATGAAAGTCTATGGAGAGCCTTTGAAGATCGGCATACCAGTGACGTCTGGGCCAGGCCAGAGCTATTAACATGACTGTGCTTCCCTCCTGTCTGAACTTTCAAAGCACTAGAGGAAGCAGGGATATTGGAGGGAAGAGATATGCTAAATGGGAGTTCCATTTCACCGACAATGCGTCTATAAAGTCCGCGTCTGGGTCCTTTTGTTCTGGCTCCATAAAGTGGAAGTTTATCATTGTGCCTGGAGGCCATGAGATCAACCTCTGGAAGACTCCAATTGTCCACTAGAAGCTGAAAGACTTCTGAATGTAGAGACCATTCTCCTGCATGCACATTGTGATGTATGAGAAAATCTGCCTCCCAATTGAGAATCCCTGGGATGAACACTGTGGAGATGACTGAGAGATTGCGTTCAGCCCAGGTGAGAATGCGGGACACTTCTGTCATTGCTGATTGACTTTGAGCGCCCCCTTGGTGATTGAGGTAGGCCAAAGCCGTGGCGATGTTGGACTGTACTTGTACTGGCCTGTTTTTCAGAATATTCTGTGCTAGAGTGAGAGCTCTGTAGATGGCTCAAAGTTTCGGGATGTTGATTGGCAACACTGCCTCAACTGGGGACCATCTGATCTGGAAGGAGTGCGCCCTACCATCGGAAGCTGGCATCCGTGGTGAGGAGAGCCCAGTCCGGGATCCAAAAGGGACGACTCTGGTTCAAATGGGAAGTCTGTAGCCACCAGGCTAGGGACAGAGGGGAGGTCCATCATCTGGGATTTGAGCAGATGGGGTAGCCCGTTCTACCTAGAGAGAATGTTGGAGGGGCCTGGAGTGAAACTGGGTGAACTCTACCATGTCGAAGGTAGACACCATTGATCCCAAGGCCTGCACTGCAGAGTGAATCAACACTGCGATTGTGAAGCAGTCTGCGTAGTCTGTGCTGTAGTGCTGAAATCTTGTCCGCCATTAGATTCTCTGAACTCAAGAGTCCAGGAGGGCTCCCAAATGTACCATCTTTTGAGAGGGTGTCAGGGAAGACTTTTCCAATTGATCAGACAACCATGCATTTGTAGAAAGTCAATGGTTACCTGCAGATGACTGTGAAGATTCGCTTGCCAACAGCAAGAGAGCGTCTTAGTACGGGAGCAGTCTGAGGGGATCCATCAGGAAGGAGAGGGCATATCCGTGGGAGACCACTTTTCTTACCCAGGCATCTGATGTGGTTTGATGCCAAATTTGGACGAATTGAAGAAGTTGGCCTTCCACCCTGGGAGCCCACATAGAGAGGCCTGTCCCATCATGCTGCAGGCTTGTCCTCAAACTTGGCAGGTGGACGTCTAGTAGCCCGGACTTGTTTGGCCCTAGTCTTGGAGGCCTTGGCTGATGTGTGTTGCCTTGGAAAGGACTGACCCTTGGCTTTGCCTTGAGGGTGAAAGGACCAAAAGGATAACATTCGCGACTTTGTATTATATGCAGAGGGCAGGAACGCTGTCTTGTTAGTTGCCAAAGTAGTCACAATTGTATCCAACTCTGGACCAAATAGGATGTCTCCTGTATAAGGCAGAGACTCCAGAGCCTGTTTTGATTCAGAAACTGGTCTCCAGGAACGTAGCCAAAGAATACGGCGGGCCACTACCGAAGTGGCAGATATCCTGGAGGCCAGGAGAGCCGTATCCATAGCTGCTTCACCTAAGTAGGAGGCTGCATCTCTAATGTGAGATATGTAGGACAGCTGTTACATCGGGGGAAAAGTCTCTTCTAGGGCCTCTGCCCAACTCTCAATGGCTTTTGGCACACAGGCCGTAGCCCTAGGACGACGAGTAATAGCTCCTGTAAGAGAGTATTTAGATTTAAGACAAGCCTCTATACATCTATCTGTGGTCTCCTTCAAGGAGGTTGCAGTATGAATGGGCAAGGTGGCATTTTTAACCAGACGTGTTACATGAGAATCCACCATTGGGGGAAACTTCCCATTTAGTACAATCAGTAGCTGAAAGCGGGTAAAAGGAACTGAACCGTTTTGGAATTTGAAACCTTTTACCGGGCATAATCCAAGCTTCACTCATGTGATCAGATAGCTGGTCAGAGTGAGGGAACTATGGTAAAACAACCCTTTGTCGCTTAAAAAGTGCATGTTTTTTCCTTACTGCCCTCTATATTGCATATAGAGAGATTTATAGTATCTTGCTGTATGTTCTATCCCGCTGAATGGCACTACAGAACTATTGCATGACAAGATTAGGTATATTTAGTTTAGAGGGTGGCTCCTATCCTCCTGAGACAGAGTCAGAGTGAGAGAGATCTGCGTCTTCTGCCTTCCTAGATGATATCTCAGAATCAGATAACTGTGTGAATTGGGAAGATATCATAGTAAGTTTAGTAGGCCAAGGGGTCATTCCTATTAGGTGCGAGGTGCGAGTTGCTATTTTCACTTCGAAATTGCATAGTGAATTTATTTTGCAATCCATTTAGCAACTCGCACTGAATCAGTCAGACTGAATTCGCAACTTTCCACTCACACCTCCCTGAGGGTGTAAGATGGAAAGGAAAATCTTTATTTTAAGGTTAAAATATCGGGACACTGGACCTCATTCAGAGTCGGTCGTACCCAGCGATGTTCGCTAAACTGCACATGCGTAAGTTTCGCAAAGCGCGTGCGCAAACTAGCTGTTATGATCCGAAATTTCTCTCTCCTTGAACTCGGCGAGGTCGTTAGTTTGAGTGACAGGATGAGGCGTTTGTGGGTGGTAACAGGGGAAGGTGCTTGTGAACGGGGGGAGTGGAGATCCGAACGCAGGCGTGCCTGACTATGCAAATGCCTAGGGCGACTGGAATGCCTAGGGGCATCCACGGCTCTGCATCTCTGCCTCCCCCCGCTGCCGTGAACGGAGCTCAGCTCCGACCGGGCAGCACAGCAGTCAGCCAATCAGGTGACTGTTGACAGCTGAGCCATGCTGTGCAGGCGCCTCAAACCACCGCTGGGCATATCTTGAAGGCTGGTGGCAGAGCACGGCCCCCTGTGCAGTGACACTCTCTCCAGCTCAGCCACATAGCACTGGGCACTTTATGTTGTGTTCTGCTCCTTTCCCCGATGGGTCCCACTGCATTGTGACCATGCCCCTTTCTTTGAGGAGGCGGAGCTTATCGGGCCGTGAATGGGGAGGACAGGGAACGCTGCTACCAGGGCCTGAATTACAATGGGAGGGTGAAGCACTCAAGCCCCCTGCCGTGCGAAGCCCCACCCACCCGTGGACAGCAGTAGCTCTGCCTACTCCAGAGTTAATGAAGTTCCAACTGCACCCACCTAAGCCCCTCGAGCACGAGCATTGGAATGTCCATGGATGCAGGACAGCAACATGCACCCTCACAGGTCAGTGAGTGTAATATCTGGTGCTGCTCTGCCTGCTGAGGGAGAGTGATCTTACCTTGGGGCTGTTATATATATGTATGTTAATATATAATACAAAGCAGGTCCTTTCTACATCAGCGTTTTGGGTTTATTACACAACCCGTCATCAGGATACACTGATGACGGGTTGTGATAAACCCGAAACATTGATGTAGAAAGGACCTGCTTTGTGTTGTTTTTCAAATCCGCTGAGTGCCGCTACCTCAATTCAATTCAATTGGATTATCTTATTTATGACTAGCACCTCGGTCATGAACATATGTGAATGGGAGTGCCGACTGCATGGATTGAGTGTATATATAACAGGGCCGGCTCCAGTTATGTTCCGGGCTGTGCGATCGCACAGGGGCGCCAGGGTACGGTAGTAGGAAAGCCCCACTCTCCACCCCGTCGGTTGCTGCGAATAATGTAAGCACAGTGGGAGGACGCAGTGAGGGAAGGGGCGGGAGGAGCACGGGATGGCGCTGGGTGCCGAGACACCTGATATATAATATATATATAAGTATATTTATGAATGTTTATGTATCAGGTGTTCACGCTAGGCTGTTTTAGTAGGGCGACGCGCCCTGCCCGATTTTTAAAAGGCAAAATGCGCCCTGTCCCTTTTAGCGGTGCCCTGCTAAAACAGCCCGGCCGCAGCCGTTCTTCCGCGAGCGTGATAGATGCCGTGCGTATGCACACAGCATCTATTCACATAAAGGAAGAGCTTTGGGGAAGCCCGGCACCTCCGTAGGTGCTGGGCACGCCCCCATTAGTGACACCACGGTCTGGGCATGCCCCCAACAGTGACGTCGGCGGGGCAGCGCCACCTTCACCGGCCAGCCGTGCCCCCTTATCGGGCGAGTGTGGGTTCACAGGCGCATGCGCTTGTGCCCCAGTCCTGTGCGCCCTGCTCTCCCCTAATCCTAGCAGGAACACTATGTGTATATATATATATATATATATATATTATTATGTACATTTTTTTTAAACATATGCTAAGAAATATTGATTTGTATTGTTTTAATATTGACAATATATATATTTTTTTCAAAATACTTTAAAAAATAATACACTTTGGTAATATTTAGGGACAAATTTATCAAATATCACATTTTAGACCCGATATAATTGAAATTTCTTATCGCTGTTATTCGCAGTAATAAGAAATTATTTACCATGCAAATGTATAAAGAATACACATGTGGGGACATGGGCTCCTAAAGGAGCCCATCCCTGCAATGTGTCAGTAGTGAAGTGATCACATTATCGGTCACCTCACTACTATATCGGGACCCCTGGCACGCTACCGTGCATACGTGGTGAGGAACCCTCTCCCAGTAAATTTAGCAAATTGTAGCCCATAGATTACAACGGCTAATGCCATCTGAGTACCCTGAATAGGAGGAAATAATATTTTATAAACTTGGAACTTTCCATCTGTGTGGAATAACACTTTTCCTGAATATCCTAAAATTAGAAGCACAGAATTTATTTTTCTTTTGCATGTATATTGTTCTAAGGTTTGATAATAGCTTTTGATTTCTTTGGGTGCTCTGGTATATTTGCGCAGTGAAATACCATATTGTTCATATGGCTAAGTCAATACGTGTTATGTTTGGTGTCCGCGTATAAACACCAAGATTTGTTGTGGGATTATCTGCTAGGGGGCACCAGCCCAAATTTTGCCTAGGGCACCAAATTGGCTAGGGCCAGCTCTGCCCCAAATTTAATTACAATAATTGTTTAGTTGAAAAATAATTGTTGTTATCTTTTTTTTTTTTTTTTTCAAAGTGCCCTCAAAGTACCCCAAAAATCACCCTTTTTTTTTTTCAAAGTGCCCTCAAAGTACCCCAAAAATCACCCTTTTTCCTACCCTTTTTTTTTCATTTTTTCTTTTAATTCGTTTGAGATTAAACGAAAAAAGCTTTTCTTTTTATAATTATCTTAAATAATTTTTTTTTTAAAAAGCACAAATTAGCTATTTGACACAATTTCAAAACCTACAGTAACTTCCTAATGGTCACAAACAGCCTCCTATACGGTCCCACTAACAAAATTATCCATTTGGGGGGTCCAGGATGGTCTCATGCATTTCTTGCAAATCTTATTTGGCAGTCAATTCGCACCCCTTCACTGCAAGTAGTGCAAATAGACATTTTTTATTAGATTGTAATAAAGCCAATGTAATAAAGTCACAGAACATGCAAACTGGCATGTTTTTCATACTCAAAAAATACTCAAGATTTAAACTTTCATCTAGGTGTTTCCTGTTTTGAAACTGCAACTCAATCAATGTATTAGTGTGAGAGTTTTAATGCTAAACTCTCGCATTTTCTAAACTCTCATCCTATTACATTTGGCCCTACATGTCTGCAATGGGCAATAAAATCAACTACACAAGCCACAGTGGCTGGTAGGATATAGCGCTGTATAACCTGGCCTGTGGGAGAGATATACAGAGAGACTGGACCCAATGTTTCCCGGAGACCTGCTTGCCTAAACTGGCTGCTGCTCAGTTCTGAGGGGGTGGAGGGGAGGGAGGAGCAGCTCAGGGAACACCAAGACCGCAGTAGAAAGGCCCCCTGAGCTGGGGGAGGGGTTGCAGGGATAGTGCCTTATCCCCTGGCTGACGTTTACCACTGGGTCCCCTGGCCTTTATAATATGCCTCTGCACCAGTATCGTTATGCCCAGGTGGTCTAGTGGAGTAGTGGGCGAGCCAGTGTCTACATCAGTGCCTCTGGTCTGTCTCCTGAGACCGGAGGCAAGACTGCACTAAGACGTGGGTCCCTGCGAATGGGGTTCCCCCTTACCTGTCCCCTGGATTCCAGGCTGCAGTCTGGGGTCCAGGGAGCCTGTTAGCTAGTCCTCCTCGGAGCCCCGCTTGGTGTCACGGCGCCGGAGGGGTGATGGGGCGTCAGCACAGACGTCTGGAGGACAGTCTGGTGCTGTTCACCCGTTTGATAAAAAATAAAAAGTAAATTAATCATAAAATAAAAGCTTGGGCTGCTTAATGCAGCCCTCTGTTATAATGGTGGTCCAACTCCTGCCGGACACCAACGAAACTGAAGTGCCCTCAGGCTGTGGGCGGGGCATAGGGGGAAGGACCGGAGCATCCTGGGATTGAAAAGCTTTGCTGTTGGTGTCCGGTCCTCCAGGTCCCACATACACCCCAATGTCTCCCTGTGGAGCCCTATGGACCCTGAAGAAGAAATATAGTCAATGAAGACGTCATTTTCTATAAAAGTAGAAAAGTGGGACATGTATACTGGTGCTGTATTAATGAAAAGTAATTTTTTTAACTTGCAGATGGAAGTTCCAAGTGGTTTTTCTATCAACTTTTTACAAACTTGTATGTACATTGTAAACACTCATACTGTAAAGCCGATAAACTTGTGTTATAACCGTGGCCGGCAGCACCGGTAAGTGCATCACTGACTGATCAGCTGCACAGACCGAAGGGTGTCTGCCAGGAGTGCCTAAAGGATGCTCTGGCGGTGCCGCAGCAGTGATCCTAGCTACAGGAACCGTTCCAGGCCCCCTGCTAGCCATAAGCATGGGACGTGCAGCCGTCGCACACCCCTAGTTACTGTCCTCTATATTGCATATAGAGAGATTTATAGTATCTTGCTGTATGTTCTATCCCCCTGTATGGCACTACAGAACTATTGTGTGACATATACATAAAAGATAATAATCACTTGGACATTACTTGACAGTCATGTACTACAGTTATTGCGTTAGGCAAACTTGCAGCTGAGTAGTTCTCTAACAGTTACTATCACAACCCATCGGACAATGACAGTGTAAACAAGCATAGCAAAGCTTGGTTACTCAATAACAGGGGCTAGGTGGTAAATATACAGCATACAAAACGACATACTACTGTGCTCAAGGGGGCTGTCACAAGACACTGCCATAGAGAATAAACAAAGGAGGCTGTGAAAGTCATAGCCTTCCTATGCTGTATGGGGGCTGTCTACAGAGGGGTTCTCTCATTAGCATATAGTAATTGGCCTAACAGGGTCTGTTTTGATTAAAAAGAAAATGTAACTTGAACATAACTAAAAAACAAACAAACAAAAAAAGCCCATCAAGCTAAACAACTATTGGTCCATTATCAAACTACACTGTATGGTATGTGCTGTCATTTTATCATTAATCGCCTGCAGACCTGACCATACATCTGGACCTGTAAGTGGGGGCCAGCATAAGATTGTGTCTGCTGGGTGCCCACTATCCATGTATGGAACCCTTGATCCTTCTGTTTGTCATGGATGCTGCAATAGTATCCAGGGAGGCTAGAAAGACTGTAAAGATACATTTGGCCACATCATCCAGAAGTTAAAGGGGAACCCCACCGTTAGTGAATCATATTGTTCGATGCATATTTTTAGTGCCCTTATATACTACAGATAACTACATAAAGAGGAACTGGAGTTACTGTAACCTAGTAACCATTTCCAACCCGAAACATCAGTACAGAGTAAATACCCCATATAATTAGTGCATCTCCTGTCTTATACACATGTGCGCATATACAGAGGGGAAAGCCATTACAAGTTGAGTCTCCCATATCCAAATATTCCGAAATACGGAATTATTTTGGCATGAATGAGATAATGAATCCTTTGATTTTTGATGGTTCAATGTACACAAAATTTGTCTAAGGCACAAATTATTAAAAATATTGTATAAAATTACTTTCAGGCTGTGTGCATAAGGTGTATATGAAACATAAAATTAATTTTCATTTCTGTACACAAACTTTGCTTGAGCCACAAAATTATTGAAAAGATGACATGCAGGCTGTGTGTATAAGGTGCATATAACACATAAATGCATTCTGTGTGTATATTTGGGTCCCATTGCCAAGATATTTCATTATGATATACAATTATTCCAAAATACGGAATATTCTGTTATCCAAAATACCCCTGTTCCCAAGCATTTTGGATATGGGAGACTCAACCTGTATATCCGTTGCCCTTCCTTTGGGGGGTGATTCAGTAGTGGACGGAATTGCAGCTTTGCAATTCCGTCCTTGCAATTATGCAAAAGTGTCTCCACCACTTTATCTTTCTCCAAGGCTTAGTACATAGACCCTTAAAAGTATATTGTAACAATAGCGATAAAAGAAAATTGGTGCAAAAGGCACTTCCTGGGCCATTCACACAACCGCCACGTGTGACATACTGATATTCACAGTGCTATACAGCACACAGAGTGACCACTATAAAATACAGATAGCATCGCAGTGACAACCATACAATACAGGCATCATTGCAGAGGCTGCCATCCAGCAGAGTCAGCATCCCAATGACCAAAATTAGGTAACTCAGTGATCGCTATGCAGTACGGCCAGCATCCCAGTGACAGCCGTACCACACAGAGAGCATGCAAGTGTCTGTAGTACCAGACAGACAGCATCGCAGTGACTTATGCACTGCAGAGAGCATTCCAGTGTCCACCATATAGAATAGACAGTATCCCAGTGTCCACCGCACTGCACAGACATTATGCCAGTTACCGATGTACTGCACAGACAGCATTCTAGTGACCACCGTACCACACACACAGCATCCATCATAATGCACAGATAGCATATCAGTGACAGTCATAAACCACAAACAGTACATTGAGCACATAAGTTATATGTATGTATGGTGCAAATATTATCTAAAAAATAAACACCGACTCTATAAATACAAGTGGCCCTGTGCCGGTCATTTCAAAGATCTTCGATTTAAAGATCTTCATTGTCTTCAGTGCAAAAAGCATGGACAATTTATTTATAGAAAGAAGGGGTAAGTATTGCACGTACATTAAGTAATAATGACATTATTTTTCATATAGACATGTAATCATTTAATATTTCAGAAATTATAGTGTTTTATAATGAACAGGAAAGGTAGAATCTGTTTATGCAAATGCTCAGATAATGTAACATGTAGATGGAAAGTCCATTTCAAAAGGGCCTCATCTTATGTAATTGGAGCCAATTCATATTGGACAACTAGGGAATCATTTCATGTTATGGTTATTTGCACAGATGGGGCTGAGTCTGAGCCCCACACAAAGTGGCTGTAATCACAGGCAGCTGCGGAAGCCTGATTTACTAGCTTATGCGGGGATTCGTACGCCTGCTAGCGGGAAGCCACGCCGTCCATTGACTCTATGCCAGACACCGCATCTGTCATCAATAGTATCTGCACTCACATCAGCTACATTATAGGTGCAATAGATCCATCAGACACAGGCTTCCCTTCCCCATATGCAGGACTCAGAATGGCACAGAGCTTTTGATAAACATCCACGACACTACCACACAGGGCGATTCCATGCGCTTGCATTGCTGCCACTCCGAAACTCCCAACTTTATGGAATGATAGATCCAAGAGTTCTGTGCAACGCAGAATAGGACAGAGATATCCAAAGATGCGTAAATTCATCTGTCTGCTGTATGCAAGAAGTTGCCGTTTGCGCCTGAGTTACAGATCAGTCTAAGAATCAGGCCCATAACCTAGAAAGACCAGTTTCTGTGCAATGCAATATTTTCGGCATCTAACCGCAAAACCATCCACTATCTCCACTTTAAGGGCGACATGTATTAATTACCGTTTCCATAGGTGCCGGAACATTTGGGAGGGGGGGGGGTGGTGTCAAGGGGTGCCACACCCCTCACATTTGAGAGAGGCACCAGTCAATGCAGGGCAGGGACAGATTGCCTAGGAGGCCCAGCGCCCCCCTGCCTCCGTCATTCGGTGCTGCAGCTTTACCAGACTGCCGATGCCTCAATGGTTAATGGGGCCCAGAAGCTACATGTAGGGTCACAAAGGCATGTACTACTCAGCTCTGATTGGTGGAGCTCATCACATGCTTTTCTTACTCGTGGAGAAGATCAGCAGCAGCCTCATGGGAGGATTCATCACAGCGAGGAAGCAGTGCCTGCTGGGCCAGTGTAACAGTTGCTGAATGCTGAGGGCTGTGATTTTTTTGGAACAATGGAACCCACGTAATGAACAGAAGCAGAGTGGTATTTACTATGTTGGTTACACATATACAGAGGTATGTAACATGTCTAACTTATTACAGGATAACGTTTAGGGCAGAGGTTCTCAAACTCGGTCCTCAGGACCCCGAACAGTGCATGTTTTCCAGGTCTCCTCACAGAATCACCAGTGAAATAATTAGCCCCACCTGTGGATCTTTTAAAATGGGTCAGTGAGTAATAAATACACCTGTGCACCTGCTGGGTGACCTGGAAACGTGAACTGTTTGGGGTCCTGAGGACTGAGCTTGAGAAACACTGGTTTAGGGAAACTGAATTTGCATATTTTACAAACTCACAATACATTCGTACTATTGACACCTCCTATAGGTTTTCCTCTACCTTCTCCTTTGCTGGGAGTGAGTGTATGTGGGGGGCGTGTGGTTTGATTGGGTGAGTGACTGTGCGTGATGTGTCACTCAGCCAATCGGATTGCAGCAGACACTGATCAGGAAACTACTCAGCATTCCAAGCACAAGAGCTGCAGCATTGTGTATACTTAGAGGTGAATATATCTTTAGATTGAAACTGGTGGCCCATCCAGTCCAGCCCATCAGTCCAATAGGGACCAGACCAAACCAAACCTGCCTGGACCACTAATGATAGTGGGTGGAGCTCCAAAGGAGAAGGGCCCACTGGGGATTTATCCAGTCCATTCTCTGCCTGCCTGATGTGCCACTGCGCTGCTATATAGAGGGCAGGAGAAAAGTATGTGTGTGTGGGGGTAATGGCTCTGTTTGCCACCCCTGGATTGGCCCCTGACGGAGCTTACATATGAAATATACATATAGAATGTACACTTGAAAATGTATGTATAGATCGAATATACAATTCAAGTATACTGTAGAATGTACATAAAGGTGTGAATTTACTAAGCAAACCTTTTTAAAGCCGCTGCGTTTTAGACTGCTGTATTTAAAAGAGGCATATTATGTTTTGTAATTAATGTTATTGCCCCTTTAAATCCAGTAACCAAAACCACCAAAGATGTGGCAGCTTTTAAAGGCGCCACTTAGGAAATTTACCATTTATAATGTATGAACAGATTGTACATATAGAATGTTTTTATAGAATAGAGATATACAATGTACAAATAGAATGCGCATATAGATTGTACATATAGAACTTACATATAGTGACTGAAATGTGGCCCTATATAGGTAAACACAAAGTAATGGAAACACAACGCTGGAAAACAACCAAAAAGTACAAAAGAACAATAATTGGTTATGGTAAACAATAGTACACAAAAATATATGTAAATAAACAATCACACAGGGAAATAAAATGACCATACAATAGCTTTATACTGTACCAGGTAGTCATTTCTGTTTTTTTCCCTATGCTGTGTTTCCATTATTGTATGCTCTCATATAATTTAGTTCTTACTACCAGAGTCTCTAAAATTTGAAAAAAGCCCAATTGTGACTTTATGAAGTTTGCACAATATACTTTTATGGTCACGCTATTTGTGTCTGCCATTGAGCTCTGGTGCCATTTGTTAGGAACTATGGTCACGAGCGGCTGTTTTTGCTTCTGTGTGGTATAGCTGACCTGCTAATTATGTGGTTTGTCCCTGACACATCCTCTACCACACAGTTTCTCAAACTCGGTCCTCAGGACCCCAAACGGTGCAGGTTTTCCATGTCTCCACACTGAATCAAGTGTAATAATTAGCTCCACCTGTGGACCTTTTAAAATGTGTCATTGAGTAATGATTAGACCTGTGCACTTGCTGGGTGACCTGCAAAACGTGAACCGAGTTTGAGAACCGCTGCTCTACCACACTATGATAAACAAGGTGCAGATTCTGACCACAGGTCATATTGCCAATGACCAGAGAGCCAGGATGACTACCTATTGTTAGGGTAGTGACTTGGACACTTATCCATGTGTGTGACAGTTTATAATTCTTGCTAAAGCCATAAGTGAACCCTATCTACTGTATATAGAAGCTAATTTCCATACATACAATTTCACCATACAAATGGCAGAATTTACAGAGAGATGAATTATATAGTAATATATAGATTAGATAGCTATACTAACTGCACTGGGAGATATTTGATACAACCTTATGATTTTATCGTAATAATGGGGATAACCATCTTTCATAACAATAGGAACTTGTGAGTTGGGACAAATGTATGACGACAGGGGGCCTGATTCAGAGCCGGACGCTATTTGCGAACGTTCGTTCAGAAAAAGTGTCCGGCTATTTAAATTGAGCGCTCGCTCTTTGCGGTCTGTTGACGCCTCTATGTCTGAGCGAGCGAACGAAACATGCGCTCGCTATTTTGTAAAGACGTCCCCTGGCCGTTCGCATCATACGTCATCTCCGCTACTTATTAGATTAATCGAGTACATCGAAAGGCGTCTGAACTGCTCGCAGTGCTTGTGGTAGGTTTTACTTCCCGCAATCACTGCGAGCAGTTCAGGCTAAAAGACAACCAACTGACGTGGTAGATGACGCTGCTTTGTTAATTATGCACTCCCATTAAACGCCCGTTTTGACCGTTTGGCACGCCTGCGTTCGGATCTCCACTCCCCGTTTTCAAGCACCTTCCCGTTACCACCCACAAACGCCTCATTCTGTCACTCAAATTAGCAGGCCCTCGCTGTTTTGCGAGCGCACGATTTCCGACCGCAATGACTGGTTAGCGTATGCGCATTACGACCCATGCGCATGCGCAGATGTACGAACATCGCTCGGAGCGAACGAGCGGCCGCTTACGAGCGGCTCTGAATCAGGCCCAGTATCTGTTGTTTGTAGCAGTTAGTAAATAGCAGCGGGAGGTAATGAAGTGTTGGACCTGTACAGCCCTCGGAACTGGATCACAGCTGGTAAGTCTAATTTAGTGATCAATACATTTTGTTTTGGCTGGTAATGGGACGGTATAAGTATAATGGGTCTGGAGGGGGCGGGGAAGCTGAAGTTACCTGACAAATACCGGGTCCATTTATTTACTGGAATTAAATACTTCATAAGGTCCATACACACGTAACGATTGTTACCAACGATTTTCTGAACGATTTTCTGTCAGATTTTTGAAAGTGTAATGAACAATTTTTTGAATTACAAACGATTTTTGTAACTTCCCTTAATGAAAATCGTTCAGCTGGTCAGTCAGAATGAACTACAAAGTACAAAATACAAACGGGAACGCACATGAACGATAATCGATCATCGTTATAACTCAGAAACTGAACGATTTTTTCAACGATTGAATGATAACGGCGTCATTCTAGTTAAATCGTTCAAAAAATCGTTACGTGTGTATGCACCTTTAGGATTTATTTTTCTAGTTTCAGTCTGTGTCTTTCAGCAATGCATTTATATAAAAAAAATATGTTTTTGTCATACAAAATGAATTAAATGCAGCTCTATAACAAAAAAAAGTAAGTTGTAAAAATCAGTATATCTATTAAAACATAGCAAGGATAGGAGTGGACACTGGATGCCTATATAGTCACAAATATATCTCTTTTTAATGTAATGTGCAACTGTTTAATGTAATATCGGCCACAGTTCGTAGTTCATACATCAGTCATTAGCATATCCTAAAAACGTTTTTGTCTGAAAAATACTTCACGCTGAATGGACTCTGCTTCACCAGGATTAAAAAAGAAGGTGTTCCAGCTTTCACATGAAATCTGTGGATACACAAACAAATATAACTCACTAATACATTTCAGTCTCAACCGCAGCAACGTAATAATGCCAGCTTAAAAATGATTACTAAACATAGATTATAAAGGGTTTTTATTTAAGAATGCATTTACAAATAACGCTATAAGAATCTACAACCTGCTATGTCTTTGCTGTGGCAGGGAGACTGAGAAAAGAATTTCTGTTTAATATTCATTTTTATTATCTCCTGAAAGATTTGAAAATATTATTTGTTACTTTTATATCAGATATTTGACATTATCCAAACTCACAAGTGCCAGGCAAATAATGTGCATAAAGAAATGACTGCTGCCTCTAACCTTTATTTCTGGCAATGTATTAATATCTTGATTATTACATTATTTTGTCCAGCTTAAAGTAAGCTAGCATTACAGGGAAGCAATTTTGTGTACTGTAAAGCACACAGGGCGCGAACACACCTGCTGTAGCCGTAGCAGCCTGCTTACTACCTCACGCTGATGCGAGTACTCGCCTGTCTACGCCAATTATCCATCTATCTTCATGTGGATGGCTGGGCCACCCACTGTTTTTCCGTCCGCAGCTGTTATCATTAGTGTTGGCACTCATACCCAACCACATGCTGGGTGCAAGATATCCGTCAGAAGGAGGCATCCCACCTCCCGCTAACATATCACCAGACTAACGTATCACTATTTTATAGAGGAAGCATTGTCACTCTACAAGATCGATAAAATATTATATAATAAACCCTCCATTTTCTCGATCCCATTTTTCATTTGGAACCTTCAGTGGTCAACACAAACACCTCATAGACCACACAGAATACCATTCACACACTAAAATACATTGATTCACAGAAAATGACACACCCCACCACCAAAAGTGCACTTGCTTTAGTCACCCTTCATAAATTATAATACCTCTATTCAGGAAACGGGACGCCTCCAGCCTAGAGCAGCTAAAACATTCATGACTTGGCACCAATGAGCGCAGGTCCCTACACACCCCACCTGCGTCGGCAGGCTACAAACCAGCAGGTAAGTCAGTCCTCTTGCCCATGACACTCCCACGAGATGGAGCAGTTCTGAGTGATCGCCACCCATTTCTGCCTGTGCATACGCATGGTGCGGCTCACAGTCTGCCGTTACCTTCTAAGATGCATGTGCAAGTATCTACCGGAGCCCAACTCAGACTCAGGGTCTCATTCAGACCCGCTCGCGAGCGCAAGACGCTCGCAAGCGGGTCGATGGTACCCGCATGCGCACGACAGAGGGAGCTCCGTCGTGCACATGCGCGAGACCCGGCGAGCGACGGGGTAGCCGTCGCTCGGGGTCTCGCACCAAAGGGGGCGTGCTGTCGATGGTGAGTGACAGCACGCCCCTTTTGGTGGGCGTGCCGGGGGCGTGGCTGCCAGACGGAGGCGTTCCCATGGGAACGCCTACTGTCTGGGTCCGGCCCCACTGACATCACTAGTGATGTCAGTGGGAGTGATTTTGGCTCTAATAGAGCCAAAATCACTCCAGGGCTTGCGCCAGCGAGACCCTACCGCAGGGTCTCGTCGCAAGCCCGATGGTCTTGACCATCGCGACCATCATCATGGACGCTCGCATAAGCTGTGGGTGGTAACCCACAGCTATGCGAGCGTCAAAGAGGCCGCTCCAAATCTAGGTAGGAGGGCCCTGATTCAGAGCAAGCGCTCTGGTCAGAGCGTCTGGCTCTGAAGCAGGCCCTAAGCCCTATAATCTGCTCCCTAGATCCAGGGACAAAGAATTCGAGGATAGAAGTCTCACCTGCTGTTCTGTAATGTCTGGAGTAGGGTGTTGTCTGGATTCACCTGGTGAAAGGACTGAGATTCCTCATGCTCAAAATACACCTGCAGAGTGACACACAGAAGCATTTAGGGAGACATCGGTCTATAGTATTAAGTGAGGTTATAGAACAGGATTTTAAAAATATACACATAAAAGGGATGATTATTAGGATCTCTAGAATGTTTTCATGTAGCTTTTCCAACATAACTTGGATAAATAGCATTAGCCGGTATAGGGGCCGATTATGAGGTGAGAGTAAAGCGAAAAGATCGAGTTAAACTGCGTTCACAATGAGACGACCGGGATTCGTTCAGACTTTCCCGACGATTTCCCTTGAGCCCAGAACAAGCCATATTGAGCGTACACATACTGCAATCTTGAAAACGACTGAATATATCGTATCGTTTGGTCATATATACGATTTATCATTGTTGCTGTACACTCTAGAACAACCATCTCTACGTTCACTGGCTGGGAGTGGAGTGGCAAGAGGCGATGTCTTCAGAGGCCAAATTGGAACGACATATTGTCAGGACGTCTGGTTGGCCGTACACACTAGGCGATGTGCGCCTTATCGCTAGCGATGTCGTCGGGTTTTATGTGCAGAACAACAAATTTTACAATGTTGCATGAGACCGCAGGAGTGCTCATATTGAGTGAATACACTGAGTGATGTAGGCAATTTGTCTTTACATAACGGCAATTCGGCCCGACATCGCTCCAGTGTGTACCCAGCTTAACTTTGTGTCTGGAACAAACCAAGCTGCGATGCAAGGGGTGTAAATACATTTATTTTTTTGCATGCAAGGTAAATATTGGCTGCTTTTGCAAGTAGCCCACAAATACTGGGCAGCCACAGTTACTGGTTCTTTTTTTTTTTACTTTGCTCCCAACTCAGAATCAGGCCCACAGCATGTGTTTAATAGATGTTACAGTTATAGACTGAGCAAACTGTACTCACCAACGCTGAAATGTGCTCTGACCCTATGGAGGAGCCCTGCTAATCACAGCCTGATACAGGCGGGGCCACGTCACACCATCTCCAGCTGTGCCTCTCCCTGTCCCCGCTGTCCCAAGTGGGCCGCAGTGTGCAGTTGGGAGGGGGAGTTTGGGGGTTAGCAGTGAGCAGAGATTGAATAGATGTCGTATGCGCATGGCATCTATTCACAGTCTGGGGAGAGCTTGGGGGCAGCCTAGCATCTCCGCGAGTGCTGATGGGAAGAAGGGCTTGCCGTGACCCTCTTATCGGGGCACCCTGCCCGATCAAGCAGCTAGAATGAACACTATGTATATTACACAAAACAAAATAGTGCTGTGCTAGAACACAAAACAATACAAATAATATAACTCTGCCTATTATATAAATGCTTGTCTGAAAAACACAGCACATGACATAAAAAGATAAAAGTTATAGGAGGGCATGCACAAACCAAGATAAAGTTATACAAAGGCTGAGTACAAGTGTAACTGGTGAGGCTTTGTGCTGTAAAAAAAAGAGGAACGAGTGATCCTGCACAAGATCTAACATGTCATAATTAGCAGTATTACAACATAGTATACCAACAATAATGGGAATTTTAGAATAATATCCAAAAATATACAGAATGTTGGTGGTGCACCCCAGGGCTTGTAACTCAACTTAATGGGTGGGTTTTGTCAAGAAGCAAAAAAAAACCTCTTTTTAGGGGGCACTCTTATTTAGAATTTAAAACATTGTTTTTATTAGACATGCCTTAAAAAATATCATATTGTTATCTCTATGGTGAAGAATAGATACACTGAGAAGCCCTATCAGTATTATCCTTATTATACAAAAAACAAAACAAAAAAAACAACATATACAGTAATTTTAACAAAGCATGTAGAGCTTAATTCTCCCTTATAATTCAGTATATGGGCGAGAATATTTCTATGGTAGCACCAATGCTTTGAATGCAAGTGCTATGCCAGAATAATTTTTAGGCGTATATAAATTGTTAATACATAGTATGTTATCCCAGGTGACCAAGTTTCTCTATAGGATTGTTCTTTGGTACATATATCAAACAATCAATTTATAATACAGCATATGTTGCCACAGGTAAAAATGATAGAAAATAATAGAAAAAAGTAATAAGGAACAACACAAAAGAAACCGTGCGTGGTTAATTGCTGACCTGTTGGTAAGTCAGAAATATGTAATATCAGTTTAGATAGTCTAAGAAATCCTATTTTCGCAAGATATGTACAGCAGCTGCATATACAATAAAAAACATATTGTCACCAAAGTTGGTTTGATTTCATGTAGCCAGGATTTTACAATATCCTGAACAGGTTTTCAGGATTCAACAGGTTTTTTTTTTACCATTAAAGATAGGTCAACAGCAAAAATTCTCATCAGCAGTTTTATACCATTAAGATGACACAGCGGCAGATAATTACTTAGAGCAGAAAAAGACTTGCATTGATATAGCAAAAATAGCATAAAAAGTTGATAAAGTTCTGTAAAATTTAGGATTTAGTCGCATGCCAGGTTTTCTGGTTTTGGCTGCCTTTTTCTACATAAAGAAGCAAACACTAGTAGTGACAGTTCATGAGCTCAAATGAAAACAAAACCTCTCAGTCATACTAAATGTGTATAAAAGAATAATCTGAGCCTGGCAGTCCAGCTACCTCTGCTTCCTTCTTGTGTGGAAATGTTTTAAATCATATATAAGAGTGCCCCCTAAAAAGAGGTGGGGTTTTTTGCTTTTGGTTTTGCTTCTTGCCAAAACCCACCTATTATGAGGCTTTGTATTGGCTTCTCCTTTCTGTTTTACTTACCTCCAGATTGTGTGCGAGGTATTTTCTCTCTGCATCCCAAGGAGGCAAATCCTGAGCAAACATTTCATTCAGGTGATCAGTAAACCTACAAATGCACAGACACTATGAGGAAGCAGACTATGCCATGACTACCCAAGCAACACCCAAATACTGAAATACAGAATTAGTCATCTTGTGGACCAGCAGTTTGAGTTTTGTAAACTAGACCAGAGTCAAGTGATGGTTTTCAAAGACTAAAACAGCTTTCCTAAAATCCGGTCTAATCCCAATATTAAAAAGGTATTAAGGTAAATGATGTAGAACATAATTTTGTGTTATACGCAGACAATGTTTTCTAGACTATGGGCCTGATTCAGCAAGGATCGCAGTTGCTAATACGCACGCAATCGGCCGAATGTTGTGCTCTGCGCATGTGTACGCATCGAAGTGCGCGAACCGGCCACTGCGATTGGGACTGTGATCACAGAGGCTATGCAGACCCATCGCAGAGTGATTGACAGGAAGTGCCGTTTGTGGGAGGTGACGGGGAGGGAGTGATCATTCGAACGCAGGCGTGCCAGTGCATATCAGTGCCGTTGCAGGAGCGTACACAAATTATCCATTGTGTAGCCATACGCAGCCTGAGGTCTCATAGCGTGCGTGGATGTTAGCAATATCTGAGTGAGGTCAGGGCTTGTGCAAGTGTGTGTATGGGTCCGATGGTACTCGATTGTACCGATGATTTCGCTATTCTGTTAAGCATTACGGATGTGTGTATGGTAAAGTGGGCGTCCTTATGCAGTGCTGCGTTTGCATTCTGATCGTAATGGATTTTCTTGCTATTGCAGTTGAGTTGCATGCGTGCGCAATATTGCGATCCGTAGTGAGTCAGGCCCTATGTCTGATCCGAATTCTTAACTCTCTCATCTATTTAAAGAGATTGAAGAATATGGCAGCCACTAGGGTTATAAAGTCAATACACGAAAAAACAGAAGTTCTGGACCTTTACATTCCAGGAGACCCAAAACATACATTGGAACATAGTTATTCATCCCAACGGCACAGACGACAAATTCGATATTTAGGCGTTAATCTTGCTAGAAATTATCATCAATTATTCCAAGCTAACTATCCCGAGCTTTTAGAGCAATCTAAAACGGATGTCGACAACTGGAGTGGCTGCTATATTTGTGGATTGGTCGGATCAATGCCGTTGAGATGAACCTATTGCCGCGATTAATGTATTTATTTCAAACATTGCCGGTGACGGTCCCTTCATAGGTTTATAAATATCTACATCATATCACTTCCCAATTCATATAGTCCAAGAAGCGAACTAGGGTTGGACGTGACATTTACAAGATCACACATCTAGGAGGTGGCTTAGGTCTCCCAAACGTCAAACTTTATTACATTGCAGCCAGGCTCGCTCAGTGTGTCATGTGGAGCCAACCGAAATCGGAAAGAGAATGGGTTACGATTGAAGCATATGCTATCTGAGCAGACTTGCCTTCTACTTTACTATGGCTTCCTCAGTTGTCTAGACCTAAACTCGTATCAGCCCACCCGGTCTTATCACTCTCTTTAGAAATATGGGATCTTGCTAATCGACGACTTCATATTGCTCCGCACCCGAGCGCCATAGTTCTCTTGTTTGACAACCCTGACTTTTGACCAGGCTGTCGTCCCGCTTCTTTTAGGCATTGGCAAGCTGGAGGGGCGGGGATTAGGGTCTTGAATGACATTACTTATGACCTGATATTTTCCACATTTGTAGACATTCAAGACAATTTCAATATAGCACATAAACACTTTTACCAATACCTATAGCTAAGACATCTTCACTCCACTATGAAACATCGGCTCACTAGTAGACCACTAACCGTTTGCGAACCACTGTCCCTTCGTGGCACTAGTACTAAGGGTCTTATCTCAGCATTATACTCAGAGCTATCACAATCTCGCACTGACTTAAAAGACCCACATGAATTGGCTTGGGAGGCGGTAATAGAAGAAACCCTGGATACTGAGGATTGGGCTGACAACTCTTCTAACGTAGCGCCTAGCTCCATATGTGTACGTATAAAAGAAAATGCTTATAAACTCTTTTACAGACGGTATTGTGTTCCATCACGGCTGCAAAATATGTTCCCATATTCTACGAATTTGTATTGGAGATGTGGCACTGATATTGGTACTTTCTTGCACACTTGGTGGACCTGTCCAAAACTTGTTTCTTTTTGGAATTAAATTAAATCTCTCCCTCACACTTTGGTAGGTATAAAATATTCCTTTTAATCCTAAATATTTCCTATTGCCTCTCTGTATCCCAGATGCCACGCATCACCAACACAAACTTGTTAGACATGTTATTTCAGCAGTTACCAGCTTGGAAAACAATGAAGGTCCCTACAATATGGAATACATGACAAGCATTTTACTTAATTCTTCCAAAAGCTTTATTAAAATATGGGACCCTTGGACTTCAAACTTTGAGACTCCCCCAGCATTCCTATAAAGCTGGGTCATGAAATTTCTATACGTTAGTTCTATTATGTCCATCCTTGTGCATACATTGGGTTCTTCAGATGGAGGTAGAGTTATATAGGAATCAAGTTGGGTAACAACCTTCTTCTCTTTTCTTCTCCTCTTTCACGTGGTTTACCACTTCTCTTTCTTTTATCATTTTACTTTTTCCCTTTTCTCTCTATTTTTATTGTTCTACAATTTAGATGAAAGCAGTTTATGCAACTACTTCTTATGCGAGATGTTAATTTAGGTCACTTTTTGTCATCATTTGGCAAATGTTTTAAATTACTTTTCTCTGTTATTAAGTGCCTTTGCTGTATATTTTTCATCTATTGAATAAAAAACATTATAAAAAAAAATAATAAAAAATAGCCTTCTACTCTTACCAAATTTGATCATATAATGTAACATCCAGTGTAAGGAACTGCACAGGTTGTGACAGGTGCAGGGTGCTAGAATGAACACTATACTCAGGATTGGATGCTCAGTATGGAGTGGTATTATCCTACCAGTCAGAACACTTTATTAGCTACATAGAAGAACCTTGATCGATCTGGATTAATAGAATGAGAGGGTATACGATCCTCCAGCTTGTGACACTGAACAGCATGGGATGGAAACTGGCGTGACTGAACCTCATATGACATGGTAGTACCCTTTATCAAGGGATCCTAACACCTACCAGGCATTGGAATTTGAGATAGGTGTCAGATAATACACACAATAGCTACCACTAAGGATGTGAAGCATGGTTCCTACCTAGAGTCCTCTTGAAACGAAGAGATGAAGTCTGTCTGACTGTGCTCTGGATACAAGAACAACACTGGCCAATTAAGGCGGCCACTCTCATCCAAATTCACTTGTGCTCCAGTTACGTTCTCTGAGCAGGAGAGGCCATCCTGTAACACAACAGATGTCTCCTCTTCTTCCTCGTTCCGCTCGGCAAGCAATTTTATCCCTCGTTCCTAAGATAAATAATACCGACCAACAGAATAAAATAGCTCAGTGGTTCTCAAACTCGGTCCCCAGGACCTCACACAGTTCATGCTTTCCAGGTCCCCTAGCAGGAGCACAGATGTATTCATTACGCATTTTAAAAGACACAGGTGGAGCTAAATATTTCACTTTTGATTCTGTGAGGAGACCTGGAAAACATGCACTGTTTGGGGTTCTGAGGACAGAGTTTGAGAACCTGTGAAATAGCTGACTTCCAGGAGAGGTGAGAGAGGGGTGCAAGCTGGTATTGGGAATACTTTGGCTTTTGGGGGTGGGGAGGGGGAAATGAGACATAGAGATGTGCTTGTGCAAATGATTACAGGCTTGAAATTAGCAGATGATCTGAAATCCTTTCTTGTAATGGCTGACAGGAAATAAGGCAATATGTCCCCCAATCTCTAGCAATCTGATTTAGCGTGACATAGATCCATATGTCCCCCAATCTCTAGCAATCTGATTTAGCGTGACATAGATCCATATGTCCCCCAATCTCTAGCAATCTGATTTAGCGTGACATAGATCCATATGTCCCCCAATCTCTAGCAATCTGATTTAGAGTGACATAGATCCATATGTCCCCCAATCTCTAGCAATCTGATTTAGAGTGACATAGATCCATATGTCCCCCAATCTCTAGCAATCTGATTTAGAGTGACATAGATCCAGCTTCCAATCTCTCACTTTGTCAGTATTATGATGTCATTTTTTCATGGCTAGTGGTGTAAATGCACCATGGCTTCTCCCGCAGGTGCCTGGAAACTTCCTCCACGCTCTCTTCTGCCAAGATGACCTTTATTTCTTTCAGACATGCAAAGCGCCTTCCGCCAACAAGTAAAACTGCAGCGGGTGGACTAAACATTTCAGGAGACCCGCAGGATATCCTTAAGACCAGACCCCAAAGCCACTAGCAGCTAAAGGGTTAATCTCTAGAACTTTACAGTTAAGAATGACATTTTCTAACCCCGGTGTTCCATCACGTCTTTATTCACCAAACAACATCTAAGATACTCGCCTTTATTGCACGGAGGAGAGATTCCTTTTCTGTCTGCTTCTTCTTTTCAGCCTGTCTCATCTTCCTGGCGTCGCGCTCTGCAGCTCTCTGTAAGCAGAACGTACATTTTATTTCTCGTGCTCCGCATAATAAGATAACTCAAACACTTCCATGGTCTTAGAGAGAAAAGAAGAGGAGAGATAAAGTACCAACCAATCAGCTCCTGTCATGTTACGGGCTGTTTGAAAAATTAGTTAGGAGCTGATTGGTTGGTACTCTCTCCCTCCAAGGCTTAGTACATCTCCCCCTTATTGAGGCTAGAAGCTGCTGATGACAGGCATTTTGCACGCACAGCAATGTTCAGCCTATGACATGGGAAGTGCATTTTTTATATTGGACATTAGCACGCCGCAATCTTCCTATTATAGTTTTGTTACATGAAAACATTGCGTCACCTCCACTCCCTTGTTCTAACAATATCTTTTTTAGTGAGACAAAGATTTAGATACAAACATGTAATCAGATAACATATAGTTACTGTAGTATACATAGTTTTCATAGTGATACAAAAATGGCATATTAAAATACAAATACATAAAACATTTGTTGAGTTTTATTTGAACAGACATTACTTAATTGAATTGCCATATAATGAAGATATAGAAAGAAATGTCAGCTTCATTACGAATTTGTCTAATTATGTATAAAAAAATACAATCAGTATAGATCACTGCATGAAATTCAAGAACATGTTCCATAAGAATAGAAAAGTCTCAAATTTTTTATACTTTTTGAAAATAAAGTAGTATTTTAGAGTAAAATCATATTAGAAAAATGAGGGAGAAATATAAATAAAAAAAAAAAAATTGAATAAAAAAGAGGAAAGGAGGGAAGGGGGGGTGAGCGGCCGAACCAGAGCGCGGGGGAAACCACACCCCCCGCACCAGCCACGCCTCACAGACAAATTAACACGGTGCATGTTTTATAACTTAAGGCAGGGTGTCAGCGTAATTAGTATGTGCCTGCAGCCACTGTGTTGTTTTGAAACATTTGTATATCATATTTTTAATGTCGTTAGGTTGAGAAGCTATATATTTCTCCCATACAATGAAAAAACGTTTGACTCGGAGTTCCTTCTGAAGCGAGGCCTCTGTCCAGTCCATTTTGAAAATAAAAAAAAAAGCTTCTCCTCAAACAATTTAAGGGATGGTGGGATAGGGGATATCCATTGCTGCAGGATACTCTTACGGGCCACATTGGATACTATAGTGAGGATTTTCCTATTTTCTAGAGGTGTATGGTGGCCAGACCCCAAATAGCCCAAAACTGCCCATTCTGGGGTTAGAACAAACGATTGGGAAAAATGAAGATTTATAAATTGAGTGATGTGACCAAAACAGCTGGATTGGGGAGCAGCTGCAGAGGCAATGGAAGATTGTAGCTGGACATTGGCCACATTTGGGGCAAGCTGGGGAGTCCGACAACCCCACCACATTCGCCCGAGAGGGAGAGACATATCCTCTGTAAAATATTTTGTATATCATTTCCCTATATGTATTTGCTGGTGAGGTTTTCAGTGAATAGGAAAGAGTGGTTATAATATCTGAAATGTGAAGATGCGGAAATTGTTCCTGCCATGACGATATGCCCGTGCGATGTGGTTTGGAGAAGCAAAGTGAGCGGACCAGTGAGTAAAAATGGGAGATCAATTTAGATGTTTGGTTTGGTCTTAGAAATGACGGATCCAATTTATTGGTCCAGTCATTTTCCGATAAATTATGTAAGGTCGTGTTTGCATAGTGTTGCAATTGAAAATAGGCAAAAACATGATTTTCGATAAACCTGAATTTATCAATCGCATTTTGGAAAGATAACGGTTTCCGAGATGGAATATCCATAATGCATCTAAGTGAAGAGAGTCCCTTTCTGGACCAGGAGCAGAAAGGATAGTCAGAGCTGCCTTTTTGAAAAGCTGGGTTTCTATTAAATGGCAAAAACAATGAACAGGAGGGGTTCAAATTCCAAGCCTTCCTTATCCTGAACCACACTGTTCTAGTGGACATTAGCAGTGGCTTTTCTAACACTGTAAGAGGGATATCCTTTTTTGCCATATGAAGAAAAGCCACTAGGTGAGTGTCAGGTATGAACTGTTGTTCTAATTCAGAATTAGTATAATTATTATTAGAATGTATCCAATCCCAAATATAACGACATATAGTCACCTGATTATAAAAAGCCATATGTGGGAAATTAACACCTCCCTCTTTTTTTGTTTTTTGTAGGATTTTAAGGCTGATCCTAGGTTTATTGCCGTTCCATATAAAGCGACGAAAAGTGGTGTTCAAATTTTGTTCATCTTTATTGGTTAATACTATTGGTAAAACTTGTAAAATATATAATAATTTTGGGAAGGATATCATTTTTATGAGTTGTGCTCGGCCCAAGAAAGAAAGCTGAAGATTTTGCCAACAGTTCAGTTCCTCAGGGACTTTGGAAATTACCTTTGTGATATTAAGTGAATATAGTAAGGAAATATTTTTTGGCAATTGAATACCTAAATAGGGAATAGAAGTATTCGCCCATTGGAGATTTAAATTAGCTGCCCACCGTGGACATTGAACTGGGAATAAGGCCATAGTTATTGATTTTTGGATGTTAATAGAGAAGCCAGAGATTAGGCCAAATTGAGATATCTTAGATATGACTTCTCTCATACTATCTTGAGGGTTAGAAAAAAAAAAGGAGCAAATCTTCAGCGAAGGCCAGAATCTTCAGAGATTTAACGCCTATGGGGATACCTTTAACATTTTTGAGATTCTGCAAAATGCGTAGCAGGGGGTCTAAGGCTAAGTTGAAAAGGAGAGGGGATAAAGGGCATCCCTGCCTTGTTCCTCTAGCAAGGGGAACCGGGGCGCCTAACAAGTTGTTAACAATTAGTTTAGTTGTGGGATTGTCAAATACCTTTTCTGCGTCAAGGCTTAACAAGACATTTTGTGAATCTGCACAATTCTTAGATGCAACAATAGCAGAAATAGCAGATCTAATACCTAGAACAGAGTGTCTTGAATTAGTAAAGCCTAGTTGGTGATGGGTTAAAAGGGAAGGCATCAGTGTTTGTAGTCGGGTAGCAGTTATTTTTGCTAATAACTTAAAGTCTTGATTTAGGAGTGTAATGGGACGATAGGACCCCACCAGCTCCTCATCTTTGTTGGGTTTTGGCAATAGTATAGTGTGGGCTTCGTTAAAGTCTGGGTAGGTGGCCCCACCCTTTATAATAAGTTGGAATAGGGATGTAAGAGCTGGAGTCAAATCCTCAGACTAGAGCTTATAATACTCGCCACTAAAGCCATCTGGCCCCGGAGCCTTATTGAGTTTGAGTGTATGAATTGTACGCCGAACCTCTTCAACCGTCACATCTGATTCCATTATCTCCCGTTGTGACTTAGTTAGTTGAGGTAGATGTGCCTCTGAGAATAGAGTAGATGCTAATTGAGGGGAGTCAGGATTAGCTAAATATAATTCTGAAAAGTATGAATGGAAGCTATTTGCTATGTCCGATGGTGAGGTAATAATGCCTCCCGAGGTTTTTAATTTGGAAATATATTTTCTTTTGGATTGTTGGCGAACCATGTACGACAGTAATTTCCCCGCCTTTCCACCCTACCTAAAATATCTATTCTTAGCATACGACACTTAACTGTGCTTCATTAGAAAGGAAAGTTTCCATGAGATTTTTGTGTTTTATATAAGTGTTTTTGTTGGTGTCCGACGGGTCAGTTAGATAATTGTGGTATGCCTCGCTAAGATTTTGGTTGAGTTTTTGAATGTTTTCTCTACGTTCTTTATTTCTATGTGATACGTAGGTGATTATATGTCCACGCATGACGGCCTTAGCCGCAGACCAAAACAGGACAGGATCATTTTGGTGTAGATCATTTGTGGAACTATAGCAATCCCATTGTTTTTTAAGATATTTTTTAAAATCATCTTTTGAATACAGGTAAGATGGGAAGCGCCAATGTTTATTTGTGTCATGTGGGGATCTCAGTGAGACGTCTAGATAGATGGGTGCGTGATCAGAAATGAGAATATTCCCGATGTACGCCTTTTTTATTCTCGGAAGTAGTGAGTCCACTGCGAGAATGTGATCGATCCTAGTAAACACGTTATGTACATGTGAAAAGAAAGTAAATTCTTTGCTGTTATAATTTAATAGTCTCCATGGATCTAACAAATTATGATGTGAGATTAATAGACGAATTCCATCCCTCCTCCCAGTCAGCCGCGAAGGCATGGCTGGTGATTTATCAATAGATGTGTCAATTACGAGATTAAAGTCCCCCCCAATTATTAGATTAGGGGTGTCCATTTTCATCAGTAAATTGGAGATTTTGAAGAAGTCAAAGTTAGGTGTGTTAGGGGCATAAATGTTAAATAAGGTGAACAATTTGCCAAAGATTTGTATACTAAGTATAATAAAGCGCCCCTCTGGGTCAATGACAGATTTAACAATATTGTATTCTAATCGTTTGTTAAGTAGAATTGCCACACCTCTTTGTTTTCGAGTGTAAGGAGCAGCAATACATTCACCAATCCAAGGACAAGATAGGTTAGCATATGGCCCCTCCACCCAGTGAGTCTCCTGCAGCAATACAACATCGGGGTTAAATGATTTGATGTGTGATAGCACTTTTTTCCGTTTTATGGCTGAATTTACGCCCGCCACGTTCCAAGACAGGAAACGTAAATTAGCAATAGTATTAGTTATAAGTCAAGTAAATAATTATATAGGGTTGGTTATCAACCAACACCTCGCCTCGTATGTTTAGCAGTAAATAATGAATTGGGAATTAAAGCCATCGTCCTGTCCCAGTAAGCTGGACGAATTGGCTCCTGATTATTACAGTATTTTGAAAAGTGACTGGCATTGTGCGAAGGTATGGACCCCCCCGGACCCCGGAACCACCGCTCAAAAAAGGAAGGGGGATAGAGAAAGAAGGGAAAGATAAAGAAAATACAATAAAGAAAAACAAAAATACTAAGTACATATAAGACCCTGTGTGGTATGGGTCAGACATTTTGCTCAAAACAATTTGTGTGTATTGAATTGTGAACCTATGAGTCTTAGACTCAATGCAACTTAGCAAGTGTAGGATATCACCTCAAATAGGGATATTTTAGTTCAGCCGTTAGGAGGGGAACGGTTAAACCCAGCAGGCGAAACTTTCGAAACATTAATTTGCCCATCCGATGGGCGTGGTGACAAATTACACTGAGACCTTGCTGCTTGTGGGGTGTCAAAGGTGTGGGGTGTCAAAGGTGATGGATTTGACATAAAGTATAACTCTCAATTTAGCTGGGTACTGCAAGAAAAATTTAATTTTCTTCTCAGAGAAATTTGCAGATCGCACTGAATTCTCTTCGTTTGAGAGAGACAGTGGTTGAGAAGTCCTGAAAAATGAGTACCGTGAAGTCACGGATTTTTAGGGATGAAACCTTACGATAAGCTCGTAAAATATTTTCTTTATCACGGGGATCTAAGAACCTGGCTATAATCTGTCTAGGCCCAAATAGCAAGGCCAGACTCCGGTGGAAAGGGTGATCCGTTCAGCTCACAAGTGGGATCACCAGGAAGCTCTCACCCCCGTGCAGCTGGTACAATATGAGGCAGGAAGGAATAATTCACTCCTGTCCCGATGTAAGGGGATTGTGTGGAGCTGAGACAGAGAGACATTAAAATGCGGCCATCACGATGTTCCGCCCACCAGAAGTCCCCCACTCCCTTGTTCTAAACTAACTTAAAACCCAGCTTACATTATTCCATATTATCATATTATGCCAAACCTTAGCACAGTTTGGAAAAGTGACCCCTCCAGCACTATAATACTGAATTACAATATCCCCCTCTGCTGTAGGATGTGTATAGGAAGGCACAATTCATCTGTGGAGTAGCGGCCCTGACTAGCTTCAGAGCTAAGGACATGGCCACATCCCGAAAAATTGCGTTTGACACCAGATACAGCTGAGGAGCTAGGAACTGTAAGAACAGAGGGCCTGATTCAGACCCGCTCGCGAGCGCTGAGCGCTCGCAAGCGAGTCGATGTTGGCCCAGTGCGCATGCGCACGATGGAGGCGGCTCCGTCGTGCGCATGCACGAGACCCGGATAGCGATGGGCAAACAGTCACTCCGGGTCTCGTACCAAAGGGGGCGTGCTGTCGATGTTGAGTGACAGCACGCCCCCTTTGGTGGGTGGGCCGGGGGCGTGGCTGCCCAGACGGAGGCGTTCCCATGGGAACGCCTACCGTCTGGGGCCGGCCCCACTGACATCACTAGTGATGTCAGTGGGTGGACTTCTTGCTCTGTAAGAGCAAGAAGTCCACTGGGACTTGCGGCAACGAGACCCTACCACAAGGGTCTCGTCGCAAGTCCGATGGTCTTGACCATCGCGACCATCATCCTGGTCGCTCACACTAGCTATGAGTGGTCACCCACAGCTATGCGAGCGGCCAGAAGGCTGCTCTAAAAAAACAATAGGCTGGCACTGATTCAGAGCGAGCGCTCTGAAAGAGCGTCCGGCTCTGAATCAGGCCCAGAGTGTGGTCCTACAGACTGAGACAGAAGCAGCACTCAACTGCATAATAGAGGAGTCTCCTGGAGCCATACATAGCCCTGTAGGAAACCCAAAGCAAGGAAAAGAAGGGTGCATAATAAATGGGGGCAAAGAAAGTGCTAGTTAATAAACAAATCAGAAGTAGAACAACCTTAGGTCCATCCCCTAAGGACAATACAGCTGACAGGATAGCTAGCGGCATGTCAGGAGTTTATGACTTCAGGAGGAGACGTCAACTGGTCCTTAGTGTCTGACCTACAAGTAGCAATCTAATACCCACTGTTCCTGTGTCCCCAATGCAGTACATTTAGTAATATGTATTTTAAAAGGACAAGTACTTTAAAAGACACAAAGTGCTATGTCTTTAGGGGATGGAAAAAGAACTAGCGAGGGAGATAAGAAAAGGCATGCTAATAAGAGATATGGTAAGAACTTACCCTTGTTATCTCTATTTCTACGAAGTCCATAGGGTTCCACAGGATACCTTGGGGTATAGGCGATGGCGGCAGACAACCGGGCACCACAGAGTTAAGTTTTCAGCCTCCCAAGATGCACTGGGATCCCTCTCCTATACTCCGCCCCCGAGCCTCAGGCACTCAGTTACGTCACAAGCCATAGGTCGGAGGAGGAGAAAAGAGAGAAAAGAAAGTCTGGAACACACAAGAAATCACATTCGTAGGTATCAAATGCATAATACCGTACGAACGTATGGACAGATGACCACGTGGCTGCCTTGCAAAGCTGAACCGCTGAGGCGCCACGTCGAGCTGCCCATGAAGGATCCACAGACCTAGTGGAATGAGCCCTAACAGAAGATGGAACAGGAAGGCCTTCATGAACATAAGCTTCAGAAATAGCCAAGCGAATCCATCCTGTCAACGTTTGCTTAGTGGCAGGCAAACCCTTCTTCCGGAAGCCTTAAAAAGGACAAAGAGTCCGACTTCTAAAAGAAGCAGTGCGGTCGACATAAAGTTTTAAAGCCCGCACCACATCCAAGGTGGCCTCACCAGCCGAAAGGTCCAGTAAATTGAAGGCCAGTACAATAATTTCCTTGTTGATATGGAAACTAGATACCACCTTCGGGAGAAAACCAGGACAAGTGCGAAGCACAGCACTGGTCCTATGAAAAATGAGAAATGGAGGCTGACATGAGAGAGCCCCCAATTCTAAGACCATTCTAGCTGAAGCAATGGCCAGAAGGAATAAAGTCTTAATCGTCAGTCATTTCTTCCACTTAGCCCAGTGGTTCAAATGGCGGTCCTTGAAGAGTACTTAGGACCACAGCCAGATCCCAAGGCGCCACAGGCCGAACAAGGAGGCTGAATGCTTAGCACACCCTGCATAAAGGTACGGATATCAGGAAGTATAGCAATCCTATGATGGAACCACACTGACAGGGCAGACACCTGCACCTTCAGAGAGGCAAGGCGAAGACCCTGATCTAAGCCCACCTGTAGGAAAGCCAGCACCGTGGATAACCGGAACACCCGAGGAGCATAACCTCTAGGGCGACACCACTGACAGAAAGCATGCCATACTTGATGGTAGATGCTGGCAGATGAAGGCTTCCTAGCTAGTAGCATGGTGTTGACCACCGAGCTGGAAAAACCGCTGGACCTCAAGAGGGCAGTCTCAATAGCCACTCCGTCAAAGACAGCCGATCCAGGTCCGGATGATGACAAGGACCCCGAGATAACAAGTCCGAACATTGAGGCAACAGCACCGGAGTGTCCACTTAGAGACACCGAAGGTCTGAGTACCAGTGCCGTCTGGGCCACGCTGGAGCTATCAGTAGCAGCGTGCCGCCTTCTTGCTTGAATTTGCGTATCACTCGAGGAAGAACGGAGAATGGAGGGAAGAGGTACGCATACTGGAAGGTCCAACTGACCGACAGAGCGTCCACCAGATAAGCTTTTGCGTCTCTTGTTCTTGACCCGAACACCGGCAGTTTGTTGTTGTATCGGGAGGCCATGAAATCTATCTCTGGTAGGCCCCACTTGTTCACCAGTAGCTGAAACACCTCCTGGTGAAGAGACCACTCACCTGGATGCACGTCTTGACGGCTGAGAAAGTCTGCTTCCCAGTTGAGGACTCCTGGTATGAACACTGCTGATATTGCAGTGAGATGCCTTTCCGCCCAGGCTAAAATGCGGGACACCTCTGTCAGAGCCGCCTGACTGTGGGTCCCTCCTTGGCGATTTATATAAGCCACCGTGGTGGCGTTGTCCGACTGTACCTGCACGGATCTTCCGTGCAGGACCTGTCTTGCCTGCTGGAGGGCCTTGAACACTGCTCGAAGCTCCAATATGTTTATTGGGAGGGCAGCTTCTGCTGGTGTCCAATTTCCCTGGAAGAAGTGAGGACCCGTCACCGCTCCCCAGCCTCGTAGACTGGCATTCATCGTCAGAAGGACCCAGTCCGCAATCCAAAAGGGGCGCCCCCTGTTCAGATGAGTAGTCTGCAGCCGCCAGGCCAGAGACAGACGTACCTCCAGGGAAAGCACTATTGTCTGTGTCTTTATTCGCTGGGGCAACCCATTCCATCTGGAGAGGATCAACTTCTGCAGAGGTCTGGAGTGGAACTGGGCAAACTCCACCATGTCGAACATCGACACCATGGAACCCAGTAACCTCATCGCCGAGTGAATAGACAGTCGGCGACTCCGCAGGCAAATGCGAACTTTCGATTGTAATGCAGAGATCTTTTCGTCTGTCACAAAGATCCTCTGATGTTGGGAGTCCAATAGAGCTCCTAGATGGAGCATCCACTGTGATGGTACCAGGGAGGACTTCTTCCAATTTATCAGCCAGCCGTGAGTCTGCAATACAGAGACTGTCAGTTGCAGATGGCACTGAAGTGTCTCTGGAGACTCCGCCAACAGCAGGAGGTCATCCAGATAGGGCAACAAGCGAACCCCCTGCATCTGCAGATGAGCTGCCATAACTGCCATAATTTTGGTGAACACTCGAGGCGCTGTGGCCAGACCAAAAGGCAGTGCATGAAATTGGAAATGGTCGTCTACCACTGCAAACCTGAGGAAACGCTGGTGCGCTGAAACAATAGGTATATGCAGTTAAGCATCCTGAATATCCAGCGACACCATGAAATACCCAGGCTCCATCGCTAGGATGATGGTACGCAGGGTCTCCATCCTGAATCGAGGAACCCTCAAAAATTTGTTGAGGGATTTGTGGTTGAGTATTGGCCGGTAGGTCCCATTGGGTTTCTGTACCAGAAAAAGATTGGAGTAATACCCCAATCCCCTCTGAGACAAAGGAACCAGTACTATGACCCCAACCTGGAGCATAGGGCGCAATACCTTCTTGAACTCCAGGGCCTTGTCCTGATTGGACTAGGACCTGTGGTGATGGCCTCCACCGGAAGGACAGGGCGTACCCCTGAGAAACTACTTCTCTTACCCACGTGTCTGAAGTGGTCAGGCACCAGCTGTTGGCGAATTGAAGAAGTCGGCCTCCCACTTTGGGGTCCCCCAAAGAGAGGCCCGTCCCGTCAGGCCGAAGGCTTGTCGTCGGACTTGGGAGCAGGACTCCAAGCCTGCTTCTTTGGCTTCGTAGGTTTCTTGGCAGCAGTCAGCCTTGGAAAGGACTGTACCCTGGACTTACTCTATAGGGCCGAAAGGACGAATAGCCCGACCCTGATGGGACTGTAGCCGATGGCAGGCATGCAGACTTAGCAGCTGCCAGAGTAGCCACAATTTTGTCCAGATAAGGGCCAAAAAGGACTTCTCCATTAAAGGGTAAACCCTCCAAACCCTTCTTAGAATCAGCATCCGCCTTCCAAGAACGCAACCACAGGGTGCGACGAGCTGCCACTGCTGCCGAGGAGATCCTAGAAGAAAGAAGGCCTATATCCAAGGCCGCTTCATTAATGTAGGTGGCTGAGTCCCTGAGATTACCCACCAACTCCGCCTGGTCAGGTGATTAATCCGGGTCCAGAGATGCCTCCAAAGTATCAGCTCAACACTCCATGGCTCTAGCCACCCAGCACACGGCCATAGCCAGTCTGGACACCCCTCCTGCAAGGGAATACATGGATTTGAGACATATGTCAACTTTGCGATCCGTAGGATCTTTTAAGGAGGACATGGAGGGCATAAGCAATGTAGCACTCTTCACTAGACGTGTGACATGAGAATCCACTTGTTGGAGAAATAATTTTCCGCAAAGGAATAAGCCACTGCCCAAACGCCTTTGAGGCTGGTAACTTTTACCCGGAGTTTTCCACGCTTCCTCTAGATAGTCCACTAGCTGACCAGATAGGGGAAATACCGTAGCGTCACCTTTGATATCCTTGAAAAAAAAAAACAGATTTTGATTTGGCCACGGGGGGTTCGTCATCTTCAATTACCAAGGCCGTGCGGACCGCACGTATAAGACCCGGTATATAGACCTTAGACTCCGTCTCCTTAGTACGGAAAGGCTCCTAGTCAGAAAGGTCAAGCATCTCTCCGTCATCAGATGACACATCATCCTGATCATAGTGATCAGTCTGAGATTGCAGCGGTCGCTTATGCTAACTGTCTAGGTAATCCCTGTATGGGAGACGACACCATTGACTGCTGTGAAAATCCCATCTGGGGCAAAGCAGGGGGTGACGTTAGCTGACCCACCAGGGTTGTAAGCGCCTTAGCGAAACAAGCCCAGGGGGGTTCCTGCACAGGTGCAGAGACAGTCATAGGACGTGAGAGGAGAAAACACGCCTTACATAACCCCTCAGAGTGCCCATCACCCTCCACCAACTGTACATGACATACGGTACATTTTGGATGCAGGGGAAAATTATGTTCACTGTCAGATATGATGAGTGACACTTAAAACTGTATGTGACACAACTCACAGACAACAGTAGTAGTGAGGTAAATAAAACACCCTGCGACACCGCACCGCAAGGGCTTTAGCAGAGAAGAACAGGGATAGGTAAAATGGCTGACAGTCAGAAATAAAGTACAGGCAGCAGCGCTAGCATGAAGTCACATTCAAAGCAGAAATCAACCCTGCCCTATCAGCGCTGAGCTCAACTACACAGACATAGAGTCTGATAGGAAACAGCGCTGCATACTCTGACCTGCTATCTGCGGAGGAGAGGTTTGCGGGGGGACCCGGACCACGATGCCAGCCAGCATTCAGCTAAAGCAACGTTTGCCACACCTTGTAAAACGTATGGCCGCTGAGGAGCAGAGGAGGAGACGGAATCCGGGGGAGGAGTGGCTGCACTGGCTCAGACCGCTGTGGAGAGGCAGTGTGCAGCGGGGGAGGCCCCGGCTGCTATGCAGGGAAGGCGCGCTCCCCTGGCCTACATATATAATGCCCGGGACATCAGAGCGTTTCCGCACCGCCGCGGCCCGCTGTCCCGGGGGGTAGTGGTAGCGCAGGTGCAGTACCTGGCTCCACGCTGCGGCCAGTCCCCAGGGAGCCCCCTGCCTGGAGACTCAGAACTGTGCGCGGGACCCCGCCGTTTACCTGTGTCCCCCGTAAATCTGCCCACAGTCCAGGTAACCGCTAGCTGTGACCCCAGTTACCTACCAGGATCCCTGGATCAGTACCGGCGTTCTGGTACCAGCGGGGTGTAGGAGCGACGGCATGGACGTCAGCACTGACTGTCCATGCTGTACACTCTAGGTGTGCAGCCACAGCTGCCTTGAAATAAAACTTCAGGGGCCATCAAATAGCCCCCTCTGTAAAGGTGCTCCGACTCCGAGCCGGGTACCGACGAAAACTGAGTGCCTGAGGCTCAGTGGCAGGGTATAGGAGAGGGACCCCAGTGCATCCTGGGAGGCTGAAAACTTAATTCTGTGGTGCCCGGATGTCTGCTGCCATCGCCTATACCCCAAGGTATCCTGTGGGTACCCTATGGACCCTGCAGTAGAAAAACTAGTTTTACTGAAAAGAGAAACCTGAGGAGCCTAAAGGAACATGCAGAGCAGTGCAGCTCTAGAGAAGTACTGGAGACAAATGCGTGTGGAGTGGCAGTAGGTCATCAGTTAGAGATGTTATAGTAATGAGTGGTGTTTTATCTGCATAATGTCAGCTCAAACTGTTGTATGAAATATACAAATGCTTTTCCATGTACAGGATAAACCTAAAACAACGATGACAACCCATCTATTAGATTAACCATCTCACTTTCTTACATGGAGCTTATCCGCTTTTGTCCTGGTTTCCAACAGTTTCTTCTCACTTGGACTGATCCGTAAACCTTCATCGCACCAATTCAAAGCTTCTGAGTATCTTTTTACTTCCATGTAGCATAGAGCCCCTGTAACAGGACAAAGGCAATCTTCACTATTCAGAGAGGATGCCACTTGCTACATGTGAAGGATATAGAGATATATATATCTAAAAAGATGATCTCGAAGAGTTTATATGTTTTAAAGGTTTTCCCTAAGGCCTGGATGTTCCAAATGGGCTTGAATTTTGGCTCTTGAACTTGCTTACCATGCTTTTATCTTAATAGTGCTGCCAAAGCTGTAATCCCAGTGCTACCTCCTACCTCCCCCCCAACTCTTGTAGATTGGTTCCTAAGGATTGAACTGTATCGTTCAATGGATGATATTGGTTTTCCTGGTCTGATTTTGCGAGTCTCCTCGCTACAAATCCCTGATAGGGGCCTTATAATTCAATGACCATACTCCCTCAGTTATCTGACATCTGTTTTTTGGTCATTGGGTCTCTGGTGGACATCCCTTTCCCTTCCCCCTCCTCCATTGCTTCCTCTCTCTTTTTCTATTCTTTTATTTTCCTTTTCTTATATTGGGTGAATATTTCTTCTTTTTGCATATCCTGGCATGTTTAAAATATGCAAGGTTATACTATGTATACTTCTCAGTTTTCCTGACCAATATTTTTCTGATCTCAATGTGCCAAGATTTGTTTCTAGACTTTCTTATGAATAAAAAAAAAAATGTATATATATATAAATATTTTGTTTGTACACTAAAAATCTGAATAAAAACTTTACTTGCAAAAAAAAAAAAAGGTGATCTCCACAGTGGTTTATCATCACTTTTTTTCTGTTACTTTCACTTCGTTACAGAGCTATAATTCTGTACATTTTTATTCTCTCTCTGTGCTGATTTATAACAGACACTCATGCAGGATGTCATTCAATTTTTAAAGGAGGTAGATACCACAGCCTGTAATGGACACACAACGCAGTCAGCGGTGGAGTGGGCAAAGTATATTCGTTCACTTTAAAATAGTGTCATTATCCAAGTGAGCCCAGATACATTAAAAAACTTATGTGCAGCACTGATACAATGGAAGAGAAAAAGAAAAAAAAAAGTATGTAATATGTGTTCAACAAGATGGACAATTTACTTTTACACATTACCATAAAAAGAGGATTTTTGGACTCCTCATAAAATCTTTTCCTCGTAATCCATCTGGGGGACACAACTAGACTGTGGTTTAGAGGTGATGACACAAGGAACAGGTACTAAATAGTTAACTATGTTCCACTCCCTCTATGCCCTCCCACCTCTCCAGAGCTCAGACCTCAGTTTTATTTCTAATAAAGTCGTTTGGAGAAGTAAGGAGAAGAAAAGCCTATCTAATACAGAATAAGCAACAGGGAGGGAACACGATGGATTACGAGGAATGGATTTTACACTGAATATAAAAGTCCAAAGTGGGGGACACTGCTAGACTGTGGAATGTCCCAAAGCAGGCCTAAAGGGGGGTATCCACTAGGCGATTTTGACAGGCGATTGCACGATAACGAGGTCGTTATCGTGCAATCGCCCACAAATCGGGCATGTAAATGCGCGTGCCCGTTGGTCGTTTTTGCCATCTATCATCGCCCGTACATGCTGGTCAACCTGACGATCCCGACAGGTTCAGCATGTACGGGGAGCAATAGAGAGCACCTACTGTTCTCTTGCTGCCACCGGACCTCTCGGCAATACACGGGAAAGGAAAAAAAGAGTCACAGCCTGATGACGCTGGACACTCAAAACATGTGAGTGACCAGCGTCATCAGGCTGTGACTGTTTGTTTCCCTTCCCGTGTATTGCAGAGAGGTCCAGCGGCAGCAATAGCGGCAGAGAGGTCCGTGTCTTGATCTGCCTAGACTGAACGAGTGAACGTTCAGTCTAGGCACATCACTAGATATACAAACGAAAGTACAATTGCAATGTCGTAATCGTGCTCTCGTTTGTATATCTAGTAGTGGATACCCGCCTTTAGAGTATGGCATGTACAACCTGGCTAAAACTGTAAAAAAAACAAACAAAAAAAAAAAAAAACACTGTACACCAATTGGCGGCTCAGGTGCCATGAATGTAATTTAAGGCATAAAGGCAAAAGTGTGTACCGAGGACCAGGTGACGGCTCTGCACCACCATCCGACCGAGGCTCCATGTCTTGCCGCTCAATAACCTGCACTACTTCAGAGTGAGCCCTAATGGCACGAACACCAGCTTGCTGGAACACATATGGACGCTGGCTGTCTCCAAGAGAAACTGATGATCAGAGGCTCCAAGCAGCAGTGGCCATTGAGAAGTGAAAACCATTGATGGTTCACCAGAGTTATGTACCATCGACAGAGATCACTGATGTCACAATCAATGGTGACCATCGATGGTTAGTCCACAGAGGGCCATCCCTGCTAAGGTCTAAGCTCTGGCGAGATGGAAGACCTTAGAGAGGGGTGGATGGGAGGTGTTGGAGCGTAGTTCTAGTTTGTTAACTATAGAAGGGTATGAATTAGAGGCGAAAAGTCAGAAAATTTTCGCCTATCCGTCTTTTCGCCTCATTCGCCTGTTTCAGAGGCAAAATCATTCCACGCGCGTCCCCGCTTTTCTCCTAATTCAATTGCAAAACAGGCGAAAAACGAAATAGGCGAATGCAGAACAGGCGAAAGGTACTGAAAAAATTGGGGAAGTCAGTCTGTACCCCAGAAAGAGATACACTAACATAGGAAATCAATATACTGTAGATGTGTACTAATAGCCCTAATATAACTATTTTGCTTACTTAAGTTGTGTAAATTGCTTGCTATTAGCATCTTTGTAAAAGTGGTGAAGAATGGCATTAAGCTGTATTTTTTGGTGAAAATAAGTAAACCAGTCAAATTTGGGTTACTTGAAAATGGGTGCTAGCATGTTTTTATGTCTTTAAAGTGAACTTTTTAAAAACGTAAAAAATCCACCTGCTGCATGCACCTGCAATCCCAAAAACACCTGACCCATCCTTGTAGCCCCCCAAGAAGCTTATTTCGCTAGTTTTTATGCTTGTACCCCCACCTTTTACATTTTCACCCCAAAAATGACATGTCTTTTTTGGGGTGTTCTTAGGTTTTTGTTTTTGATTTTTTGTTGTTGCAGATTTGTCTTTTGGGTGGCTGTCCCCAGGGTTCCGAGTCATTTCCTCCCCCCCCACCAAAATAAATATTTTGCACTTCTTTTTGCCTGCTATTGATTGGAGAATCTCTTTTGGCTAATTCAATGTGTTGAGTATCCGCTTAGGCTAAATCGTCCCGGAATTGAATTAGGCAAAAAGATTTTAGGCTAAATTTTTGCAAAAAAGCCTTTTTCGCCTCTAATTGAATATGGCCCATAGTGCCTGCTCATTGTGTCATCCCCTCTAACCCACAGTATAGCAGTGTCCCCCAGATTGGATGGTTAGGAAAGAGTATAGAGCAGAAGGCAGGATTTCTATTCCTCCGCTTTTATAGAACATCCCCAAATTTACATAATTACCTGGAATCACCATACTGACCACCGATGAACCTTTTGTAACTTTCATTGTGGCAATATATTTGATCACAGTCTAATCAATTGCTACCAAAGTATAAGATTACCTCGAATCACCGCCTTTAAGTGGTCTGGTTTGTGCTTTCTTGCTGCAATTACGTCATTTAGAGATGAACGATAGTTACCTGTGAGAACAAAATGTGAGTTTTACATTTGTTTTCTTTTGGAATTTTTATTTACTTACTTGGTGTAAAGGGTCAATATTGTTGTCTCATCCACCTGTAGTAACCTCAATTTTAAATTGATTTGGGAACAGATTTGAATTGGTAAGGATGTGAGTTCCCGTTTTAAATACAGACCAATCAGAATCTGACTTCCCATGCTATAGATCACCCTCCTTGGCACTAGCTTATCCCAAAGTTCAAGAATTATACAGAGAGGAACTTCCGGTGAGCGGGCATCTAGCATGTAAAAATTAGATGATTTGGAAAAACATAACAGACGTAGGGGCCTATTCACCAAAACATTATTATCACATGGGAACTCGCTGCGGGTGTCCTGCCACCTTCCTTCTCCTTAGCCCGGCTCACCTGTCTTCTTTCGGTGAGCCGGGCCACATATCTGCAGTTATTATTATTTTTTTATCAAGAGGGCGTGGCCACGGCTCTTGCAATTAGGCCACGCCCCCTCCTTTACCTGGGTCCGGACGGGCTCTCTGCGGCCCTGGCTGTGGCTGCCTCGTAAATCTTCACAGCCTGTCATGTAAACAGCAGCCTGTGGAGGCGATCGGGGCTGAACGTCATCTGAAAGTAACGATCAGCAACACCATCAAGTTCCGAAAAAAAAAATGCTTTTTCAGAACTTGATGAATAGCCCCGACACTTACTTTTCACAAAAGTATGTGAAAATGTTAATTTTCACATGCTTTTGTGAAAAATAAGTGATGATGTATAGGGCCCGTAGTAACTTTCATTTTATAGGGATTCCAGTCACTCACAGAAGCTCAGCTTAACCAATACATTAGCGGTTTATGACGATAACTCTCCACCACAGATTGAGAGGGCTCATAGCTTGACCAACCAATGAAAAAGTTTTAGATTGTAGGAAAAAAAAATGAAAAAATACTTCAAGCATTTGTGCCAAGCCGGAGGGTCAGAAGTGTATAACCAAAAAGAAGAGCTTTCTCAGAAGTGTGTAAACTCCTACTTGTCAGGAATATTAGATTTTCCCTCTTGTACCCAGCCAAATTGCAGGTAATGGTTGATGGTTGTCCTATTATATTTACTGACAGTAATATAGATCACTATGATAATCCCATTCTATTCTGGGAGACGTCACATTCTTGGTTACACCTCCAGGCTGCGACGGGAGAATACTGCTAGATAGAATTCCCTGCAAGGAGCAGTGTCCAGAAGTTTCCAATGATACATCGGTTGGCTTTCCAACCGCAAAATCCACATATTTATCATCCTTAGGATTTCAGCTTCATCGAATGTTAAATATGCAGATTTTACGGTCGGAAAGTCTGTCGATGTTAATGTAAATCGACCTTTGATAAATTTAACCCTGAGCATCTATGCAAAGCACACAATCAGCATCCACCACAGCAGCAGAGATCCTTTATTACTAAAGAAATGACATCGCTGCTGTACACGAAGCCTAGCAGCCATGTACCCTCTCTATATGGACTCTAAACCTGGGTACACACTATACCAGGGGTCAGGGAACTTTTTTACCTTTTACCCCAAAATATATTTAGATACGCTGACGTTACCCCCCTGATTTGAAAGGAAAGAAATCATATAGTAGTGCCCCCATATAATGCCCCTGTAGTAGTACCCCCATAGTTATGTCCCTGTAGTAGTGCCCCCATAGTTATGCCCCTGTAGTAGTGCCCCCGTAGTTATTCCCCTGTAGTAGTGCCCCCGTAGTTATTGCCCTGTAGTAGTGCCCCCGTAGTTATTGCCCTGTAGTAGTGCCCCCATAGTTATTCCCCTGTAGTAGTGCCCCCATAGTTAGGCCCCTGTAGTAGTGCCCCTGTAGTTATGCCCCTGTAGTAGTGCCCCCGTAGTTATGCCCCCGTAGTAGTTCCACTATATAATGCCCCTGTAGTAGTGCCCCCATATAATGCCCCTGTAGTAGTGCCCCCATATAACGCCCCTGTAGTGCCACTTGTACAAAAACACTTACCTTATTCCTCGCTCCTGCATCCACCGCCGTCCTGTCCGCCTGGCTGCTCCTCGGAACTATGGGAGAAACGTCATGACGTCTCTCCCATAGTGCGCACGGAGAAAGGCGGAAGCTGCACAGGTAGAACGGAGCTATATTTAGTGACATCAGAATATGAGGATATAATATGTTTTTGTGGGATATGCTGTAATGTGCACCTACCTAAATAAAACTGTGCTGCAGCTCTGTTGGTGTACAGCACCGCGTTCAGCTCCGGGTCCTCGCAGTTCTTCTTGATGCCCTCTGTATAAGCAACGATGGCTTTCTTGTAATTCTTCTCTTTAAAGTACTCATTTCCCTCTTCTTTATAGGACGTGGCTTGCTCTGTCGGAGGACCAAAGGCAATGAGCAAACAGGGAATAACAGGTCGCTCCCAAGCAACAAAACATTAATTATTGGTCACCTAGTAATGAGCTATTTTCATATGAACAATCTAAATTTGTGAAAGTACTCAAAGTTATTTTAAGCAAAAGAAGAACTGCGCTCTAAAGTCTATGCTGGGACATCACTAATCAACACATCAATATTGTAAAAAACTCTGAGCCGGAGGGACGCTCACCTCCTATTTACTGCTTGTGCCGCTATTACACCAAGACGGCTATCACCTGGCTGAACTCAGAGCCGGAGGGACGTTCACCTTTCCATTTATTGTTTGTGCCGCTACCGCATTGAGACGGCTATCACCTGGCGCATGGTATACATCGTTTACAGTCTCCACCTTGCAGTGCCCCGGCCACTGACCAGCCTGCTTGAGGTGTCTCTGCTTATTCCGGAGAAGGCTGACAGTCGGCATCATACATCGCTGTTGACTATTACCTGGCTCATTACATGCAAGTAACTCCCGTCACCTACGGCTCTAGCCACACAGTTTTCCGGCTACTGATCAGCTTGCAGGGACACAGTTGCACGCTCCGGAGGGGGCTGACTGACTGCAAGCGAGTTCCACATAAGCTGCCAATTTCCATGCAGCTTTAAGTTACTGACAAGGTACATTTAGGAGAGGGGATGTCAGTTTCCCTTCTGATTTGCCCCTTGTACTGAGTTTTATATACGAGACACTTTACAGAGAGTCGGTTATACTATCACTTGTTCACATTGCATCTATATGAGATTTTTACTCTATAGTTTTATCAAGGATCTCCAGGGTCATTAGCACTCCCTTTTTTAGTGCTTCTACTCAATACTAGTCCATTCTAGATTGTTAATTTTTTATTTAATTGCGTTTAATGTTTACATTGCTTTTGATTTTTTGAGAGTCTGATCAACTCTATTGTATGTACCTATGTTTATGTCCTATTATCCATTTATATGAGTATGGCTATCTAGCCTTATATTATTAAATTGTTTTTTACAATATTGATGTGTTGATTACTGATGTCCCAGCATAGACTTTAGAGCACAGTTCTTCTTTTGCTATATTTACTCCAATAAGGTTGACATAACCTTATCGGACTGCTGAATTATTGTCTGATTCCTCCACTTTATTGGCGCTGGGTTTTTATTCCTCAAAGTAATTTTAAGGCAAAGAGGTACAGCTATGAGAACTATAAAACAGACACATATGAATAATGAGTTGATGTAACACACAGTAACCAATCAGATTTGAACTAGTAGAGTTTAGTAAATTAAAGTATGCCTCTGATTGGTTGCTGTATACAGTATGTTACAGTACAATTATATGTGCATTAGGTTTAGAAAATATTGTATAGTGTATTCGGCATTCTTATTGAATCATGGCTGGTCCATCTGACAGATGCTTCAAATTCTCCCCAGTACAGGACTAGTGCCTCCACATGCTATAGGCATGCCCAGTAATAAAAGGAGTACTGGAAACATAGGGCATTCCAATTCCGTGCCTCCCATTGGGTTTGCTAAGTGGCTTCCGGCAAGGCTGCAAACCAAATATATAATGCTAGGAGCATAATGGGTGCCCTACTAAACTAAATGCCATGTGCCAAAGGTGTCTGACAGCCACTTTAATGGGCTGAATCAATATATGCAAGAGCCTAACCATCCACTAGAAAACAGTGACACCCCCTTACTCTATCTCAGGGAAGTCACTGGCTCCTAGTGACTTGATGGACTAAATAATTGTTCAGTCAGCATCCACTTCAACCAACGCATTAGTACGAAGATACCACAAGGGACGGACATACCAGAGTGCTAAATGTTTAGCTCCCTCTAGTGTTGTAATAATGTAATTATTCACATTCTAATAGTAACCAGTTGCTTAATTATACACAGAGCGTAGGTGTGCTTTGTGTGGAACATTGAGCTTTATATATAGCATGTCAAATTGTTCGTGTTGGTTTTGTTTTTCTTTACTATTAAATAACATGGTGTCGTCCTCGCTCTTACGTGTAATGTAGTCTTGCTGTAAGAGGGCTGTATTTAGAAGTGACCTAAGTGCTGCAAACAAATACACCCCAAGTGACTCACTGAGCCCCACACATGTAATGTCCCTGTATATAACACCTCTTGTCTTTATTATTGCATGTGTGATAAACTGAGTGGGCAAGCCAAAGAGAAGCTATGTTTAATGAAATAGTCATTATAACAAAAAGCTAACTAATGCATAACACACAAATAACGCGTTTTAGAAAAACCCAAATCAGAATTGGATTTGTAGGACTCGGCACGGCAATTATTCAAAGTGTTAATGTGCGGTAAACATATAATAAAAAGCATAGCTAATGCATAAAACCCATAATAATAGAGCAGGTCTAACATTTAGAAACACTTTACACTTGTTTTTTCTCTTACTAAGTGGCCGTTTATAAAAATAAATAACAAAATCATACATAGAGCTGTAGTGTTCTGTTTGCCATATGTAATATGTGGTTATTACTATTGCTCGAAGTGTGCCGGTATACAACGGTATGATATACTGAGCCCTGCTGTGCCTCCCATTGCCCGCCGTGAAGATGTTTGTTCTTGCAAAAGATTGCAAGAACAAACTGGTTTCCGTGGAAGGAGAGCGCCGCCATAATTTCTAATCTGGGACTCTCCGCGAGGTAATATGAGCTCGTGGACCAGCAGCCAATCAGGAGCGGCTGCAGCGACGGCTCTTGATTGGCTGCCTGTCCGCAAGCTAATTAGCTCATGGACAGACCGAGATTAAAAATGATGGTGGCGCTATGCGCTGTCTTTCCACGGAAACCAGTTTGCTTTGTTCTTGCAATCTTTTGGTAGCACGTTCCTCCTCATTCCGGACCCGGCTGTCAAAAAGGGGCCTTCATGCGGCCTGATACTGAAAGATACTGGTAAGTGCTAATCAGTGCTCTGTGGCAAGCTCTGATCTAAGTACTCACCAGTGATGTGGCATCCGCTCACTGCTGGTCTTCTTTTTATATACTATATTTAGTGTTCACTCTAGCTCCGGCGGCAGGCAGGGCGCCGGAGCTAGAGAGGGCATCTTTGTGCGTCCGAAAAAGGGGCGTGTCTATAAGACGCGTCCCCTTTTCATCATACTTGGGGGCGTGCCCAGCACTTACAGACACGCCGGGCAGCCGCCAAGCGCTGCAGACAGTGAGAATAGATGCCGGGCGCATGCGCCCAGCGTCTATTTTCCGGCGGTGACCGGGTCACCGCACATTTCTCCACCCGCGGGAAGACGGCACACGCAGGCTGTGAGGGCAGGGCGCTTTTTGCCCTCCTTCTGGAGGGCAGGGTGCTTTTTGCCCTCCAGAAGGAGGGCAGGGCGCCGCGCCCTGCTAAAACAGCCTAGCGGGAACGCTACTATATTAAAAACGTATAAATGTGTTTATTTCTTTGCCTATGCCCTAACATTACAATACTTCTTACGGTTATGTATATTTCTATGTATGCTCTGACTCCTGCTCCACGCTTTCACTACATACAATTTTATCATAATGAATAGGGCCCTAACAACTAGTGACATCACTGGGGCACTTTGCAGGATTTTTATGAAAGCAGGTTCGCAAGTAACAAAAAAAAAATTGGTAAAAATCAAAATGCTACCTGAAAAATTATGTAAATTTCCTTATACAGTTTATAAAGAAAATATCTGATGGCTTGCAGTAGGTTACAGCATCCAATTTACTAGTGTGCTAGCTTTAATAAATGTCCACATTTCTGGTTCAGCCAGGAAAATCATGGCCAACCAGCACCAGCCTCTGACCTCAGGAACGCAGCGGTGGCTCCTGATTGGCTCCTGATCCACAAGCTACAATTGGAAATGACGGCAGCACTTTGTACTGTCTCTCATGGATGCCTACCGGCCCAGCACCATATAGACACCCTGCTGCTGCTGAGAGGGAGGTAAGAGGCTACTGCTGGTTGCTTATCAGGAGTAGGTTATAGGATGTTGGAGGGACACAGGGGGCGGTAAGAGGCTGCAGGGGAGCTTTACTGTGGCATGATGTGTAAGGGGCACTAATACTGCATGGCATAATTTGTAAAGGGCATAATGTGTAAGATGCATTACTGTGTGTGACAATGTGTAATGGGAATTACTGTGTGGCATAATGTATAAGAGGCACTACTACTGCATGGCATAATGTGTTATAAGGGCACTATAAATTGTGTGGCATAATGTGTATAAGGGGTACTTCAGTGTGGTACACTACATTGATGACATGGGGGTGTGTCTTAAGATCTCACCTCTTTTGAGTGGCCACATCCCCTTTTCTGGCGTGCAAGCACCTTCGGTGCGTACATAGGTACAGCCTTAAATTTTACATACCCCCACTTAAAAATTCCCACTTCGACCACTGGTTATTACATAAATAGCAGCTCTGCTCTAAACATGGAGTAGTGCTGACTTCACCCTCAGACATGGAGCAGGATTGATTGCAGAGTAGAGGGGGATCGGCACACGGACATTATGGTAACGATTCATATCAATTGCATGCGTGTGCACCATAATGCCACCACTGTTATATATAAAGCAGTTATAATACCTTTAGGGGAGCGATCGCTATCAAACAGCATAGACTGAATGCAGGCTAACTCTGGCGCTCTCTCTGGGTCAATTTCATCAGGTGTTTTCTTCATAAACATTGGAATCTTTTCAAACTCCTGTAATGTATGGGGAAAATGTATATTATAAAACACATACAAGGACATATACATGCATTCAGGTACAGTGTGTACTATAGCCGTACTTCTCTGTATACCCCAACATTACTGCTAGAAAGTTACTTCAATACTTCATCTCTGCTTATGAACAGCCGGGAGGTTGTCTGATGTACTGCTGTTAATGAAGGATGGCACCTGAATGCAAACAACTACCCAACCCCCAATGCAGGTCACATACTGCAGAGACATAACCCCATTGCCAGCTATAACTTGCACAGACACACCTGAATCGCCTGCTAGATATTGCTCATTGATCTGGAACAGGCAGGGAGGTGCAAGCAGTTGGCTTCCCAGGCGTCCTAGGTGATAGAAAATATGAGATATGGTAAGAACTTACACTTGTTATCTCTATTTCTACGAAGTCCATAGGGTTCCACAGGATACCTTGGGGTATAGGCGATGGCGGCAGACATCCAGGCACCACAGAGTTAAATTTTCAGCCTCCCAGGATGCACTGGGGTCCCTCTCCTATACCCCGCCCCCGAGCCTCAGGCCACTCAGTTTCGTAACAAGCCATAGGCCGGAGCAGGAGCAAAAAAGAGAGAGAAGACAGTCTGGAACACACAAGAATCACATTCTCACCAGAAGGAGACGGAGAAACCGGTGACCAGATCAAAGCCCATCTGCAGTACAGGTGCGACAGGGCGGGAGTCCTGTGGAACCCTATGGACTTCGTAGAAATAGAGATAACAAGGGTAAGTTCTTACCATATCTCATATTTTCTACTTCAGGGTCCATAGGGTATCCACATGATACCTTGGGGATGTCCCAAAGCAGTATCCTTTAAGGGTGGGGACGCTCCTGTGCTGTAAGGAGAATCCGCCGCCGAAAGGAAGCATCCTGAGAGGCGAAGGTATCAAAAGCATAATACCTTACAAAAATATGGACAGATGACCACGTGGCTGCCAATCACCGCTGAGGCGCCACGTCGAACTGCCCACGAAGGACCCACAGACCTAGTGGAAGAGCTTTAATAGAAGATGGAACAGGAAGACCTGTGAATCCATCCTGCCAAAGTTAGCGTAGTGGCAGGCCAACCCTTTTTATGGAAACAAGAAAGGACAAAACCGAGAGTCTGATTTCCTAAATGGACTGGTACGGTCAACTTAAATTCTTAGCGCCCGTACCACAGCCAAATAGGCCTCACCAGCAGACAGGACTGGGGAAGTAAAGGCAAGCACTGCCCTGTTCCTAGGAAAGATGAGAAAAAGGGAGGTCTACATGACAGAGCCTCCCATTCTGAGATCCTACTGGCCAAATTAAGAGCCAGAAGGAATACAGTCCTAGCCGTAAGCCATTTGAAATCCACTGAGCCCAGTGGATCAAATGGCGGTCCTCAGAGAGCCCTAAGGACCACAGCCAAATCCCAAGGAGCCACAGGTGGAACAAAGGGATGCTGAATATAACGTACACCCTGCACAAAGGTGCGGACATCAGAAAGAGTAGCAATCCTACACTGAAACCATACTAACAGGGCAGAAACCTGCACCTTCAGGTAAGCAAGGCGAAGACCGTTATCTAAGCCCACCTGTAGGAAAGCCAACCTCTGGATATCCGGAATACCCGAGGAGCCTAGCCTCTAGGACGACACCTGAAAGAAAGTATACCATACCTAATGGTAAATTCTTGCAGATAAAAACTTCCGAGCTCTTAGCATGGACAGAGCCCCTGTTAACTATAGAGCTGGAAAAACTCCTAGACCTTAAGAGGGCAGTCTCCACCGCCACACCGTCAAGGACAGACAACCCAGGTCTGGGTATCAGCCAGGATCCTGAGACAACAGGTCCGGGCGTAGAGGCAACAGCTTCGGAGTGTTAACTGAGAGGCTCCGAAGATCTGAGTAATAGTGCCATCTGGCCTACGCTGGAGCTATCAGCACGCTCCGTGCCTCCTTCTTGCTATTACTGGAGGAAGAAGGGATAACGGAGGGACGAGGTACACAACTTGGAAGGTCCACTGGACCTACCTACGTCTATCAGAAGAGTCTCATCTCTAAAAGGCTCCACTTGTTCACCAGAAGATTGAACACCTCCTGATAAAGAGGACATTTCCCTGAATGCACGTCTTGACGGCTGAGAAAGCCTGCTTTCCATCTGAGGATTCCTGAATGAACACTGCCGATGACGGCAGGGATATAGCCTTCCACCCAAGCCAGAATTCGGGACACCACTTAGTGTCGCCTGACTTCGGGAACCTCCTAGGTGGTTTACATAAGCCATCATGATGGCGTTGTCAGACTGTACCTGCACGGTATTTCCGTGGAGGACCTGTCCTGCATGCTGGAGAACCCTGAATACTGCTCAGAGTTCTCAGATATTTATGGGAAGCGCAAAAACTACTGGTGTCCACCTACCCTGGAACAAGTGTGGACCTGTCACTGCTTCCCAGCCACGGATACTGGCGTCCGTCGTCAGAAGGACCCTGTCCGCAATCCCAAAGGGGGTGCCCCTTGTTTAGGTGAGCTTTCTGCAGCCACCAGGCCAGAGAGAGACAAACCTCCGGGGAAAGCCTATTGACTTTATCCTATGGGGCAATCCATCCCATCCGGAGAGGATCAAGTTCTTTAGAGTGAAGCTGGGTACTCTCCACCATGTCGAACAGCGACATCCTGGAACCCAGGAACCACATTGCCAAGTGAATAGACACTCGGCGACTCTGCAGGCAACTGCGTACCTTTGCCTGTAATGCAGAGATCTTTTCCTCAATCACAAAGATCCTCAGATGTTGGGATATGGAGCATACTCTGTGAAGAATCAGAGAGGACCATTTCCAGTTTATCAGTCAGCCCTAACGTAGCAACACAGATATTGTCCGTTGCATATAGCACTGAAGTATCTCTGGAGACCGTGGTAACAACAGGAGGTCACTCGGATAGGGTAACAAGCGGACCCCCTGCATCCGCAGGTGGGCTGCCATAACTACCATGACCCTGGTAAACCGTGAGGCGCGGAGGCCAGACCAAGGGGCAATGCCAGAAACTGGAAATGCTTATCGACCACTGCAAACCTGAGGAAAACACTGGTGTGCTAAGAAAAGAGGGATATTCAGGTAGTCACCCTGAAGATATCCAACGACACCACAAAATTCCCAGGCTCCATTGAATGATGGAATGCAGGGTCCCCCTCCCGAACCGAGGAACCCTTAAGAATTTGTTGAAGGATTCGAGGTTGAGAATGTCCTGGTAAGACCCATTGAGTGTCTGTACCAGAAAGAGGATGGAGTAATACCTCGTTCCCCTTTGGGGCAACGGAATAGGTACTATAACTCCTGCCTGGAGCATAGAGTGTAACACCCTCAAAAATTACAGGGCCTTGTCCTGAATTGACAGAAGACCTGTAACGAAAAACCGTCTGGGAGGCTTTTACCGGGAGGAGAGGACATACCTTCAATAAAATACTTCTCTTACCCCAGTGTCCGTGGTGGTCAGACACCAGCACTGGGCGAACTGGAGAAGCCGGCCTCCAACTCTGGGGGCTCCCGAGAGGAGGCCCGTCCCGTGAGGCTGAAGGCTTATAGTCCAACTTGGGAGTAGGATGTCTTGTACTCCAAGCTTGTTCTTATGGCTGAGCAGATTTCCTGGCTACTGACTGTCTTGGAAAGCTGTATTTTAGACTTACCCTGGCCTCACAGGGCCGAAAGACAAAGTCCCAGACCCTGATGGGACTGTAGCCGATGGCAGACACGCAGACGTAGCTGCTGCCTGCAGGGCCACAATTGCGTCCAGACGAGGGCCGAACAGGACTTGTCCCGTAAAAGGCAAAGCATTCCAAATGGAATCTGCGTCCGCTTTCCAAGAGCGCAACCACAGGGAGCGGCAAGCCGCTACTGCTGCCGAGGAGATTCTGGAAAGGAGTAGGCTATATGTAAGACCGTCTCATTATGAGCGTGGCAAAGTCTCTGAGAATTTGCCACTATCCACCTGCTGTGCTGGAGAGTCAGTGTGCAGAGATCCAGTTACCTACTCAGTGTTCCATGGCTCTGGCCCCCCAGCACACGGCCATAGCCGGCCTGGAAGCCCCTCCAGCAAGGGAATATTGGATTTTAGATATATTTGCACCTTGCAATCTGGAACCTCCTTCAAAGAGGACCTGGAGGGCACGGGCAACGTAGCACTCCTCACTAGGCGTGTAACATGAGAATCTACCCGTAAAGGTAACTCCCATTTGGAAATGCAATTATCCGCAAAAGGGGTATGCAAAAGGTCAACCGTTTTTGAGGCTGGAACCGCTTACCCGGATTTTCCACGCCTCCTCTAAATGATCCACCTGACCAGATAGAGGAATTACAGTGGCAACACCCTTATCCTTAAAGAAGGCATATTTGGATTTAGCCACGGGGGATATGTAATAACCAAAGCCGCACGGACTGCCCGTAGAAGGCCAGGTATATAGACTTTAGACCCAGACTACGCCTCCTTTGCACTAAGGGGCTCGTGTCTGAAAAAGTCAATAATGTCACCGTCATCAGACGTTATGTCTTTACCCGTCTGAGACCCGAAAGGCCGTTTAGAAGGCCGAAATGGTGACTCCCCCTGTAAAACGTCCATCAGGTGCTATACCATTTGGACCATAAATTCACCCACACAGGCTCCTGCGAGACCTGGGGGGGCGAAAAACAGGATACACTAGGGTACCATCAACTGTCCAGGAACCCCTGCATGTGATGAGACCACCACAGGCTGCGATAACCCCTATGGGGAAACGCAGGGGGCGTTGCCCACAAAGGCTGTAAGCATCTTAGCCAGCCGAGGGCGGTCCCCTTTTTTGTGCAGGCACAGTGACAGAAATGGGGCGTGATATATAATACAACATGCCCTCCTAAACCCTCAGCGTCTACATATCCCTCCGCTAACTGCACATGATATCAGTACATTATAGCTGGAAGAGGATATCCTCATTCACTTTCCGACATGAGGAGTGTGAACGGAGCGTATGTGACCTCCCACACAGAAAAACCACGTTTACTGTGAGGTAATAAACACCCTGTGACACCGCACCGCAAGGGCTGTAGCAGAAGAACAGGGATAGGAAAAGGCTGACAGTCAGAAATGAAAGTACAGGCAAACAGCGCTAGCATTTAAGTCACAAACAATGCACAGATAACATCCTGCATTACAAGCACTGCGATCAACTACACAGACCAGAGCCTGGTAGGAAACAGTGCTGCATACACTGACCTTAATTGAAGGAGAGGTATGCGGGGGACCCGGACCGCAATGGCATCTGTATCAGCTTCCAGCAGCATTTGCCATCCCCAGCACATGTAGTGAGAAAATGGCCACCGAGGAGCAGAGAGAAGGCAGGGCCCGGGGGAGGAGCGCTGACACAGCCCGCTCAGACCGCTGTGGAATGGCACTGTGCAGCGGGGGAGACGCCGGCTGTGAGACAGGGAAGGCGTTCTCCCCTGGCGTGCTATTAACCCCTGGGACGCCGCGCTGTACCGCACATGTTGCGGCCCGCTGTCCCTGGTGGTCTAGTGGAAGGCGCAGGATCAGTACCTGGCCCCACGCGCAGCTGGTCCCCAGGGAGCCCCCTGCCTGGGGACCAAACAGGACTGTGTTACCGGCGGGTGCCCACCGCGGGACCCCGCCACTTACCTTGTTCCCCGTGCATCCGGCCACAGTCCAGGTAGCCAGGGATCACCGCTAGCTGTGACCCCAGCTACCTACCAGCATCCCCGGATCGGTACCGGCGTTCTGGTACCGGCGGAGTGTAGGAGTGACAGCATGGACGTCAATACTGACTGTCCTATGCTGGAGCACTCTAGTTGTGCAGCCACAGCTGTGAAGAAATATTCAGGGGCCTTAAAAAGACCCCCTCTGTACGGTGCGACTGGTCCGGCCAGGCACCTAGGAAAACGGAGTGGCCTGAGGCTCGGGGGCGGGGTATAGGAGAGGGACCCCAGTGCATCCTGGGAGGCTGAAAATTTAACTCTGTGGTGCCTGGATGTCTGCCGCCATAGCCTATACCCCAAGGTATCCTGTGGATACCCTATGGACCCTGAAGTAGAAATGATCTGTACAGGTTGCAAGTTTTTGGACTCACACTAGGGTTATGCCTGGTGATGTCAGCAAGCCTCACTGGCATGATATGCTTTGTCTTCTGAGCTTTATGTCCTATATCAGCCCTCTTGTTCATTGTAAACCTTCTGTAAGATCTGCGGTGTCTAATGGAAGTGGGAGAACATTTTCCATCACACTTTACTTTTTCCCACTTTCCTTCTTTTCTGAATAGCATTTTTTTAAAAAAACCCAAGAAGGGGGAAAGAAAAAGTTGTCTACAGTATGGCGCACAGAAATGTATATAGAAAATAAAAATCAATCTTTATTGGATATACATTAAAATGCCCCAACATGGGACATAGCCAGCGAAATAGAGGTTAAAAATAGAAAAAATAATAATATAAAGAATGTGAAGATAACTGAAATACGTGAAAAATAAAAATTAAATAAATCCCTTGCTGTGTGACTGTATTATTATTCCTGAGTCATTATATGGGTGAAACTCAGAGTCAAGATGTCACATATACATGCAGGTGTTGATTGTAAATAATTTTAATTGGACATTAGGTAAGTGAAAAAAATCTTTGTGTCTTTGTCCTGATGTACAGGCAAATTGAGAAATCTCAATTATTATATTATGGAAGATTTTATTATTCACTTACTATCTCAACATAATATTTTATCCAATTAATGCATATTATTTAACATGTGTGCTTATTGCCACTATATAGTTATTCACTGTGAATCGCTCCACTGTTGATGTAATTATATATTGTGTCTATTAATTGGTTATAGACCTCATGAGAGCAATATTAATTGGAATAAGTAGAGATTTAATGAAATTAATTCACAATATTCTTGCAGAATAGTGACATCAAATTAACCACAATGTGGGTGAAATCCCACTGTAAGCTAAGCTCATCTCAAACATAGGTATATTCATAAGGTCTCTTACGCATTGTGAGTACCCTTCAGATCTATTACTAATATATGGTGAGCTAGCATAGAAATCATACTGTGATTGTATCGTACTGTGATTGAATAAATTGCTGATATGGTAGCTGTGCTACAAATGTTTCTTCACATGGATACAATCTTGACAGGTGTGGGTTTCAATTGACAACAGAGTTTCTACATAACCGCGTGACTCATATTAACGTAGGATAACATGGTGTAAACTAATTATATCATCATACATTGGTATTATAACTTCTTTAGTTCACAACACATGTGGTACACACAGCGGGCGTGCCAAAGCGCGTTTCGCTGTGAGTCAGCTTTGTCAAGGCAAGCCGATTGCTATTACTGCCTCACACTATATTCCTAATCACAAACCAATCAAAATCTGTTATCCGGTCACGTGATTGTCCCGACCAATCAAAGACCCTTTAGTATTATTGTTAGCAGTCCTGTCTCTCATCCAATTAAACAGTTCGTTTCAAACACTCCTCATAGTGGGTGTGTAATTATCTACCAATAGGATTACAGATATATCGTGTTAATGATAAATGTTTATTATTAAGTATTATAGCCACAAATGGGCGATATGAATATAAGAAGAAGGGGGAACATCATAAATAGTTATACTAACTGGTAAGTATAGATGTATTTCTCCAAACGTTAGTACATAGAAAGCATCATAATTAAGAAGATGGTAATCCCGATATATACTATTAACAAAAGTTAAAAATAAGATGCAGTGCAATCACTCCTCATGGTGGGTGTGTATTACTCTACCAATAGGGTTACAGATATATCGTATTGATGGTAAATGTTTGTTATTAGATGTTATGGTTACAGGTAGGCAATATGAATATTAAAGGAAAGGGGAACATCATAAGTAATTATACTAATTGGTAAGTATAGGTGTATTTGTCCAAACGTTAGTACATAGACAGCATCATAATTGAAAAGATAGTAATCCCGACATATAATATTAACAAAAGTTAAAAGTAAGATACAGTGCAAACCCAGAATATAATAATACATCAATAGAATCAATATATTGATGAAATGTAATTGAACAAAAAAGAGAATAGGAAATAAGAAATGTATCAATAAATATGGTGAATATCATGTACCTGTGAAAAAGGAGGGGGGGGGGGGTTTGTGAATATGGTCATATATATGAAGATATAAAAATATAATATCTTAAGACTCAAAGCTTTAGCGAATCCAACAAGGTTAACCCATCTGTCAACCGTAAAGAAAAGAAAAAAAAAAGGGGAGTGGTTAATGAAAATAAATATAAGGTAGAATAAATAAAGTGATATGGTGAATAGTGCATGCATGCGAAGATCAAGTATATATAAAGAGTGATATGTGTATACATATATGTATGTGTACATATATAAATATACGTGTGAAATCTCCCGGTTATATTATATATTCATAAGTGAGAATTATGAGGAACTAAGTGAAGTGAATAATAATTGGTTGAAGTGTGAAGAAAAAGGGGGGGAAAAAGATAAATGGGGGAAAAAAAATAAAAATAAGAAAAATTGCAGTGGGGGAACGGGGACATAAACAAAATCTAATCCCTCCCTGAGATATCTTTAAACTCAGAGCCGGACAGACCAGGTAACGTGACCCGTCCTCCAACTACAGGAAAAAAATATAAATAATGAAATAAAAAATAAAAATGTATCAGAATAAGTGAAAGAGGGGGTCGGTGATAGTCCCCCCCACACAACCCGAGATATATTTAAACTCGGATTGGGGAAGGAGGGCAGCAGCACCCTCAACAGAAAAAAAGAGAGAAAGGGGGACAAAGAGATAAATATATATATTAGTAAATATATATTACTTATATTACACATAAAAATTAAATAATATAATGATGGTGATGTCAGGACAAGTAACTGCCAACCATCACCTACAACCCTCGGGAACCTTTAAAAGAAAATGGTATTAAGGAAAAATTGGCAGCGAAGGAGCAGAAATATAGACAGAATCTACTCCTTCCCTAAGATAGTATGAACTCAAAGCCAGAGGGACCGGGTAAGGTAACCCGTCCCTCAGCCATATAAGAAAAATAAATAATAAATTGTAAGTTGGATAAAACAATAACAATTAAATAAATGGGGGAGGGGGTCGGTGACAACCCTCCCAAACCCAAGATATGTTTAAACTCGGGGTGGGGAGGGAGAGCAGCGTCACCCCCAATAAAGGGTCCTAGGGTGCTGGAGTGTGACGGTTGATAGTTACTTTTCCTGGCAGTCTCATTATCATTTTATCTTCATTCATAATATAATGAATTAATATAACTTAATATATAATATATTCTTATCTATTTATTTTTTCTTTCCCCCCCCCCTCTTTTCCCCTTCTTTCTTCCCCCTCTTCTTTATTGGGGGTGTCGCTGCTCTCCCTCCCCACCCCGAGTTTAAACATATCTCGGGTCTGATTCAGACCCACTCGCGAGCGGCTGTCCGCTCGCAAGTGGGTCGATGTTATGGACTGAGCATGCGCACGACAGAGGGAGCTCCGTCGTGCGCATGCGCCAGACGCGACGAGCGAAGGAAAGTCCTTCGCTCGTTGTGTCCGATCAAAGGGGGCGTGCTGTCAATGTTGATTGTTTGACGGGAACGCCTCCCGTCAAAAGCCGGCCCACTGACATCACTAGTGATGTCAGTGGGAGTGATTTTGGCTCTGATAGAGCCAAAATCACTCCGGAGCTTGCGGTTGAAAACCTCAACCACAGGCTCCGGCTCGCACCGTCGCGACCATCACAATGCACGCTCGTATAGCCTGTGGGTGGTGACCCACAGCTATACGAGCGTCCAGGAGGACGCTCCATGAAAATGGAGCCCGGCCCTCATTCAGAGCGTGCGCTCTGCTCAGAGCGTACGGCTCTGAATGAGGGCCTCTGTCTATATTTCTGCTCCTTCGCTGCCAATTTTTCCTTAATACCATTTTCTTTTAAAGGTTCCCGAGGGTTGTAGGTGATGGTTGGCAGTTACTTGTCCTGACATCACCATCATTATATTATTTTATTTTTATGTGTAATATAAGTAATATATATTTACTAATATATATATTTATCTCTTTGTCCCCCTTTCTCTCTTTTTTTCTGTTGAGGGTGCTGCTGCCCTCCTTCCCCAATCCGAGTTTAAATATATCTCGGGTTGTGTGGGGGGACTATCACCGACCCCCTCTTTCACTTATTCTGATACATTTTTATTTTTTATTTCATTATTTATATTTTTTTCCTGTAGTTGGAGGACGGGTCACGTTACCTGGTCTGTCCGGCTCTGAGTTTAAAGATATCTCAGGGAGGGATTAGATTTTGTTTATGTCCCCGTTCCCCCACTGCAATTTTTCTTATTTTTATTTTTTTTCCCCCCCTTTTTCTTCACACTTCAACCAATTATTATTCACTTCACTTAGTTCCTCATAATTCTCACTTATGAATATATAATATAACCGGGAGATTTCACACGTATATTTATATATGTACACATACATATATGTATACACATATCACTCTTTATATATACTTGATCTTCGCATGCATGCACTATTCACCATATCACTTTATTTATTCTACCTTATATTTATTTTCATTAACCACTCCCCTTTTTTTTTTCTTTTCTTTACGGTTGACAGATGGGTTAACCTTGTTGGATTCGCTAAAGCTTTGAGTCTTAAGATATTATATTTTTATATCTTCATATATATGACCATATTCACAAACCCCCCCCCCCCCTCCTTTTTCACAGGTACATGATATTCACCATATTTATTGATACATTTCTTATTTCCTATTCTCTTTTTTGTTCAATTACATTTCATCAATATATTGATTCTATTGATGTATTATTATATTCTGGGTTTGCACTGAATCTTACTTTTAACTTTTGTTAATATTATATGTCGGGATTACTATCTTTTCAATTATGATGCTGTCTATGTACTAACGTCTGGACAAATACACCTATACTTACCAATTAGTATAATTACTTATGATGTTCCCCTTTCCTTTTATATTCATATTGCCTACCTGTAACCATAACATCTAATAACAAACATTTACCATCAATACGATATATCTGTAACCCTATTGGTAGAGTAATACACACCCACCATGAGGAGTGATTGCACTGCATCTTATTTTTAACTTTTGTTAATAGTATATATCGGGATTACCATCTTCTTAATTATGATGCTTTCTATGTACTAACGTTTGGAGAAATACATCTATACTTACCAGTTAGTATAACTATTTATGATGTTCCCCCTTCTTCTTATATTCATATCGCCCATTTGTGGCTATAATACTTAATAATAAACATTTATCATTAACACGATATATCTGTAATCCTATTGGTAGATAATTACACACCCACTATGAGGAGTGTTTGAAACGAACTGTTTAATTGGATGAGAGACAGGACTGCTAACAATAATACTAAAGGGTCTTTGATTGGTCGGGACAATCACGTGACCGGATAACAGATTTTGATTGGTTTGTGATTAGGAATATAGTGTGAGGCAGTAATAGCAATCGGCTTGCCTTGACAAAGCTGACTCACAGCGAAACGCGCTTTGGCACGCCCGCTGTGTGTACCACATGTGTTGTGAACTAAAGAAGTTATAATACCAATGTATGATGATATAATTAGTTTACACCATGTTATCCTACGTTAATATGAGTCACGCGGTTATGTAGAAACTCTGTTGTCAATTGAAACCCACACCTGTCAAGATTGTATCCATGTGAAGAAACATTTGTAGCACAGCTACCATATCAGCAATTTATTCAATCACAGTACGATACAATCACAGTATGATTTCTATGCTAGCTCACCATATATTAGTAATAGATCTGAAGGGTACTCACAATGCGTAAGAGACCTTATGAATATACCTATGTTTGAGATGAGCTTAGCTTACAGTGGGATTTCACCCACATTGTGGTTAATTTGATGTCACTATTCTGCAAAAATATTGTGAATTAATTTCATTAAATCTCTACTTATTCCAATTAATATTGCTCTCATGAGGTCTATAACCAATTAATAGACACAATATATAATTACATCAACAGTGGAGCGATTCACAGTGAATAACTATATAGTGGCAATAAGCACACATGTTAAATAATATGCATTAATTGGATAAAATATTATGTTGAGATAGTAAGTGAATAATAAAATCTTCCATAATATAATAATTGAGATTTCTCAATTTGCCTGTACATCAGGACAAAGACATAAAGATTTTTTTCACTTACCTAATGTCCAATTAAAATTATTTACAATCAACACCTGCATGTATATGTGACATCTTGACTCTGAGTTTCACCCATATAATGACTCAGGAATAATAATACAGTCACACAGCAAGGGATTTATTTAATTTTAATTTTTCACGTATTTCAGTTATCTTCACATTCTTTATATTATTATTTTTTCTATTTTTAACCTCTATTTCGTTGGCTATGTCCCATGTTGGGGCATTTTAATGTATATCCAATAAAGATTGATTTTTATTTTCTATATACATTTCTGTGCGCCATACTGTAGACAACTTTTTCTTTCCCCCTTCTTGGGGCTTTTTGAATATATACGTGTATTTGTCTCTTGGCAGCACCCCTCACCTATCAAATCATTGGAGGGTTATCCATAATATTATTGTGTGCAGATGTCTATGTTCCTTTGTATTATCTTCTGAATAGCATTTTGTCAGAATTGCTCTATACATTATTACCGTATATAAAAAGTAGCATGTTGACAAATAATGTAAATTGCACGATACACGGACAATTATATTGATATCATTCAATGCACAAATGACAAAAGTGACTCAGTCTTACCTCCTCCCATTTGTCCTCACTAAATGCTCCTTTGTACTTCTGGGTTTGGAATTTATCCATAAACTGGTCCATGACCTCATCATCCTCTGGGGCCTTGGGATCCATGACAGCAACCAACCTTCCCGGTCCTGTACAATACTACAGTGAGAACTGGCTTACAAAGCACTGACACCCGCTGAGCTATTAGCTGTACTAGGAGACCACAACATTATATCTAACTATAAAGTATGGCTTGAGCGAAGATAGAGGGGACTTGGATTTTGTAGGTGGTCTGAGTCCTGTTCCGTCACAAGTACATTGTAATTTTTTGTTTTGCAACAATTACGATCTTTTTTTTTTACTAGAATCGAGTTCAAAGGAGCGTACACACGTAACGATTTTTTGAACGATTTAACTATAACGACGTTGATATCGTTAAATCGTTTAAAAAATTGTTAATTTTTGGGGGTGAACGCTGAACGATAATCGTTCAAGCGCGCTCCTGTTTGTAGTTCATCGTCCATTCTGACTGTCCAACATATTTCATTCAGAAAATCGTTCGTGTTGTACAGAATGAACCTATGAACGATGTGCATTCACTGTATGCATGATTAAAAAATCGTTCATGAAAATCGTTGCCAAAATCGTTCATTAATTTAGCAACCAACAATTTTTGTAAACGATTTTCGTTCACTCTTTCAAGGGAAAATCTGAACGTTGGTTAATAAAATCGTTAAGTTGTGTATGCAGCTTAAGCTTTAACTAATTTACGACAAAAGAAAGCTCTAGATTCATTATTCAACCTTATTCATGGAATGGGACTTAGGGCCTGATTCAGAGCCGGACGCAATTAGCGCTCGCTCATCCTGAAAATAGGGGTGGCAATTCAAATGAACTGTTCGCTCTTTGCGGTCTGTTCACGCCTCTAGGTCTGAACGAGCGAACAAAACATCACTCGGAGCGAACGAGCGGCCGCTTACGAGCGGCTCTGAATCAGGCCCTTAATTTTAAATGTATCCAATGGCCCTATTTCTTGTAAGGGGCATTGAGCAAATGTGTCTGGGTGACAGTACCATATTTTGCTGTTTAATAGAACAGAATAATAAGAAACACACTTGTAGTCTGGTTCTGAAGAGTATGTGAATTAAAACCAGCACACAAAATAACACTGCAACCAATAACGTAATCGGAGTGTATGTGAATAGCGTTAATGCAGAACACTGGAGCCAAATGAGGACAATGGGATCTTATTAGTAATTCATCTTTGTGTGTGTATATATATATATATATACACACACACACATAAAATGTGTTAGTATGTCTGTGCCGTCTGTAGGCAGCACAAATGTCCAGATGTGCACACATATTAGTAAAAAAGTGAATGATCTACAGCATCACGATTAGGATCTTAGGACTGTACAAAGATGAGATACTGTGCAAATGACAGGGACCAGGTTTAACAGAACTGCTTAGACACAGATGTAAATGATCCAACTATACAAAATAAATTTGTTTTTACTTAAAAGTGTCCAGAATTGCTTATTTCATGGGACCAGAGAGAGCAGCAGTAAAACACACATCTGTCTCTATAAGCGGAAGAATAGGGACTGTCTGAAACTTACAGGAGGTTAATGTGAAAGGGAAACTGCTTTGGTAGATGGGAGATGTGTACAAATAAAAAGAAGAGTCAAAGTATGTGGTCTATTAATCCGATACAAATGCAGGTCAGGTCAAGTATATTAATCTGATACAAATGCAGTTCAGGTCAAGTATACTAATCTTATCTAAGCAAGAAGTAGCTACACAACTGTGGCACTCCAATTGCTGTGGAACTACAAGTATCAGCATGCCATGTCCTGTCAGATTTGGACAGCTGGGGAGCCACTGCAAACCTGTTGTGTACACTGATGTGCAGGCTGTAATAGCCTCCTACCTCCAATGCCTCCCTTCTTATGGCAGCTCAGGTATTTTGATGTTGCTGCCCCGCTGTGCCCCCAGCAGCCCCACAGTCACAGTCAGCAGCTTGGTTACAGCTAGATCCCCTGGCTTCCCCCCAGGAATGTCGTTTCAGGTAGAGCTTATTGTCGCACATGTCCTAGTGTGCATCGCTATCTTTCTTCCCCCAGAGTACTTCCGGCAGCACTTCCGGGTCCTCTTACCCTTGCAGTTTTTGTGATTGAAATATATAACCGAGTCTGTGGTAAGCTTAACCGGGCTGGGAGAGGGTACAGCGGGTAGACGTGCTTACTGGTTCCCAAATGTACTATAAGTAAGTGTAATGAGATATATTACTACTCACATTGTCATCATTCTCAGCTGAGCACATGGATGACAATCACAAGCCAACATGGGCCATTCACAAGTGGGATAATGACATAACATTCTGCTGTCATTTCCACTTGCAGTAATTAGAAATGCATTCACCTTTCCTAGCAGCTTGCAATAATTGTATTATCCATTCATTGCAGCTGGAAATGAAGTGAGGAAACCATTCACAGGGAGACATGGGTCATAATGAAACCTGGCTCCCTACCCTGGAATCCTGTGTCATTCTTTTCTCCCCAGCCCTTTCCTTCTAGATTGCTTTTCCTTCTCTGGGAATCTAGCAGCATTTATCTTATATTCATCATTATGAATTAAGTGCTATATTCATCCTATATTCATTATTATGAGTTTAGTGCTTTGTGGTATTTATAGCTGTGGGCAGAAAATTAGGATTTATGCAAATTTATTTGTATCTGAAAGTCTGACAAAGCCTCTGGGAATGCACAGAAAAGTGTAATTTCAGTAATATAATTATAAAATGTCAAGTTGTTTTTTCTTTTAACAGCACATTACCCGTTTTTTCCTGTGTGCAATTTCCAACATCTGTCCTATGATATAGTGACAGGAAATATCTATGTAATTAGCAAGAAAGCATCTGTCTTTTATGAACGGACAGAGTTTTGGACCTAGCTCCACCAAATTTGGCAGGGTGGTGTAGTTTGACCAGGATTAGGTTTTTGCCTCTGGGTTTAAACTTTGTCAGGGCCACACATTGTCAGACAATCCCTAAAAATGGAGACACCCTTAAATTACAATGGTTTCATGGATGCAAAAGTATCCTTTGAGAAAACATTATGACTCATGCAAGTTCATATAAAATCCATAGTTAGTCCTTTTTAAAATGACCATATATATTAGTCAGCCCTCTGTGTTTGCATGCAAGGGCATAACTAGAACTTAGTAGGCCACATAGCAGGATCTTAAAATCCCCATCCCCCTCCACAGCCTGTTCATTTTATCCCACAAACAGCCCATTCAGCTTATGCCACACAGTAGGGTTGGGTAGGGGATGCCGGTGGTAGCGGACAGAAACCTGACGCCTGCATTTCGACAGGGTTAGGACACCGACACCTGTTGGTAAGTATCCTAAACCTAACCTCTGCCTCTAGTGCCTGTGCCTCACCCTAAAACTCACCCTAACCCCTTTACCTACCGTCTGGATCCTGGTGCCGAGATTCTGACTGATGTCGGGATTCCGGTGCTGGCATTCTGAGCGCCAGCATCCCGACAGCTTGGAAAATAACTACATTCCCCTTATACACATTATGCCACACAGTAATGCCCCTTACATTTACCACACAATTAGCCCTTTACAGATTATGCCACATAGTAGTAGTGCCCCATTTAACACATTTTTCCACACAATAGTAGTGCCCCTTATACATTATGCCCCCCCAGCAACTCACCTACCCGTGCCCCTCCAGCAGCCTCTCACCTCTCCCTGTGTGCCATCGGCATTCTAAGTGCCGGCATCCCGACAGCTGGGAAAATAACTACATCCCCCTTACACACATTATGCCACACAGTAGTAGTGCCCGTTATAGTTTTCCCACTAGAAAGCGGATAGGGTGCTGGGGTTGCTGGCCGGCGCTTTTGCGGAGGTGTTGGGCTTCTTACAAATGTGCTGGGCTTCCCCCAAGCTCTCTCCTCACAGTGAATAGATGTTGTGAACACCGGACGGTAATCTGCCACCGCAACTTTTCCCACCCACAGGACACTGCAGCCCGCAGATGGCGAAGGCTAAGAGCAGGCTGTTTTAGCAGGGTGCCACTAAAAGGGCAGGGTGCATTTTGCCCATAAAAAATCTGCTAAAACAGCCTAGCAGGAACACTACCCTTACACATTATGCCACACAGTAATGCCCCTTACACATTATATCACACAGTAAAGCCATTTACATATGTAGTAGTGCCCCATATAACACATTATTCCACACATTTTGCCCCCCCCCAGTAACTCCCCTCCCCGTGTCCATCCAGCAGCCTATCGCCTCCCCCTGTGTGCCATCAGCAGGTGGTAGATTTGGTGCTGGGCCGCCAGCTAATTGCATCTGGCGCACCGGCAGTTATAGTGCCACATGTAATATGTTGCAAATTGGTAAAAGTGATTTTATTTTTATTTAATACACAAAACCAGGCTTGTTTTACCATTAGAAAAATTGTAGATTTAAATCTGGCTGTAAAATTGCAGAAAAAAAGTGCTACTTTTACCAATTCACAACCAGTTATGGTGTATTATGTAGTGATCAATTTGAATCAGTTCTAGTGTATTCTGCAGGACATTAATAGGAGCCAGTTATGGTGTATTCTGCAGGGATCCAGTCATGGTATACTATTAATATGGACCCGGCTTATACGGAGTCACATTAGGAAGCCAGACATATGCTGTATACTGCAGAGTAACTATAGGAACCAGGCATGGTGCATTTTGCAGGGTAAGATTAAGGGCTGGATATGGTGTATTGTGCAGGGTAACAATAGGAGCCAGGCATGGTGTATACTGCAGGGTAACATTAGAAGCTAGGTATGTTGTATTCTGCAGGGTAACGTTAGGAGCCAGGTATGGTGTATTCTGCAGGGTAGCAATAGGAGCCAGATATGGTGCATTCTGCAGGGTAACAATGGGAGTTAGGCATGGTGTACTCTGCAGTGTAATATTAGGAGCCAGGTATGGTGCATACTGCAGGGTAACAATAGTAGTTAGGCATGGTGCATTCTGCAGGGTAACAATAGTAGTTAGGCATGGTGTATTCTGCAGGATAACAATAGGAGTTAGGCATGGTGCATTCTGCAGGGTAACAATAGTAGTTAGGCATGGTGTACTCTGCAGGGTAACAATAGGAGTTAGGCATGGTCTATTCTGCAGGGTAACAATAGGAGTTAGGCATGGTCTATTCTGCAGGATAACAATAGGAGCCAGGTATGGTGCATTCTGCAGAGTAACAATAGGAGCCAGGTATGGTGCATTCTGCAGAGTAACAATAGGAGTCAGGTATGGTGCATTCTGCAGGGTAACAATAGGAGTTAGGCATGGTGCATTCTGCAGGGTAAGAATAGGAGTTAGGCATGGTGTACTCTGCAGGGTAACAATAGGATTATGGTGCATTCTGCAGGGTAACAATAGGAGTCAGGCATGGTTTATTCTGCAGGGTAACAATAGGAGTTAGGCATGGTGCATTCTGCAGGGTAACAATAGGATTTAGGCATGGTGTACTCTGCAGGGTAACAATAGGAGTCAGGCATGGTGCATTCTGCAGGGTAACAATAGAAGTTAGGCATGGTGCATTCTGCAGGGTAACAATAGGAGTCAGACTTGGTGCATTCTGCAGGGTAACAATAGAAGTTAGGCATGGTGCATTCTGTTGGGTAACAATAGAAGTTAGGCATGGTGCATTCTGCAGGGTAACAATAGGAGTCAGACTTGGTGCATTCTGCACGGTAACAATAGGAGTTAGGCATGGTGTACTCTGCAGGGTAACAATAGGAGTCAGGCATGGTGTATACTGCAGGGTAACATTTGGAGCCTTGTATGGTGTATTCTGCAGGGTAACAATAGGAGCCAGATATGGTGCATTCTGCAGGGTAACAATAGTAGTTAGGCATGTTGTATACTGTAGGCTAACAATAGGAGTTAGGCATGGTCTATTCTGCAGGATAACAATAGTAGTTAGGCATGGTCTATTCTGCAGGATAACAATAGGAGTTAGGCATGGTGTGTTCTGTAGGCTAACAATAGGATTTAGGTATGATGTACTCTGCAGGGTAACAATAGGAGTCAGGCATGGTGCATTCTGCAGGGTAACAATAGGAGTTAGGCATGGTCTATTCTGCAGGGTAACAATAGGAGTTAGGCATGGTGCATTCTGCAGGGTAACAATAGGAGTCAGGCATGGTGCATTCTGCAGGGTAACAATAGAAGTTAGGCATGGTGCATTCTGCAGGGTAACAATAGGAGTCAGACTTGGTGCATTCTGCAGGGTAACAATAGAAGTTAGGCATGGTGCATTCTGCAGGGTAACAATAGGAGTCAGTCATTGTGCATTCTGCAGGGTAACAATAGGAGTCAGTCATTGTGCATTCTGCAGGGTAACAATAGGAGTTAGGCATGGTGTACTCTGCAGGGTAACTATAGGAGTATGGTGCATTTTGCAGGGTAACAATATGAGTCAGGCATGGTGCATTCTGCAGCGTAACAGTAGGAGTATGGTGCATTCTACAGGGTAACAATAGGAGTTAGGCATAGTGTACTCTGCAGGGTAACAATAGGAGTATGGTGCATTCTGCAGGGTAACAATAGGAGTATGGTGCATTCTGCAGGGTAACAATAGGAGTCAGGCATGGTGCATTCTCCAGCTTAACAGTAGGAGTATGGTACATTCTGCAGGGTAACAATAGGAGTTAGGCATGGTGTACTCTGCAGGGTAACAATAGGAGTATGGTGCATTCTGCAGGGTAACAATAGGAGTATGGTGCATTCTGCAGGGTAACAATGGGAGTCGGGCATGGTGCATTCTGCAGCGTAACAGTAGGAGTATGGTGCATTCTACAGGGTAACAATAGGAGTTAGGTATGGTGCATTCTGCATGGTAACATTAGGAGCCAGGTATGGTGTATTCTGCAGGGTAGTATTAGGAGCCAGATATGGTGCATTCTGCAGGGTAACAATAGGAGCCAGGCATGGTGCATTCTGCAGGGTAACAATAGAAGTTAGGCATTGTGCATTCTGCAGGGTAACAATAGGAGTCAGGCTTGGTGCATTCTGCAGGGTAACAATAGAAGTTAGGCATGGTGCATTCTGCAGGGTAACAATTGAAGTTAGGCATGGTGCATTCTGCAGGGTAACAATAGGAGTTAGGCATGGTGTACTCTGCAGGGTAACATTAGGAGTATGGTGCATTCTGCAGGGTAACAATAGGAGTATGGTGCATTTTGCAGGGTAACAATATGAGTCAGGCATGGTGCATTCTGCAGCGTAACAGTAGGAGTATGGTGCATTCTACAGGGTAACAATAGGAGTTAGGCATAGTGTACTCTGCAGGGTAACAATAGGAGTATGGTGCATTCTGCAGGGTAACAATAGGAGTATGGTGCATTCTGCAGGGTAACAATAGGAGTCAGGCATGGTGCATTCAGCAGCGTAGCAGTAGGAGTATGGTGCATTCTACAGGGTAACAATAGGAATTAGGCATGGTGTACTCTGCAGGGTAACAATAGGAGTATGGTGCATTCTGCAGGGTAACAAGAGGAGTCAGGCTTGGTGCATTCTGCAGGGTAACAATAGGAGTCAGGCATGGTGTATACCGCAGGGTAACATTTGGAGCCTTGTATGGTGCATTCTGCAGGGTAACAATAGGAGCCAGATATGGTGCATTCTGCAGGGTAACAATGGGAGCCAGATATGGTGTATTCTGTAGGCTAACAATAGTAGTTAGACATGGTGTATTCTGCAGGATAACAATAGGAGCCAGGTATGGTCTACTCTGCAGGGTAACAATAGGACTTAGGCATGATGTACTCTGCAGGGTAACAATAGGAGCCAGGCATGGTGCATTCTGCAGGGTAACAATAGAAGTTAGGCATGGTGCATTCTGCAGGGTAACAATAGGAGTTAGGCATGGTGCATTCTGCAGGGTAACAATAGGAGTTAGGCATGGTTTACTCTGCAGGGTAACAATAGGAGTATGGTGCATTCTGCAGGGTAACAAGAGGAGTCAGGCATGGTGTATACTGCAGGGTAGCAATAGGAGCCAGATATGGTGCATTCTGCAGGGTAACAATGGGAGCCAGATATGGTGCATTCTGCAGGGTAACAATGGGAGCCAGATATGGTGCATTCTGCAGGGTAACAATGGGAGCCAGATATGGTGCTTTCTGCAGGATAACAATAGTAGTTAGGCATGGTCTATTCTGCAGGATAACAATAGTAGTTAGGCATGGTCTATTCTGCAGGATAACAATAGGAGTTAGGCATGGTCTATTCTGCAGGGTAACAATAGGAGTTAGGCATGGTTTACTCTGCAGGGTAACAATAGGAGTATGGTGCATTCTGCAGGGTAACAAGAGGAGTCAGGCATGGTGTATACTGCAGGGTAGCAATAGGAGCCAGATATGGTGCATTCTGCAGGGTAACAATGGGAGCCAGATATGGTGCATTCTGCAGGGTAACAATGGGAGCCAGATATGGTGCATTCTGCAGGGTAACAATGGGAGCCAGATATGGTGCTTTCTGCAGGATAACAATAGTAGTTAGGCATGGTCTATTCTGCAGGATAACAATAGTAGTTAGGCATGGTGCATTCTGCAGGGTAACAATAAAAGTTAGGCATGGTGCATTCTGCAGGGTAACATTTGGAGCCTTGTATGGTGTATTCTGCAGGGTAGCAATAGGAGCCAGATATGGTGCATTCTGCAGGGTAGCAATAGGAGCCAGATATGGTGCATTCTGCAGGGTAACAATGGGAGCCAGATATGGTGCATTCTGCAGGATAACAATAGGAGTTAGGCATGGTCTATTCTGCAGGATAACAATAGGAGTTAGGCATGGTGTATTCTGCAGGCTAACAATAGTAGTTAGGCATGGTCTATTCTGCAGGATAACAATAGGAGTTAGGCATGGTGTATTCTGCAGGGTAACAATAGGAGTTAGGCATGGTCTATTCTGCAGGGTAACAATAGGATTTAGGCATGGTGCATTCTGCAGGGTAACAATAGGAGTCAGGCATGGTGCATTCTGCAGGGTAACAATAAAAGTTAGGCATGGTGCATTCTGCAGGGTAACAATAGGAGTCAGGCTTGGTGCATTCTGCAGGGTAACAATAGGAGTTAGGCATGGTGCATTCTGCAGCGTAACAGTAGGAGTTTGGTGCATTCTGCAGGGTAACAAGAGGAGTTAGGCATGGTGTACTCTGCAGGGTAACAATAGGAGTTAGGTATGGTGCATTCTGCAGGATAACAATAGTAGTTAGGCATGGTCTATTCTGCAGGATAACAATAGGAGTTAGGCATGGTGTATTCTGCAGGCTAACAATAGTAGTTAGGCATGGTCTATTCTGCAGGATAACAATGGGAGTTAGGCATGGTCTATTCTGCAGGATAACAATAGGAGTTAGGCATGGTGTATTCTGCAGGGTAACAATAGGAGTTAGGCATGGTGTATTCTGCAGGGTAACAATAGGATTTAGGCATGGTGCATTCTGCAGGGTAACAATAGGAGTCAGGCATGGTGCATTCTGCAGGGTAACAATAAAAGTTAGGCATGGTGCATTCTGCAGGGTAACAATAGGAGTCAGGCTTGGTGCATTCTGCAGGGTAACAATAGGAGTTAGGCATGGTGTACTCTGCAGGGTAACAATAGGAGTATGGTGCATTCTGCAGGGTAACAATAGGAGTATGGTGCATTCTGCAGGGTAACAATAGGAGTCAGGCATGGTGCATTCTGCAGCGTAACAGTAGGAGTTTGGTGCATTCTACAGGGTAACAATAGGAGTTAGGTATGGTGCATTCTGCAGGGTAACAAGAGGAGTTAGGCATGGTGTACTCTGCAGGGTAACAATAGGAGTTAGGTATGGTGCATTCTGCAGGGTAACATTAGGAGCCAGGTATGGTGTATTCTGCAGGGTAGCAATAGGAGCCAGATATGGTGCATTCTGCAGGGTACCAATAGGAGCCAGATATGGTGCATTCTGCAGGGTAACAATGGGAGCCAGGTATGGTGCATACTGCAGGGAAACAATAGTAGTTAGGCATGGTCTATTCTGCAGGATAACAATAGGAGTTAGGCATGGTGTATTCTGTAGGCTAACAATAGTAGTTAGGCATGGTCTATTCTGCAGGATAACAATAGGAGTTAGGCATGGTCTATTCTGCAGGATAACAATAGGAGTTAGGCATGGAGTATTCTGTAGGCTAACAATAGGAGTTAGGCATGGGGTATTGCCAACAATAGGAGCCAGGTATGGTGTACTCTGTAGGGTAACAATAGGAGTCAGGTATGGTGCATTCTGGAGGGTAAGAATAGGAGTTAGGCATGGTGCATTCTGCAGGGTAACAATAGGAGCCAGGTATGGTGTACTCTGCAGGGTAACAATAGGACTTAGACATGATTTACTCTGCAGGGTAACAATAGGAGCCAGGCATGGTGCATTCTGCAGGGTAACAATAGGAGTTAGGCATGGTCTATTCTGCAGGGTAACAATAGGAGTTAGGTATGGTGTATTCTGCAGGGTAACAATAGGATTTAGGCATGGTATATACTGCAGGGTAACATTAGGAGCCAGGTATGTTGTATTCTGCAGGGTAACATTTGGAGCCTTGTATGGTGTATTCTGCAGGGTAGCAATAGGAGCCAGATATGGTGCATTCTGCAGGATAACAATAGTAGTTAGGCATGGTCTATTCTGCAGGATAACAATAGGAGTTAGGCATGGTGTATTCTGCAGGGTAACAATAGGAGTTAGGTATGGTCTATTCTGCAGGGTAACAATAGGAATTAGGCATGGTGTATTCTGCAGGGTAACAATAGGATTTAGGCATGGTGCATTCTGCAGGGTAACAATAGGAGTCAGGCATGGTGCATTCTGCAGGGTAACAATAGGAGTTAGGCATGGTGCATTCTGCAGGGTAACAATAGGAGTTAGGCATGGTGTACTCTGCAGGGTAACAATAGGAGTTAGGCATGGTGCATTCTGCAGGGTAACAATAGGAGTTAGGCATGGTGTACTCTGCAGGGTAACAATAGGAGTTAGGCATGGTCTATTCTGCAGGGTAACAATAGGATTTAGGCATGGTATATACTGCAGGGTAACATTAGGAGCCAGGTATGTTGTATTCTGCAGGGTAACATTTGGAGCCTTGTATGGTGTATTCTGCAGGATAACAATAGTAGTTAGGCATGGTCTATTCTGCACGATAACAATAGGAGCCAGGCATGGTGCATTCTGCAGGGTAACAATAGGAGTTAGGTATGGTCTATTCTGCAGGGTAACAATAGGAATTAGGCATGGTGTATTCTGCAGGGTAACAATGGGATTTAGGCATGGTATATACTGCAGGGTAACATTAGGAGCCTTGTATGGTGTATTCTGCAGGGTAGCAATAGGAGTTAGGTATGGTCTATTCTGCAGGATAACAATAGTAGTTAGGCATGGTCTATTCTGCACGATAACAATAGGAGCCAGGCATGGTGCATTCTGCAGGGTAACAATAGGAGTTAGGTATGGTCTATTCTGCAGGGTAACAATAGGAATTAGGCATGGTGTATTCTGCAGGGTAACAATAGGATTTAGGCATGGTGCATTCTGCAGGGTAACAATAGGAGTCAGGCATGGTGCATTCTGCAGGGTAACAATAGGAGTTAGGCATGGTGCATTCTGCAGGGTAACAATAGGAGTTAGGCATGGTGTACTCTGCAGGGTAACAATAGGAGTTAGGCATGGTGCATTCTGCAGGGTAACAATAGGAGTTAGGCATGGTGTACTCTGCAGGGTAACAATAGGAGTTAGGCATGGTCTATTCTGCAGGGTAACAATAGGAGTTAGGTATGGTGTATTCTGCAGGATAACAATAGTAGTTAGGCATGGTCTATTCTGCACGATAACAATAGGAGCCAGGCATGGTGCATTCTGCAGGGTAACAATAGGAGTTAGGTATGGTCTATTCTGCAGGGTAACAATAGGAATTAGGCATGGTGTATTCTGCAGGGTAACAATAGGATTTAGGCATGGTGCATTCTGCAGGGTAACAATAGGAGTCAGGCATGGTGCATTCTGCAGGGTAACAATAGGAGTTAGGCATGGTGCATTCTGCAGGGTAACAATAGGAGTTAGGCATGGTGCATTCTGCAGGGTAACAATAGGAGTTAGGCATGGTGTACTCTGCAGGGTAACAATAGGAGTTAGGCATGGTCTATTCTGCAGGGTAACAATAGGAGTTAGGTATGGTGTATTCTGCAGGGTAACAATAGGATTTAGGCATGGTATATACTGCAGGGTAACATTAGGAGCCAGGTATGTTGTATTCTGCAGGGTAACATTAGGAGCCTTGTATGGTGTATTCTGTAGGATAACAATAGGAGTTAGGCTTGGTCTATTCTGCAGGATAACAATAGTAGTTAGGCATGGTCTATTCTGCACGATAACAATAGGAGCCAGGCATGGTGCATTCTGCAGGGTAACAATAGGAGTTAGGTATGGTCTATTCTGCAGGGTAACAATAGGAATTAGGCATGGTGTATTCTGCAGGGTAACAATAGGATTTAGGCATGGTGCATTCTGCAGGGTAACAATAGGAGTCAGGCATGGTGCATTCTGCAGGGTAACAATAGGAGTTAGGCATGGTGCATTCTGCAGGGTAACAATAGGAGTTAGGCATGGTGTACTCTGCAGGGTAACAATAGGAGTTAGGCATGGTGCATTCTGCAGGGTAACAATAGGAGTTAGGCATGGTGTACTCTGCAGGGTAACAATAGGAGTTAGGCATGGTCTATTCTGCAGGGTAACAATAGGAGTTAGGTATGGTGTATTCTGCAGGGTAACAATAGGATTTAGGCATGGTATATACTGCAGGGTAATATTAGGAGCCAGGTATGTTGTATTCTGCAGGGTAACATTTGGAGCCTTGTATGGTGTATTCTGCAGGATAACAATAGGAGTTAGGCTTGGTCTATTCTGCAGGATAACAATAGTAGTTAGGCATGGTCTATTCTGCACGATAACAATAGGAGCCAGGCATGGTGCATTCTGCAGGGTAACAATAGGAGTTAGGTATGGTCTATTCTGCAGGGTAACAATAGGAATTAGGCATGGTGTATTCTGCAGGGTAACAATAGGATTTAGGCATGGTGCATTCTGCAGGGTAACAATAGGAGTCAGGCATGGTGCATTCTGCAGGGTAACAATAGGAGTTAGGCATGGTGCATTCTGCAGGGTAACAATAGGAGTTAGGCATGGTGTACTCTGCAGGGTAACAATAGGAGTTAGGCATGGTGCATTCTGCAGGGTAACAATAGAAGTTAGGCATGGTGCATTCTGCAGGGTAACAATAGGAGTTAGGCATGGTGCATTCTGCAGGGTAACAATAGGAGTTAGGTATGGTGTACTCTGCAGGATAACAATAGGAGTCAAGTATGATGTATTCTGCAGGGTCCAGTGTGATATTTTTAGTGTTACTGATTTGTTTTTGTTTAGACCTATTCTTCTGCAATTTCTACATGATCTGTTTTTATTTGTATTCTCTATATTGGAAAGATTAGTTTCATTCTATAATTTTTCATAAAAGTTGCTAAAGAAAACTCCACCCAAATATGTACATTCATGTAACGCTAAAATGTCCCTAGTTCCACAGGGTTGCAAAGTGTCTAATTTAATGCAGTGCTTCCAAATTTCTTCTGTCTATGATCCAAATGAAAGTTACGATTAAAGGTGTTGGAGGGGGTGAGTATCTTCAGTAATTCAAATAATACATTTTAGGATGATTATTATTTAATTGCTCCTATCATCAAATTTCATATGCTTCATTTTATTCTGTTGCTGTTTGTCTGTAATCAGAGTATCTTCTTTAAGATACGTAAACATTTTAATAGTCTTGAGAGCTAAAACCATTCACTCATCCATATCTTGTACTTGTCTTAACAGTGAGGGCTTGTGATGGTGAGACTGCTGAGAATACCACTAAGCCACCTAGTGGCCAGCAGAACACATCACCATGGCTCGGACAGAGGAAGACGCCAGCTGCTCTCCAGGGTTTACCAACCAGGGAGCCTGTGGAAGGAAAATTCCTCTGAACTTCCACACAAAACAAATGAACCCTCCAGCAAAAGCCAAAGACTCATGTTTAAAGCAGGCTTAATCCGGCCCTCTAGTCCAGGCTGTTTCCACTACCTTCCCTACACTGTGAGGTCAATGGAGAAACTCATTCGACTAGTAGATAAGGCAATGCAGGAGATCGGAGGACAGAAGATCAATATGACTACTCTTTGCTCAGCGGAACTGTGGAGACAGAGTGGACGTTGGGATCTAGTTGGAAAAGAACTGCTGTGTTTGAAGGACAGGCATGATCAGGAGTACTGCTTGGGGCCCACCCATGAAGAGTCTGTTTCCCACCTGATTGCCACAGAAGGAGGAATCAGTTACAAGCGGCTTCCTCTGCTGCTCTACCAGACCACACGGAAGTTCAGAGACGAGAAGAGGCCCTGCTTTGGCCTCCTGCGTGGCAGAGAGTTTTACATGAAAGACATGTATACATTTGACATAACAGAGGAGGCAGCCTATCAAACGTACAGTAATGTGTGTGAGGCCTACTGTAAACTTTTCGGCGACCTGGGTCTGAAGTATGTCAAAGTGCAGGCAGATACGGGAAATATTGGGGGCAAAATGTCACACGAGTTTCACCTCCCTGCAAATATAGGCGAGGACAGGTTGTTTGTGTGTGGGAGCTGTGAGTTTGCAGGTAATGTGGAGGTCTTGGAGCCAGACAAGAAGGACTGCCCCATGTGTAAAGGCGAGCTGGTGGAGAGCAAGGGCATTGAGATAGCGCATACGTTCTACCTGGGTACTAAGTATTCTCATGTGTTTAATGCCGTCTGTTACGATTCTCAGAACAAGCCATCGGTAGCGGAAATGGGGTGCTATGGCATTGGCATTACAAGACTGCTGGCAGCATCTATAGAAGTACTCTCTACCGAAGACGATATTCACTGGCCAAGTCTTATAGCCCCATACCAGATTTGTCTCATTCCCCCCAAAAAGGGAAGCAAGGAGATGGCGGCATTATCAGCCGCAGAAGAACTTTATGACGCTATATGTGCAGTTCCTCATATGAGAGACGAGGCTATTTTAGATGACCGGGACCATTTAACTATCGGAAAAAGGGTCAAAGAAGCCCACATGATGGGTTACCCATATGTTGTTGTGGCCGGCAAAAAGGCCTCAGAGAACCCCCCCCAGTTTGAAGTGCACTGTCACAGAACTGGCACCGTCCAGTTCCTCTCCAGGGAAGGAGTCCTAAACTTTACACAAGGAATTCAGGTGATCTAGATCATTGTGTTTGCATCATATACAACAATTGTACAAAGTATACTCCGTGGGACAATTGTTAAATTGAATAAACAGCTTTTTTTTATGCCCTTAACTCATTGAGCAATACCATTTCCACAGCAAACTTATTTTTCTTGTTATTTCAATTCAAATGTTTTCAGAATACTGAGTCAAATGTTTTTTTATTCTTTCAGATAATAAAAAATAGTTTGGGAAACATTTTAGAATAGCAAATGACCAGAACCATTATGTAAGAAACTGGTCATTTTATGAAATAAGCAATTTTCCAAATATTCAGATGTGCACCTTACATTCAGGGGCCACATTTAGTGTTAGGACAAAATCCAGATAAAAGGTTTGTGCTCATCTCAGAATTGCAATGTAAAACTAAAGCATCATTTGTGTGCTATATTAAAAGCAGACAATATTATCTCTTCATGCCAACCACAAAAATTGCCTGTGCTCCCCTTGTACTTTTAATATGATTGGTTCAAGGGGCTGATTCAGCTTTGCACACAAGTAATCTGCTCGTGCACAGGACCCGTTCTACAAATGTGCAGAATGGGTCCTGCGGGATGGCACGCCGCCCCTGCTATGCCTTTGTCTGATTGACAGGCAGAGGCATTTAAGGGGCGGGGACCGCCAGCGTTCCTGGAAACAGTGGTGTGTCTGGCAGTGTCAAGGCCAGGGGCTGCATCCACAGACGCAGTTTCCTGGCCTCGCAAGCCGGCCAGCCAGTGTAAGCTGAGGCTTACGCATCTGGCCGGCGCCATCGATGGTTATTCCAGCCTGCGACCTTGGTCGCAGTGCTGGGATCGCAAATGCAGTAGGTGTTATACACCTGCTGTATTTGCAAGGACGGAATCGCACAGCTGTGAAGAGCCAATATGGCGGATATGCCAGTCTCATTGAATGTTTTGAGTGGAAGGTTCAATTTGTAAAATCCACACAGAGGAAATGGTATTTATATTTCGTACTCGTCTGGTGGTGACAGTAAGATACTTTTTTCTGTGAGTATTTGTTAACAACCATTGAAACCATTGCACAGAGAGCCACAGAAAAACACATTTATAAATGATACACATGCTTTTGACACTTGAATTAAGCACTTTATTCTCTTACATACATAAAATGATTAAACTTAAATGTAGGGAGAAATGAACCAACACAAAACACAACAGTGTGGAGCAGCAAGGCAGGAGCAATCAATGCCAGAGCACCATTTCTACTCCCTCAGGCTCCTTTGAGTTTTAGGCACGGCCACAACGTGCAACTGGACCCCACACCGCCAATCTCTATAGGATTCCTCAATGTGAGAATTAACTTAGGTGAACGTCCTATAACTTACGCATTTCAGAGCAGCAGAAAAATAATTATGATTCATTTATCAAACTGATACTTAAGTAGTATCTGTCACTTACATACATTGGAATCAGCCATTTTCTTGAGGACTGACACAAAATCCACTTTATCTACCCACTTAGAAGAGGCACAAAGTTAATATGTTGCAGGCGATGGCACATTAACTGTTGGCAAACTGGAACAAAATGGCTACATTTACCTTTTGATTTTGGCACAAAACACACAAAAAGAAAAATATGTATAACATCTGCAATACTCACTGTAAGAAACAAAGGTACAATGATAAGGTACGTGCTGGAGAGTTCTCTAGAGCAAGGACATCTAACCGGTGACCCTATGGCCAGTTTTGACCCTTTAGAATTTTCTATATATTTTTGCAGCCCCCGCCACCAGTGAGAACCTACCTATTGCCATTTTTTTGGGAATAGGATATGGCCACTAGCATGTCCTAACATGTACAATGCCATCAAATTGATAATCACTGAGTGAAATATCACTTTATTTAATTAAATCACACTGTTGTACCCCTCCTCAGGCTTTCATTTGTTTATTTTCTATGAAAAAAAAAAAAATTATGCAAAAAAAAAGTTAGATATTAACGTTGTTTAGAAAACCGTATACAGTAGATTTAGGCAAGCCACGGGCCGCCACCTGTTACACATCTAAACCTCCCAGCACAGAGATCCACAAAATGCCTTGCTTTTGGTTTACATGGTTAGTATGTTCATACAATAACATGGGATATAAAATAGTGTTCTCCCTAGTGGGTGATTGCTATCCAGTTGATCACCTCTGATCTCTACACCAGAGATAATTCAGGAGTCTCATATAATATTTTGGCTTAGATGGAAGATGACCGGCTGCTCAGTTTCAGTCTCCTGCCATTTACGTTCATAGACTGAAACAAAAGCTTCACCAAGTCCATTTTACCAGCTGTAATCATCGCTTTGGAAAGGTTGACAATGTCAACGGTGTTGTTTCTGCACACGATCTGCAGCCCCAGGCTCACATTCTCTGAATCAAATTTTTGAAGAGCATCCTTTACCCAGAATTCCACTTCCTTAATGAGCGTCTCGTTATCCATTTTGTTCTGGTTGTGTAGGCTGAGGAGCACTTCCATGATGCACCTGAAGGTCTCTGTGCCCAGTGAGCCTTTGTTGTCTAGCTGAACAGCCCGTTTCAAGCACTCAATAGCGTTCAGTTCCTCGCCTTTAGCCCTCAGACATTTACCCTTCAGTAGTTGCAGTTCAGGGAGGGTATCACCAGGGTCAATCTCCATGGCTTTAGCAATGCACACTAAGGCATTATTCAGGGCATCTTCGTCCGTTAGTAGTAACTCCTGGACAGAATCCACGCCCATGTAATAGTAAACCTCAAATAAAGAAAAGTCACATTGTTAATAAAGGCAGAACATTACCACAAGATTGATGCTGGCCATACACCTACGCGATTTCGGCCCGATTTTCGATGCACCGTGCGATGATACGTGGAAATAGTGTTGGTTTTTAGGTAGGATATGATGCAATGCGCGCTCCCGCAGCAGTCAAAACGTATTGTGTGATCATATGTGCTGTCCATCTTATGCGTCGTGTTAGTATGCTGATCGTGCAGTTTATTTCAGCATGCGCTGCATCGTGTGTCAGAACGTGCGAGCAGCGTCATTTGACAATTTTCTGCAGAGACCTTAAAATGGCTGCTGCTATTTATTCCCCCCAGTCAATCCCAGCAGCCCCCTAGTGTTGCACAGTCCTCTATTTAAATTTAGGTGCGATCTATCGCATGTTTTTATGTGCGGCACACGATCAATTGCATCACGATCCGTCATATAGTGATGCGTGATCGTACGAAGGATCGTGTGTGAAATTACCACGAAAACGTACGGCAGGGAGCTCCGACACTTTGAGTCGCATGGGCACTCATCGTGTAGGTGTATGGCCAGCATTAGTCTTCTAGTCTTGTGATAATACAATAGTCATAAAAGAGCATTGCTTATATCAACACAGTGTAATAAAAGGACTCTGCCAAAGTTACTGTGCAATATGAAATATGAATTAACAAGTCACAATAAACAAAAAGGAATATAATAAATAAGCACAGTAGATTAGGGCTATATCAATTAATACATTTATTTATTGATTTCTTGATAAAGAAACTTGAGTCAAGCTTAAAATACTGTAGGGTTACTTCTAAATAAGCCAAGTTCTGTTAAAAAGATCATGCACCTTACAAAAATGGCCAAAAGACGTGTCAAGTTTAATCAGTTATTATTTGTCAATAAATTGTACATTTTTGTTTCAGAAATGTTGGGGGTGGTATATTTATTAAGCAATAGCTTTGCAAAGCCGATACTTGTCCGTTCTGGCCATGGGATTTAAAAGGGCAGAAATTATTAAATCCCACGGCCAGAACTACCGGCAAGAAAAGCCGCAGCTTAGTAAATTTACACCACAGTCTTTTAGGCATTTCAGTATAGGATATCGTCTGCCAGGTTTATGGAAATAAATATCAGCGTTACTATGAGGATAATTACAGGGCACTTTGGGTTGTGTATGTTTTCTCGACATTCATATTGTTGACACTGATTAACTGTTGACCTGTTTAGAATGTCGACAAAACGCTCCTGGTAGTTCACGGGTGACTTCCCTTGTTCGGCGGGTCCGGCAGTCAGCTGATGTTGAGTTCCGGCTGATCATACGGTGGTTCTGGCGGTAACGCTAACCCCTTAACCTAATCCTACCCCCTAGTGGCTAACCCTAACCCTCCCGCAGCCTAAAGGCCAGTACAAACTAGACGATGCGCCCGATATGCATATCGTCTAGTGCAGGGATGGGGAACCTCAGACCCTGTGGCCGTATAATCATTTGGTCTGGCCCTTGTAGCTTTTTTCTGCTAGCCTCATCCCGCTAGCAGGGTGCCCAGAATGGCACACTGCAGCCAGAATGTATGCAGCAGTGCCGCCTGGAACATCTTTAGGACGCTTCAGAGGGTTACACCGTTGCCCTTACAGCACCGGCAATTATGGTCCCGTTCCCATGTGATGTCACATGGAGGGAGCGTGGTCTGCACCAGGCCCGCAAATAAATGTTATATATATATCAAAATGGCCCTCGGCAGAAAAAAAAGTTCCCCACCCCTGGTCTAGTGTGTACACGGCTTAACACTAACTAACCCTCCAATTCCACAACATAACCCTGATCCTCCCATCCCACAGCCTAATCCTGTTGGCATTTCAGATGTCAACATTCTGCAGATGTTAACATTTTAAGAAAAAAAATTGTGTATCATTTATTTTATTTAGCTTTTAAAATACATTCAAAAGTATACCATCAAACTGCGACAGCACAGGGATGGCCATTACCGCATCCGCAATACCTTGCAGTCCTGCGTATACATCGGGAACATCGACCCGTCACGAAGAATTACATCAGCCCTAACCTCGTTGCACGCAGTGACTACACAAGCTGCGTACGCCGTCACAGTGGCTAATTTATGCACGCCCCTGCAACGGCGTTCACACGGACAGGCACGCCTGCGTTTCTCCAACCACTCCCCCGTCACCACCCCCAAATGCTGACGTCCCATCCCTCGGTCTGTGATGGCTTTGTATCTGCGTAGGTGATCGCATTACCAACTCAGTATGCACCATCGGCCGATCTGCGTACGCCGTTGCGATCCGTAATGAATCAGGTCCTGAGTGCAATGTAATATGTGTGCATGCATGTTATTTGTAGAAATAGTTATACTTACTTGCCCCATGTCTAGGAACGTTCTCAGACAGGGGTGCACATCAATGACATTGTCCAGGTTGGCTTTAGCTTTGGCAAGGTGATCTCTGTCCGGCAGACCCCCTAACCCCATCTTTGCCCGTTCCAGGTCTCGTATGTACATCCCGATGAATATCTGAACAAAAATAATGAGAACATACTGAAATACATATTAGATTATTTTGCTAAAACATAAAAATGCCCAAACACGACATTCGTTATGTCATATGGTGCCATATGGCCTTCAGCTAACAGTATTATAGCCAGTTCATGCGCTCTCATAGCTGTAACGACCTACATGTGCCTGGTTTCGCCTTCCACTGAGGAATAATATGCTAAAAAAGTGTAATCTAATGTGGCAGCTATTAGTAGGATCATTCAGCAAGCTGATGGGAAGCTCTTTCATGACCTAAATCACCATGTACCTAAATGGCCCGTTTCCAGTATTCACACTTATTTTACATCTGTAAGTTACTGTGCGGAATTATTAAAGCCCTTGCTTGGAAATGCACTAACTACCTGGGGGAGCTTACATAGATGGTTACTGTAATCATGTGACATCTTACCTGCCACAGGTGGACCCCAATAAACTATTTATGTGACTTGTGCAGAAAGTTGGTTACTTCGGATGACAATATAGTATGGTTGCAGGAAGGGGGTGAATACTAATGCAATCACTTCTTTTCCAGTTTATGTTCCCAATTAATGTAGACAAATGGATACAATTTTTTGGCACATATTTTTTTGTTGATTAGAAAGTTGACTTTTGGCTAAATGATTTCTCCTTGTAATTGAGAAACATATGTAAAGGAAAGCCTAGTTAGACAGAGGTTCATAATGAGAATGAGTCCAATCAAATAATAAGAAAACAAAACACGTCACTATTTTTGCCCTTTTTGTTTTTGTTTTTTGCTTATTCTAAGGACAGTGGCACACAGGAGTTTTAATATGGTACAGTTTGCCAACCAGTCTCTGTCCAGGGCCCCCTCCTCTCTCCGGCGGCCGACCGCGCACTGAGTGCAGCGCCGTACCGGTAAACTCTGGGCACTAGAGTATGCCCAGAGACTACAGCACATGCGTAGGTCACCGGGAAAATGGTGCTGCAGCAATTTTCCTGGTGTTTTCCCTTCTGCGCCTATGCAAAACACAGAGAAAATGTCTGCGTCGCCCATTTTCCATGCGATTTTCACAGCGCTGATACTGGTGTCGACGTGGGATTCCGGTGGCGCAGTGTTAAGTATTAAATATATGGGTGCAGGTTGTGTGCGGTGTACGCACACCCTGCACCCATTATAGAAACGCCCCTGATAAGAACCTAGGTTATCTATCACACAGAAGCATTATTATAGCTGAATTCTTCCCATATAAAATAGACAGGTGGGGTACGGGATGATGGCAGTTAGAATCCCGACGCTGGCATCCCGGCAGGGTTAGGATAAAGACACCCCTCCCCCACTGCAGCCTAACCCTAACCCACTCCCATATTTGGCTATTTATCCCGGCCATAATGCTGTGAATCGCTTTGTTGCCCCCACTCCCTGCACTTGACCATAGGCTCTCCATAAATGTAGGCATGGATGCCCCAGGGCTGGAACAGGTCTCTATGCCGCCCTGTGACTATCCCCTCCCCTCCCCCCTAAATCCTATGACACTAGATCTAGGAAGTAGAGACTGCCTGAAATGTCCTAAGGGCACTCCGGGCAGGCCTCAGGGGTTGCAGTGTGCCTGTCTGGGCATCCCTTTGACCCATGCAGCTCTGTTACACTGCTAATGGCTTCAAGGCACCGTTCGAGGCAGCCTCAAGCCACATGCTAGTGCCGTGGAGCAGCAACAGTCCTCCCCCAGGGCCCTGTGCAATGGCACCGCTCGCACGCTCCTAGTTATGGGCCTGGGATGCCCCCACCTGATACTACTCGCTCTGTATGTTTTATCTTCTGTATTCCTGTGTCCACTCATATTCCTTTTCCTCCTGTTGGCCTCTTGAGGTTTGAAATTAGATTGTCTTATTACAGTTGTTGTTTTTCCATAGAATGGTCAAATGACCTTTTGGGGTCAAAGAAGCCATAAATATTGAGGCCTAGCTCGTACCTGTCACTGCTTTTAGTAGAAATATAATGAGCCATTCATAGCTTCTATGTTCTTATCAGTTAGCTACATTCCATTGTAAGATGTGTAGAGATGCTAAGCATTATGGGTAATTCGCAGTGATGTCCAGACTCTACACACAAAGGAGCTTTGAAAGAGTTCATCTCCATACATACTAAGATACATCATTACTGTAAGTCTTTGTCTGGTAGTATATATCTTAGTGCTTACAGAGCATGTGCAAGAGAGATAAGTTTGGTCAATGCTATGCTGGACCAATGAGTGCTTGATACCTAGCACTGTATGTAATTAATATGGGCTTAATATCCGGCAAGCCAACACCCCATACTAAGGTATATAAACCAGAGGTACACAAAGGACCCTTTAGCTCATGCACGGATCTTTAAGTCTGCAGAAGAGGTGCCTGCAATGTATATTGATAACCTGGGCGTTGTGAAACAATGGGCTCCCCAGAGAGAAGATAAGATGAAGTACATCTTGTGCTGAAGATGATAATTTACCGGTGTCATCTGAATACATAGACAAAAGTTGAGTATACAGTATACTTTGTATGTTGTTTGTTTGTTACTTGTAAATAAAGTGTGTTCATTTGTACTCACTCATATTGGTCACATGTGTTTACGATTTCATTCCGATCAGAACGAAACCCACCGTTATGCACTTACTCGGCCTCTGTCTGTACTTGTTCTCTCTTTATGTACAGCTTTATGTGATGTGATTGTCTGACTGTCCGGCACGGCAGAGTTTGGCGACTTACATATAAACTATGGTGATGATGAAACTGTTTTATGGTTGGAAAACTGCAATGTTATAAAACACCTGAGTTCCAAAGTCTAATAACTGTATATTATGTACTGTAAATTGCAATACGGACCTCATTTAATTCAGATACAGTCATCTGCTTTTACCTGGGAGCGTGTGCAGTAAGCCTGCCAGTTCAGTCTGGGATCTTGAAGAACATCGAGCGCCATGTTACAGATTCCAATGGCCATTTCTTGCTTCCCCAAGAATTGAAAGATCTTTGCCAAACGGTTCAGTATGAGAGGGTCACCTTTTCCTATTTCTATAGCCTGTTTGTAACAAAGGAAGAGACGCACATCATTTACACAGCCTTCTGGAGAGTGCACAAGATTTATGTTTACTCTGAAATTGGGGTGTTGTGGTATTTAATATTCAAAAACAAAGCTTAGCCAGTACCTCCCCTCCCAGGAATTCCTTCAAAAGGTTTATACCAGGGGTCTTCAACCCGTGGAGCTGTTCCCTGTGGCCTGCCGATGGCATTCACAGGCACACCCTAATGTCACCCCCTCACCAGTGGCGCGGTCCAGTCAGTGTAGTGCGGACCGCAGTGAGTGCGTTCTGCACTACACAGTAAAACAAACGCACCGCCGCCGGGTAGTACACTCATACTACCCGGCAGCGGTGTGTTTGTTTTAGCAGCCAATGAGAGTCAGACAGGTTCTCATTGGCTGCTGCACCCACGGCCGGAGCCAGGCTGGAGCTCACTCATAAGCTCACCTTCCGGCTCCCGAAGTGGGTGAAGAGAGAGACGTCATGATGTCTCTCCCATGGTGCTGAGCGGACCGGGAGGACAGAAGAGCAGATGAGGGCGGGCACAGGAGTAGGCGCAGGGATTCAGGTAAGTATTGTTATTTTGTTGCTGTCTGTGTATATTAAAGGGGCACTACATAATGGGGACCACTACTGGGGGCACTGCAGAGGGGGACAGTTATGGGACATAATTGTTTGAGAATGGGGGCAACTATCTGACATAATTAATGGAGGAAGAGGGACAGTTATGGGGCATAATTATAATTGTGGGAGGAGGGGGGCCGTTCTGGGACCTAATTAATTGTTGGAGACACACAACACACACACACTTTATTTTAACAACTGGGAGAGCAGTAAATATATTGTTATCCATTTTCCTTCTCTAATATACTAACTTGCCTGACAGGTTATATTACTGCATTTTACTATTGGCTGGGAGGCAGTATGTATACTTTCAAGCCAGTTTTGTCAAATAACACTACGTGGGAAGATATCTTTAGACAAAATTAGACAGACGTCAATAATCGCTAAAGTGTAACCCTCGCAGCGGTGTCAGACATTTTGTTGTTCTGAATTAAGTATTTGTAAAAGCACATCTGTTCAGGGGAAACCAGTCAGTGACATCACTTTTCAACCCACAAAATGGCCACCATCAGTACATGTAGGCAACATTTATGCTTAAAAAGGTTTTTTTTGTTGCTGTTGTTTGTTTCCTACTTACTGTAATTCCATTACAGTCATCACTGACATCTAAACTTGTATAACCGGTTTCTTGTGTAATTTGTCACATGCCTATTACAGTAGTGCACACTTACTGGAACATTGTGCTCTTTAACATGTAGAATAAGAGTTTGTGTAGCTGGTTGTTAGAAACAGTCAGTCAGTATTGTATTTACCTCATCATTATTCCTATGATATGGCTGTGGTAGTAGTAGCAACCTTCCTTTCTAAGGACTACACTGCTGCTATCTCTGCTTTGTATAGAATGCTACTGAAGGGGCTATATATACAGTATGCATGTACATTCCATGCCACATATGATCTAATAATGATTATACATAACATTACAAAAATAAAATTTAACAGCATTGCCCAAACCTTGCCAAAGCAGTCCAGAGGGTCTGTTCCTGAAAATCCGTAGTCGTGGATTCCCATCGGTGTTGTAGAAAATGTATTTTGTTTTTCCAGCATCATCCCAATGTAGCACCAAGACAAAGCTAAAAGATATGTACAATTGTGTGTGAGTAACAACCAACGTAACAATACATTAATAGAGCACTCTTTTCTCTTGCAGGGGTATATTTACTAAATTTCGATTTTAAATCGATTTTGTTTTATTTAAAATCGGTCAACATCAATGTTTCTGGGGCTAAATCACACACTTAGCATTAGTAAATGTGTGATTAAGTCCCAGATCAAAATCTAATAAAATCGACCTTTAGTAAATATACCCCATAGTGTGGGGCAACGTCCTCATACACACACACACTCCTCCATTTAATCTGGTAGCCCAAAGGATGTAAAAAAGTAAAATCTCTATATACACCTGTTTATGCCCCACCTGATAGATTATGAACTACAATTTTATTTTTGAATACCTCTTTTATATTGTATGATACTATTGTCAGCAGAATGTCCTTACAAAGAAGGACATAGAAAGGTTTTAGGTTTGTGAATTTTGTAAGGGTTTTAGGGGACTAGTCATTAAATGGTACCACTCCCGCACTGCCTGTCAATCTGGCAGAGGCATAGGGGGGCCTGCGTGCGATCTTGCAGGACCAGTTCTACACATGTGCAGATTCCCGATAATCATGACTTTGCGTGAGTATCACCATCTGCGTCCTCTGCTGAATCAGCCCCAGTGTGCGGACCACCATTACAATACGCTCTATGCAATCAATAGCATAGATATATTAATGACGTACACCATACGGATGAATGCAATCATCTTTACAGACAGTTTTCAGCAACTGTACAATTATCCCAACAGCGATGTCCAGAAAATATGGGGGTCTACTTAAGAACTAGTTGAGGGAGTAAAGGGAATAATAATGTATTAACAGGCAAAACTGTCCCTGTAAGGCAGGGGTGGGGAACCTTTTTTCTGCCAAGGGCCATTTTGATATATAGAACATTATTTGCAGGACCGGTGCCGGCCACGTCCCCTCCGTGTGATGTCAAACGGGGGCGTGGTCACAAATGCCTGTGATTACAGCAATGCCCGGAGCATCCTGAGGCTGCTCCGGGGAGCTGTAAGGGCAGCGGTGTGACCATCTGAAGCGTCCTAAGGACGCTCCTGGCAGTACTGCTGCATAGATTCTGGCTGCAGGGTGCCGTTCTAGTTAACCTGCTAGCCAGATGAGGCTAGCAGAGAAAAGCTCAGAAGGCCAGACCAAATGACTCCGTGGGCCTTATACGGCCCCCGGGCCTGATGTTCCCCATCCCTGCTGTAAGGGTTAGCAAGTTATAAAGCAGGTTCACATCATGAAGACAGAGTTCTGTGCTGCCGGTGTGTTCATACCTTTAATTTACCTGCACCTGTCATTTATGACATGTAATTCCTTTCTAAGTAAACACTGATTCTCTTTTCTGAAGAGCAAGGACTTATTCTCTCATCTCGGTGGATCATTTGCAAACCACAAAACATGCAAAGCTACACTTCTGCCTACTTAACCGCCTAACACATTTCAAGCCTGGCTGACTTCCTGGTTGTGTGACATGCCCCTTAGATAATCAGTCTGCACCTAGCTTTACATGTTGTGGATTTACCTGGAAATAGTCACTTTGTAAAGAGTGAAAAACTGTTCCAAATTCCGATTTAATAACACCCTTAAATGTTTACACTTTTCTCCCTAAATGCTGCCTATTTAGCTTTAATTATGTCTAAAATCAACCGTGAGAGTGAGGGGAGCAGTGGCAGCTCCAGAGGTGGGGCTGCAGCACAGTCCAAAATTCATATAGGGGAGTCACACCAACTGCCAGTGAGTCCCAGCCATCTATGTTTGGCAGAGTTTGAAATCGCAGTCAGTGTGGCTCCCCTATTTGAAATTTGGACTGTGCTGCAGCCGCACCTCTGGAGCCACCATTAGAGCGGAGACTTTCTGTGTCTCAGTGTAGGGTGAGACCTATCTCCCCGCCCTAGAGGAGAAATAACACTAACCACCCTCCTGGAAATCTGGGAAACACACGCAGAGGAGAGGGGGCGCTGTGAGCACCTCAGCCCAGTGCAAATCTAGAGGAGGGGGGGGGCGTGATCAGTTTGATTGCTCTCCCCCACAGGCAGAGGAGAGTAAACTGCTGCCGGGCCCCGCCTACAAGCCTGGGCCCGGGAAATTGGTACACGCTCCCCCCCCTCTCTGAAAGGAGCCCGTCCCTGCAATGTCCTCGGAGTGAAGTGACCGCATCAGCTGTCTCTTCACTCCCCTCTCAGGACTCCTGCGAATGTGCGGCCTACAGACCACGCATGCATGGTGACTATTGCCGGGGAGGGGTAATTTAAGCAAAGTGTAGCCTATAAGCTACAGCAGTACAACACCATCAGATGGCAAATGTTTCATGGTCCAAACTTGGTAAATCTGACAGCATCCTATGGGAGTTGCAGCTGCTGTCGTAAATGGAGGGACCGCAAAATGCTGTATATCTGCTGCAATCCTTCCATAATACATCTGGGGGAAATTTATATTTGTCTGTATGCCCTGAAAAGGGGTGTTTTAGAGGAATATGGAGCAATATTTACTAGGCCCCTATCCCTTTATCCCGTTTTCTTATCCTGAAAAAAGTAAAATTTTCATGTTGCTTTAGTAACACTCATGTGACTAAAGCCTTCTCTACAAGTGCAACACCAGCGATCTGAACCAGCTCCTGTGAACTTTGCAGCCCTATAGATGACACCATCACCTGTATTACCATATGGAAAGTAAATGCATTAGTTCGATATAGAGAATTTGTACAGCGGATTTGCATTTTGGGAAATTAACCTTTAGGAGTCAGAAATAATACATATGTGTTCCAAAATATGATAAATTTTATATATAGGATTCATTGGGTGGTCTGTTTGTCTGGTTATGCATTTGGGCACCCCTGTACCGATTGGAATGAAACCAATGTGAGGTGGTCCAGTCGTATCCTGGCCTGGTTTTAAGGGGGCTAGGGTCCCAGTTGGACCTCCCGTTGGTGTACGCTGGGCAGCCTGTTCTGAGCCTTCCACTGAATGGATTTGTACGAAAACTTCACAGAGAGGTAATATTGGATCCCAGAAGACATACTATGGGGGTTGAGGTCCCGGTCGGAACCTCCCGTTGATGTACGCTGGGCAGAACTTTGACCCGGGGACGATGTCCAGAACTTTGACCTGGGGAGACTGTTTTGGAACTTCCACTGGATGGATTTAGATGAAAATTTCACAGAGGGGTGTCAATTGGCCTGGGATGCCTAATGGAGTGGTTGGGGTCCCAGTTGGACTCACGCTGGAGTGCGTCAGGCAGAACTTTGACCCAGGGAGCTTGTTCTGGCCCTTCCACTGGATGGATTTGGACAACATGACATAAATTGGACGAAAACATTACAGAGTGGTAACATTGGATCCCAGAAGATATACTGGAGGGTTGAAGTCCCGGTCGGACCTCCAGTTGGTGTACGCTGAGCAGAACTTTGACCCGGGCATGCTGGCCAGAACTTTGACCTGGGGAGCCTGTTCTGGGATTTCCACTGAATGGATTTGGATGACATCACATAATAAAACTTGAAGATTTAAACCTGGGCAACGCTGGGTTCTTCAGCTTGTTCTTAATATAAATCCTAATAATAGGATGGTGCCATATAAAATGTTGTACTTTGTAATTTCTATATTTAACGCACTGATTCATTGTCTTTGTTGGAAAATATAAATTAACTTATATATTTATTAAAATATCTTTTTTAACCAAACACTTCCTGCTGATCAGTTGTGCTAAATTTTCAGGGCTCCTCTCTGGGAGATGCAGGAGGATCTTTGTAAAGTTGGGGCCAGTGTAATTTAATGGCACATCTATAAAAATAACACCCGCCCACCGCTGCCCTCTCTACACTAACATTCAGGCATCAGATCCCTTGTGGTGTCAGTGGTCAGACTAATGGGAAGATTTCTCAAACCTTCTGAAGAGGACAAGTGGTAGTGTTTCCCATAGTAACCAACCAGATTCCATTTATCTAGTACATTCTGTAAAATGATAGCTAGAATCTGGTTGCTATGGGCAACATCTCAACTTGTCCTCTTTCGAAGGTTCCCATCCAACCTGATGGAGTTTGAGAGGTGCTGCAAAGAGGAATGGGCGAAACTGCCCAAAGATAGGTGTGCCAAGCTTGTGGCATCATATTCAAAAAGACATGAGGCTGTAATTGCTGCTAAAGGTGCATCAGTATTGAGCAAAGGCTGTGAATACTTATGTACATGTGATTTCTTAGGTTTTTTTTTTTTAATTAAATTTGCAAAAATCTCAAACTTTTTACACATTGTCATTATGGGGTATTGTGTGTAGAATTTTGAGGACAAAAATGTATTCCATTTTGGCATAAGACTGTAACATAACAAAATGTGGTAAAAGTGAAGCGCTGTGAATACTTTCCGGATGCACTGTACAAGGATTAGCTGTCCTTTAAGATGTCACACTATTGAAATTTGCTGCAAAATGTTATCATCATGAATATATTTCCTCTAACTGTCATAGATACAGATAACAAAAACATTGTGTATCTCCGGCTTTCCAGCTGATGTGGGACTGCAAGTCTCTTCCGCTAAAAGCCACAAAAGCTGGAAAGCTACATGTTACCCAACTCCTGTATAAGCTATTTACCAAAATAAACAAAAACAAGATGATAACAAGCACGTTGCCGTCAAAGAAAAAAAATAACAACCTCAGAGAACATAATGCAAAATAACAAGGGACATGTAAACTGAAACGAGACACTGTAATAACAGACACACAGTGTATTGTAATACAGACAAAGCGTACACTACCTCTGTAATGACTGGTGGAGGATTTCACAGTTTCACGTAGCAGCATCAATGTTTTGTTAAAAAATAACAGCCGGTTCTTCTCAACACCTTGTTTTTTCATTAATATTTCATCTAACCTGAAATGAAATGGAGCACATTTTATATTGCTCTATGATTCTAATAATCCGTGTTATATACGTCACTAAGCCTTGGAGAGTAATAAAGTACCAACTAATCGGCTCCTAAAGCTGGGTACATATTAGGACGACGTTGTCGTCCTATATGACAGCGGCCTATATGATGATTGGTAAGAGCATGCACACTTACCAATCATCGGCCTGATGTGTCGTGCCTGACGTTGCAACTAGGCGGGCATTTACATGTCTGTCACCGGTGGTAGTGGCGCCATAAGGGGGGTGCGGGCAGTACCCGGGTGTCACCTGCCAAGGGGTGACACCAAATTGTCTACTGAATAGTCTCTGAGTTGGCTAGTGCCAGGCTATGAACGCCCAGGGGCTGACTGAGTTGGGAGCAAAGGAAAAAAGCAAGTTAAGGTGCCCATACACGGTGCGATATGTATCTTGTGCCGCGACCTGCGATCAGACAGCTGATAAATCGGTCCTCGCATGGAGCGATCGGGTGGCCGACTGCCCTATATGCCGGCACCCCCCACCGGCATAGCGCTGCACGGAATCGTACATCGCATCCCCAGATCAAGTGAACATGCAGTAAAATCTGGAGGTGCGATGTGCGACCCCACGTGACCGCGTACTGGCGGATATCATGCCCATACACTGTATGATATAGCAGCGATATCGTACCAATCTGTCGGTTTGTCTGCTATATCGCACCGTGCATGGGCACCTTAACTTTAAAATGTAATGGCTAAATTATCAAATTTTTGTAAGCAATCACTATTTTGTGCAATCAGAAATGGTCGGTGAATAAAAATATCCAGTTTTACTCATATAGGGGTCTTTCATCATCACCAGCAATAGTAGAAATTAAATGTTCTCGCCATTTATCAAGAAGGTAAAGCAGGAGATATCACAGATATCTCCTGCTTACCTTCCTCTCCCGGTATGGCCCGCTGTCCCCATACACTAGTATCACAGATATCTCCTACTTACCTTCCTCTGGCGGAATGGCCCACTGTCCCCATACACTAGTATCACAGATATCTCCTACTTACCTTCCTCTGGCGGAATGACCCGCTGTCCCCATACACTAGTATCACAGATATCTCCTGCTTACCTTTCTCTCCCGGTATGGCCCGCTGTCCCCATACACTAGTATCACAGATATCTCCTGCTTACCTTCCTCTCCCGGTATTCCCCGCTGTCCCCATACACTAGTATCACAGATATCTCCTGCTTACCTTCCTCTCCCGGTATGGCCCGCTGTCCCAATACACTAGTATCACAGATATCTCCTGCTTACCTTCCTCTCCCGGTATTCCCCGCTGTCCCCATACACTAGTATCACAGATATCTCCTGCCTACCTTTCTCTCAAGGTATGGCCGCTGTCCCAATACACTAGTATCACAGATATCTCCTGCTTACCTTCCTCTCCCGGTATGGCCCGCTGTACCCATACACGAGTATGGGGACAGAATTTATCAAGCTCTGAAAATACAATATTTTCGGAGCTTGACTGCGGGAGTATTCACCAAAGTCAGGTGGCGTTTGCTCTAGATCAGGGCTCACAACCCACCATTCGGAACCCTCTGCCCATGTCCGGCTCCTTCCACCAGACGTCGGGGCTCTTGTGTGCATGCATGACCTGTAAGTCACACATGCGCACTTGTCTCTCTGCTCCGAAAGGAGCAGTAAAAAGGAGCAGTGAAGCCGCTCGCAGAGACAGCGGATTTTCGGTTCAGCCATCTCCATGCCAGAGCAATGATGAATTGCTCCAGGGCTCGCGTGATTTAGTATGATAGTTATCGCGGTTCGAACCGCGATAATTAACATTATGAATAGAGTTCTCCATCTTCATATGTGTGTATTGAAATCATTGTTTAGCATTGTAAATTGCAACGTGTCAGCTATAGGCCTGGCCTAGTAAGTAACTAATAACATAGGTTCATATGCAAACATTCGTGATAGTCATAGTCCTAGGTGTGGCTCAGGGATGGGACATGGCCTAATGTGTCCCACTTTTCCAAACGTCAATGTTCAAGGTTTGCAAATCAAATACTTAAAGGGAAGGACATGAAATTAGAGATCAACTATTTTTTCTCTTTTATTAACACATTCCTCCATTCCTTCTCTACAACAGCTGGGGGGTGGCGCTTATTACTCACCCCTACTCTAATAGGTAAGTATCATAGTAAAATGCCAGTAACTTAGGAGACTATTAGGGGTATTCAATATGGAGCGAAAACGCAGTTTCTGCGAGGTTTTCACTTGGATTACGTAATTTTCGCCGGTTTGACTTTTACACCGTATTCAATTTGAAAACTTTTCGCCGGTGCGAAAAGTATATTGCATTCGACCCTGCGGAAAAGTATCACCAAGGAATGGGTGGCGAAAAAAAGTGCAGAATTGGGGTGTTGGGGTGCAACATTTGGGAAACCACCCTGCAACCTTCACACAGTACCCCAAAGGTAAACTGTGTCAAAAATGTAAAAAAAAAATACCTCAGAGGACCCCAAAAAAAGCACTTTAATTTTGGGGGCAAAAAAAATAAATTGGGGGGTCCCCAAGTATGCCCCAGGTGTTTTTTTCATTGCAGGTGTTTGCGGCAGGTGGATTTTTCACGCTTTTTTAAAACATCACTTTAACAACTTTTAAATATGCTCACCCCCATTTTCAAGTACCCCAAATTTGCTGGGACTACTTATTTTCATAAAAAAAAAACTTCTAAATGCTATTCTTCACCACCTTCCCAAATCTCCAAAATAGCAGCTACTGAGCCTGTTTAAAGACCCCAAAAACCTTCAACAGGGGTAATCGGGGGTATCCAGAGTGAACCCACATGTCAGAGCATCTTTTTGGGGGTGTTAGGGTCAATTCCCCTAAAATCAGCGAAGCTTTCGCTGATTTCACATTCGCCGAGTGCCATTTTCGACGATTTCATATTGAATACGGGTATAATCGGGGGCGCGCCCGATACTTTTTCGACGGCAAAAGCTCCGATGTGTGGCGAAAACTTCAACCCGCATAGACCACGAGGTTTACGTTTCATATGGAATACCCCTATATGAGTATCTAGTCAGTCTGCATTAGAGCCATAACGTTGGGAATGACATACCTCATACAGAGAGACGCCATGGTGAAAAACCAGCTTCTTTTCTCTTCCACTGGGATCTATACAAAACATTGGAAACACAAATGTTCAATTTACGTACTGAAAACAAATCATCTCCATTAATTGTAGTCTGTTATGTTGTGCACATGGGGCTTATTAACTAATTTTGAGCAATGAGCAGTGATGTAATGTACGCCAAACAATCATATCAGCTAAATGATTACGCCAGAGCTTCCCAAACTTGGTCCTCAAGACCTCAAACAGTGCATGTTTTCCAGGTCTCCTCAAAGAATCACAAGGGAAATAATTAGCTCCACCTGTGGCTATTTTAAAATGTGTCAGTGAGTAATGAATACACCTGTGCACCTGCTGGGTGACCTGGAAAATGTGAACCTGTGTGGGGTACTGAGGACCGAGTTTGAGAACCACTGCACCAGAGGATCCCAAACTTGGTCCTCAAGGCATCCTAACAGTCCAGGTTTTAAGGATATCCATGCTTGACAACAGGTGATTTAAATTGGTACCTCTGTTAATTTGATTTAACCACCATGGATATCTCTAAAACCTGAACTGTTGTGGTGTCTTGAGGACCGCGTTTGGAAAACTCTGGGCTACACTATACTGCTAGAAACTGATACTTGATTGGTTGCTATGGGATATAGCACATTGTTACTCCTTACACCATGTCATAAAGTACATAATTCCAATGAGTTTTAAACTAAACTTGAATCAAAGGAATATCATTGTGACTAATCCATACATAATCCTATTTCACCTGGGTGAAGTTATACAGACCTCACCGGAGTTATCTGTGGGATAACATATAAGTAATTTCTTGCCATCTGTGAATAAACATGTCTGGGCTGATTCTGGGTTTGGAAAGATCTTTGTGCATGGACGCAAATGGTGACTTGTAGCATACAGCACATGCACATAGGCGAATGTAGGCATTTTTGCGTATGTTTGTCCTATTCTGAGTGTGCGGAACTTGGCCAGATCAGTCCTTCGTTTAAAATGGGGGTTTTGGGGTGGCAACCATGCGAGTGCACAAAACCGCTCTGTCTTGTGGGAGTGTCGTGAGCACGCAGGGGCATTTTAAGAGAGGAAAGGGCCCGTGTGCAGACTCAGTGCAGGCCTCCTCATCTCTGGCAGGTTTCCGGGAAAATGGCGTCACACCTTATTCCCGGAGACATCTCTACTGCACATGTGCAAGTCACCGGGAAAATGGCGCCATTTTCCCAGTGATTTTTGTTGCTCAGCAGCACTATGGAGACTGCGTACAATCTAGTATAACAATATATGCTTGCACACCCTGCACCCATTATAAATATGCCATTGTGGGAAAGGAATCTGGTGTAACTCTTGCACCTAGTATGTGGCTGGTGCAAGTGCTGAAACTAATGACGGTTGGGGCACATGGCATGAAGTCAATGAGGGGCACGGGTTTCCGCTCGCAGACACATGAACCCCCAGATTAGCCTGTCGGAATCTCGCATTATCATAGTAAATCAGGCTTCTGTGGCTGCCTGCAACTACATCCCCTTTGTGCAGATTAGCCTATGTAGCACTATCATTCCTCTTCCTGTGACCTTGAGGGTTATGTACTAAGCCTTGGAGAGAGATAAAGTGGACGGAGATAAAGTACCAACCAATCAGCTCCTATCAAGCAGCCTGTAAAGTCACAGGTAGGAGCTGATTGGCTAGTACTTTATCGCCGTCCACTTTATCTCTCTCCGAGACTTAGTACATAGACCCCTAAATCTCTGTGAACAATGGAATGATAAATACTGTTTCTCCCCTTCCTGTACTGCGTTTCCTTATCACTTTTTGTTGTTGCAAAATTAGAACAAATAAATCAATTTCAAAAATAAAAAATAGATACTTTTGCTCATGTTGTTCCATACTGACTTATATAATACAGTGTAACGCACAAGCTGGCTTACATGTATTATTTGACTAAGGACACTCCTTTATTTAACCTCTGCACATACCAGCAGTGACAGACTGTTGACATATACTTATGTAAAGCTGCATACACACGTAAAGATTTTCTGTCTAACCATCCAACTAGATGATTGCATGGAATGAAAATCTGGTAATGTATGGGAGTAACTGATGATCAGCAATTTGCTTCTAAATGCCAGAAAACAGATGAAAATGGTCGTCAGACAAGTTTGTTAAATGTTTGATCTAAACTATTTGTTCAAACAACAGTTTTTGTCCATTTTCCGGCGTTTGGGAGCAAATTGCTGATTGTCATTTACTTTCATACCTTACCAGATTTTCATTCCAACCAATCAACTAGTTGGATGGTTGGATAGAAAAACTTTACGTGTGTTTGCACCTTATGAGATATTTTCTTCAAATTAAAATAAATATCAGGAGAAACAGAAAATAAAAGGGCCGACTACCAATGGTTCAATATTCCTACATTTTGTTTGATTTTTTAATTTTTTTTAGCTCATGTAAAATGCGCTGAAGAACCACACACATTGATTCCACGGCTGTAATAATCATATAAGTAAATATGCCATGACTGCTTATTCCTACAGAAATCTGCCCCTCCCGATAAATTGCAAAAACACATTCTCAGAAGAGCCATATTGTGTCATGGCTGCCAGTGTCCTTGGAATGTTGCATTAGAACTCCGTGAGTTATATAGGTTATACATTACTTGAGGTGACTGTGTAAGATACAATAGGATTGTATTATACCAATGTACAGTAGTCCCATATAAGACTAGAATTTGCTGGTATTACCACAGCCCTTTCCTATTGAGCTGAAGGATGACAGGAAGGTGACTCACAGATAGTGCACTCCATTGCACATGACAGAATAAGAAGAGACACTGAGAAATTAATTTGACAGAACAATAGAGATATTGTGGCAATTATATTCCTCCCATGGGGAGAGGTGCCAATCTCACCTCTACTATCTCCATACTAGGTTTTGTAAATACAGGGTTTTTACCTCACCTCCTGACTTCAGACATTCCTCTCCCTTACCTACTCTTCCTAAGGAAGACCCCTACTCTTTCCTAAGGAAGACCCTTACTCTTTCCTAAGGAAGAGCTGTGGTGACACGATTTACATCATCACTGCCCTGTCCCTGCTGCTGCATAATGGCCTGAATTTCGGCAGTGGGGCAGTGAATCATGCAGCATCATCTCAGCTCACTCCACGCATTTCACTGAGAAAGTGTATGGGATCTGGGAGGGTGGTCTACTTTTCCTGAAATTTGGGAGTGTCCAGTTGTTTCGGGATCGTATAGTCTCCTCATCTCTGCCGGTGCGCCAGTCACTGGCCACTCTGTAATAATTGATAGCAGAAAGAGCACAGGGTGACACTGATACTATGGTGCAGTATCTGACAACATGAGCGGAGTAAGGACAGGAGAAAGTATTGTTCACCTCTTGCCCCTCGTCCCCAGTGAGTTGCTGGTGGCCTACACAATGAGGGAAAGAGAATGGCAAGAGAAGAAGGAAGGGGGGTGAGTCTTTTGACCAGAACTCTGTGCTGGCTAAGTCTCATTTCACCAAACCTACCAACCAGGACTGTCAACCCTAGTAAATCTATTTTATTGATAACATAAAGAATGTACTGGCATATACATGTTTTTACTGACGTGCTGTATATTATTGGGTTGTGCTGACATACATATAAAATGAATGAGGATCAGATTACAGGGGTCTATTTATCATTAGAATCATGAATGTGTCAAAAGTCTTATCACCGCTCACTATGGGGTTAGTACAACCGCGGCGCCTACCTATATAATATTTGCCCATCCCTTTCAAGCCTGGTCTAGACTGATTTATGTCTCAATTTAATGATGAGAGTGTGGATGTATGAGGAATGTCCTTAGTAAATGTGGCCTTTTTATGTGTTAAGGTTTTAATTATATTGCATTAAAAGCATAGGATGAGACCCAAAACCTTGAAGCCGTTCTTTGCAGGGCGTGGAAATAACTGTGCTCCCCTCCTTTCTGTAGGGATCGTCCTCAAAAGAAAATGTACCCTCTCCACACCTTTGTATAATTTCAGTAATCTTGCTCCCCAAAATAAGATCTAAAGGGGTTCCGGACTATAGACAGACAGTAATTAGTTAGACAATGTCTACATAAACACCAGATGTTAGACAGTTAATAGTTAGACAAGGATAAAAATTCAACACAGACAAAAGTCAGACACTCTAAAGTTAACATATAAAAAGTTCGACAGGTACAAAAGATTGACATGAAACGATCAACACAAAAATGGTCGACACATTTTTTTTGTTGTTTTTTTAGGATTAGGGTTAGGCACTTACTGGAGGGTTAAGCACTTACCCAGACGGTTAGGGTTAGGCACCAGGATGGAGGGTTAGAGTTAGGGTGAAGATTAGGGCTAAAAAACAAAAAATAATAATTGTCAACCATTTTTGTGTCGACCATTTTCATGTCGAACTTTTGACCCTGTCGACCTTTTGTACCTGTCAAACTTTTTACATGTCTAACTTTAATGTGTCTGACTTTTGTTTGTGTCTAACTTTTTTTCCCTGTCTAACTATTAACTGTCTAACATCTGGTGTCTATCTAATTACTGTCTATCTCTTATACCACACCCGATCTAAAGTTAGTAACATCTGCACTGCACCACCACCAAACTAGCCCCCATACTTTGTTAGGAATGCCTGTTTTTTTTTGAAGCTTGAGATGCGTGCATCAGTCGCTCAGACTGTGCTGTGGTCTTGGGTCTTTGGACCATCTCCAAAAGGAGAAGTGCACCATTTTTCCCATCCTCCGAAGCTATAAGGCCCCATACAAGGATACATTAATTTAGCCTCTAGGTCATAACCTTACGGCTTGTCGGTATAAAAGGTTTCTTGTCCAGACTCAAGGCTAGAGCAAAGAAATACAAAGTGTTGTAGAGATTGCAAGCGCATAGTGCTCTTGTGTCTACTCTGTGCTACTAGGGCAGGTTCCAGGACCTCCACCATTCGATTTGAAACACCTCTAGGCCCTGTCACCATGAACAGTGGTCGCTCAAGCTACAAGCAACCAGTCTTCTGGCAATGACCAAGGCAGCACTGCCCACTCAGGAGCGAGACACTAGGCTCTCCTGATAAGAACAGATTCTACACATGGTTTTAGCCAAAAACGCCAAGAAGCCATTTATTAGGATCACTTTACCCAGCTCCTCCCATTAGACTTGTTGGAAATATAGGTGCAGTCTGCGTCAGTGCTCAAACCATGGACGCTCACTCCCTGTACTGTGAGCCTGAAACATGCTACTATGCTCTATGCTGAGAAAACCTTTAATCATTAGTAAACAATGCCCTAAATATAATTCTCAAAGCATGAAGTTTGTATAAGACCTCACCCTGAGCTTGTTTGTTGAAGGAGCAAAAAGGTAAAATTGGCACCAAATGAAAAAGAAAAAAAAAGATACAACTGCTACCCTATCTGTAACCTTGCTGGAGTGTGTCACACTGCTCTGAATGCATCTAGAAATGTGCTTCTACGCTAGAGTGCAAAAAGAACGTGCTAAACAGACCCTGTTAAAAGTATTGGTTGAGCCCTAAAGACTGACAGCTCAGTGCTGGTGTAAAATCCAAGTACTCATGTGGACTGGAAATAGTCGCGTGCCCCTCCGCACAGCACAGTAGGGGTCGTCCTTAAAAATTCTAAATTGGCCCACTCCACCGTCTCATCTTAAACCCTCACTGCACTAAGAACTAGTCACTGATGCAGGATCCACTCTTACTGATATCACTGGTTCCTAGTGAATTGCATGCTTGTGCCTATTGGTTCAGCCCATATAATTAGTACAATTGAAATAAGGAGATTGTAAAAAAAATTTTTTTAAATTGCCCAATTATTTGCAGTTCTCCAGGACACACACTGTAGTGCTAACTACTAGTCACTGCATGACACACCCTAGTCACTCACTACTGCTTCAGAGATGTGTGTACAGGCATACTGTAATAACAGGTGTACAGCATGTTACCATGTGCAAATATTCTATGTACCCTGTTTTTAAACTGACCTTATGTTTTCCGTATCCCAGGGCCTTATCGTACAGACTTGTGCCAGTAATCAGTTTCTCCATGTTGTCCTCTTCATTCAGCAGCCCTACATCAAAGGCGTAAGCGTACCCCTGCCCTGCCAGGCAGCGTGCCGCCCTCAGCCTTGGCTCCTTACTGTCCGTACCCTCAGTCTCCAGGCCCATCAGATGAGAGATCTTATCCGTGCACTGCGAGGCCTCTTCCTCCATGTTTAGCCTATCATACACATAGGCCAAGTTAGCCCAGGCATTTAAATTATTGGGGTCCTGCTTGGTGATGTTTTCAAAACTCTCCCTGGCATTGCTCACCTCGTCCAGGTAGAAGGAAAAGACACCCAGTAAATTCCCGATCTCAGAGTGCTGGAGATCAGAGTCTAACTCCAGCTGGGACTGAAGGGCATCCTGCTTAAGCTTAATGTCTCTCCTCCTAAATTGTGCTGGGGTGCAGGACTCAAAGTTCAGATTCATTTCCAAGTGGAAATGGCCAGGGATATATTCAAACTCATCTATAAGGGTTTCAATGTCCAGTAAAGGTTCCTGATCCATGGCTGGAAGAATAATAGATACTCTTGTCTTCCCTGTACCTGTATATCTGGTTTGAGTAACCTGCAGCTTGGGAGGAGCTGGGGATGGGAGGGACAGCTGGCTGTAAAGAATTACCTCCTCACCAAGAGTTTGTGTGTAGCTGTTGCAATGTGATACATTTATTCCATTATCATACTATGCGTGCTTCCTATGAAGTACAGGGCTTGATTATTAGATTATATAAAATGGCAAATACAGACATAAAGGTGATATCATCATCACCATATACCCCAGGAATGGCAGTGGATGGTTTAATTGTAGTAGCTGGTATACAGACTGCAGAAAAGTATACATTAATCTCTATGAAGTCAATAGTTTTTAATATATACAACTTAAATGTTTTAAATGATGAATTAAGTCAAAGTAGTTGTGAGATTTATACAGAGAAAGTTTATGGACTGTGTGGGAAGTGAAATAAGCTAAATAACATGTTACTGGGCAGCACAATGGTGCAATGACTAGCTGGCCGCCTCACAACACTGAGGTCTTGGGTTCAATTCCAATCAGGGCCCATCTGTGTGGAGTTTATATGTTCTCTACATGTTTATGTGGGCTTGGTCTGGATACTCCGATTCCCGTTCCCACAATCCAAAAACATACCAATAGGTTAATTGGCATATGACAAAAAAATTAACCCTAGTGTGTATGAATTTGCGTAAATGTAGTAGGAAATATAGATTGTAAGCTCCCCTGGCACAGGGACTGATGTGAATGGTTAAATACTGTCTGAAAAAATGCTGCAGAATATGTGGGCGCTATGCAAATAACTTGCAATAAATAAATGAATGTGCTGTGAGGCAAATTTTACTAATAATCCTTTCAAGACAAGCAATGTATGTAACATTCTGAATGTATTGAATTACACAAACTTTACATGTCATGTCGAATTTAGGTCTCAAGAGGCCAGCTGTGATATACGATTGTATTGCAAATAATATTTCACAGAAGTTCTAAACAGATCTGACCATGACCGATGTTAAGTAGTGGGTGGGCCCAGGGAGAACAACTCAGCATTATTTTTCTACTTCAGAAAGGGCCTGATTCAGTATGGATCGTTATTGAGATCGCAGCTGCGTAAATACACTAATGCCTGCCACAGCTCTGCCAGCATAGAGACGCCCACTATTGCTTTCTCCCATTCGTAATACTTCGCTGTCCTCTGTATACATTGGCACCATCGAAGCACACCGGCCCGGCACACATAATTACAGCAGGTTTGACCAGTCACAGTACTGCAAGTCTTGTCGCACACAGTCAGTACTCAGGCTGCGTAGGCAATAGCATTGGCTAATTTATGCAACGGTGTTCAAACGCACAGGCACGCCTGCGCTCCTCCAACCACTCCACTGTCACCACCCCCAAACACTCACGGCCTGTCACTCACTCTGCGATGGGTTCCTATGTGCGTGCGTAATTGCAGTGCGATCGCATTGCTGAATAATCGGACGATCTGCGTACGGTAGTTGCAATTGTGTACGCTGCTGAATCGGGCCCAAAGTTGGAAATCACTCCTGCTTGTTCTAGGTTATAAACTAGATGTCTGATATGCTCAGAGGAGCCACCCTGGCCATTTCTGACATACCTGGTTATCATATTACCACAGTTTAGCGACATTTTCCCCGCAGGGAAAGGAGAATACAGGTGAGAAAAGACATGACAGATGAGCAAAGTTGACAGGCGATGGGTGGCAGGTGAGTCAGGGAAGAGGGCGGGGATGCCAGGGTAATATAGCTATGACAAAGGTGGAGGGTGTTTCCTGGGAGAGGAAATACACGAGCTGCATGCTGCACCTGCCTAGATGAGCCAATTCACTGTGTAATCATATTCTGCTCCTGTTTTACCACTTACTGTATGATCCAATTCTATTACCCACAGCTGACTTTAAATGCTAATAATATTTACCATAAATTATATGTTACATGCCAGTTTGTTAATACTGGAAAATACAAAAAGAGACAACCAAAATATGATCAAACTGAGAAATTGCTGTAGTACGTTAACTAAATGAAAGTAGATGGATTAAGTATTTGGGCGAGAGAGATGGACAGGATACAGTAAAAGAGGCTATAGAACATATATTATTAATTACGCCGGTATGTACAGAGAATTGCGATTCTAATCACAAAGGACAGCTCTCCTGATAAGAGCTGTCCTTTGTGATAGAGGGAGTTCCGGGTTTATGCCTCAGTAGTCCCTCTGCATATGCGCAGTTTGATGCTCGTGCCGCCGGGGGTCCTGGGTGATGGGATCCATCTCAGAGGAAAATGCAGAAAGAAGCCCATAGGCTCACAAGATCCAAGCGATCTTGGTACATATAGAAATACAGCCACAATTCCGAAAACAGCATTTTCGGAGTTTTGGCCACATTTTTGCCCTTAGTACGGGATGCCCAAAATGAGGGCCTGATTCAGCATGGATCGCACGGCTGCGTTCGTATGCAGCCAGACGATATTTGCATTCTACGCATGCATCGCAATGTGCGTGGGCGAACCGGCCTCTGCGATCGGGAAGCGATCACAGTGAGCACGTAGAGTCTTCACAGAGTGATTGACATGAAGTGACCATTTAGGGGTGGAAGGAGGTGGTGGTCAGTGGAACGCAGGTGTGCCTGTTCGTTTGAACCCCGTTACAGGGGCGTGCATAATTAAGCCTCTGCGATTGTATACGCTGACACACACTAGATGGCGACAGGAAGTTTAGCAGTTTGTGAGGTAGGGTCAGGTCAACCACAACTGTGCTAATGCTTCCGATGTTACTCGATGTTACTGATGTTTTTGCTGACGTGCGGATTCATGTAATGGGAAGTGGGCAGGCTTTATACAGTCATGGACATCTTGGTATAGTGCTGCGGTTACCGTGCGATTGCATGCATTAGCATATTTTCACAGCTAGCTGGTGCGTTCGAACGCAGCCGTGAGATCCGCAGGACGCTCGCAAGCGGGTCGATGGTACCCGAATGCGCATGCGCATGACAGAGTCTGCTCCGTCGCGCGCCTGCGCGAGACCCAGCGAGCGACGGGGCAGCCGTCGCTCGGGGTCTCGCACCAAAGGGGGCGTGCTGTCGATGGTGAGTGACAGCACGCCCCCTTTGGTGGGCGTGCCGGGGCGTGGCTGCCCAGACCGATGTGATGTCAGTGGGAGTGATTTTGGCTCTGATAGAGCCAAAATCACTCCAGGGCTTGCGGCAGAGAGATCCTACCGCAGGGTCTCGTCGCAAGCCCGATGGTCGCGATGGTCTTGACCATCGCGACCATCATCATGGACGCTCGCATAAGCTGTGGGTGGTAACCCACAGCTATGCGAGCGTCCAAGAGGCCGCTCCAAGTTTAGGTAGGAGGGCCCTGATTCAGAGCGAGCGCTCTGGTCAGAGCGTCCGGCTCTGAATCAGGCCCAGTGTTGGAAGTGAGAAACAGGAGTGAGCTTGGGTGGTGGAGGAAGTGTTGGGAAATAAGGTATGTGATGTATTGGAGATGAGCTATTAGGAGGTGTTATTACAATAGGGGTATAAAAGTGAACATTGAACCTCTGACATCACATCAATGCCAGTCTGATTGGTTGTTTTCTGCTGTCACAGGGAGCAATAAAGTAGATATCCCCTTCAGCTGTCAGAGCGCCAGGCACAATACAGCAGAAACAATATTAGCGGTGCTGATTCTGAGTCGGATGCAGAAGAGATTATTTTTGTCTGCACATGTATCTGAGTGGCACCGCACATGCATCCTGATTTTGTACGTACTGTGTACCTGATTCAGAGGGATGCATTGCCAATGATTACACAGTTGAGGGACGTATTGCTACTGCGCACGCGCAAACAAAGAATCCAATGCCGTTCGCAATTGCATACGCCATCACTAATACCTGAGACTAGTGCCCAGAATCTACTGCTGTGAGGCTGCACTCTGTGGACCTCATTTAGAGTCGGTCGTAAGCGGGCGCTCGGTCGTACACCTAACGACAGCAAAACTGAAAAAGGAAGCGATCGCACGGCTGGTCGGTCGCAACCAAAGTGACGCCCATACATGAACAATGCACCTCCTCTAGCTAGCGAGTGATAGCAGCTAGCGATCGAGTCAATCGTTGTCAGTCGTTGTCAGTCGCTGTATGTTAATTTTCTTCTGATGGTTGCGGCCGCTTCTGTTGTGTGCAAATTACACCAAAAATTAACAAAAAAACGCATAGAATAAGCCATCCCCATGAAATGTATTTATTCTTATTATTCGCTAATGCAAACGCAGCTGAATCAATTACAAGCCAATTAGCAGTGTTATTAGCTATAACAAACGATTATTAGCTGCTTGCATTGTGTGGCTCAAAATAGAAACATCACTCCTAACATCAGTAACATTTGATAGTATCGATTGTACTCTGGGGCTTGAGAGAGCACATACCCAACCTCAAGCTGTATGATCAGCCAGGTCTCTAACCTGCTCGCAGAGTGACGTTTTACTACTTCCAGCCTTCTATGTCGGTCGTAGCAGGTAATTTATGTACGCCCCTAAAACGCCCTGAAAACGGTGAGGAACGCCTGCGTTTTCAGACCACCACCCCAGTCAACACCCACAAATGGCCTTTCATGTCAATCAACTCTCGGAAGTCACTTCCTGCTCGTAAGTCGTACGATCTACAGCATTTTGGATCATAAGGTCTCGTACGCACATGCGCACAACTAACCGTACGCATGCGTGGTTTGGAAACATCGGATGCGCACGACAGAGCGGCCGCTTACGACTGACTCTGAATGAGGTCCTGTGTGCTGCCGGCCTCCAGAGAGAGAGGAGGGGCCCCTGACGGAGACTGCTCATGGGACCCCTCCTCTCTTAATACGCCCCTGGTACCTGCCATAGGGCTGATGCAAGTTTTGATGGCGTGACCGCATGTCACGCACATATGTATTCACTCTCCTTTCTAATGCCTGGTAGAAGCACATTTATCTGCAATTTACTGCGGTGAGACTATTTCAGTAATGCTGTACCCGCTTTGAACATCTGGACTTCCGCTCGTATAACATAAATAATATACACACCTGACACAGCCGGTGTAATAGCATATGATGTCCTAATAACTCAGTCACTGCATTAGCATTTGAACATAACTGTACAATGTAACAGTGCTACATAATATGCACATACAGCAATGTAATAGCATGTATACATCTGCTATATCAGTACTTACTGTCTCTTCCTCATGTTCTACAGCCTCAGGCAGCTGCTGAGTTTCTCTTATGTCACATCTCTAGAATGCTTCCATTGTGATCCTATGGAGAAAGTTATGTAAGTACCGTCATTCTATACAGTCATGACCCAGGATTTGCAGCTCCATTGTTGTTCTGCCAAAGGTAGGCAACCTCTGTCCAGGTGAGACCAGTCTAGCCTAGGATTTTCCCAGGGCCTGCAGGGATACCAGCTGCCTACGGTACCTCTGCATTACATTATGTTGTAAACACATATTGTAGACCAAGCTCGACACTATAGTTATTAAAAGCAAATTACTGGAGTTTTCAACAGCATTAATGACAGGAAAGATGAATAATAGACTGGGTGACACATCTGTACTAGTGCAAGACTGTGCCAACAATGTGGCCTGTTCTCTTCGCTGAGGAATTGAAGTTCCTGTTCCACTGTTATGTATGCAATAATTATGTAATGTACTAAATTAAAGTACAGTATATCACTGATTTACAGCCAGCGAGACACTAAATTATGGCTATGCCAAGGCAGGGTTGGCACATTTGGGCCTGGTAGTCAAAAAAACAAGAGTGCAGGGAGAAGGCACCAGGAAAAGGGCACGGCAGAGAGGAAATACTAATAACCTGCACTGAGTGAAGTGTGTCTAGGTTATTGCTCAGTGTGAAAGGGCCAGGTTGATTGAGCAACTCGGGTAACGAGCAGGGTTAAAAGCAGTGTAAAGGAGTAACCCGGGTCGATGCAACCCAGGACTCGTTCACAGTATAAGAAGAGCCGGCACTTGGAGAAGGTCTCATCTTCAAGCACCGGCTCGGCACGTGATAGCGGTGACGTCATGGACCCGGCAATAAGACTGGTTATGCCGCCTGTCTGAAAGGGGTCTCAGCACGGGTTTGCAGGGGTATAAGTGAAGCAACATAGCAGCCAGGGTACTCTTTGACAGGATACCTACTTGGCAAGGCAATCTCACACTGGCACCATTTGGTTTTGCACTCAGGGTGAGGGCACATATCACTCTGCTCTAGTTACAGCTCTGCATGCATACTTCCGGTATACAGTGCTGCTCCCATTAAACCAGCACTCCATTAAACCAGCTCCAGTATACCATACAGCACCTACAGTACGCATGCCCATAGTATACCGAACTTCACTGCATGTCTTAATAATATTACTTGCAGTCCACCTTGGTGCAATAGATATACTTTATAAGTCAGTAGGCTCATGTCAGTAGCATGCACTATTGGTTGCTAGTGTCACTGTCTACCCCTCTGGCTGCCTCTGTTGCTTCAGTGAACAATGCTATAAACAGTGAAAGCACGTTACTAGTGGCTGCATCCTACAGTGTTAGACTGGGGCATTAAGGGCCCACCAGAGAATGCAGTCGTATGGGCTCAAGCTTAAGGGGTGTCGTCAGCAACCATGGAGGGTGTGGCCAGACACCAGCTAAGGACCTTGGACAACCATTAGAGAGAACATGCAAATAACAGGGCTCCTTTATAAAGGAGGGACAGGTGCGCCAAGAGCCACGGTGGGACCGGGTGAAGGGGCGTGGCCTAATAGCAGGAGGCATGGTCACGCCCCTTAGGGTAAAAAAAAAATTGCGCCAGGAGGGGGGTGCTGTGAGCCCCCTCAGTCCTGCGGATAGCCAGTGGGGGGGCAGCGCCGGGCCCCTCCATGTAGCCCGGGTAATTAGTACCTGCTCCCCCCCTCTTGGCACCCCTGAGGAGGGGACAGGGGCAAGTCTGGACCATCCACTTTGATTATCAGGAGGGCTAATCTTGATGTTTCTTCATAGCAACAAACCATACAACCACGGACGTATCTATAATGGCTGCATGGTGTGCAGTGCACATGGGCCCCTGAGTCCAGGATGGCCCACACTGCACAAGCTGCATCCATTTCTTCAATACTCACCTCTCAGGAGTACCCTGTTAGCAGCAGCAACGCTTCACAAATCACCGAAACAATGGTGCGGCGGCTATTTGTTGTTATATGTTTTGTACATGCGTAGTAGGGAAATCATTGGGAAAATGGCCACTATGCTATTTCCCTGCGGACCTGCGCATGCGCAATAGGCACTGTGCTCCTAGTGCTCAGAGACTTCTTCGCTGCCGGCGAGGGGGGTGGGTGGGCGGAGACTGCACAAGGGCCTTCTCCGCCCATAATATGCCACTGCATACAACCAAGTTCATAATTGATACGCCTCCACCAAGTTACTGCCCCTAGAGGAGGGTGTGCGGCCCATAGTTTATTGACACATTGACATTTGTGCAGTGGCAGATTTTATCTAGGGGCTGTGGGACTGCAGCCCCCCCCAATAGAAATCCACCAATGTGCTGCCACAGCCAGCCCCAGTGAGCTCCATTCCGACACTCAGCACTTGGCCCCGTCCCCAACACTTGGCTCTGCCCCCCCATTAGTATGATCAGGCAGGGAGCAGCAGACAGATGTCTCTAGGGTGGCTTCCGATTGGAAACTTTTCCTGCTCATCATCTCACACAGGGCTGAGTCTCAGAAGGAGAAAACTCCTCCCCCTGTGGGCTGACAGTCCAGAGTGTGATTAGCAGTAGGGATGGACATTGGAAGTCTGGCATCGAATGGTTGCAGGGCTTCCGACATCAAATCCAGCAACTCACTGCACCCCCGTACACATCACAGTGGGGGCGTGGCCAGCACTCTCAGAGATGCTGGGCTGCCCATCGGCTCACCCTAAATTGTGTATGTGCACGGCATCTGTCCTACCACCGCAGGACAGAAAGCTGCATCTGCTGACTGGCAACCATCAAATTCCCGTTATTCATTATTAAAAGGTACTTCCATCAAAAAGGACACATTGATGGCTGCTAACCATCGTCTTCTGATGTCCATCCCTAGTTAGCAGCAATAGCTTCCAGCAGGAAGCCCACACTGTGCTGGCCATAATGTGCTTCGAGGGGCTGCAGACTGTGCAGTCCTAAAAGCTGCTTCACTGCAGCTGTGTATGAGGAAACACTGACTCACTATTATATAAAATAAGTCACATCAGAGTTAAAATCTGTACAACTGTAACCAGAGCCATAACTAGACTTTTTGGTACCCTGTGCCGGAAACAGCATTGGCACCCCCCTCATTTTTAAAAGGGACATAATGCACCCAAAAAAGGGCCTTGGCTTCATGGGGAAGGGCCAGGGAAGAGATAGGAGAGGCCAGGAGATGCTGGGGATGAAATAAGAGGAAACTACAAGCAGGAATGATAATAAACAGAAATTTGACAGGCCCAAACAGCGCCCCTTGACCTGTGGTGCCCTTAGCCATGGCACCGGCCGCACTACCCTAGCTACAGCCCTGACTGTAACTATACATTTCTAAGGTGTGGGAAGTTGAAGAAAATCCCTTGACAACATCTAGAAGATAGATGCAATAAATCCCACAGAACAGGTATAAATTGAAAACATTGAAATACACACACAATAAGTGCAGATAGATAAATTGGAATATCGAAACAATAATAGACTCTGCACCTCTCTACCATCTTTCAAACGAGCTCTTAAGACCCACTACTTCATTAAAGCCTTCCAGCTCTCATCCTAACTTGCTGCTACATCTTCCTTTCTCCCCGCTCACCCCATTCTGTGTAACTCCTGTTTGTCTTCCCCTCCCTTAAAGAATGTAAGCTCTTTCAAACAGGGCCCTCTACCCTCTTGTGCTTCTCCCTACTGTAATTTAATTTATCTCTTACTCCCCACTAGGGCAACTAACACTTGGCTGCTTATGCGGGCATTAATGTCACTAATATAGCAGTGTTTATCCATGTCCTGTATTGTATAGTAAGTCAATGGTTACTTTTTTGTCTATGTACTTTGTAAGGCGCTGCGGAACACTTGTGGCGCCATATAAATAAATTATAATAATAATAATAGTACGCAATATGTATAAAGATACAGTATATATTAAACATCACATATCATATTATATCATAACATAGCATAACATAATACCCATGTCGTGATGGGAACCTACTAAGATGAGGAGTAGCACTGGTAGCCTGAAAAGTATGAAAATAAAATACATCAGACTACACCTAAAAGAGAAAGCATATCCAAATAAAAATAATAATTAAAACAGGTCAGATAAAACATAATGAATGAGATGAGGGACCATCTTAAGTGACCTGTCTTAAAAGGAACCACTCTGTGTGTTCAAAGACCCTCCAAATATTAATCTGGGTTTGGGTCGGTAGACACTCTATATAAGCTTTCCACTTTTTGGAAAAAGCCAAGACTCCCTTTTCAATGTTAAATATAGTCATGCATCTTTCACAATAAAGCACTTCTGGCACAGAAATTTTCCATTCATTCAATGTGGGTGAAGGCCGTAAAATCCAATGTTTGAGGATTAATTGCTTGGCTACTGTTACCATAACCCTCAAGGAGGGCTTCCACGGATCTAAAGAGGATTCTGTCTCCCACGATGAGAAGTCAGCAAAGAGGAAAGCAGCAGCATCCTTAGATAATTTAAGTTTTAGTGAGGAATTAGGTAATATAAGAGTTTATTCTAAAACCTACTGACCTTTCCACAATACCATAGGTTATAGTAGAGAGAGGCATTTGAATGGTTACATTTACTACAATTTCCAGTGGCAGATGGTACAAAGTGTTTCCTATTTGCATATATAAGTGCGATTCAGTACTCTAAAGGTGCGTATCCACTAAGCGATTAAACAGGCCAATTGAACGATAGCGACGTCGTTATAGTTCAATCGCTTGTTAATCGCCCGCAAATCTGGCATTTTAAAGTAAAAAACGACCTGCGTTTTTGACATCTATCATCACCCGTACCTGCTGGTCAACCTGACGATCACGTCAGGTTCAGCATGTATGGTGATGATGGATGTTACCTAAACTGAACGACTGAATGTTCAGTGTAGGCACATCACAGAGAAACTACAGCACGATTACAATGTCGTAATCATGCTCTCATTTCTGTGTCTATTAGTGGATACGCACCTTAAGATGTATCTCCTGCAGCCGTGCTGATTTAAGGTTAGGTAATACAAAACCAAATTTGTAAGAATCAACTTAAAATCAGGTAATTCGGGTATTTCTGTGTGCCATGCCTGAGAAATGCTGGACCACGCTTGTGAGGTCAAATCAATTAAATGAGAATAAAGGTGGTGTATTCTAAGTTTAGTCAAACAGCATAAAGAGTATTTGAGATAAAACATCCAGAGTGCCTGAGATACACAGAGGGTTGTCTATTGATTGTGCATAGTTACGTGCCTGCAAAAACATAAAGAATTGAGAGCCAGGGAGTCCATATTTGCCTTGTAACTGTGTAAATGAAAGAATAGTGTTACCCGGGTCAAACACGTCTTTTATGGACATGATACCCTTTTGACCCCAGAGTCTGTAAGAAGGATTACTAAGAGAGGGAGGAAAGGTCAGGTTGCTCCATAAAGGTACATAAGGGGTTGAAAGAGGATATTTCTTTTGGGATACCTATAAGGCTCTACCATGCCTTATAGGTATCCCAAAAATAAAATATTAGAATGGAAGATCAAAGTAAGTTTTGCTTTTGGAGTATGTAACAAGGCTGCGGAGCGTATGGGTAAAATAAGGCCTCCTCTAAGGCAGGATTAGTGTAATGGTCAGTACGTAGTAACCAGTCAGCCACGTAACGAAACAAGGCAGATTTCACATATGCAGCACCATGAGGGGCACTACACTAAGCCCTTCCTTAGTTTTTGGTAGATAAGCTCGAGAGCGATTCATCCTAGGTTTCTGATAATGCCAGATAGATTTGAAAAAAGATTTGCGTATAATGGAGAGTGTCAGCTTTCGTCAATGTAATAGGTCATTTTTGCAAAAGATACACTAACTTCGCAAATATTATACTCTTGATCACTGTGATTCGGCCAAGAAGGGAAAGCTTATGGTCTTTCCAAGTTAAAAGTTGAGATTGTAGTTTATTCAGTAAAGGTAACACTATAAAGTGACGATAACTGCTCTGGTATGTAAATGCCTAAATATTTGAGCTTATGAGGTGTGACAGTAAATAGAGAAGCTATATAAGGATGGGAGGATAGAAAGGAGGACACATTAATAGGTAGCAGTTCAGATTTGTCTATGTTAATGCGATGTCCCGCAAAAGAGCTAAACAGAGAGATTGTGCCTAAAATAGCAGGAATGGAATGTAGAGGATCCGAAATAAAGAGCATCATGTCGTCTGCAATAAGGACAATATACATTTTTGATCTCTAATTGTAATACATCTAAAGGCAGGATTTTGTACGGTACTCTTCCTGATTGTAGCAGACCTGCTACATACTGTGATGCAAAAGTGTATTTACAATATAATACAAATCATTACTAGTAAGCAAACAAAAATTAACAGGTAAGGAAGCTGATATATGAAAACTGCATTTATGGGGGTTTTACCACATGTTTGAGCTTAGTACATCACGCCCTCAGAGAGAGACTAGGGGGCCTATTCACCAAACAATAAATGGCCCGGTAACGATGCGGAAACAGTAGTTTCCGCATTTTTAAGTTGCCGGGCCATTCATCATTAGGGGTCCTATCGGACCCCCCCCCGGTATTCAGCAAACTCTGAAAACTGAAAGTTTTCAGGGTTTGCTGCCGAGAACAAGCGCCATCTTCAGACGGCACTTGTTCTCGGATCCTCGCTCCTTCCTATGGGAAGGAGTTCCGGGGATGCGAAGATGGATCCGAGTGGATCCCTCCGCCACCTCCTCACTAGCTCCCCTGTGGCTATGTGCATGCATAATCCTAGGTAACGCATGCGTTGCTGGGACGACAGGGAGCAGGTAGGTAAAGAAGTAGCTGCAATACTTTCCACAGGGACAACTTTTTTCGGAGCAATTGTCCCCTCACCGGAACAATGATGAATTTCTCCGGTGTCAGGCTTCCCCTGCTGCGAGTTGGATACTAAAGTATCCCTCGCAGCGAGTTCTAAACTTCATCATCGGATGCCATACGGCCTTCAATGATGAATAGGCCCCTAAAACAATTTTATAGTGTAATTGAGGTGCTGCCTCAGTGGGTGTTACTAATGATGTAGGGAGGCATGACCAGTGCTGTGGAGGTGTGGTCTGCACCGGGGGTGTGGTGTGTGTGTGTATATATATATATATATATACAGTGCCGTAGCAATGCGCTCCGGGCATTGCTGTGAAGGCAGCAGGGCCAGATTATAGGAGGGGCGAGCGGAGCGATCGTCCAGGGACCCCCACACCTTTGGGGCCCCCACACTGACGACAATAATGATTGGAAACTGGCCACTCACCCTGGCCAGCTTCCGGTCCCGGCAGCATCACAGCCTCACTGCCACTGTTTCACCCGTCAGTGGCTGTAAGGAAGTCCCGCCCCCTTGTTGACAATGCAGCGATTCGCGGGTGCACGGGTAGGGGGCGGGGCTTAATGCAGTGAAATGCCTGCCCCATCAGAACGGTTGCTGGGTTGCCTGCTGCAGCTGAAAGAGGTTAGTGTGCGAGCTCCCTTCCTCCATCTCTCTCTCCCCCTCTGTCCCCTCCTCCCTCTCTCTCCCTTCCTCTATTTCCCTCTTTGTCTCCCTCCCCATCCCTCACTGTCACACTCCCACCCCACCTCTCTCTCTCTCTCCCTCCTTGTCCCTTTCTCCCCCTCCCCCCACTCTCTCTTTACTGTATCTATATCTCTATCTTCGTCTACTAATATATATATTTATATATCTCAATTTATTTATCTATCTATATAATATATATACTGTGTGTATATATATATATATATATATATATATATAATCTCCCTCACTCTAAATCCTGCATTTTACTTTTTTTTCTCTATGGGGCCCCCACAATTTAGTTGCCCCGGGGCCCCCACAATCCTTAATCCGGCCCTGGAAGGCAGCATTGTGACCATCTGGAGCATGCTAAGGACACTCCAGGAGGAACTGCTGCAGACACCCTGATAGCCAGATGCAGGCGCTCTGGGTGCGCGGTGGTGCATCTTACAGAATGCTGTGCTCTGTGCAGCCGCACACCCCTATATATATATATAAATATATATATATATATACACACACACACACATACAAATGCCGCATTCCCCTTATATGCCATGAAACCCTTCCGTATGAGCTTCCACAATTGTTAACTTACAGCAAACAAAATAGTGATGAAGAACACGTCTCCCTTATGTGACACTTCATAGCTCTGTAAGACGGCGTTGATGAAATCCTCTGAGGCAGCTCTGATCATATTGCCTTTGTCTCCCCACATAATATACATTGTGTGAAGTGTTAGCAATGGAACCAGACAGCAGACTGTCGCTGTAATGTGCAATCCCTGGCAGTCACTAAGCTCCACCCCCATTTATAAATATGGGTACCAGGACAGATTTACACAAACTTGACATGACCTAATCATTGGCACTGAGCTCACTCAGGGGCCTATTTATTGAAGAATGTTTGGAGGTGTACCCTCAAATATTAAGGATCCCCTGACTGTATCTATGGGGGAACCCATTTTTTATTGAAAAAGCAGCCCCAATAGTTTTCAATGGGGACTGCTTAATTGTCAAATTTACCAAACCCCCAGTATGTGAAGCATCCCGTTGCTTGGCCCTGGTAACTAAAGCCAGCTACATATAGTATCAGACATTGTAGCCTATACTGTAGGGTACACTGCACAAAAGTATCCAGGAGAGGGGTCCTATGATCCCTCCTCAGCACTCTCTGCTTGCATATGCATGGTTAGCAGACCTGGCGCTGGAAACACACACACATACACAAACACACACAAGTATACACGTACACATACGTATACATACTCACTCATACGTATACATACACACAGGGGTGTAATTAGGCATTTGAAGGCCCCAGAGCAAAAGTTTGTGAGGACCCCTATGTACTGTATCACCAAATGGTGAAAAATGTATATAACACATGTAACTTTGATAAGGAAGATAGGCCCCCCTTAAGCTCTGGGCCCCATAGCATATGCACCCCTTGCAGCTATGGTAGTTACTCCCATGTAGGGATGAACATCGATGTTTTTGAAACATCGATGGATCCTGACCGATGTCGACTAGTTTTGCCATCGATGGCAGAGAACTATTGGTGAATGTGAGACGATGGTTTTCTATTTCTCAGCATAGGATTAAGCTTAGCCCTATCCCTGGCAGTCACTAAGCTCCGCCCCATTTTTGATTGGCCCTTGGCCCAACATGCCCCGGCAGTGGTGACCATCGAGGGGGTGCAAACCATCAATGGTTATTACTGATGGACACCCCACTGATGGCCATCCCAACGCCCATGAATACACATAGGTATGCATACACACTCATACATACACACACACACACACACACACAAATCATTAATCGATTCTCCTCACCATGAAGCCATTATGTAGAAATAACTGACCAGGCTCCATCCAGCAGCATCTCCTCCTGTAGTCTGGGGGCGGAGCTTGTGACTGACAGGCTCAGGACCCGGGGAAGGGGCGTGGCCACCACACTGCCTTTCTGTCTCACTGTGACTGATCTCACTGACAGGTGAGAGTGCGGAGCAGGGGTCGGAGGAGGTGGGGCCTGGGAGGACGGCTGCTGGCAGCCTGTGACAGGAAAAATTTTTTTTTACTGTTAATCCTGTCAGTCTCCTGTGGGCCTAGTTTCAATGGGGGATTTGGAACTCCATCTGCCCCATTATTAATCCCTAAGTGCCTTTTGGGGTCTTACTCTGGCTCTTCTGGGGCCTGACAGTGAGTTAAAGGCCCCTGATCTGCTAGTTTGGGCACTCTCTGCGATGGACAGACCTAACAGGGTGAAATGACACATATCCTCGGGCTCCCCGCTCACTGCAGGCCCCAAAGCCGCTGCATGGACTGATGATGCCACAGAAGTTATGGTGCATACACACGGTCAGATTTTCCTTCAGATTTTTACAATAACGATTTGAAAAATAATTTAATCGTTCTTATCTGAAAGAAAATCTGACATGTGTCCCTGCAACGATGAACGATGCACGTTCCCGTTTGTCAGATAACGACATCTGACATCTGATGTGTTTGCAGTCAGATTTGGTCGATTTTCATTCATTTTAATACAGTAAAAAATCGTTCATAGTTCGTAGTTCATGAAATCGTTGGTAAAATTGTTCAAATGATTCGTCGTTTATCGTTCACAGTTCATCGTTCTTCTGACAGATCTGACCGTGTGTATGCACCATTAGGTCCCTATCTGTTATTAATATTTAAAAGCTCTGAGTGGCGATTAATTACATAATATTAGCTTAGCTCCTCCTACTTCACACATATAAATGATGGGGATGTCAGTGCGAGACTGCTCTGGGGTCTGTCTTGGGACTCTAAGCAGACAGTCGATAGAAAAACACCCAGGCAATTGGAGAAGAGTCCACCTTGCTGACTACAGAGAGTGAGCAGAGGCTGATTTCTGGTCCTGCAGGTTCATCTGGTACCTGTAGTCCCACTAGCACAGCACAGTGTACTCTGAATTGCATCTGAGTGAGCGGTGTATCCTATCATGTGGTCGGCAGATTTGGTCAGATAAGGCCAATATTGAGTAGATTGTTCTCACTACAAATGATATATAAAAGGGCCCCAGCAGTGCACTTACTCATTCTATTCACACGTGTCCCGGGCTAATCACATTCAAGCTAGACAATCTCTAACAGGCTTCCTCACAGTGCACACAAGGACTGCTAGGTGAGGGGTATTCCATGCTGGATGGACAGTGTGATAAGTCACTATGATAGATACCGCAGCGCTGACTCAGCATACAGTCACATGTTCTCATAGATGTCAGATCATTGGACGAGCCTGTAATGGCGACCGAATTACGTGTGACTCAGAACCAGGCCCATAAAGTATTAATTGTCTCCCCCATCATAACTACATTCTTACTGGCTCTAATAGCAATCATTTCATATTGGCAACGTAATACAATTAATACATAATATTGGCTTATTAATCTAATTACTCATCAATGTATCCCCTTAATATATTACTTAAAAATTATTGCTACATTATATTATATATACTTTTAGTGATATTGTTTGATGCTGTCATTTCTTTCTGTCTGATTTCAGTGTCTGATTTATGTATGTACTGCTCATATGCCATTCTGTGATGTTTATATGCACATGTGCTCCCTTATATGCTATTGTTTCTTTTGTTGTTTCTTGTTTATGTGGTTTTATTTTACTTTTTTTTTTTATTGTGAAATGTGGAAAATCAATAAACTTACTTGATTAAAATATTATTGCTACATAATAACGGATATGTGGCCTCATTTGTCCCTATTTTCTAGCTGGAAATCTATGAAACATACTTCTTTTAAATGTAACAATTGCTGTGATGGGCGTCCCCCCAGCAATAAGCACGGGTATAGGAGATGAGGTTCTCTGCAGAATATAATTATTCCTACATGTATTATATAAATCGTATAGAGATATAAACCCAAACCAAGCCAGTCCTATAAGCTCTGTATATTTCTCTTCTCTATACAGGATGCAGGAGCCCTGCTTAGGTGAGGGCCTGTGATGTCATGTGCATGACATCACAGTGGCTCTGGCTGTAACATAGGCATTGTCTGACATTACCCAGAGTCACTGGTGATCTAGTTGCTCAGACTGTTTAGAGGCATTAATTTGTCTCTCACCAGATTCGTTATTATTGGCATTTAGCTTTGTCCTCTATTATTATATAGAAGGTAAAGGTGACCTTTTATATCCTCCAGTGCGAGAAACTGATCCAGGCAGCATCAGCTCAACATCCAGCATCGCTGCTGCGCTCAGTAAGGTGAGTGGTAGCTGAGGGGGGGAGGGGAGGACGGGTCTTGGTTAGAGCCTGAGAAATTGTCATGTTATATTTCCTGCTATAACCAATCCGTCATTATTTCATCTATCACCAGCTCTTATATATATCTGTCTGTATGTGGTAAACTTGGAAGAATCTGGTTATTTAAAGATCATCAGTGGTGTCATTAGGTGCACTTGTTGCATGGAATAGGGGCAATGCCAGTATCTTTCAGATTGTGACCGAGCATTGCACTTGGTGTCTGTATTGTTTCTAACTGTTCCTAATTTCCAGGGATAGTCCCAACATTTAAAGGATTGTCAAAGAACATTTTGTCCCTGGAAATTCTCCTAGTTCTCATTCTCAGTAATGACTAACAGCGCAATATAATCCCATTTCTCTGCATGTTGTAAGTGATCCTAACCGTGTATTATTCACTAGGATTAGTAAGTGAATATTGAAGAGCAGTATACAAGGCCTAGAGCATGCAATATTCAGTGACATCATGATGGCGATTGCAGTGCGCCACTCTCCTTAGAGACAGAATTGCACGTGAAGGCGCTTAGATGCAGCTGTTCATCGGCAAATGTTCCCTGAGACCTTTATACCAGTAACGCATGAATATTAGTCACCTCCATTCTGTGTAGCAGACTGATCTCCTTACAATATATTATATGCAGATTTATCTGTGCAAGTGTGTGAAAAGGAATAAATGAGTGTAATATTATTTCCTATCTGTTCCCCAGAGTCAGCAGTGGCAGTGGCCATACTTACACTAATAGAGAACGCTGCAATCCATATGGTCCTTATTTGCATAGTGATGCCATTGGCTTCAGCCAGTAACTCTCAGAAGATTGGCTGTTTATCACATAGTTAGGACACTGAAGTTCTGTGATTGGAATTTATAATGTATAAACTTATTATAGTAAATTGCTGTCTATATGTTGTTACATTATTATACCATATTTGACTACTTTTACTGGAATGGCCGGGAGGCTCCGAAAATCAGGTGGTGCTCCCGGCCGCCCGCACGAGAGGGCAAATCTCCCAGACTGGCCACCAAGCTCAAATCTAAATTGTAGGGAAAAAATAAAGCTGTCCAGCATTTGTGGGCTACATGCAAAAGCAGCGAGTACTGTATTCATCCTGCATGCAATAATAATAAGTGTATTTGCTCCCCTTGTATTGCAAAATGATTTGTTCCAGATACAAAATTACTTGTTTTTTATTTATTTTTTTTGCTTTGCTCCCAAATCACAATGTCTCTTGTGATAAAGATCATTTTATTTATTACAATATGTAATGAGGACTGATGGAGCTTTTTCAGCCTTTTGTAGAAGATAAACTTGTTGCTAAATGGATCCGGTCGGTCAGTAACCTAATTTCCCATCTCTCCCTGACTGACATTTGTATTCTGCATTTGACTGATCCAGCGTCCTATCCATCTATCTATATAAGATTTATTTATTGGTAATGGCATGTATGCATATTACAGGGGACATATACAGCTGGGATCCTTCTATATTAGAGAAGAACCTGTCTGACACAATATTTATTGATCAATGTCACCCATGTTGTTATGCTGATAAGAACTTGTATCTATAATTCCAAATATCACTAAGGACAGCACAGTCCGCCTTCCATTCTTCTTTTTACACAGGTAGATTTCCTATTCATTGTGTCTCCTACTGTGATGTCCCTCATAGCTTTTCTCTCATGCTAGCCAGACATATGATCACTGTAGGAAGTGTCAGTAAAGCAGCTTTGCTCTAAGTGTAACAACTAATGACTTTATGTGACTACAAATTTCCATTGTGTAACAGGGAGAAGAGCGGAGGAGACACTAATTACCCGGAGATATGGAGGAGAAATCTCCAGGCTTACAGGTACCTGTGTTCTGCAATGTGTTAGTCACCTCTCACTCTCAGCAACCAGACAGAAGTAGGACTTAGGGAGAGCCAATAGGATGTGTAACAGTAATACTAGCCAGTGCCCATATATATGAATGTAGGGGCAGGGCCACTGAGACAGCCACAGGGCCTGGGTACAGAAGGGGGAGTGGCCAAATTCAGGAGGTGTGGTCACACTCCCCATCGGGAAAATAAAGAGACAGCACACTGGTAATTAGTACCCAGTCCCCCTCTCTCCCGGGGCCCATGTAGGGAGGGAGGCATCATGCAGATTTCCACCAATATCAGTGTAATAACTGTATTTGAGTTTTCCTTCCTTAGGTGCTTTCTCTGTATGAGTCACAATATATATAGAGTCAGATTAATGGTTGCGCCTAGTTCATCTCATCTTCATAATCCAACTTTATATTATTTTATGAAATTTCCCAGTGTAGCTTTCCCTAATGGTGGCATCAGGAAACGCATCTTATTTTATTGCATTATTGCTGCAAAATGCAAATGAATGTGGAATAGTTGCACCAGATTTTTTCCCTGTGTTATATCTCCTGTCATGGCTGCTGTGACGATTGTCCTTTTCCTCCTTAGCATAGAGTCACGTGGATGCTGGTCAGTTCCGTGGTCTGTGCAGTATTGGGATCGTTGCAGGTTGGATACCACTCAGGAAACCTCAACTCCCCACATTCGGTGAGAAAACAGCACAATCACTGGCTCTTTCTGTTTTTCTTGTGTTAATCATTTTCAGCAGGAATTATGATAAATGTAATTGGAGTCAGGATATGGAAGAAATAATACGTAGAAAATCATATGGGGTTCATGTGTACAAATTATTATTATTATATGTGGGTTAAGATTGTGGGTAGGTATCAGCAAGGCCATAATTAGGGGTGTGTGAGCAGTGCCTCCAGTCTTGGGGAAGCAACATCGCTGACTCATGGCACCTGCATGTGGCCTGGAATAGCACCCTGCAGCCTGTAGACTGCGGCAGAGCTGTTTCATACGTCCTTAGGATAGAGATAGCCATCAATCATTGAGGGTTAACCAACATCGATGGTTAGCCACCGATGGTGGATGGTTTTGCCATCGATGACGGAGAACCAATGGTTCTTCACCATTGATGCTCAGAGCCCTCAATGGGTGTTTTTCTTTCTGCTTTGCGCCAAGACCCAGAACCTGCTGTAGCTTTGCCCCCTCACACAACTCGGAAATCCTCAGCCCCACCTCTAATTAGCCCATTGCCCATGAGTAATAAAGCAGGGATAACCATCGGTGGGAAAAACTATTAATGGTTTCGCTGCACAGGGTGGATTATACCCGTCTACGACCCTGGGTATCAGACGTGAATGGTTAGTACATTACAAAACTTTTTGATATGAAATACTAATTACTAAGGCCCTCATTCAGAGCCGTACGCTCTGAGCAGAGCGCACGCTCTGAATGAGGGCCGGGCTCCATTTTCATGGAGCGTCCTCCTGGACGCTCGTATAGCTGTGGGTCACCACCCACAGGCTATACGAGCGTGCTTTGTGATGGGCGCGATGGTCGAGACCATCGTGACCATCGAAATTGCGAGCCGGAGCCTGCGGTTGAGGTTTTCAACCGCAAGCTCCGGAGTGATTTTGGCTCTATCAGAGCCAAAATCACTCCCACTGAGATCACTAGTGATGTCAGTGGGCCGGCTTCTGACGGGAGGCGTTCCCGTGGGAACGCCCCCGTCAGGGAGGCACGCCCCCGGCACGCCCACAAAAGGGGGCATGCTGTCAATCAACATTGACAGCACGCCCCCTTTGATCGGACACAACGAGCGAAGGACTTTCCTTCGCTCGTCGCGTCTGGCGCATGCGCACGACGGAGCTCCCTCCATCGTGCGCATGCTCAGTGCATAACATCGACCCACTTGCGAGCGGACAGCCGCTCGCGAGTGGGTCTGAATCAGGCCCTAAGATACTAGTGTAGATGAGTAGGGGATGCCAGCTCCTGGGTTACTATTAGAGCCTTTCTGGGCCTCTAGCCTCTAATCTCACACAGGAGAACCTTTGCCATAGACAGACGTGTTCCAACTGTCTGCAGGGCACATTGGGTGGTATCTGTTACTAGGTAGTTGAGATCCACATAGAATTGATACCAAGCTGTAATAAAAGGAATAAGTGCATGTATTGCTGTTTAGTTCCTCAGAATAATAGAATCTTTCTCCCCAGCTATTTGAGCAATTCTTTATTGGCTCATGCTGGACACGTTATGGGAAGCATATTTTACCACAAACCCTGACTATACTGTGGTCCGTGACGGTCAGCATTTTATACTTTGGGGCCTTTATATCAGCTCACTTTGCTTCTCGGATGGCAAATAAATATGGGAGGTAAGTTCTACTCTCTTTTAAGTCATTAATATTTTATGTTAATAGGATATTACTCAGTGCTGTCTGTGTGATGTTACTCAGTGCTATCTGTGTGACGTTACTCAGTGCTGCCTGTGTGATGTTACTCAGTGCTGTCTGTGTGACGTTACTCAGTGCTGTCTGTGTGACCTTATACAATGCTGTCTGATGCACAATGAGTGCTCTATATATAGTACATATGTAAATTGTGTAGTATATATGTAAATGTGAGGTAATACCTTGTCCTGGGGCCTGTTTCTGGTGCAGCGGCCTCTTCTCATTTCTCCTTATATTCTTTCTTTTATGGCTGAATTTAGACGGACGTCCATTGTGGTCACCAACGCATTCTCGCTGACGTCTGCGCTGCTGATGGGATCCTGCAAAGCAGCAAACTCCATTGAGATGCTCATTCTGGGTCGCTTCTTAATGGGCCTCTTCTGTGGCCTAACAATGACCCTGACACCTCTATACATTCAGGAGCTGTCACCCACTAACCTCCGAGGGGCCTTCTCCACCATCCATCCATTGGCCTTCACCATTGGCATCTGCATTGGGCAGGTAATGCACCTTCTATAATAACTGAGGAAAATACTTTGTCACACTGTGTAGTCTGTGTATATGACTGGTGTGATATAATGGAAATACTGACATCATGTACATACTGTGACCCCGATGGAGGGTTTGTCATTCTGTACTGATCTTTGTATGCAATGTATAATTATCTCCTGATCATCACATATCTTGTGTTATGTGCCTTGTTGTCTGATTGGCTGAGAACTCTCCTTTCTCCTGCAGGTGACAAGTCTGGAAAGCGTTTTGGGCACAGATAAATGGTGGCCTTTAATGCTCAGCATGTCAGCAGTTCCTGGTCTTGTGCAGATTGTGACCCTGCCCTTGTGTCCTGAGAGTCCCCGTTATCTATTCATCAACAGCAGGAGAGAAGAAGAAGCAGTAATGGGTAAAACAGAAGCTACTAGTCAGTAAATATGTCCATGTAGGATGATACGGGGACATATAGCTGTGTGATGTGTTAGTGATAAAGGGTGAAAGTCAGCCATTCAGTAGGATTCCTATGGTCTCCTCCATAATATATACCTGCATCCCGCTATGTGGGACAGTCTGCATCTATATATACTGTAGTAACCACAAGTCTGTGCAGCCTCCAGCTATGCAGCATGTGAGATAACTATGCAGTGGGATAGAGAGCTATTGTATGTAATGTATATAATAACAATGGTACAATGACACATACGTGTGTGGAACTTTGCTATGCAGTGGTGCATCATGATAGTCAGTGTAATACAGCTATTAGTGTGATAACCCATGTACCGGAACATTGTAACACAGTGACCAGAAGCTGTTCTTGTCTCTCAGGGCTGCAGAGACTCCGGGGGACATCAGACGTCTGGGAGGAGGTGGAAGATCTGTGGAATGAGGTGACCCAGATAATGAGGAAACAAGAAGTGACCTTGTGCCAGCTGTTCACTCAGTACAAGAAGCCAGTGTCCAGGGCCTTCATCATCACTGCCTGCACACAGTTATCTGGCTGTAGTGGAGTAAGTGCTTCCCTAGGAGAATTGCCAAGTGACCATGAGGAATAGATAAAGAAATGGGATATGGGCTGTAATGGCTGGTCAGAATGGCACTTGCTGGCGCACTGTGTAGAATATGGGGGACCATCCGGCTTAGTCACCCACAGATTTTAGCCTCTGAGCACCAATGGCCACCGGATGCTGGGAAAGGCTTTCTAGAAATTACCCCAGTCTTGTCTTGTTTTTTTTCACCCCAAGCTCCTGGCTCTGGGCTCCATCATGGAGCCTCCACAATGTGTTGGCCCAAAAGTGCAGCTGAGTAGAGTTTTAGGGGTATATGTAATAGCCTGTGGACTGCAGGCATTGCTGAGTCCTGTGTACTACTGCTCAATGTTTTTTAAACACTGGACATGCCGATGCCTGCAGTCTCCAGGCTATTACATACACCCCTTAGTCTCCCCTTTCGCAGGGGGGGCCCAGACCCTTAGATACGGTACTGACAGGAAGTAGTCACAATGCCCATTTTGATTGGATAAATCGATTGATAGTTGTTATTATTGTCACAGACCCAAATTAAGGACAGTGTTGTTGATAACTCCTAATTTGGCCAAGTCCAATATAGCCTTTGGCCAGCATGGTGTCTAAGGATGCACCAGTCTGTATTACCGTGAGCACGGGCGCTAGAAGTAGGCGTCTCAGTTCTTGCACATTCGGCCATTTTTCATGTTGGGAGGTCTGTGTACTTATAATTTGTCATCTTGTTCTTTCAGATTAATTACTACTCCACTAAGATGCTGCACAGCGCTGGCCTCCCTCATGCCCAGGAGATTGCATTGTCATTGGGTCTCATCAACATAATTGCTATCATCTTATGTGTAAGTGCTGGGGCACCAGTTCTGCTGATCCCTCAATATAGACACACAGGGGGTAATGTCCTGAGGAAGTGCCTGGCTGCATTGTATGTGTCATATATGGGATAGACTCTGTACTGTGGGAACATCTGATTTTATTACCAGATTGTTACTGTCCCTGGACAACACTGATACCTGCAGATGTGTCCACCTCTGATTTAGCCTCAAACACGTGTACACACCCTAAGTGAATTTGGCCAACACTTATACATCTCTTCTCTTCCCCTGTTTCTGTGCTAAAGGGACCACAGGCTGGTACAGAGTGCTAAAGGAGTCAGGGGCTTATACAGAGTGCTAAAGGGGCTATGGCTGGTAACGAGTGCTAAAGGGCTTATAGGTTGGCACCGAGTGTTAAAGAGGCCATTGCCTGGTACAGAGTGCTAAGGGGGCCATTGGCTTGTACAAAGTTCCAATAATGGACCATAGGTACAGGGAACCATGTTTCCAGCAGTATAACATGCATGTCCTTCTCTCTCTCCAGCTGTTGGCATGTTTCTGTTTTTGCTGTCTTCATGGGGAAACTAGAATGACACAAATCAGATCAGGGCCAGATTGTGCTACAGAGATAACCTGGGGTGACCAGTATTTCATCATCAAGAAGAACATTTCCTCAGAACATGCAAAACATATCTGTTGTCTTTATTTAGGCTCTTCTGGTGAAGAAGATGGGAAGGAAGACCCTGCTCATGATCGGGCAAGTTGCCCTGGCTTCCTGTAATATCCTGCTGGTGGTATCAGGGGCCACATTGGTGAGTCATAGAGGAGAACACATTACATATTGCTGACCAAGGACAGTATAGTACAATAGAAGCTATAAGTCACATTACTGCAGGAGGAGGTTACATGGTAGAGACTATGGGGTTAGTACAATTAGGTGCGAGTTTGCTTGTGCGAGCTGTTTTCATGGCAAACTCACACTGCATATTGCTGGTGTAATTTAATTCTAAACTTGCAATTTCCAGAGGAAATTCAGGTTTTTTTGTGTGCACCACCATGAGGGTGTAAAATGGTAGGGAAAATCTTTATTTTAATGTACAGGGAAACAGTGCAGAACCCCTTGGACACCCCTTCTCCCCCCCCCCCCCAATGAATAATTAGGCATTTTGGAAGTTTTCAATTAGCTTAATTGGCCCATTAATTAAATGTAATTTTTTGGTGTTAAACAAAAAATTGCCTCAAATTACCCCAAAATCTACTTTTTTGTTTGTTTAGGCACCCCAAATTTAATTAAAGTATTTTCTTAAATAAAAAATACTATTTTTTTTTAATAATATTTTAACATTTATTTGACAAATTTTAAAGTGGCCTCAAATTACCACTAAGGGCGGTATTCAATTAGTTTCGCGTAGGCGATAAAGTTCCGCCTGCTGAACTTTTCGCCTACATCGCATCTTCTGGACGTGGAAACTTATCGTGCGCATCCCCGCTATTCGCCGTATTCAATTCTAAAAGATGTGAAAACGCATCCCGGCGAATGTGAAACAGGTGAAAAGTGCTGACAGAATTGGGGAAACCAGCCTGTTACCACCAAAAAGATGCACTAACTGGGATCAATATAGATGTGCCCAAATACCCCTAATAAAGCTATTTGGGGTACTTAAGTTGTGTCAATTGCTTGTGTATTTGCACAAGTGGTGAAGAATGGCATTATGCAGTTTTTTTGGTGAAAATAAGTAGTCCTGTCTAATTTGGGGTACTTGAAAATGGGTGCAAGCATATTTTAAAGTCGCTAAATTGATATTTTAAAAAACTTCAAAAACGCACCTGAAGCAACCTGCAATCAAAAAAAACACACCCATACTTCCAGACCCCCAAAAAGTCTACTTAGCTACTTTGTACTTTTTGACCCCCAAATTCAAACTACTTTTTAGGGGTGTTCCTCACAGGAGATGGATAATGTGTTAGTGAGGCCAGGGCTGTATGTGACAGGGGCAGTGACATGATGTGAGGAGGGGAATGGAGGAGGCAGTAGGAAGCCACAGGCTGACAGTTATATAGTGGAAGTAGCAGGGTCCCCAGCAGCACATAGTATATCAGGAGATGGATAATGTTTTAGTGAGGCCAGGGCTGTATGTGACAGGGGCAGTGACATGATGTGAGGAGGGGAATGGAGGCAGCAGGAAGCCACAGACTGAGAGAAATATAGTGGAAGGAGCAGAGTCCCTCAGCAGCACAGAGAATATCAGGAGATGATTGATGTGTTAGTGCAGACAGGGCTGCATGTGACAGGGGCAGTGACATGATTTGAGGAGGGGAATAGTAGAATATGAAGCATTAAATTTAAATGTTGTAGAAAAAATAAATAATTAATAGATGAAGATACACAGCGAGTAGTTATTAGAACTTATTTTAATGATTTTGTTTCTCTCACAGCCAAGTCTAAGCTGGATGAAATACCTGCTGCTAGTGGCATTGTACCTTCTGATATTCGCCTATCAAATAGGACCAGGGCCCATTTCATCGTACATAGCAGCAGAACTATTCATCCCAGCCTTACGCCCTATGGCCATGGCGGTGACCAGCAGCTGGACTTGGCTCATGAAGTTCATTATAGTCATCAGCTTCCAAAGCCTCATGGTAAGTAATACCCCTTTTCCACCGATCACCCAGCTCCAAACCGGGACACTGAGCCTGGTCGGAGCTAGGTTTTACCTTTTTCACACCAGCGACTGGACACGGTTATTCCTGGGTCCAGCCATTCACACCGGACCTGGCTCTTCCAGCGCTACAGGGGACGCTTGGCGCTGATATAATCTCCAAGTGCTGCTGAAGCCAGCCAATCCGCCATGCCATTCACACCACACTATTACCCGGGTCCTTCCCAGGTTCGACCCTGGTAGCTACCAGGGTCAGAGTGCCAGGTAACTCGACCCAGATTATTTTTCTTAAATCCTTTTACACCAAACATAAACCCAGGTTTCCTCAGCAGTAACCCAGGTTATTTATTTGGTGAAAAAGGGGTATAAGTGAGCCTGTGTCACAGATGTGTTTGTTCTATGGAGAGTCAGACTCTCAGGTCTCTGGCAGTGAGCCCTCCTACTGATAGACCTTTACATGCCGACTTTTCCATGCTGTATAGTCACCTGTTACTGTGACTACAGCTGTGTGGATCTGCCGTCTAGGGTAATACATAAGGAATAAAATGGGAGTAGTGAAATTAGTTATAATATAACTTTAATATATAAATATGTAATAACCAATGTGCATATGGGAAAACCAATTAGCTCCCCAATTCTACATGTAAAGCTCTATATTATATTCCTTTCTGGTGGAAGCGCAGAACCAGTGGAAATTACATTGTTCCATACCTGCAGGCCCAGATATACGCTGCTTCCAAGCCGTGCTGGGGTTACAGTCCATCTGATGCCTAGGTGATTTATTTGTAACATTGTGCAGCTTATTTTGGTTACCTTATCTGTAACTTTGATATTACATTTTTATGCATAAAAACTTTCTCTATTACTAATTTTGCTGCCATTGGTCACATGAGAATTTCCCTGTAGAGATGCCAGTTGTGTCTTACTAAAGATGGAACCTCTATATAACCTATCCTCTATAGATACATATATATTCCCAAGTGTAAGTAAGTGATGCGTGTAGTGTAGAGCATAGCCCCACTCTCATTATTACTATTCTTCCCGCAGGACTTACTGGGACCCTACATATATGTCATCTTCGCCACAGTCCAGGTAGCAGCTGCTCTGTATACTGGGCTCTGCTATGCTGAGACAAAGGAAGACCATAGGCAGCCCAAGCCAGATGTGTAGGTGGTGGAAGAGACCCATGAAGAACAAGGGTGTTATCATCAGCCAGGGATGTCCTGGTCACTCACCTCTGGCAGTTTTGGTCACTCTTACCATGTCTGGCGGTGCTTTACCAAGGTGTGCCATTCTGTCCCAGTGTGCTATCAATCCACTCCCTGAGGTTCATGAGAACAGCCATGTTGTCTCTGATCAGGTGAGCACCAATGTCCAGTCTCTACCTGTCTCCTGTTCTCACATGACCACATCATCCTATCCCTGACAATGTGCTTCTTTACCTTACAGTAATCTCACTCACTAGTGAGTAAGTGCTACCTCTGATCCACTGCCTGAACCTGCGCTACTGGAGTCCTGCAAGCTGCTGCCTCTGAGTCTACTCCATTCACTCCGCAGTACTGCGCTGTATGCTGCTTCCAACCAGGACCGACCAGCCCGTGTTCAAGCACCGGCAGTCTGGCTCAACTACTGTTGCTCTGACTGGTCTCACTCTGGTTCAAACCTATGGTCCCACTCCGGCTAGTTGCTGCTATCTCCGGTTCCATTCCGGTTCAAGCCTGCAGCTCCACCCTGGCTGCCGCTCTCTCTGGTCCCAGTCCGGTTCAAGATTCCAGTTCCACTCCGGCCACTCTGCTGTTACCTCTGGTCCCAGTCCGGTTCAAACCTCTGGTTCCACAAATTGAGCGCGCTATATATCTTTTTCTCCATTCTGGTTCCACTTCTACGACGTCCGGTTGTTACCCGGTTCATCTATCATCCAAGTCTGTGAGTTAATCTGTGGTTCCAGCTTGTGGTAATCTGAAGTCTCCTGGTCATTACAAAGACATTCCTAGTGCTTCCAGTGCCAAGTCTTCTGCTACAGTGACTTCATCTACTAGCAAGTCCCCTGAGTACATCTCTCCTGCTCATTGCAGGTTCAACTGGACTTTATCCTCACTGTACTTTTTAATTCTGTAACTCATTACATTAATTATAATCAGAATTGCATCTCCTGACCTACTTTGGTGCTCACTACTTGCTATACCATCTATCGATGGCGGTTGTCCCTCTGTAGGTCCTCTCCTAGAGTATTGGGGGTTGTGCTGAGTTTCTGTTACATCGTTTGTTGTAGATTGTTGGGAACTGGGTGCTGGACCTAGGCTCCTCCTTCAGGGTTGAGAATCCGGTCACCCAGCTATGATAATCGGTCTGCAGGATCTGTTAGCAGATTTCAGAAGGGCTACCGATTATCTAAATTACTGTCCTGCCTCCTAAGTTGTACTGGGGGGCCCCTAGCACTGTTATCTTCTTTGTTTATTTAAGAGTTACAGGGCTCTATTTATCAACATTATTTTTACTAAAATAATGTGAAAAAGGGTGTTTTCACACCCTTTTCACATTATTTTAGTATCACATGAATGTACTAAAGGGCAATTGTAGTAGAATTCTCAAAATTCTACTCCAATTCCTAAGTATCACATTTTTTTAGTGAGCAGATCGCATTTCCCACAATTGTAATGGGAAATGTGATCAGCTCACATTTACTAAGCTGCAATTGTAAAAAAATATCACCTGGAGGCTGTGTGATAATAACGCCAGCTCCACATGGCGTAATGCAGTCTCCCTCTCTGCAGATGTGATGTGTCTGTGCTCAGCCTCAGTAGCTCCCTCCCCCTCTCCTGCTGTCCCCCTGCTTCCTTCCCCCGAGCCGTGTGTACACAGCAGCAAGACTCCCGTTCCAGTGACTGTTCTCCTGCATAACTATCTGGTTAAAGATATAATTTACACATTGCTGTTTAGTTTGTCTGCAGAAATAGGAGGCATTCCTTTGTCAGTTGCTTCTAATATCTAGGTTTTGTCTAGTGATGTCTGTATATTATGCTATATGAATTAAATGTCTGCCTGTGCCATATGCATATTATTTTATATGTATGTGTATATAATTAACAGCATGTAGCCAATATTATTTTTATATTTTTCTTACATATAAATATATTTTTATTGAGGGTTGCTGACATGCTATGTTATATCTATCTATATATCCTATATATATATATATATATATATATATATATATATATATATATATATATATATATATATATATATGTAATTGCTAGCATGCAGCTATTATTTGTATATCTGTTTGCTCACATCCATGTATGTATGTCATGTCAGTATGTTATTTCATAGCTTTCAGTGGGGTAGATGTATTATAGTGGCACATTAAGTGCCACTATAACGCTTCCTGCTTCGCCTCTTTACCGAGGCGAAGCAGTAAGCACTACCGGTGAGATGTGTGAACATCTCACCGGCCGGAGAGGGGGAGCGTTAACTCCCCCCTCCGGCGCTACCCGCACCAGACCACATCGTATCAGCCTAGTGCTGATGCGATGTGTGTCAAGCCCGGCCGGCTCCAATGAGCATGCGCGGGATCTCGCAAGTATTGCGAGATCCCCGCGTGCACCCTGAAGTCGGTAGCCGCCACAGCAGGGACAGCGCTGTCCCTGCTGTGGGGATAGGCTATCGCCAGGCTGTAGCTGTCGATAACGACAGCTACAGCCGGCCGAACGGTCAGACGATCTGACCGTTCGTACATAGCCCAGGCTGTCGGCGCATAGCGCCCCTGTCATTTACCGCCCAGACCCCCGATCATACATCGGGGAGAAACGGTATCAGCGCACTTAACGTGCGCTGATACCGTTTCTGGGCTTCATACATCTACCCCATTATTCGATTTATGTATATTATTACACTGCAGGCGTTATTTTATCTAAGCAACTTTTTTGTTTGTTTATACTGTAAATGGTCATGTATGTTTTTATAATGATAGTTCTAAAATAAATACACTGGAACTTTTATTTTTGGTATTGTATTGATCATGTTATCTCTCTGTCACATTTGCAATACGATTTGGGCACGATCATAGCGCCAATGGTCACATTGCAGTATGTGATCATACCACCTGGATCTATGATATGGCACCTGCAGGGATGTGGGTTCCGAAAGGAGCCCATCCCTGTGAAGTGCCAGGAGTGAGGTGACCATGTCAGCAGTCTTTTCACTCCTGTGCCAGGACTCCAGCGCATGCGCGGTCTACAGACTACGCATGCCCAGGGGCCATTGCTGGGTGACCGGTATTTTTCGTGACGTGTAGTCCAGCAGCTAATGCCACCCTCAGATGGCGTTAGCTGCGGGGACCAATTTGGTCAATCTGGCAGCAACACCTTCCCCATAGAAACCTATGAGGGTTGTGCTGCTGATGGAATTTGAGGAATCGCAGCAGATACCGGGGATATCTGCTGCACTCCTTCCATAATATCAGGTCTATTCATAAAGAACATGAAGTGGCTCACGATAAATATCACTATATATTGCATCACATCGATGCGATATATAGTAATGTTTAATAGCTATTCATGTACACTTACCTGTCCGGCGTCTTCGGCACTGTCCAGCCTATCCGCAATCCCTGGGTGCAGTGAGAATACAGACATATCTGGAGCCCGATATCTCACTGCACATGTGCCGGGATCTGAGAGCAGCAGGTCAGGTCAGACCAGCTACAATAGGCGCTGAGAAAAGGGGATGGCGACAGCACCGGGTGCCTGGCAGACAGCAGGGAAGTATGCAGCTTCCCTGCTCTGTTCGGCTTGCAGTACAGATTACTCCACCCTCATACGGCGAATCTATACCGCAGGACAGGAACAGAAAGCAGATTTATACACGAAGCAGGGGTGCCGCTGGAGAAGGAATACCCTTCTCCATGTTAACCCCCTCTGTGAATCGCCATGGAGAAGGAATACCCTTCTCCATGGTAACCCCCTCTATGAATCGCCAAATATGTACTCTTAGGGGTCTAATCATGATGTTACTTACTGTGGTCCGTTCGCACTCCAAACTATTAACAATCTAACGCCGTGGAATCCAGAGCAATTCAGCATTGCTCCAGTGCGGTGACAGCTGATCTCAAAATACGCTGTCGCCGCAAGCAGCTTCACTGCTCCAGTCCAAAAGGAGCAGTGACTCTAGTGCGCATGCGTGACCTACAGGTCACACATGCACACAAAAGCCCCAATGTCCAGCGGACGGAGCCAGACAGGGACGGAGGGATATGAAAGGATCCCTCTTCGCAACCCGGGACTCCTTCCAATAGAGAAGAAGCGGGTTGCAAGCACGGAGCGGGAGCACTCGCCATTGGAGCTTGATGAATTCTGTCCCATACTAGTGTATGGGGACAGCGGGCCATTCCGCCAGATGAAGGTAAGCCAGGCTTGCCTACCCTCCCGATTTGGCCGGGAGCCTCCCAATTTTCGGGTGCCGCTCACGGCCCCCCGGAAAGGCAGGCAAGCCCCCTCCCCTGCTTCACAATGGCGAGAATAACGGCATTGTGAAGAGGGGGCGGGGACACGATCGTGCTGCTCCACCTCCAATGTGACGTCACTGGCCGCCCCCACTGTTAGCCGACAATCAGCTCCCTCCCGGGAGGCTGGAGCTGATTGTCGGTAAGTAGGAGATATCTGTGATACTAGTGTATGGGGACAGCGGGCCATTCCGGGAGAGGAAGGTAAGTAGGAGATATCTGTGATACTAGTGTATGGGGACAGCGGGCCATTCCGGGAGAGAAAGGTAAACAGGAGATATCTGTGATACTAGTGTATGGGGACAGCGGGCCATTCTGGGAGAGGAAGGTAAGTAGGAGATATCTGTGATATCGTCTGCTTTACCTTCTTGATGACTGGTAGAAAAACTTAATTTTTACAATTGTAGGTGAAAATGTTAATTTTCACCAGCTTTTGTAAAAATTAACTGATGATGAATAGGCCCCTTGGACTGCTGTATGCATAAATTTGAAACCCTGAGACCAGCATTCTGATAGTACCCATCCTAGTGATCATGCATAAAGTGATAGCATCCGTAATAAATGTAATTTTACCTATAGACCATACTGCGGTTTCTTTTGAGGTTAGGATTTACTGCAATGAATTTGCAAGGCAGCAATAGATCAAAATGAAATTGCGGATCCTGCAGGCCACTTTAATGGGATCAAACGATAGTCTCTTTCTGGCAACAACACTTGTAGGTAATGATAGAACGCCATATGATTATGGCGTTTGCATTAAAAAAAAAAATAAAGCTGCTCCTTGTGTGTCGTGTAAATAACCGTTCATATCAGGGGTGACTCAAGGGGCCGCCTGGCAGGGCTATTGGGCATGGCTCTGAGGCCTATAAGTGCAGCCGTAGTCAGCCCGTCTATGCTACACTAGGATGTAGTTGCTGTCCACGAAAGTGGGTCCTCTAACGTGTCTTCTACACATGCGATACTGATGCTTCTTCCCATCATGCTGGGCTGCTGAAGTAGAGGTGCAGGCAGTCCAATAAAGGAGGAGGCAGATTAAAGGGGCCGGTGAAGGGGGTTGATGAGACAGGAAGAAGGATGCTGGAGTCACAGAAGGCTGCACCAACAGGAGTGTGTAGTTATGGGTCAGTAGAGTGATCTGAAGCTTCAGTGTCAGGAACAGGATGCTGGTGTGATGGGCAGGATGGACTAACAGGGAGCAGGGGACTGCAGGAGTTTAGAGTGACTGGAGGCTGGATTGACAGGGTGCAGCAGACTGGAGAGACACAAAGGGCATAGGCATGTGCAGAAGCCGACACAGGGTTTCCCACTTTGGCACTTCCCCTTACACTGGCTCATAGAATCTCGCACACCTCTCTCTCTGGAACATACCCTACTTGAACTTTTCTGTCCACCCAGGTGAGTAGTTTATGTCCCAGTGGGAGGGGGAGATGGGGTACTACGTGCCCCAGCGTAGGATTAAGTGAATAAGCACAAAGCCCTGTGCCGGTTTCTGTGCATACTTATGACAAGGTGAGGTAGGCTTGACACAAACACTGGGCAGGAATTGATACAGGCGGCACGAGTGGGTTGTATAATCATGAAAGTGTTTGCTTTCCTTCCCAAACAGGCATCTTCTGGACCATGTGATCTCCTACATCAATTTTGCACACACCAAGCTACAAAATGCTTAACATACATCTTAGATGTTTAGGGGTCTGCGCATGCACAGAATCTGTCCTGCACATGTGCACAACGGGTCCTGCGATCTTGCTCGCAGACCCCCCAAGCCTCAGCATAATTGACATGCTGCAGCGTTTGTGAGGTGGAGTGTGCACATTGATGGTAATGTTCTTGGATACAGAGGCATGTTTCCAAGAGGGACAAGACCAAGGTCTGCACTGGTGGATGCAGATTTTCTTTCCTCACAAGTGACTAGGACCCAGCTTTGCTGCGTTAAACTTCAGCCTCCACAGCCTGGCAAAGGAGCAAACATTGCAACCTTTAGCCATGATGGTGATCCCTGGCTGCGACCTCAGTCCCAGCGCTGATTTGCAGATGCAGCAAGGAGGGGTCTGTTCCTTAGAGAGACACCCACTCCTGTATGTGCATTTTAGATGTAGTTACACATCCGTTTGTGTGCAGCTATACAATTCTGTCCATCTCTGAATCCAGGCAAAAGCCCTCATCAAATATGGAGCAACAAACCCCGCTTGTTTTGGCTTTGTCCTCAGTGAGGCCAGGCTATGTCTGAAAAAAGTGCCATGAGGTTATACCAATTTTGAAGAATAAGCTATTTATTAGTCTCTTTATTAAAGTGCACTATTAATAGAGAGAGATATTGAAAAAAATATTTACCTAAACGATTTAATATACTGTCAATAATGCAGATTTCATCCCTCATATTATTTGACAAAACTGTATTCTATATGATACTGTAATTTTGAAAAAAGTATAAGCTACAATTACATTATAAATGTACTACAGGTTGAGTCTCCCATATCCAAAATGCTTGGAACCAGAGGTATTTAGGAAATCGGAACATTCTGTACTTCTGCGTGAAGATGTGATAAAATGATACAGATTACCAACAATTGCCATCATCTATTTATATCGACAAATCAGAAAGCAGATAGATCCACATACACGCAGATCTAAGGCTATTACCAAATTATTTTGCCTAGGTATGAACTTCGTCAGGGCCACACAGTGACTCAATAGGATGAGTTCACCGTAATGAAAAGGGGGGTGTTTTTACTTTGGTCTGTCTTTTTCTAATTATAGATCGGATGGGACACCTGTTGTGATATTTTGACAAAAGTCCCAGTGAGTACTGAAACGGCACAGTGGGATGATGGCTTTATGAGAAAAAATGTTTTACTGCTGTCAATACAAGACTGTTGAGGGCACCCTTCTTTGGATAGAGATAGATTTGTGTGTATATATATATATATATATATATATATATATATACATACACACACATATATACATACATACACACAGTTATGTGAAAGTTTTAGGCAAGTGTGGGAAAAAATGCTGCAAGGTGAGAATGCTTTTAACAATAGAAGTGTTAGTTTATTAAGAGAATGCAAAGTGTATGAACAGCAGAGAAATCTATATCAAGTCAATGTTTGGTGTGACCACCCTTTTCCTTTGAAACAGCATCAGTTCTTCTAGGTACACTTGCACACAGTTTTTTAAGGAACTCGGCAGGGAGGTTGTTCCAAACATCTTGGAGAACTAAGCACAGATCTTCTGTCGATGTAGCTTGCTCAAATCCTTCTGTCTCTTCATTTAATCCCAGACAAACTCGATGTGGAGATCATGGGTCTGTGAGGGCCATATCATCACTATCAGGACTCCTTGTCCTGGAGAGCGTTACAATAATGTGAAGCCTGGTGGATGTTGTTTTTTTCTTTTATGCACCATTTAGAATCTTGCTAAATCATTGTATTCTCCCTATCGACTTGATCAGTATCTTCATATTAGTCTTGAAAAATTGCTTTCATTTGAAGACATATCCTAAAATAAAAGAGAGAATATTTCTCTTAAATGGATAATTTTTAGCAAAAAATTAAATAAAACCTTCAAATAATCTTGAACAATGTAATGATTGTATTCAATTACTTATTATTTTCCTTTTAACGAGAGTTAAGTAGGGCAATATGCAGATGTAGCCGGCTACATCGTTGCTGCAATGTGTGCGCACGTGCATTGCGCGATTAAGAGCGGACAGCATTTGCCCATTGCAGTCAATGGCGGTCACGTGCGTACGCATGCCATAGACGCTGGCACATTAGTGGGATAGCTGAGCGTGGCTACATCTGTACATAATATATGTATATTTTTTTATTAAATGATGTACTCAAATATATCTCTTCAATAATATACTTGAGTAAAGTGTGATATATATTAACAACAGGAGGAGAAGCTCTGAAGCTATTGGTGTAGTTTACAGCACGTAGACACATTTTTATCCACCTTGTCAAATTATTTGATTGTTATTGAGGTGGTATTAAAAACTATTCTTTCTCCAATACAAATTCAAATTGAAACATACTTCAACTGTCTGTTACTACAGATTTAACAGATCATAATTGCATTGCAATCACACTAATTCTTCCTCAGCTACCTCAGTTGTGCTTGTCCGCTTTTGATGTCGCACATAAGCACATGCACAAATAGAAGCAACTGGTTTGGGGTGTGAACCACCTTTTATTTTTCCTGGTATTCATTTTGGACAAGTAGTAAACTATGACCCTGAATAAAGGTATTTTTTAATGTAAAAATGTAAATATTTTCTAATACTTTTAAAAAATTTCAAACAATAAAATAAGTTGGATAAAGAGTAGTTTGAAATTAGAATTATTGAGATAGTTAGGAAGAGAGAGATTATTGTAGAGTGCAAGGTGCATGAAGTAATGTGGGTGAGGAGAGTGAGGAGGCTGTATAAGAACCAAGGAATAGAGGGAGACATGCGGATAGAGGGGATAAACAGGGCGGAATAATAGACACATGTAGGAATGCAGATGAGGAGAGAGACAGTAGGAAGTTATAGAGTCAGTGAGCTGCATGCTGTAGTGTGGTATAGAGTCAGTGAGATGCGTGCAGTAGTGTGGTATAGAGTCAGTGAGCTGCGTGCAGTAGTGTGGTATAGAGTCAGTGAGCTGCGTGCAGTAGTGTGGTATAGAGTCAGTGAGCTGCGTGCAGTAGTGTGGTATAGAGTCAGTGAGCTGCATGCAGTAGTGTGGTATAGAGTCAGTGAGCTGCGTGCAGTAGTGTGGTATAGAGTCAGTGAGCTGTGTGCTGTAGTGTGGGTGAAGAGAGAGACAGAAGGGGGTATAAAAACAGCAATAGAACCCTTGAGGTGCATGAAGCAGTGTCAGCTACTCCAGGGGAGTCTATCACAAACATTTAATACTTCCACAAGTTAGCAGGGTTAGGGGGAGGGTTAGGGGTTAGAGTTAGGCACTAGGGGGAGGGTTAGGTTTAGAGTGCGGGGAGGGGAGGTAAGGTTCAGGTACTGGGGAGGGAGGATCAGGACACCGGCGGAAGGTGTCATTATCCTAAACCTGTCGGGATGCTGGGATCTCGTACTCATCCAAAATAAATACATAATATCTAGATACTTACAAGTTGGATCCGTGCAGGGCCTCTCCCTACAGCAACCAGCGCCGGACGTCTCAGGTCTCTGGAAATGCAGCAGCTGTCACTGATCCTGAAATGAGGGACAGGTTTTACTTGTGGCTGCAGGGGCATATAATAGTTCTAAAAGTCTTAAATATCTTTTGTTTGCTCATTCGAATACACACATGCAGTCTATGCAACTGAGGTCAAAGCAGTTATGTGGCTCCCACATCCCACTCAGTGCCCACAATCTTCCCATTTGATCACCAAAACAATCTCACTAGCTTCCCACATCCTTCTCACTGCATACATTTATCTCATTTAGAATACACGTTCAGCTCCCTTATTTTTAAAAATATCACTCTCTGTCTATGCATGTACACTCTCTTCCCCTATATGCCTCCATCCCTACTGCTATGTGGTTTCCCAACTGTGATAGTCTGTGTTTCCTCATCCGCACCAATGTTTTTCCCCAGCCGCACCGCCCTGCTGAATCTGCAGTTAACCACAGGGTGTGATGGCATACCATATCTGTATTGCGCAAGTAACACGTCCATTAAGGCGTCAGACTTAATGATCCTAATTTCATTGCTTTTTGCAGTTTGAGTGGCAGAAAATCAATAGGTTTTGTGAATTTTCAGATCATGTCTAAGCAGCCTTAATGGGACATGTGAAACCGTAAGGTTTTTTGTCTATGGAATTTCATAGCTTTTTTAAAATGTAATAACTATCAG